>CM068744.1:23330598-24054077 GCA_035084275.1 Hydrolagus colliei | reverse complement strand
TTGAAGATACGTTCAAGTTGTGAGGCCATTTCCAAATTTAACACACAAAATAAATACATGGATTGCACAGTGATTGTCCAGCCAATGCTCACAAAGGAGGTTACTTTAGATCAATTGCAATGTTGCCCTTACTTTGGTTATTGTGTTTGACTGCTCTCTTAAGAGTTTTTAAGAATGGGGACAGGGCCGCTTCACGGTTTCTGTTTGACTGGTGAATGACAACAAAGCTCTTGAATGGATTGAAATGTTACCCTTAGACCTGGGTCCTTTTTTTATTCCATTCATAACTGCTGCCATGGTTTTAAGAATGGAGACTTACCTGCGATATTTTCTTGCTTAAAAACTCACCAGTTTAATCGCGAATCTCTTGACAACCCGTCAACCCATGTTTTTTTCTTTTTACGTGGATTGTTTTTTTTTAAAACAATGTAGATTTTTTTTGGGGGGTGGGGAAGTAAAAAAAAATATCCTGCTGGCCTCAAAATGGTTCTTTTGAGCAGGCGGTTTGCCGGGAACAAAAAAAAACAAGACAAAGCTTATTAAATCATACAGTAACAACAACAGAAATGGCTGGGGATGCTCAGCAGGTCAGGCAGCATCTATGGAGAAAGCAAAAGTGAGTCAATGGGGGCGGGGGCCATGTTGGGAGGGAGTGTTTCCAAAGGGGTTTTTGTTTCATATTTCCAGCATCTGCAGTACAGTATTTTGCATCTTGTTAAACAGTAGCCGTGTGTGTGTGTGTGTGTGTGGGGGGGGGGGGGGGGGGGGTGTAGCTGTAATGAATGTCAGGAATGTAGATGTCAACTGTATCCCAGTCCTAGACTAGCCACTTGGAGGGAGAAACTGCGTGAGATCCACCCATCTAGAACTGTCGGTGACCCCCTCACTACTTCCTTCTCTCCCCCTCTCCCTTTTCCCCACTCCTTCCCCCTCTCCCTTCTCCCCACTCCTTCCCCCTGTTTCTCCCTCTCTTCCCCCTCTCTCCCCCTCGCCCTCTCTCCCCCTCGCCCCCTTCCCCCTCGCCCCCCCTCGCCCCCTTCCCCCTCCCCCCCCTCGCCCCCTTCCCCCTCGCCCCCTTCCCTCTCTCCCCCCCCTTCCCTCTCTCCCCCTTCTCTACCCTCTCCCTCTCCCTCCACATCTTCCTCTCCTGCCTCCTTTTCTCCACCTCGTTCTCTCATTCCCTCCTCCCTCTTTCTACCCCCTCCCCTCTCCCCCCCCATCCTTCCCTTCTCCCTCTTTCTACCCCACTCCCTCCCCTCCTTTCCTCTCCTCCCCCTCCTTCCCTCCCTCCCTGCTCTCTGGAACATCACATGAAAGCATGAAGTCTGCGGTATATAAATCTAGTGATGAGGATCTTCGCTCTCACATTGTGGGCAAAGAATTTACACACACAAAACCCCAAACCCACAGTGTAATTTTCCTGGATGGCTTAGCTTGGTAGGGACTCCCTTGTTTTGAGGTTTTTTTTTTGGAAAAGTGCATATGTTTTTAAATATAGTAATTATTTTTGTTTCTTTTTTAATATAAAAAAACCAGGAAGGGAAGATCACACTGTGTGTGTGTGTGTGTGTGTTAAATGACAAAAGGGAAAGATCACAGCATTTTGGTGCAAATGGGATTTCATTGCACGAAGTGAGATATTTTTAAGTTAATGCATTTTCCCTTTGTCTGTCTATACATACACATATATATCTATATATATGGATGTGTGTCTGTCTATATGTGTGTCGTTCTCCAGCAATGAGCCTACGTGCAAACAGACGATTGCAAGCTGCTCTTTCATCTGTTGCAAACGTTCAGCAGATCGCCCGATGTTGCCGATAATGAAAGCAGAGAGAGGGAGGTGGGGAGAGAGAGAGAGAGGGGGGGGGAGTGAAGCTGTTTTAGTGGCAGGTTCCCCCAGTCTCTATGGCGACACGGGCGCATTTCCTACACGCTGCTCTGCGGTCTCATTCACACACTAATGGGAAGACAATCGCAGGCAATCATAGCTTCCCTTTTCTTTTAAACTACCTAGACAGCTGCAATCCTGTTTTGCAACACTCGAGGGAGGTTTATTTGGTTTGTAACGTGCCCAGGATTACTCATTTTTCTTGTTAAGCTTTTCATTGCCACAGGTCTCCCATTATTTAGAATGAAACAGTTCAGGTTTTGGGCAGCATTGCAAAGTGGAGGAATTAGGCTGTTTGAGAATCGAAGACAAAAGTTACCCAGTTAAATGTTTAACCAAATGCACAATTGATGTAGGTTCAAAGCATCTGGTATAGGGGGTGCAAATGAGTTGAAACAAATCTTGTCTTAATTATTTGTGTGTCTAATAATTGACTCCCTTCTAAAAAGAATTGTGTGCTGTATTTTTATTTTGTGCTTTGCCATTTCCATTTTTGTGTCATTGGCATTATCCATTGACATGTCCTTTATCTGAGCTAATTGCATTAAAAAAAATCATCGGGTTATCCCTGAAGTTTGAGAATTAGCTTCACGCAGTCTTTAGATGCATGGGTCAGTTGAGCATTTTTATTGTCCTGTAAATCGGGACACGCAGATGACGGCTGCGGTCGTTTTTAGCATTACCAGTGATCCTGTTGTGTTATCAACAAGTGCCAGGTTGCCAGTTAGGTTTGCGTTAAAATTAACCTTCTTAGCAGCTGTGCATCTATATCCCGTTGGCAGTTGACCCCTTGAAAGTGATAACACATGGGTATGGTTGCTAGTGACTTCTTTCACCCAAATTTCTGTTCTAAATGTGCGAGTGTGGACCTTGAATGTCCATTCAACCATAGGAGTCATTCCAGTCAACTTTCTTTTCTTTCCCTTTCTCCAATATACATCTGCTTCCGGCAACTGTCAGTGCACTTCATATAATTTATTTATACAGCAAATGACGTCTGGAGGACATCTCAGAGCTCTTTTACTCAGCTGCCTGGGCACCCAAGCTAGGGGGAGGGAAGATGACTGACAGCAGATACTGAAGTAGACCTCTAGCTGAGGTAGCCCCACAAATGCATTTTCCAATCGAGTCGTACGAGGGCCAGAATCTCACTTGTTTAAAATATTTAGTTTGATATTTCTGTGATCCATCGATTTAATCTAATTATAGGGACGTATTGTGCGAATTATAAGGGACTTGCTTATTGCCCGGTTACTTAGATGAGCTGTATTCAAAATACTACATTGAGTTAAGCTACTCAACCAAAAGGTCAGTATTGTATATCTAGCTATGTTACAAGTAATACCCGAAGAACAGTGATGATGTTGAAGACGCCTTATTAAGTATTGAACATATGAACAGATTTAGCTGAATGGTTGCAAATTTGTTTGCTCCAGAAGTCATTGAGAGGATACGGATTGTTCTAATTTTTAAACTTTTAGACACATGGGTTGATTGAATTAACAGCGTATTTTCTTTATAAAATTGGCGCACCCAAAATCACACTTTTGTACTTAAATAAGGGCAAACTGCACAAATGATCATGGGAAGCTTCAATCAATGATCAGAAGTTGAGAATAAACTTATTTGCTACTGGATTTTACTTTTTTCCCCCCACACTGGTTTGTTTAGTAAATTGAAGGGACTTGTGTAGACTTGGTTTGTTTTTGCTCAATATTTTTGGAAGCCTTGATAGGTAAACCTATTGTTCTGGATTATACAAGTAAGCTATAGAAATGCCTAAACAAATGTCTACAACTAATTGGGACTGGGTTACATGAACAAGATTATATGTGCAGAATGAAGCCACCTAGTTCCTAATCGAGGTCTACCTAGTCCATACTGATGTTTATCTACTCGCTTGGGCTTCCACCAATTCTCTCCTCACCTGTATGGAAGAATCTCTTGTTAAAATCTACTGCGCTTTTATTGAATATGATAGAATTGTTGACCCGAGATTGGAGTTCATTTGCAAATTCTGGATATTGGGCTGTGTGAAGTGAAAATGTTCATTCATATGAATGAAATAGTGTAGCGTTGAATGCTGGGAATTGCATTTAGGTAATTAGTGGTCTGTGGTTAAAACATAAAACCTGGCAACTTCTCTGTATAATTAATTACCTTGGAATTTTTTTGCTCTGGAAATGGAAACAAAGTGTGGGTAAAATATTTCTTGCCTTAGGCATAAAACTTCATGTACTTGTCTCAGCCAGAGAATAGAGCTCAAGAAAGAATAGAAAACAAACTTGTGTTTATTGCAGGAATTAACTAAATGCACCTTCGAAAGTATAAAACCTAGAGGACCTCTGCTTAAAATGTTTCAAAGGAGAGTAATGATGCCTCAGAAATTTGGTTTATATTTGAGGTTTACCATTTCACAACGATGTTGAGGGACAGAACAAAGAAAACATTTGTTCAATTAAGTTTCTGGTGCAGTGGTGGCCAACTCATGGCCCGCTGGCCGGAAGTGGCCTGTGCGGCCATTAAGAAGCAGCCTTCCTCCAAAAAAATTCACGCTAGTCTAGGTAAGACCATGTTTCATTGGTAGTGCCTTTCCAGGTTTTTCTTGATTGAATATTCCTTCATTTTCTGGCATAAATCAAGAAATATTCATTCGAACATTTATTTTGTTGGCCGACCAAACAAATTGGCCGCCATTGTTCTATTGGCTTATTATATGTAGACTATTCCAAGGTTACAGTAGCAAAGTGTTTGATGCTTTTGGCAAGAAATGAAATTGAATGCTTGATTAACATGGTTGTAGAATTTATAAGTACTGTATTTTGTATCTAATTCTTCCGACTATAGCGGCAAATCTATTGCAGAACTATGAAGGATCAGCCAGTCAGTTTGTTTGTCTTGGCCCATATGAAATTTTCCACATGTAGTAGAGTTCATGGAGTACCTATTTAGTGTGTTTTTAAATGATATAAACCCTATTTCATCCCCAATTTGCTTGATTCCCTCAAGCAAATTGAGTGCATGGATGTTTGGATATGGGTATTTATGTTTCTGTTTTTGATAGATCTCACGACTTATTTTCATTGGATACCATAAGGTGATGGATGACGTTGTCTATCTAACAGTTTAACCAACAATTGCCGTTTTATTTTTAAAAATTGGCCATTAGTTTTACATATATACATGCGTCTTTGACATGGATGCTGATATAGTGCTCTTCTCATCTGATTCTGTTTCCATTGTGGCATTGTTCAATAAGTGATATGATTTCCCAGATCTGTATTGTATGCAACACCTGGTGGGGGGTGGGACATAAAGATTTTTTTTTTAAAAAGTCTGAATGTTGAAAATGCCATTGGTGTATATGTGTTGAATGAGCTGTGCAACCGTTGATTTTTTTTTACTAATTTAAAAATAATGAAAACCCTGTTGAGTTTGCACATCCCAAATTGTGTAGTTATTTTTAGAGCTGCAAATGAGGGTGTTGAGCTGGTTGATGGAGGAATAATGTGTACTCCTTGCAGTTGAAAGGAACTGGTTATTGATGTGGGAGTCTCCCATGTTCAAAGTAGATTACTTTTGTAATTTATACCCAAACAGCTTGTTTTGTTTGCATGGCTAGATTTATCAAACAATTAAGGTTGTTGGAAAAATGGGTATTGCCTTTAGCAGGAACATGATTGAACAGTTATGCTTACTCCTAACCCTCTCCTTTCAGTGCTGAATGACTCACCCTTCCCCTGAGGTCCCGTACTGTATATCCAGCAGTTGCACATTTCCTTCCATCTTTATTCCAATACAATCCTAGGGATTCTGAAGATTATGAACAAAATAAAAGTACTGTATACCAGTTTTCTTGCTTTTTTAAAAAAAAATAGCGCAATCCACAACAAACGTATGTTTCTTTCAACAAGCTGGCTACACCCCAGCAAAGAATTTGCAAAGAGTGATTTGGTATGTAAAGTCAAGCAGATAACTAGGAATTGGTTGCCTTTTTATTAAATAACTGATAATTGACTAATGGGAGTATTTCAGAGTCAAGTGGCAGTTGTTACTGTGCTGGAAATAGTGATGGCTGCAGTGTCTAATGTGGTGAGTGAGGAAAAAGTATGTTGTATATATGACTCAGTCAATGTATTTGGTTTCGCTGTGGGAATAAAAATAGTATTCCACAGTTCCCAGGGAGTACTCTATTTATAATGCAAGGTCTCAAGAGTGCTTGATTTTCATTGTCATCAATATAAGGTAGCTTTAGTCTCTTCAGAATTTGACTTGCACTTTGAAAATGTTGCAATTTTTTTTTTAAAGTCAATGAAACATTTTTCACTCTGGGGAAATTACCCAGGAGTTTGGGTGGCGACGGTGGGAAGAGATTAGGGAATCTCAAATGTTGTCTGATTAGAAATTAATGTAGAGAATTTAAGGCACACTGTTCCTAGGCTACCAGATTTTTTTTAATCCTACCTTTTTAAAATGCATCTGTGCAGAATTTTGTTTTAGTATGGTAGCTAATGTGATCTGCCTTTGGAGTGGTAGTCTCCAACTGACCATATAACAAGTTGTGTGACTTCTAAATGAGTTCCTTTTTTTAAAATGCAAGTTAAGATCAACATTGGATAACAATAATAATGATCCTTGGATTTGATATATTGCCTTCTGTGTCTTCTAGATGTCTCAAAGCACTTCACAGAATGTATGTTAAGTGAATTGACTTTGTGGGTGACACTTAACAACTTAATAGAGCTATAGAACCTTGAGGAAGTTTCTTTACTTCACACACCTGGTAATAATCCCTCAAGAAAAAAATAGTAAATGGTTATTTCAATCCACAACTGTTTATGAGACAATTCTGTGTGCAACTAGCTGCCACGTTTCGCCCACAAATATACGGTTAATTCACTTTACAGTATATTCCGTGAAGCACTTTGAGACACCTAGAAGATGTGAAAAGCGCTATCAAAAGCAAGGACTATTATAATATTGAAACAAAAACGTATGTTGCTGGGAAAACTTAGCAGTTCAGGCAGCATCCATGGACAAAGGAAAATCAGTCAACGTTTCGGGTCCACGACCCTTCATCAGAATGCCCCAAAACATTGATTCACTTTCCTTTCTCCATGGATGCTGCCTGACCTGCTGAGTTTTCCCAGCAACGTATGTTTTTGTTTCAGATTTCCAGCATCTGTAGTATTTTGTGTTATTATAACATTGACACTGGGAAACAATAGTGTCAGTGAAAATCGAAGCACCGACCCAGTTGACTAAAGTTGAATTGGATATTTTGAGTATGTTAGTTAACATTTTGATATGCTGACAAATGCACATTTTTTTTCTCCTCAATTTCTTACGTGATTTCCTTTTTTTTTTCCCCCTCTGTCACAGGACACATGTGAAGCTGGAAAGCTTAGAGGATGCTTATATCTTGACCGGTGAAGATGACTCTCTTTCGGACAAGCATGGTTGCCCAGCATATGTGAGCCCTGAGATCCTTAACACCAATGGCAGCTACTCTGGTAAGGCAGCTGACGTTTGGAGTCTAGGTGTGATGCTCTACACAATGCTCGTGGGACGGTATCCCTTCCATGACGTAGAACCCAGTTCACTCTTTAGCAAGATTCGACGTGGCCAATTTAGCATTCCAGAAACTCTTTCCCCCCGGGCAAAATGCCTTATCCGTAGCATCTTGCGACGCGAGCCTTCGGAGAGGCTGACATCCCGGGAAATCTTGGACCATCCTTGGTTTGCCTCTGATTTCACAGCTTCTAGTTCTGGATATGGTGCTAGCGAAAAAGAGGCTGCTGATCAGCTGGTGCCTGATGTGAATATGGATGTTGGGTTGGACCCATTTTTCAATTGAGCTCACCCACTGGATGGGCGTCATCTAGAAGGTACAACACCTGGTACCCACCGCATGAAGGAGTCCTTCCTGATCTGACTAATATGGTACCTTGAATCGACCTAGCTTGGTAGCAAAAGTCGGACAGATGTTTCGTGATTTTTAAAATGACTAGCAAAGTGGGACTTCTACTAAGGGTTAACATGTAGCACAAAAAAAATTAGCGGGTTCTGCTATCAAGTTAGATTGATTTGGAGGAAAAGGCAGTATAAAATGTTGCAGCTTCTCATCTCATGGAGCCAAGGAGAGCGCTGAATACTGCATGTGTGAGTCACTGCAGTTCATCACTCCATTTTATAATGGTTGCAAATCACAATTAAATAGAAACGTAATTAGCCTCTACACGATGTAACACATTGGCATCGCACTGTTAGATTATTTTCCTTCTTTCATTATTCAGGGAATGTACAATCCTCCTGTAAGAGTCTCTTTATAATTGCTACCTGATGTTTTACTTCAATGTGATTCATTTAAAAAAAATTCTAGGTGCACATGACCGACTGATATAAAATGCGGGTGCTATAAGGAAAAGTTCTGCTCGTGTTTATATGTAGCTATTTTCATTATCTTATGTAATTCATCCTTTTTTGTTTCCTGAGTAAACTGCTTAATATTCTTGTCAGAAACAAGACAATTTTAATGCTTAGTTCCCCAAGTGGGAATAACTGTTATTCGTTGAGTGTACAATACTTTGTTGCAGGTTGGCAGGAAACTATTGAAATGTCACTTATACGTAACTCCACTGGTTTGAAGTCTCTTGGAGGATATTCAGGGTTTGAAATACCACGGTTTATAGGAACCGCTGTACTAGTGCAAATAAAACTGGCCCTGCCTTGTCAACGTAATCGTATGCTTTTGGTAGTAAACATTTTGCTTTTAAAATTCAGATTACCTTTCTGGTTTGAAATCTGGTTTGTTTCTGCAAGAAGGAGTGAGATGAAGAAAGTCTTCCCTTTTACACTGCTTTTCTTGCCCCATCTTCATTTCTCCTCATCCTCCTCCCCCTAACCTCTTAAGTTTGCTGAGATAATAATCATCTTGGGCTCTACAGTGTTGCCACTAATCGAATGTCACCAGAAAATCGGGTCCCTATCTGCCACTGCAAGAACAATACAGGCTTGACAGGGATTTGAAGTGTCTAGCTTGTGACACTTTTCACTGGTTTGCTTGAGGCAATTGAAATGTCAGTGTATTAAGTGAATACTGTACTTAATATGTTAAGTTTGATAGCATTATAGTACTGTAAAGGACAATCATGTCTCCTTACGGCCTTATTTATGAATTTCCGAGCATTCTTTGAGAAATCACTTTAGAATTTGTTTTGTCTCCATTCTATCTGCTGGAGAATAAATAAACTGCAGGAATCCCTTTAAGATAAATGGCAATGCTGCTTTAAATCATGGACTGTTTGCCAAGCTTGCCCAGTAACAACTGGTTGAAGGTTCTCATAAGTTTAAAGCACCCACACTGCTGAGAACCTAAAGTAAGTTGAGTGTGAGTAATTGTGGTCAGGGTTCTGTGTCCTATTCTGTGAGCTATTCTGTATGCTTTTAATGAATTGCTGGTCCACCCTTGTGGACCAGAAGTTCAGTGAATTCATTAAGCAGTAAAGTTGGCAGCTCTATTATTTTGCAACAAGACTCTGCTTCTATGAGGCAATGCATTTAGTGGGTGCATCAGTGTCTGGGAAGGCCAGTTACAATGGAGTTGCCCTTCCTTGTTGAGCCCAAGGTGGTAAAATTAAAACACTAGACATGATTTTAGTTGCTAAGTTACAGTTTTGTAGTCATGAATGCATCATCATATGGTTAGATGCAACTGAATTGTGTGCCAAGGATACATTATCTAGTTTATTTTCTTTTTTTTAAACAAATGGACTATAATACTCTTGACAGTCCATAGTACATTACTAATACTGTCCATGATGCAAAATACTGTGAAAATCAAGTACAACTGACCTTTTTACAAAGCATTATATCCAGTACAAGTACATTATGGGCCTATTTTGGTTTTAAAATCACAGCACACACGAACCTTGTGCATTCAATGTGTATTTCAAACCCCGAATAGCTGTAGGTTTGTAGAATGTAATTTTTTTTTAATTTTAGCTTGTCAAAATTGCTTTTCCTCTGCTTTCAAATTGCTGTATCTTATGAACCTCTTATCCAGCATCTTTTATTTCTTGTGTTGTCTCCAGTACCTCAGTTGTTTGATTACTGCCTGTACCAGTTCTGTGAAATGGTCATGTTGGTAGGTATATGTGGACTCTTGTAGTACGTAATTGTTACTTGAATTTGTGCTTTTATAGTATGTTGCATGTACGTACAGCTACTTGACCTATTTGACTTATGGATGCTATTGCCTGCATTTCAGGAGAGCTTATGCCAATTTAAAAACACAGAAAGAGGATGGTTCAGTTCTCATTGGGGTGGGGGGTGGGGGGGCGGGAGGGAGGGGGGGGGGGGGGGAAAGCTGCAGCGGACCTGCCTAGTGTTAATTTGACAAAAAAAAATTCACAAAGAAAAAAGGGAGTGAATTTATATTCACTCCGTAGATGGTGCTGAGTTGGTGCTATGTTAAGGAGGACTACTTGTCTTTGTTTCAAACTAAAATGGAAGGGGGAAGGAGGAGATTGCATGGTGGGTTTTACTGCCTCTGGTGTTTTGATTGTATTGTATTTGGTTTGATGTTTTGTCCTAATCTTCTCTTCAGTAAATAAATTGTGAATTGCACATTTAACTGGGTGCTTCCGTTTCTTCCATATCTGTTTACCTTTGTTCCTTCACAGCCACTGAGCATATAGTAATTATTAAAGCACCTGTTTGTGACGGGTGCAAAGGCCATTCTGTACACTTATAAATAGAACAAGCACATGTTCGGGAGAAGATCTTTTATATTAAAGAAAAGGTGCCTAGTGGCAATTTGTGCAAACATTGTTAACTATGAAGAAGCAGTGAAAGCTCTCTCTCATGGAAACACAGATGTGTCCCCGTGCATTTAATCCTCACGTGGTACATACACATCAGCCATTGTAAATTACTCATCACATTTTTAACACCAATATCTGAATTTTACTTCCAGATTTTCCTCCCTTTCAAACCATGTAGACCTTTTAAACCTCTTTCTCCCCTTATTCCAAACAAAACTCTTTTGTCTTCTCCCATGGTACTATATTAGATAACTTAACTGTCTTTGCTCTCTCTCTCTCTCTCTCTCTACCCGTCTGTTAAGGCTAACTTTGACTGAACAATTTTTTTGTTTTTATTGGGGGGGCGGGGGGGTGGAATTGTGGCCAGGTCACCCGGAAATTCTCTTATCAAATCATGCAGTGGTTGCTTTAAAGTCCACTGAACAGACAGATGGTATTGCTTTGAGCCAGTGATGTGGCACATGTGAGTACCCTGCACAGTGTCCCATTTTTACCTTTGTGGAAAACTGTAGGCTTGGGGAAACTGTTATTTTAACATGGCTTTTGACAATGTCTGCATTTATCCGTAAGCTTGGGACAGAATGACCTTTCCTTTAATTTTTAGTGAATTTTTTTAAAAAAGAACACTTGTTTCTGGTAATTTCTTTTGACCCACATCATACACTGCACCTTTTACTGGGTGTTATCTGCACCTTAGTATTGGAAGGGAAGAATCCTAATCAAAACATCTATAAAACAGTCTATGTAAACAAATACTGTACAAGGTCAAAATAATCTTGGGGGTCCGAACTCATGCACTTGGCTGACTTGAGAGTCAAATTTCCAGGCATATCTTTAGGTGTAATAACCCAAATAATAGTTGACTACATGAATGTTTCTTGCAACATTAAAATTTACTTAAAGGCAATCTGGTACAGAATTATATTGGGAAGTGTGTTCAGGGTTTCACGTGCATGTCGTGCTGCATCAGGTTAGAGCAATGGTTCCCAACCTCTTTGTATACAGAGCATACTAACGAGATGCGCTGAGTCCACAAAACAGACAGATACAATTTTGGCTGAGCTGAGCTTCAGTCGTGATATCAACCCCCCCAGTGGTGGGAGGACCCAAAAATGAAATTGGCGCATTTAATCACAGGCACAAAGTGCTTGGTTTGAAGGCCGTTTTCCCATGCCATACCATTTAATGCAATATTGATACTTCCGTGAATAAACTTGATCAATTTCACTGTTGGTCTAGAATCAGCCTACTCTGCTAACCTGTAAATATCCACTGGTAGCTTCCTGCACTCTTAAGTCACTTAACACTTCCTAACTTAATATCATTCACATACGGTGATTTTATAGCATCAACCAGACCCAGATCAGCATGAGAGGTCCAAACACTGAGGCAAGTCCCTCATTACTCATTTAATTATCAGCCTGATGCAGTGGTACCCCTCTCATTTCGGAAGGTTGGATTCAAGTCCCACGCCAGGACTTGGAATCCTAAAGTCTAAGGTGACATTCCAATGCAGTGCTGGGTGTCTGGAGGGGATTTAAACTAATTTTGCCTGATCAGCTGGATGTTAAAAATCTCATACTGCTGAGAAAAGAGACATGTTTCTCCTGGTACCCAGGCCAACAATCCCCCAAATAAAATTGGTCTCTCACTCCATGGCTGTTTATTGGAACTTGCTGTGCACAACTAGCTGCTGTTTTTCACCCACAAAATAGTCACTTCACTTTCCAGTCTCAATGATGTAATAAGGCACTATAATGATTGTAAGTA
Organism: Hydrolagus colliei; assembly: GCA_035084275.1. Classification (NCBI taxonomy): domain Eukaryota; kingdom Metazoa; phylum Chordata; class Chondrichthyes; order Chimaeriformes; family Chimaeridae; genus Hydrolagus; species Hydrolagus colliei. Next base: position 24,041,591 of record CM068744.1, on the reverse strand, counting down.
TTATTAATTTCTATTGACAACCAGTGATCAATCTGTATAATATGTTATTTCGGTTATATCTTGAATGTGTGGTATTGTGTGGCGTTTTGAGTACCATGTTATGCAAAGTATATTGGAGCTATGGAGCATGTGTATCAAAGATTCATCAGGATACTGTAGATAGAAATGATACAACTATGAGAAAGGGCTAGAGATTACATTTGTATAGTGCGTTTCACGTCAGGAGGATGTAAATCTTGGTTAGTGAGGTAATCAGAATGACTGGAGTAGCTAACAATACTACACACCCCTCAGCCCTGCACTGGAGTGTCAAGCTAGTTATGAATTCAAAGTCTTGATGTGGAACTTGAACTCACAACCTTATGACTCAAGAGACAAGAGTGCTACTCACCAAACCAGGCTGATGTTCTAAATCTCACGTATGCCTCGCAAGCAGGAGACCTAGGTTCAATTCCCGGCAGGATAATACCTTAAGCAAGTTTCCCTACTCCACATGCCTAATAATCCTAAAAAAAATACCCCAATAATATATTGGTCACTTCAATCCACGACTGTTTATGAGACACAATTGTGCGCAATTGGCTGCTGTGTTTTGCGCACAAATATGCGGTCAATTCACTTTACAGTATATTCTGCGAAGTGCTTTGAGACGTCTAGAAGATGTGAAACGCTATATGAAATGCAAGTATCATCATTATAATATGTTGTTTCTGTTTATTTTCTAGACCTCCTTGAATTGTTTATCAAAACAAAACCTACATCCGTGTTTCTATATATATATATCTTGATCAGACTCTTCCTGTAGACCACATTTTCCCTTGTATTGCAGTGTGGAATTTCCTGTATACACACAAGGGTAAATATGCCAAGAAAACAGATAAAAAATGCCATGGTTTCCACATCCTTTGTTTGCATCCAGGGTGCATTTTTAAAAAGAAAAATGAATTAAGGTACTAGAAGATGCTTTTTTTAAGGTGAGAAACATAATGTAGAGTGAGATCATTTAATAGGCTGTAGATTATAGCAGGTATAGATGGAAGTGCTCCTGAGATGTCTCAACAACAACAAAATTACATTTGTCGAGGGCCTTACACATCTGGCGGACACAACATAATAATACACTATCGTGTGCAAGGATTATTTATTATTGATAATGACTGAAACTCCAATGTTTCTTAACGATTGAAATTGATCACATTGAAATCTGTCACAATTAATTTGCTATAAAGCTTTTTTTTAAAACCCATAGAAATATACAAAACAGAAGAAGGCCATTCTGCCCATCGTGCCTGTACTGGTTCTTTTATTCAGTCCCATTTACCTGCTTGTACCCCTGTAGATTACTCCTTTTAAGGTATCTTATCTAGTTCCTTTTGAAAACTTAAGATGGATTCTGCCTCAACCATTGCTCCTGGCAGGCCTTTGTGTATCCAAACTACTCAGAGTGAAAAACATTCCCTTAACCTCCCCCGTTTCCTTGATTACTAACCATCTTAAATTGATGCCTTCTTGTAATTGCCTGATGAATGGAAATAATTTCTCCTTATTGACTATGAAAAACCCCATAGAGTGAATGGAGAAATGCAATTTGAAAATATGGAACGCTGCCATGATTTAATAAAACTGTGAGGAAGACTTGAAGAGCCAAATGGCCTGTTCCTTTATTTATGATCCCTTAATTATCTAGATTTAACCAATCTCCCCAAATAATTCACTCAATCTTTGTTGGTACTTTGTGGGAGTAGAAAATGTGCAGTGCAGCCTAATCTAATGAAAGGTACTGCACAAATGATCATCAAATTACAGAGTAAATTTGGCTCTTATTGTCAACGCAAACCTCCATTTGATATAAATATGAACACAGAAGGGTGCTGTTTTCTGGAATATTTTGGTTATGTTCTACTTGAGTGACAGTTTTTAAACCTTAATGTGCAATCATAAATAAACTTCTGTCTCACAGTTCTCAGCTTACATTACAAAGGAGCAGGGTAGGATCCACATTTTTTGTGTGTGTGTGACCCAGCTCCAGTTTAGGCTAAGAGGGAGTCAACACAGATGGCTGATCTTAATGTTGAATGTCTGGTTTGTTGACGTATAATGCCAAAAACGGACCACTTGCATTTTGAAATAATTTGCCTGGCAAATATTTATCATACGTTTGTTTTGGACACAGGATGGTATTGCTTAACAGAACACGCGTCACTTTGTACAATATCTGAATGCTGTTGCAAATGCCTTTGTGCCATCTCACTGTTTGCCTGCATTCTCATACAGTTTGTTGCTTGTCATGCACTAACACAAAGTTGAATTAAGCAGGCATTCTATGAAGTGGCCCTGAAATGCTGGGATGTGGAGGACGGCACGTTTCAAAGAGCTGTGGGCCCACGCAATAGCTGCTCTTAGGAGCTTGGGGATACAACTATTTTTAACAAAGCTTGGGAGAGAGATGAGGGAGGGAACTGTTTATCAGTTATCAATTGGCACAACACCAGCAGTGGAAAGTCATAACATTATAATTGTGACAATGATTTGCTTTTTTTAACTCCCAATAGATGCATGACTCTTCTTCCTTCCTTCCACCACCCCCCAGCTCAAACTTACTGGCCGGAACTAGTAACACTACCGACAGCTAAAACTAAAATCCACCACGAGATTAAACTTGATGAATAACTAATACATTTATATTAAAACTAAATAATAAATAGCTCAGTGGTTAGAGCGCTCGCCTGGCTAACGAGAGACCCGGGTTTGATTTCTCCCAGGGTGAAATGTTGGGCAAGTTTCCTTACTCCACCCGCCTGTTTATCTAGCAGGAAATAGGAAAAAAAAATTTGGTCTCTTCATTCCACCCTTTGTGGAACACTGTTGCACGCAATTGTTTACTGCATTTTGCTCACAAAATATACAGCCAATTCACTTCACAGTATTTTCTGTGAAGCACTTTGAGGCGTTTGTAATTATTAAAAGGCAATGTTACCTAAAAGTCTTACATTAATTTCTTTTGGGTGCTCATCAAAATAATGAAACTTAGCGAAAAAGGCACAGCGGCACTCAGTTTTGTTGGGCAAGGGGGTGGTAAGCAGGATCTCCTTGGAGCTGAGCTGGCTGCAAGGTTACATACTTGGCAATGAATTGCGGAATTGTCAACCCTCTGGAGTTCAACCAGCTAAAACCATATAGCTCACCATGAAAGCTTTTTGATTTGAGCTGTTTTGAACTCCCGATGTAGCCCAACACGTACTCTGGGGTGGTCAAGCATTCACGTTTACTGAGATTAGACTTAATACTTTCCGGAGTTATGTAAGCAGGGTTATTATAAAACTTTAATCTTAAGTACACATTTATTATTCATTCACAGAAACTTAAGTGATACCTTCAATGAAAGAGGAAATGCTTGGGTTAGCAAGTAGGTATGTTAGACTGTGCAATAAGACAATAATTAGCAATAAGGACCATGAAATCATCAAAAAAAAAGTAGCATTTCCTGATTTAGGAAATGGGGGTAAGAAATGAGTCTCCCACTCTCTTAACATTAGATGTATTGTTTTGAACATTCTGTTTCATGACTTTGAGATGCGAGGGAGGAAAGAAGATTTGAGTAACTAAATTACCACATCCTGTGGAAGATTTTTTTTCTCGGCACCGTGAATGTATAACCAATTTAATATAGCATTTAATGAAGCTCAATTTTCCACCTCACAACAATAAAATTACATTTCTAAAGAGCCTTTCATGTTGGGAAGACCTCCAATGCGCTGACCAGTCAGGAGCCGGGACTGAGTGTGGAGTGGAGTGAGTAGGAGGCAGGGTTGGGATTAGGGGTGGGGGATGCAGAGAAGTAGGAGAATGGCTAAAGGCATGGTCAAAAAGTCGGGCCTTGAGGGAGGCAATGTGAAGTGATTGTTGGATGGTTCCAAAGTGTGGGGGCACGGGGCTGAAAGCTCAGCCATCGATGGTAGGGTGAGTCGGGTGGAAGATATGGAGCAGGTTGGAGCCTGCTGAACAGAAGTAGTGGTCAGGTCAGAGAGGTAAGAGGGGGCAAGACCGTGGTGGGGGGCCTTGAAAATGAGGTTGAGGAATTTGAATTCTATCCTCTGATGAAAGGGAGCCGGGCGAGATTGGGGGTGATGGGATCACGGAATATGGTGCGGACGAGGACATGGGCTGCAGAGTTTTGCAGAAATCTGTAGCTTGTTGTAGGGAGAGTTGGGGAGACTGACAAGGGGGAAGTTTTCACAGTCAAGTCTTGAGGTGACAAATGCATGTATGAGGGTTTTAGCTGTCTTAGGGATGAGGCAGTGGCGGAGTCAGGCAATGTTGCGGAGGTGGTGGAATGCTATGCTGGTCTTGGCACAAATATAGGGCGAGAAAGAATAGTTTAGGTTCAAACAAGACACCAGGTTCCAGTTAGCATGGTGAGGTGGGAATGTGCATTCATGGATGTTGCCAAAGCCTGAGGTGTAGAGGCGCTGGCGGAGCCAATCAGAAGAGTTTCAGTCTTGCTGACGTTCAGTTGTAGAAAATTGTCTCATCCAGAGTATGATATCTGACAGGCAGTCTGTCGGGACTGCAGTTGTCCTGGAATCGAGGATGGATGCTGAGAGATGGAGTTGGGTTTCATCCGCTTACATGGGGAATATAAACAGGCTTTGCAATACTTGAACCAATTCTAACCCTTTTGCCATTCAGAATTAGATGGTCGTGAACTCTGAATGCTGTTGTTAGCTTACATGTCATCAGTAATGCTTCATTAAAGTTCGATCTTAGTAGCATTCTGAGGCTGAAGATTGTTTGTGTTTTAAAATTGAAGATCAGGCACAATTGGTAAAAATAAGCAAAAATGCAACACAATACGCTTAACATCACAGTTATGTTCGCGAAAAATGTGACTTTAAACAAAACTATGTTAAGCGAACCCATGCAAGAATACCAGATGTTCAGCTTTTATGTACGTCTAAGCTACCCAAAGTACTTTCTATTTACTTTCTATTTACCAGAGTGATGTTATATTGGACATGCACTGCATTGTCAAAGCTTTGGATGAGACGTTAAAAATGGTGGTCCTTTTGCTTTTCACGTGGACATTAAAGATATCATGGTTCTATTAAAAAGAGGATTGTGACAATAATACCCAGATAAAATTGATCATTCACTTCATGGATGTTTGTAGGAAACTGATGGATGCAAATTGAGTGTCAGGTTCACCTCCAAAATACAGTCATTGCACTTCAAACAGCCTTTGTTCGTAAAGCACCAGGCGGTGGGGCCTCTAATATTTCAGTGAGCGATTTGTGAACATGGAAAGTGACCTCTCCAGGCTAAGTCATGGATCACAACCATAACTCGGATTGAGTTAGACCAGTGCAAGGGATAAAGGGGGAAAAACAGGTAAACAGGACTGAACAGATTGTTGTATTCAAAGCACAGTACAATTTGTTCTTGTCCTCAACCAGGCCATTCTTCAAACCAATTTAATTCAAAACACCATAATTGGGACACCAATGTCCTGATTTAATCTGACCCGATTTCCTAGGCAGTACATTGTGCAATGTTACAGAAACAACCAGCTGAGCAGACTTGTCACTAAATTGTACTTGAACTTTCATTACAGTGAAGGCCAGCAGGGCCAACCTTTATATTACTGCTACAGAGCAATAAAAAAAATGCAAATTCAAACAGTGGGAATGTTGAACAAAGGGTTTTGATTAAAAGGACAGAATGGGTGCAGTGAGCATGGTAACTGCTTTGCATCAGTAATAGGTCTGAAGGTCCCCAACTAATTATGTGGAGACACTTTTAAACAGGGCAAAACTAGTAGTTCAGGCTCACAATTAAAAGGGAGCCAGACAAACAGCTGAATTAGGGTGTCCTTCCAACCTGAAAGGTGTTCTACAAATGTAATTTTGTTGTTGTTTTGTTGTACTCTGCATGAAAATATTATCATATTCTCCCCCTTTGCCCATTTACTAATTATCTTAAATTGATGTCCTCCAGTTACTGAACTCACCGATCAGTGGAAATAATTTCACCCTGTTGCTATCAAAACCCCTCAAAATTTTAAGGACTTCTATCAAGTCAACCTTCTTTGTTCTAGCGAAAAAACAAAATGTCCAGTTCCTCCAATCTCCCCTTGTAGGCCAAGCAAACTTTCCACTGCTTGTCCAGCTAGGACCATTAGGACTGGCTTGCAGGGTCAACAGGGGTTGTGTGGGAAGACACCTGGTTCCCCCATGTTCTTCCAGCACCTTGGGATGTCCTCCCAATGTGAGAAGCGTTCTACAAATGTAATTTTGTTGTTTCAACAAGCCATACTGGCTCGTCTGCAGTGCCCGTAGTGCCCTGGAGTACTGTAGATCCAGCCTCATGAACTGACTACTAAGACTGCCTCAGAGGATTGATTTAATTCTGACCCTGTTGTCAAACACATGCCTTGAAGCCAGCTTGGTTTACCCCCCATTCTCCTACCTACATTTCGTGCATTTTCGTTGAGTGATGGTTGCAACAGTTATCCAGTTACGTGCAGTGGAACAAACAAGTGATCTGTAACAGCTTCAGACCATTATTTCAAAATACAAGGCAGTGCAGAATTTTGGAAGAGATTAAGTTCAATCAAATTCAGTAATCTGTTTTTCATCGGTCAATTTAAGAACTGCAAACAAAATAGCTTCCAAATTCTGACTGATTTTAAGAATTTTCCGAAAGTCTGCAAGGTCTTAGATTTTGAAACAACGGTCTGAAAACTACGACCAAAGGAACTTTCAGTTTGCTGACTTCCATGTAAGCAGCTGAATACACATTTGTGGAAAGTAATCGGGACATGGCAAACGTGCATACAACAGAGACTTGGCTACAGTATAACTGCCTACAAGCAGGATTTTACTTTATTCACTGTTTTTAAGAAAAGTTTTTAATTCCATTTCCTCTATGCCCCAGGCTTTTTTTAAAAACAATATTATTTTAATTATCAAATTGGGAATAAATGCAATAACAAAATACGACCCTGAATAAACTAGACAAGCGATTCTGGCTTTTGTGGGATTTTGACATACTGTATTTGAGCTTCCTCATTTACAGTGGGTGAGTTCCAGCGTTTGAGCAGAAACAGACTTGCTTCCTCTTAATGTAGTATGGAGGGACTGAAGCATTTCCCCAGGTACGTTGAAAGTCATTTGTCTTGTAGCATTGAGAAGTGCCAGATGTCATACAAGAGTTGTTTTTTTTGACTCAGCGAGTCTCGTGCATTTGAAGCCAAGAAACTTCAATGAATTAACATCCATCTAACATGAATGTCCTACTTCTGACCTCGATTGGAAATCAAATTTTCAGAGAATTTGCAGAATTTCACAGCCTGCACTAAACCAAAGAAGGTGACCTGCAGGAAACTAAATGCACTATTCAAAGGGACAGTGCAAAGGTTCTGTTGCACTGATTGTTTTAGGACTAACTCATGCTGTATTTACGATGTTTCACTTCCTTCCTCTCCAGAATCAGCTTGGCGCCAGTCCACAGTGGGGCCAGTCTCGATGGGTTCCACTGGCTTTCTTGTTTCAGCTGTCTATTTCTTTGTAATGAAACCAAATGTTTTGAGTGTAATATGTTTTTTTGGTGATTGTATTGTCTGTCTGTCTGTTTGCATGATGCATTTTTATTATACTGCCTTGTTCTTCTCTCCTATTCATTCTTTGTTAATTGATAATGATTTCAAGTTTACCAATTTACATTTCTAGAGTGAGTAAAGCAGTTTCTCACCAGCAACCTTGCCTTGTGAATAATAAATCTTATTCTGCATTACTTGCCTTAAAAAGGTTTCATCTGAATAAATCTATTTTAGTTACTTAGTTAATGCCATTCATATAACTTGAAGGTCAATTTGCAAATATGTAAAAACTATACAACGCAATTCATGTTTACGTAGTACATTTCACGCTTCGTGTCTCAAAGTGCTGGGCAACATTCCCCAAGATAATAATAATTGATCATTCACCTCCTTGTTGTCGGACATTCTTGTGTGCAAATTAACTCCTGTGTATGCATTCCGAGTACACAGTCACTGCACATTGCAATAATTTCTAATGGCTTTGAGATGTTTCAACAACATGATAAGGTGCTTTATCAAAACCAAGGATTTATATTATTATGAATCTCACTTTAAACAGTTTAATACAATATTTAATACTATAGCATCCGTCTCTCGACAGGTGTTTCAGCTTTTGAATGTAGTTAAAGTGTTGAAACTTTGTTAACCAGGGAAACCCCGACTTGGATTTCCCCTCAAAGCCGAGAAAGGAGAAATTGTACTTTGGTGATAAAGAGCCTAAGCGTCCAATTTTCCCGTTCAAGTGATGGAATCTATTACATTTCTGAAAGTACCTTTGATTATTTGTATGTTCAGTATTGTTGTGTGAGCATGTGTGGGTGGACTGTGTGGTTCTCTTTACATGACTGTTTAGCAATGGAAGCAATGGAAGAACAATATTCTCTTAAATCAACATTTGTGCCCTTTTGTTGGAATCAAAAATTAAAAATCAGTTTTTCGAGGGGTCATATTTAAGAGAATTTCAAACTTTTCGATTGTACCTCCTTTTTTTAGACATCTTACATTCTTAGAACATAAGAAATAGGAGTAGGAGCAGGAGTAGGCCATTTGGCCCTTCGAGCCTGCCCCACCATTCAATCATGGCTGATATTCCATTCTAATAACTTTTGCTTTTTGATCACTTTCATCAAAAACAACAGGAAAACAGGTACAGGAGGAGGTAATTGTACCAGCTAGTCCTATTGCTGTAGTTTCTATGACTCTTATGTTTTTTCTCCATGGGTCTCTGCTCACAGAATCAGCACAGTGCCCGGCATGTGATCAGGAAGAGGCAATGCACAAAAACAAGATTATCATGGAATAAAAGATCTTGTGTCTTGAGAACACATCATTAGAGGCCTGGCAGACTTGAGCAAGACACTTGACTGGCAATTTGCTGCCAAACAAACAGTGTGAACAGAGATTTGGTAGTATAAATCATGCTGGAGACCCAGTCCTGACTTGTGAATATGCTGTAAAACTGCAAGTTGTTCTTGGAGGTGGTTTCAGTAGTGTGAATTGTACCTGGGCAGGAATAATTGCAGCAGAATCCAACGGTTCTCCCCCTCCCCCCCCCCCCCCACCCACCCCCAAGTCAAAGCTTGAGCTGCACAAGAATTTTAAACAGATGGTTTCTAAAATAGTAATAATAAACGTTTACTGGACCACTTTTCACATTGCTAGGACATTCCAAAGTGCATGACAGGATATATTGTAGAATGCAGTGTTTTGTGGGGGAACAAGGTTATTGAATAATCAGTCACACAATTTACTAATGAAATGAGAAACATTTTTTTTGTAGTGTTCACTGTATACACCGGGGAGCACATGTGCAGAAAGCCAACATTGGGTGCTTGAAGTGATTGATTCATTTGAATGATATAAACACAGCAATAAACCTCTTTATATATTCTCATAAGAATATATTGATCAGATATGACATGCAAGTTTTAGCCATTGCTAGATGTAAAGCTGGAACCAGGAACCTTTAAGCCCGAGGGCGAGTAACAACTAAACATAAAATGAATAAGTGCTAACTTTGTCAAGACCACCACTCTTCATAATGTTGAACTGTGATACCACCAGTTGGACAATCTTCAGCAGTAGCTGCTGTTCAGTGGCACTAAATGCAAATAAATCTGGGAAGTTACCAAATTCCAGATATAAGATCCCGGTGCTCATAAATCCACACTCCTGATAACTCGTTCCACCACCACCAACAACAAATTGCACCTTTCATGTCGAGAGGATGTCCCGAGGTGCTGGACAATGAAGAGTTTGAATCGGAGCTGTGGCTTGGGATCAGAGAGGAGTGGAGGGCAAGGGAGATGGAGGAGGGAAGATGACCGATGCCACGCTCGAAAAGGAAGGTCTTGAGATGGGCCTTGATTGAGGTCACTGAGGACCCCAGAATAGAGTTCCAGAGGATGGAAACAGAAATGTTGAAAACCCAACCACAGACATTAGAGCAGGCAGGTCACATGGAGCAGCAACAACAACTTGGATTTATTTACTGCCCTCCATGACGAACGGCGTTTCAAAGAGCTTCCCAATTATGGAGCCCAGGGCCGAGCCAGGGGGAGGGGGAAAAGGGTGACCGAAAGCGCAGTCGAAAAGAAAGGTCTTTAGGTGAGACCTGAAAGTAGGAAGAGAGGGGACGAGGCAAAGTGAAGGGAGTTCCAGAGCCTTAGGATGAAGGCACGGCCGCAGAAGGAGGAGCAGAGAATTCGGGGGACAAGGAGGTGGCCAGATCCGGTAGAGGAAGGCAACAGGTGCTGTTGTGAGGAGAGACGAGGTCCGAGTGGTAGGGGAGTGTTGAGGAATGGAGGGATTTGAAAATAAGAGTGAGGAGGCTAGGGCCTTGCAGAGCAGAGGGAGAAGAAGGTTGGTGAAATTTAATAGGTCGCAGAGGTAGGGAAGAGCAAGACCATGGAGGACTTTAAAGGAATAGAGAGCCAATAAAGCTGGGTAATGATGGGATGATCAGCTCACAAAGCTTACCTTAGTGCATGAAGCTCAGCCACCAGCCAGCAAGCAACAGTTTCTTCATCAGTCTTTCGCAATAAAATTTCGGTATCTGAGCTGGGGGCCACAGTAGGTAAGGACATACAAAAAAAAATAAGGATTCTTGGATTTGATAAAGCGCCTTATCACATTGCTGAGACTTCGCAAGGCAAACCCAGCAGTCAATTTTTGCACAGCACTGTACCACAAACACTTATGGAATGAGTGACCAATTTTATCTGAACAGTTGTTGGCCAGGACAGTGTAAGAAACTCCCTTCTCCTTTCAAATAGTGCCATAGGAACTTTAGCGTACAGTCACCTGAACAAACAGACGGGACCTCAGCTTAATGTCTCATCCAAAGTATGGGAGCACTGAAGTGTCAGCCTAGACTGAGTTCAAAGTTGCAATGTAGGGCATGAACCCATAACCTTCTGACTCAGAGATGAGAATGCTAATAAGGCTGATACCAAAAAACCATCAAAGGTGACTGAAAGCGCAGTCAAAGAGGTAAGTCTTTTGATGAACTTTGATCGCCCTGCTTAGGAACTCTGATGGTGATGAAGAGATCTACAAAAAATATCAGTATGTGCATTTATCAATGAAGTATGCATTCTATAGTTTCAGTGCTGCTAAGATTACATTATTTCACGTGGCAGACTATCTTTCCGGCCCTATTACCCAATAAAGTCTAAAATCTAATTCTGCAATAGAATGGAGATCGGCAGTTGGCTGAGGAAGACAGAATGGGGACATTTTACTTAGGTTTAGAGTAAGGTTCTCAGTGTTATCCAGTTCTATCAAAACAATGCAATTTATAATAATAACGCTTGCATTGGATAAAAGCAACTTACAATGTCTTTGAGACGTCTCAAATTGCTTCACAGATTATACTATGAGTGAACTGACTGTACATTTTGTGGGCAAAATGCTGCAGTTAATTGAGCACAGCAGTGTCTCACAAACAATCGTAGATTGAGTGACCAAATTTTTTTTTTTTTTAAGGGATGATTACCCCCGGAAAAGAGATCCACAGTTGACCAACAACCGGGTTCCTACTTATTGCTGTGTTAACAGAGGGGTGTGGAATAAGGAAAGTTACCTAACGTTTCGCCCTGCCTGGGAATCGAACCCAGGTTTCTTGGTTGCGAGGCGGATGCTTAAATGCTGAGCTACAGGACTCCTCTCCAAAGACAGCGCTATCTAGAAGTTTACAAATTCAATCTGTCCATTGTTTGTATGACCATTGACCCTAAAATATGTTTCTCATATTTAATGAGGCTAATTTAATATTTCTGTAAGTATGGACATATTCTACCTTTTTGCACGGCATATCCCTGAGCCCCAATAACTGTAGTGTAGTGATACTCCGTATTTTTATGCCTTGCCAATGAAAGACGACTATAATAAGCAGCTGTAAAATGTTCCAGTCTAATATTCTGTGGTTTTGAAACCAGAGTATAAATACAATTTACACTGACATCAATAAGAATACCACCAAACAACAAAATTACATTTGTATAGCGCCTTTCATCCTGAAGGACGCCGAAGAATGACACAGTAGTGGCCCAGTCCTGAGGGTATCATCCTATTTATTAAACATGAACAAAAAATGTAATCTATAACAGCACCTGTCTCCGAAACGTTCCAAGAATTCAATCGTTTTTTCTTGGTGGTAGCTGGACAAGTAGCGGGAGGCATGCCAGACAATTTTAATGGCAAGCTCTGAGATTTTACCTGGTGAGATTCCAGCAGGACCTCAATGCACATTCTGGGGTCTCCAAGCCTTGGCTCTCGCCAACCTGTGCCAAATCTCTCCGGATTAGATGAACACTGTCCCTTCAGGGAGGGAGTGAGTTCACATTCCATGCCATTTAATGCCATGTGTGGAGCTCTCAGTCTGGTTTCGCGTTTCCACATTTGTCGGACAAACCAGTTGACCAAAACAAAGTGAAAAGTAGATTCCTATAATCTAAAAGTACAGGAAGCTTCCAGAAAACGAATCTGTACTTGTTTCCAACAGATACAGATTTCCAAGAATAAAATCCCCAATAGTTTCCAGTCTCCCAATAGGATAGGAATTGCCCAAACATCGAATCCAAAATGGCTCCTCAGAGGACATCCTGCTTAAGGTTTTGTCTTTACAATGTGTTGGACTGAAATTGGATTCATTGGCAATTACTCCTTTTTAAATGTTTTTGTAATGTATTTTTCCATCAAATTTTCTCTCCTTGCATATTACATAGAACCATTAGTATTGAAACATTTGGCCCATCCTCGTTCTCCTCTCTAGGTGGTCTTACACCCTCCTCACCTCTCTTCTCATGTGCACATTGAGTTTCCTCTTAAAACATTGATATTTTCTGCTTCAACCGCATCCTTCAGCAGTGAGTTGCACCTTTTCGCCACCTTCTGAATCAAAAATGTTCCTCCTATGTTCTCTGTCAGGTCTGTTAATGGCTGTCATATATTTATACCCCCTTGTTATGGACAATAATCAGCCAATAATCTCCCATGGCTGTTTGTGGAATATGCCACAATTTGCGCAAATTGACTGCTGACTTCATTAACAAATACACTTTATTTAAGTAAAGCCTATGGAGATGTCCTCCTGATGCGAACAATGCTGTATAAGTACTCTGAAACACTATATGAAGGCGCTATATAAATACAAGTTGTTGTTGTTGTATATCAAATACAAGGATTATTATAGATATTATTATACCAATTTCAGTGGTGTCCACCACCAATAGAAGCATGCTTTACATTGTTCCAAAGTCATATATACATTCAGTGCTTAATTGCTCTCAAAATTATATAATTTTCTATGTTGGGGAAATGGCCTCAAAATAGGCAGAAATCACCAGTACAAAAGACCCACCATCATTTTGCATGCAAATTTATCCATCCCATCATGTGGCATGCCCTAATGACATGACCATTTTAAATTGATGTTCGCTATGAAATACCCGGAATGTGACCCCAATGTTTCCTAAAATCGTATCTTTAAATCTATTCAAAACGTAAAACACTGCAGTTGCTGGAAATCTGAAACAAAAATAGAAGTCGCTGGGAGCACTCTGCAGGGCCAAAGAGACAAGCAAAACTTCTTCAAGGTAAGCATTCCTAGAAGAGAAGTATCAGTGAATTAAATATAAACAAAACGCAAAATACTGCAGACGCTGGAACTCTGAATCAAAAACAGAAGTCGCTGGGAACACCCTGCTGAATATTCCTAACGACTTCTGTTTTTGTTTCTTTAAATCTACTATTTACCTACTGAGGCACGTCAAAGTGACTTGAGAGTTTTTTTTACCTATAAAAGTTATTGCTGTGTTGCTATTCTGCCCCCACTTCACTTTATTTTTTTACCAACAGGTTTTTAAAATGAAATACAATATGCCTCAATACCTTCGGACAACGATTTCCTGGAGAAAAAGATCCACTTCAGTGGAAAGTAACATTTTCTAGTCTTGCTATCTGGTGACAAAGTACCATATAATTAAGTTGGATTTAATGCAGGACAGTAGCCAGGAATCCTCACTAAGGCAGCTTCAGCTGAATTCTCAGAAGATCATTGCTCACTCCTAAAATAACATTTCCATTCTTCATGCTCTCAAGCCCAAAGTTACAAAAACAAACAAATGAATTAACTTTGGTCTTGTACATTGGAATTACATCCACTTGGGAACAGCCCGAGAATGAAGAAACCAGTTTAATTTGAGACGTTGTTGCTTTTTCAGTTCATGCACTTTGACATGTCTCTGGTAAAGATGTGCTGGGGGCTTGATTTGTAATGCAATTCATTCAAAGGGAAACTGGAAAATAATTGATACTTATCAAAAATGCCAAACAAAATGAAAATGATACCTCAAGAGTACACTCTGATTGTGCTTGAAAGGATTCAGAAAGAACTAGCATGTTTATGGTATATTATTATGTTGAAAAAGTTCAAAAGGCTTTACAATAATCACTGTCAAGTGTAATAACTGTTTTGTAGGCGATGTAGGAATGCAAGTTAGGTTTCAGAGACTCCTCAGGATGGACATGAAGATCCTATGTCAGCTTTTTGTCGATGAAATGTACAGCACTGTTAGTGATTTTCTCAGATGTTGCTTTTCTATCATGACAATTTTTAAATTAATAATAGATTAATTTATATCAAAAACAGCAAATTACATTTGTATATCGCCATTCAGGATGAGAGGACTTCCCAAGGCTCTGGACAGTCAGTGTTTCAACAACAACAACAACAACAACAACAAATTACATTTATAGAGCGCCTTTCACGTCGGGAGGACGTCCCAAGGCGCTGCACAGGAGGCGTGTGACCCGAGCTGAGAGGGGAGTGTTTGGGAAGGGGTGAAACACGAAGGGGAGGTCGAAAAGTTTGGGGTGGAACAAAAGGCACGGTCGAAGAGGAAAGTCTTCAAACCGGCCTTGAAAGAGGAAAGGGAAGAAACGAGACGGAGGGATTGAGGGATGGCATTCCATAGGGTGGGAGCGGAGAAACTGAAGGCCCGGCCTCCGATGGTGGGGCGGTTCGGGCGGGGGGCTTGGAGCAGGCCAAGTCCTGTTGAACGGAGGGTCCGGGTGGGCTTGTAGGGGGAAAGTAGATTGGTTAAATAGGGCAGGGCAAGGCCGTGTAAAGCCTTGTAGGTGAGGACGAGGATCTTGAACTCGATCCTCTGGAGAATGGGGAGCCAATGGAGACGGGCGAGGGTGGGGGTTATATGGTCGCGGAGGCGGGTGCGGGATAATACACGGGCTGCAGAGTTTTGGATGACCTGCAGCCTGTGAATGGAGGAACTGGGGAGGCCGACGAGGAGAGAGTTTCCGTAGTCCAGCCTCGAGGTGATGTATGCATGCACGAGTGTTTCGGCAGTGTGGGGGGTAAGATAATTGCGGAGCCTGGCAATGTTGCGCAGGTGGAAATAAGCGGTGCCGGTCAAACCCGAGCTTAGGTCGGGATCGGAGAGGGTAGAGGTAAGGGAGCGGTTACCGATGGCATGGTCGAAGAGGAGGGTCTTGAGGCGGAACTTGAAGGAGGCTAGGGAGGGGCGAAGCGGAGGGATTGTGGGATGGAATTCCAAAGGTTGGGGGCAGGGTGGCTGAAGGCTGGTTTATTATTATTTATTACATTCTCAACTTTGGTCACTGACTATACCGCACCTCCTGTCTCTTTCACCTGGGGGGCTCATGGAGGTGAATGGTATGGTATTTATAGAGGATCTTAAGTCCCATGAGTATTATCCCACAGGGCAATGACCTGTGAGTCTGGAAGAACATTTTCATAAATATTATTTTTGACGCTTTCAGACAGTTTGATCTTTCTACAACAGCTTTAATATGAAGATCAAGCCATTTAAACTCTTCAAAGAGCATCACTGAAAAGATCATAGCAGATGTGACATCCTTTTGAATGGGTGATTTATTTATGTTACAACATTACATTCCTGGGTTTTTAGCTAAAAATACCCAACGTCACTCCTTGAAAATAATCATTTTATACTGTTGCAATGAAATAAGAAGATAACAGATATATATCTGAAAGATTTATAATGGGCACTGCAAGAAATGTTGTATGCATGTTAATTAAATAGATTTATCCTCTCCTAAATTGTACTCAAAGCAATGTGTTGCCATAGACAGATGTGACCAATTAATTTATGTGTGTTTGCATGTGTGTGTGTGTGTGCACGGTGGGTGGGGGGGGATGGGTGGTATTAGCTGTCAATCACTGTCAAATTTGACCTAGATTTATTCTTGTATAGCCAATGATGCAATTAAATTTAAGACCACACAGATTTCTTAAATGCAGTCTTAATTTAGAAGTCAGAACTTGTTAAAAACTGGAAGGATTAATTCAAAACTGGCTAAGATTAATTTAAGAATCTTCCGCAAGCTTACACCAGGTAAAATTTTAAGCCCAAATGATCTTGCAGCCTAAGATTGGGTAGAAGTTTGAGGCTCTGATGCCTTAAATTAGGACCGATGATTTGACTGTTCTTCTGCAAATGTGGAATGAAATGATCACCGATTTTCACAGTATTTTCCTTACAGTGATCCTCGCAATGGTAATGGACTTTCTGAATTATTCAAGAGAATACCAGCCTGACACAATTTAATGCAACTATTCACTATACTTCCTAGCTTGAATATCACCTGCAAACTTTTATACCTACATCTAAATTGAGGACATTAATAGATAAGATAAAAGGAGACCCAAGCATGGGACCCTATAGCATGCCACTAATTACCTTCTGCCAATAGGAATACATCTTTTTTAACCTTACTCCTCTGCTTCTTATTCTTCAACCACCTTTCTTTTCAAACTCCTTTAATTATCAGCTTAGATACATTTCTCCATTGACTTATCAACTTAGACTATTAGCCTAGACAATAAACTGAAAGTCCTGAATTGGAGCTTGAATTTACAACCTCTGACTGAGAGACAAGAGTGCTACCAACTGAGCCACACCTCTAATAATGTTAACCTTAATAGCCTCTTGTGGTAAACATCTGCACGAAAAAGTTTTCTCCTAATTTTCTGATCAATTTATATTAAAGTAAGCTGTCAAGCCAAATATAACTAGACCATATGCGCTGTCATCTTCAAACAGATTTATTATACAGTACCACAAGAATTTTCAGATATGGATCAAACAGCAATTTTTGAAATGATTTCTCTTTAATACTTTTTAATACTAATCCTTGCATTTGATATAGCGCTTTTCATGTCTTCTAGACGTATCAAAGCACTTCACAGAATATACTGTAAAGTAACGCAGCAGCCAATTGTTCACAGCAGTGTCCCAAAAACAGTTGTGGATTCAGTGACCATGATGCAAATTTTTTTGCGGGATTATTATTAGGCATGTGGAGTAAGGAAACTTGCCTGAGGTTTTGCCCTGCCTGGAATCGTAACCAGATATTGCACTTGCGAGGCAAGTCTTCTAACACTGAGCTATATATGAAAGCACTCTGAGATGCTGTCCGGCGTGGAGGGCATTATATAAATTGGTGTTGTTGTTGTAGGACTCCACTTGACTCATGGGACAAATGGCATTGGAGGAATTCCTGACAAAGGTGATTATTGTGAGATCTCTGGAATGGGTGAGCTTGATAAGCCAAAAGGTCTTTATCTAGTTCCACTCTATATTTCATTCATTGCACTCTCCCCATTTCTATCCTTGGAGAAAATGGTTCGTATTTGCTCACCTGGAGATGTCGCTGTGGAGAGAAGCCACACTGTGAATACCCGCGGCATAAATTCCTAACTTTACATCTGTGTGAAATGCTACTGCTGTGTTAGAAATAAATGAGATCTGCCTTAAAATTCCTTCCCTTGTCTGTCCTGAGTTAGCGGATCTCAGCTGGGACAGCTGTGGAAGTGGTACAATTGGCTCCCACATCTCCTGGCTGGAGGGAAGGGAAGTATCAGCCAGGTCTCCTGTTCTTAATTACTATCCAGTGACCCTGTTGGAAGTGTTAGGTTGATGTCAGATGAGGACAGGATGGATTTGGCTTTGAAGGGCTAACTTCCCATTGACTAAGCTGAACAATAAGAATAGTCACTTGGCAATGCATTGCTGTCTACAAAACTCTATCCTTTATGAGTCACTTCCTTCAGAAAAGGAGAGATAAATAGAGGAAAGATAAAACATAATTGCGAGTCATTTCAATAATAATAAAATTACATTTTGCGTCACTTATATTAAAGTAAGCTGTCAAGCCAAATATAACTAGACCATATGCGCTGTCATCTTCAAACAGATTTATTATACAGTACCACAAGAATTTTCAGATATGGATCAAACAGCAATTTTTGAAATGATTTCTCTTGCAATTTACTGATGGGTCTGTACAAGCATCACATCAGATTAATCCTCTCCACATTGCTGTGAATTCTAACCTTTCAACCCAAAAGACTTTGCTGACTTCAGCTCCAAAGACATTGTTTTAGATAGGATGGTGCACAGACAGATGCATCTTAGGCAAGAGGTCACTTACCAAAGGTCATCAACCTGAAACATTAACTTACTTTCATCTCTCTATAGATGCTGCCTGACTGCTGTTCCAAGCGACTTCTGTTTTCATTTCAGATGCATCTTAGTTAGTGTTCCAACATTCCAAATAAGCATAAATACATTAAATTATGCAAGTAAATCTACAATATTTTGCTTTTCAGGCACAAGTAAAGAAGAAACAGATGTTGATACTTTTGGCATGGCATAATCTAGGAAAGTTCATCATGTTTGATTTTGAACTTTTCTTATGAATTTATTGATAATATCAAATGCATTAACTGCTAAGGTGCTTTAAACATATATCTCATTAACTTAGCAAAACTCAGTGGGAGCCAGTTACAAAACCAACCTTGTATCAACAGCAAGTATTTTATGAGTACAATCAAAATACCTTTTTTTGCAGGGTAGTGTCTCAACAACAACAAAATTGCGTATATGTAGCACCTTTCACGTTAGAAAGAACATCTGAAGGCGCTGGACAAATAGTGTTTTGGACTTGAGCTGGGATTAAGGATCAGGGCGGGTGGAGGGCAGGAGAGGAAGGAGGTTGATCGAAAGCACAGTCGAGGAGGGCCTTGATGTGAGTCTTGATGGAGGCAAGAGTTGGGCGAGGTGTAGGGGACTGTGGGATGAAGTTCCATACGGTGGGGGAAGTGGCTGAAGGCCCACCTGCCAATGGTGGGGCAGGTGAGGCAAGGGACTGAATCAGGCCAGAGCCTGCTTGAACGGAGGGATCGGGATCGATGGTAAGGAGTTAGGAGATTGCAGAGCTAAGGGGAAGCGATAGAGTGGTCAATGGTGTCTAAGGTAGCAGAAAGGTCAAGGAGTACGAGGAGGCAGAGGGAGCCCTCGTCTCAGAATATCATTTGTCACTGACCATAATTGTTTCTGTGCTATGGTGACAGGGTAATTCAATTCTAGGGGTTCATGAAAGGAATGGGAGAGAGGAAGGAGCGAAGCTAGGAATGGTGATAGTGGACAGGGAGACGTTTATGGTATCAGAGCACATAACAGTGGCAGAGCCTGACTCCAAACCAGGGTTGGGTGGAAGTGGGAGGTGGCCATGAGGAAGGTTTTCAGGCAGGACTTGTAAAAGGGGAAAGAGGGGGCAAGGCTGAAGGATTGAGGGAGAGTGTTCCAGAGTTTCAAGGCATAGTGGCTGAAAGCACAACCTCCGATGGTAGAGCAGGAGGCCGGTGGGTGGTGGATTAGGGTGTAAGGAAGTCAGAGGTAGGGAGTTGCCAGAGAGAAGGAATTTGAACACAAGTGTGAGGATCTTGAAGTCGATCCATTTGGTGATAGGCAGCCAGTGGAGCCTGGCCAGGACTGGTGAGATGTGGGTAAGGTGTTTGGTCCGGGAACATATCCGGGGTAACAGTGTTCTGAATGAGTTGGATCTTGTGAATAGTGGAGCTGAGGTGACCGAAGAGGAAACAAGGATTATGTAAATCAACATGCTTGGAAACAACAAGGCCATTCTTGTAAACCTTTATATTTGTTCTCAGTGCTTGCTTATCCACACACAACTCATTCTCTACCAGTTTGCCACAGACTCACTTTTTTATTAAGGTAGGTTAAGCAACAAGGACAGAATGAAAATTACTGAATTTTCTCATGTTAATGGGAAGCAGTTATTTCAGCACCAATTTATTCTTAAAACAAACTCTTCAAAGGTAGATTCTTATCAGGTTTCTGAGATATATCCTGAGGATGCTACATAAATGCAAGTTGTTGTCGTTATTGTTGCCAAATGAGAATAGGAATTGATTTGGAAGTTCTTTTGCATTCAATATAAGGTTCCATCCTTTCCCCCAAGTCCAAAACAAAGGAGTGAATAATATAAGAACAGGGAATGTGATCAGAGCTAGAGATTTACTTATGTTTTCTTTTCTATTGTTAAACAATCGTTGTGAATTGTGACCAAGTCAAAAGCTATTTCCACATCGAAAGGCACAGGAGTAAGTGGAAAGATGTTAGTCATTGGTGTTTGGTTTACAGCTTGAACATTCTCAGAAAGGTGTCCAAAAACTCAATTGTTCGGGCTAAAACCACATTAGTGTAAATTTAATTTAGCTCAGAAGCGTTAGTCTGAGAACTGCACTCCCTCGTTACAATCATCTTGCATCACCATGGTTACAGAAAGTAACCAACACCTTTCCCGAAACATGATTGACGTGTACACATCAACTGGTTAGAATGTGAAACCACGAACATTCACGAGCTATTTTTAAATTTCTAGACCCTGATATTTAAAGGAAAGCAAAAGGTGAGTGAAACACGCCTCATTTATGAGAACTTCTCTGTTTTATCTCTATTTTTTAAAAAAAAATTCTGGAGTTATTCTTGTCACCAAGGCAGTTTTTTCTTGCTATCCAGCTTTCATCACAGTATCTAAATATTTTACTTTCTAACAAAATTGATGTTACAAATATCATTCTCATTGTTGCAAGTTACTAAATTGTAGAATCGGAAAAATTTAGATGACCTGACAATTTACATTATGAAACTAATCTGACATAAACATGATTAAAACCTTGAATTAAATCACAATCAATTAGAAATATGTACACAGCACTTTCTTGGGAGTACGTGAAGAACTTATGCTCTTATAGATCCTAATTATATTTGCCTACAAAATACCTTTACTTTGCAGTACATCCTGCGAAATGATGAGAGGGTATAGCTTTGAAATACGTAGCGAAGGAGGATAGCAAGAGGTATTTCTTTTACACACACAGAATTTCTACATGTTTTCATTAGGATGTGGAATGCCCTACCAAATGCAGTAGTCAAAGGAAGCTTCACGCTTAGCTTCCAATTTAGAAAAAAAAATGTTTTGAGTAAGCCGGTGTCAGACACATCCGGAAACTGATCACCGGAATGATCACATCACTGATCACATCCGGAAACTGATCTAAGGGTATCCAAACCTAAATGAGAACAACCACAATAAAGTTACATTTATAGAGCTCCTTTCACGTTGGGTTGACACTGCCAGTAAGTGCTTTGGACCCATGAAGAGGAGAATTCTGTGCATACATGTGGAAATTCCAGAGATAGATTATTGAACTTGAATGCACATTCTCTCCCTGGAGGGATGCATCCTACTTACCTGATTCCTAAATGTGTTAGGCATGGGCTGGCAAGAGCCAAAGTTTGGGGGTCCCAATGTGTGTGTTTGGATACTGCTGGAGTCTAACCAGGTAAAAACGCATAGCTTACCATTGATAGCAATGTTAAAAGGAATCATTTGTCGGGAGATGGGGAAAAGGTAGGTCATTGGGATGGAGTGAATTGCTCTTTCAAGGAGTAGCACAGACATGATGGGCCTTCTCCTGTGCTGTAAACTTCTATGGTTCTAACATTCTCATCACTAACGCATGGCATAGCTGGTGGAAAGTATTTGCCTGTTTCACCAGATCATTATCAATATCCACAGCAGTGAGCAGTTCTGGTAAACACTACCTACCAAATTGTTAATATCGCATATGAACAGAGAGAGCTGCAGATTGGCACTTGACTTGTGCCAGTTGAATCAGAGAAATTATTTCCATCAAACAAATGTGGCATTTGCATCTGTCTTATGTGCAGAATATGAAAATGCACTGATAAATTGAGATATAAAGAGGTTTTGTCTGTAAATATTTCCATAGGCACCAACGTGGGCACGATTTATGTATGTTATGTCCACATTTACCGGAATGGTATAAATACTCATTTTAAATGAAAATTCAGAATTTTTGTTCAACAGAAACCGTACATTTTAGTGTTATTAATCTGCAGGCATAGATCAAGACCAAATCCAGGTGTGAGTTACAATGTTAGAAGATTACAGCACATAAGAATTTATATTATGATGTAGGTCAATTAGATTTATATTAAAAAAAGGTTCTAAATTTCAGATTTTTGGCAAAAAGTGGGAAACATTTACCACCACGTTAAACCTACAGAAACATTGATGACATTAGAATAATATATCCCAAAAGAGATTTAGAATCTAAACTGAAATTTACTGCAAGGCAGCTATTTGGCACAAAGTAACTGCAAGTTGTGAAATTGCCTCGTTAGTTTTTAAGAGTTCACCTATGGTATCATAAACCTCATACAGTGCACTCTGTGTAACCTTCTTGGAAGCAACTTTAGTCATATTTATATCTGTACCACTTCTCCTGTACACAGATGACATTATATCTTCTGTTGCTTTCATGCTTGCTTAGAAGCCACAAATCACATACAGTAATTTTCCTCTTGAGTTCACCCAGAGTTTACCCAGAAAAACAGAACGCTGTTTAATCAGAAATATTTGGACAGATGCATAAAAAAGTCTGCTTATTTTTCAACATTTTGGTTTCTTTGCTGATGAATGCACTTTAATTTGCATCAATAACCCTTGCATTTAATAATCCTTGCATTTACTGTGGCGCCTTATCATGTTGTTGAGACTTCTCAAAGCAGTTCACAGAATATACTGTAAAGCGAATTGACTGTATTTTGTGGGCAAAACGCAGCAGTCAATTGCACACAGCCATGTCCCACAAACAGAAGTGAATGGCCAAATCGTGATTTTTAAAAAATTGATATTAAGTCAGTGAATTAAAATATTTAAATTTGGGCACAGTTGTAGAAGCACAAAGAGCAGTATCCTAAATGTAAATTATCTTACAGTGATAGAATTACTATTATAGGTATTTCCCAGCTACTAACGAACATACTGTATTTCTTTCTGGTAACACAATTCTAATGCTACCTCTATATTAGAAACGGTTGCTAAGCTCTCCTGAAAGTTTCTACAGGTTCTGCATTGTTCAGTGAAATACTTTATAATCTTGCATCTGTGATGTCAATCGGCAGTTCCTGTTTTCCTCACCAGCAGGCTGAAGAGCTTATTTCCCAGGCAACAGGATCAAACATGATAAGCTGACAGCCACAGTCACCGCAACTGGAATGACCTTGGATTGTATGTAGCTGGTCAAAGAGAGACAGCCAGCACAAGTAAAGGGGGTTATTTGAAAGTGTGCTATAACACCACAATGCACAGTGCACATTTTATTACTTGATACTTGAGACATTTGATTTTTTTTAAGGCACTTATATTCTTAAAGAAATACGTATTTTGGACTGTTAATAATCAATTTATTCTGACTAAACTACTGTTAAACTAACTGTAATGATCACTTTGGTGTCATATCTGTACTACACTGATTATATTGCACTGTATCTGTATTTAAGAATATGTTACAAATGGTAATTTACTATTTCACCTGCAGTATCTAAAAGTAACCAAATACATTTATGTCCATTTTATACTGATTTCCACCCAGTGGGCATGAAGTCCTCGGAAGGGAACATGTAGATGAGGAAAAGGAGGAGTTTGAGGAATCCTGTATTAATCTGCAGGCGAAAAATCCCTGCTCCCAGTGCCTGGTCTGTCGCTCCATCTCCAGCAGATGAACCAGGCAGATTAATCTGTTTTCCTGGAGCACAGAAGACCTACCTTTCGTTAGGGTCAAGACTACCAAGTTCCTGACAGAAGGCTGACTCAATTCCGATATTCCACTTTGTCATGTTGGAGTCAGCAATAACAAAATTATACTTGTATAGCGCTTTTCACGTCAGGAGGACGTCCCAAGCCGCTGGACAGTCACTGCTTCAGACCTGAGCTGGGGACGGGGGTGGGGACAGGGAAGGGTGGGATTAGGAATAGCCGATGGGTCCATCGAAGAGGAGAGTCTTGAGGCAAGACTTGAAGGAGGCCAGGGAGGGGGCGAGGCTGAGGGACTGCGGGATGAAGTTCCAGAGGTTGGGGTCAGAGTGTAGCTAAAGACTTGCCTGCCAATGGTGGGACGGGTGGGTCGGAGAACGTGGAGCAGGCCAGAGCCTGCAGAGCGGAGGGGGAGGGCAGGTTGGTAAGGGGTTAGGAGGTCATGGATGTAGGGTGGGGCAAGGTTGTGGAGGGCTTTAAATGTGAGGACCAGGATCTTGGATTGGATCCTCTGGAAGGAAGATGGGTTATGGGGAATGAGCAGGAGTGTGAGTTCCACACCGCACTGACTACATCTATACTGTTCGAACAACATCTTTACTGACTGACTAACGTGCACCCCAAGGTTGCAAATTGATGTCTGGGAAAATCTTTCTTCCCATAGTGATGTTGGTGGTTCCAAACTGCTTTGGGGTCAGATGATTCACAAACCATGTACCATGTTTTACTGGGTGAAAAGTATCAGTATAAAATGGATATAAATGTATTTGCTTACTTTTAGGCATTTCATAGAGTTGCTCTTTAACATCATGTTAATCCAAGGGGAGATAGTATATGTGGATATTATAATTTTGACAAGATAAAGTTGGATACATATGTGGGAAAGATTGAGGGCCTCAAGAGATTGATGTCTTGTTTGACACTCAACAGTTCCTTAAACCCCACATCCGTGCTATGACCCATCAAGCCTTCCTCCACCTCTGCAACATTCCCCACTCCAATACTACAACACTAACAAAATTACATTTGTATAGCGCCTTTGCTCGTGCCTTATCCATGCTTCTATTACATCCAGGCTTGACTATGCTAATATCCCATTTGCTGGACTTCCAAACTCTTTCCTCCACAAGCTGCAGATTATTCAGAATGATGCAATTTGTGTGCTCCCACAACAAACTCCATGAACTTATCATCCCCATCCTCACCCGCTTCCCCATCTGTTAGAGGATGAAGTTCAAGATCCTCATCCAGATTTTTGAAACACTCCACAGTCTAGAACATAAGAAGTAGGAGCAGGAGTAGGCCATTCGGCCCCTTGAGCTTGCTCCGCCATTCAATCATGGCTCAATTCAATCATTGCCTCACCCTTTCCCCTGTTCTTCTTGTCCTGCAATTTCCAAATATTACTGTCTTTTCTCATTGGGTTACAGATGACACTTAAGATATTAAGCAATTCGAAATGTGGAAGTCATCATCTAATCATTGAAAATTATCCCTCAAGACCCATACTGAGTGCTTAAAATAAATTAGTTTGGAAGCACCAGGCATCTGAATTCCCTTTAGCCACAAAAGGACCTTGTTACAGGCATCTTGTTTTCTTGTGGTTTAACCACTATTTTAGTTTACCACAAACCACTGTCCATTGTGGTATTGTAGTGATTTAGTTGAGAATAACTTCTTGCCCAGTAATGGATGGTAATGTCTGAGTCACTCTTATTCACACACTACCAATGTTACCTTTCACAGTAAGACCTCTCAATCTTTTCTCCAGTCAATGTGGTCTCTGTCCTTCTTTTGTTGTGAAAGAAGCTATTGAGTTGCCTACATTTATCCTTCTGTCAATGCCAAATTTGACTGGAGCAAGGAAGCATTTCTCCTACTAAAAGAAGATGTGGTAACCTTCCTATGGCATTTCCTCACATGTCATGGCACCACTTATTAGGGCTTCATCACTTTCTGTTCCATGGATTTCAAAGATATTAATAAATTTGGAATTCAAGTGCAATAATCTGTGGTTTACTGTATTTTCCGAGCTATTGGAAGGGGTGCCCTTCTGATCTTCAATGGCACGATTATTGCTAAGACCCTCACCACTAACATGCTAGCAGTCACAATTGACAAGAAGCTTAACTGGTTCAGCTGGTCAGTATTGTGGGTTCAGGATCAGGGAGACATTCCTGATCCTGAACCCACAATACTGCATTCTGCAAAGAGTAGCTCAACTACCAATTCCTCAAAGCTTATTCACCACCTACAAGATTCAAATCGGGAGTGGAATATCTATTGCTATCTCACCTGTATGGGCACAGCCGATACAACACTTGAGAAACGTAACACCAACCTGGAGAAAGCTATTTATTTATCCACACCCTGGCCAAGCAATCCTAAATTATTTCCTTTTCTCACCAACACATTGCAGCTGCAGTGTATTCCAATCTACAGAATGCACTGCACAAACCACCAACCTCTCATTGACAGCACCTCTCAGCTGAAGGACCTGCATCATCCAGGAAACCAAACCAGTGCTATCGTGGAAACACCACATGTAGGGGATGATTTAAATGTAGGTTGACACCTATGCCCAATACTTAATATTAATATAATAACAATATAATCCTTGCATTTGATATAGCACCATATCATGTATTTGAGATGTCTCACAGTGTTTCACAGAATATATTTTAAAGTGAATTGACTATATGTTTTAGGTGAGACTTCCCCTGTTCTTCATCTTAGGATCATGGTTTTAAAACCTAAGATGATGCAGGGATATGGAAAGTTCTCAAATTAGTTTTTTGTTAATCAAAACCTGATTTTCTGTGAGGTTTTTTTTTGAAAAGAGCTTTGGAGAAACAACTTTTATAATAAGACCAAATCTAAAATTCTCTTTGATCTTAAGTTTAAAAACAATTTTAAAGGTTTGGCCTCGGAAGTGAAGTCTGAAGAAACTGGGAGTGTCAGCAGAGGACTACCACATGAAGACTGAGAATGGTGGTATGCAGAGCAGAAAGCAGTCAATAGTGCAAAGCAACAATTAGCTGCGGAAAGATAAATAAACCTGGTAAGCTTTATATGAAAAGCATCAAAGGGGAAATGATACATGACAACTGAAACAACTGAAATAGGAAGCAAACATAAATAGTAAGCTACATAGTAAGTAGAGAAAGAATAACAAACTTTATGTAAGATGATAAAATTCTCTTCATGGCTCTTTGAGGGACATTGATGTGCATAAATTGGCTACATCTCTACAAAATGATAAGGTGCTATATCAAATGCAAGGAATATTATATAAATATAAAATGAGCTTCATATAAAATAAATGCTGTGGCTTGTGCATTTCTATTGCTTTGAAATCCAAATTCAATCCACCACTTAAGTCAAAATAGAGTAACTTGTTAGCTCCCTCATTCTTTCTTCCAATTACAGGCTTTTAAATCCCAAACTTATCCCATCATCAACCACTACTTGTCAGTTTTACACTGTCTTTTCTCCTACTTGTTTTGACCTCGGTGATGTCTTGCACTGTGAGTCTTAACCTTCAACCTAGTTTTTTCATTTGTTTAAACAATGTTTAAAAAGCTGGAATGTGTAAAGCACACCTTTTGAGTGACTGGCCAGCATTCAATAGCAGAGGTGAAAAGATCACAAGTGCTAGAAATCTAAATTAAAATCAATTTGTAACAGCTGATCCTTTCATCTGTTTCCTCCCTTCCCCCTCCATCCACCCCTTTTCACTCCTCTACTGTCAGTCACCTGCCCTCTCCCCCTCCCCTTGTCTTTTTGTCAGACTCTCACTGTAAAGCGCTCAGACACTACACTGAGCGAAGAGTACTATATAAATGTAAGTTGTTTTTGTTGTTGCTTTGTCCTTTTCCTTCCTGTTTTAATTGAAAACCATTGCTGTAAGATCAGACTTCTGAGTTGCTCTGCCCCTCTCACTCACTCACTCTAATCCCTCTGAACTCTTTGCCTTCCATTCTCTTCATTTCAGTCGTGACTTTGGCATGGAACTTGCCCATTTGGGCGATGCTATCATCGTGTGGTACAAGCGCCTCTATGTGGATGAGACTGAACAGCAGCTGACATCTCTTTCTGTCTCCCCATACATCACAACCCCACAACTGAATACAAAACATCAACTGTCCAGTGTCACTTGTGTAGCCAGGCTGACTCCCGAAACAGACTGCTGCTGCCAGGAGTCTCAAACTGCTATATCTGTGCTATCCACAATACAATACAAATTTACATTTATATCATGTCGGATATGTTGGAAAGTCATGCTAAGGTGCTTAATAGTCCTGGCTTGGCATCTGAACTGGGGGCAGGACAAACATTCTATGATTTACTATGAAAAGGAAAGGGATCTTTATTGGTTGTGCTTTTGAATAAATGGAGTCCTGTTAGCTCAGTGGTTAGAGCACTCGCCTTACAAGCGAGAAACCTGTATTCAATTTCAGGGAGGGCGAAACCTTGGGCAAGTTTCCTTACTCCACACGCCTAATAATAATCCCTCCAAAAAAAAACAATAATAAAATTGGTCAATTCAATCCATGACTGTTTGCGGGACAATGCTGTGCACAATTGGCTGTCGCGTTTGCCCACAAATATACAGTCAATTCATTTTACAGTATATTCTGTGAAGCACTTTGACAAGTCTAGAATACATGAACAGCATGATATCAAATGCAAGTATTATTATTGTTGTTATGATTGTGCCAGAAAAAAGTGTAGAATGTAGTTGCTGTTTATGAGACAGCCCCTATTCACGTACACAAACAAACTGGGTTCTAACCTGCACCTGCTGGCTATGGCTACCATACCTCAACAGAGAAAAAACAACTTGCATTTTTAACAGTGTCCTTCAAACTGGGGAGTGTCTCATAGTTCTTGTGACACAAAGTGAGAAAGTAGGCACAGTGAACAACAACACAAACACATTGTATTTAAATATTGCCTTTCATGTAGGGAGGATGACGCAAGGCATTGAACAATCGAGAATTGGAAACCGAGCTGGAAGTTGGATTCAGGAGAAAATGTGGGCCAAGGTGGAAACAACAAAACAAAATACAACAAAAGTAAGTTTATAGAGTGCCTTTCACGTCAGAATGGAAAGGTGACCGAATGCCTTTAGATGGACTTGGAGGTGAAGGAAGGGTGAAGCAAAGATAATCTGATGGTGTTACAGAGTGTGGGGAAGAAAAGCTGTAAACCTGATTGTTAATGTTGGGGTGGCCACAGTAGGGGTGTGAAGCAGGCCAGTGGCTGCTGAGTGGAAGGAGCAGACAGATTGGTAGGATTTAAGAAGGTTGCAGAAGTAGGGTGGGGTAAATCTATGGAGGGATTTAAAAGTGAGAGTGAGGATCTTGAACTCAATTCTCTGGAGGGTAGGGAGCCAATGGACTGTGCAAGGATAGGTGTGATAGGCTCATGGAGTCTGATGCAGGAGAACACATGCGCTGTGGAGTTCTGGATGGTCTACAGTTTGTTAAGGAGCAGCTGGGAACTCCAGTACGCAAAGAGTTGGTATAGCCTAGATCTGATGTCTAGCCTGGATCTGATGAAACCATGGATAAGGGTCTTGGCAGCTAGAAGAGAGAAGGCTTGTTGTAGGTGGGCAATGTTATGGACGTGGATGGAAACTGAATTGGTCAGAACACAGATATATTAATAATCCTTGGATTTTGATACAGTGCTTTTCACGTCTTCTAGATATCTCAAAGTGCTTCACAAAATGTACTGTAAAGTGAATTGATTGTATATTTGTGGGTGAAATTCAACAGCTAATTGCACACAACAGTGTCCCACAAACAGTCGTGGATTGAAATGACCATAGAATAGATTCATAGAATTTTACGGCACAAAAGGAGGCCATTCGGCCCATCTAGTCTGTGCCGGCTCTTTGAAAAGAGCGATTCAATCCCACTGCCCTGCCCGCTCCCCATAGCCTAATAGACCTGTTCTCCCTAAATAAAGATCTAATTCCCTTTTAAAAGTTGTTATCGAATCAGCCTCCACCACCTTTTCAGGCAATGCATTCCAGATTCGAACAACTCGCTGAGTGAATTTTTTTTATTATTGTGGGTATTTTTTGGGAGGGATTATTATCAGGCGTGTGGAGTAAGGAAACTTGTCCAATGTTTCGCCCTGATCTGCCTGGATTTGAACATAGGTCTCACACTTGTAAGGCGAGTGCTCTAACCACTGAGCTACAGGACTCCAGATGTGGGGTATAAGGGACAGTTGAACAAGGTTCCCCACTGGCTCCATAAGGGGTGGTGTGCATCTGTGTAGATTGATGTTATTAATGCCTGAGGTGAGAAGGTGCTGATGGGAACAAAGCATCCAGAACTTCTGTTCTGTCAACCTCCAACATTCCGACAGGCATTCAGTCAGAACAGCAATGAAATAGAATCAGAGGCAAAGTAATGGAGTTATGTGTCATTTAAATACTTGTGCAAGTTAATCCCATGCCTTAAAGATGAGAGCACTAAGGATATGTATAAATGTGTTCCCGTGGTATGATTTATGGTAAGCATGGCCCGTATTGATAGGAAGATTATGCAGAGTGTGTTGCTATGCTGCAAATTTGTGGATAAATTGGAGTCCTGTAGCTCAGTGGTTGGAGCACTTACAAGCGAGAGACCTGGGTTCGATTGCCGGCAGTTCAGGGCGAAACCTTGGGCAAGTTTCCTTACCTACACGCCTGATAATAATCCCTCAAGCAAAAAAAACAATAATGAATTGGTCACTACATCCATAACTGTTTTTAGGACACTGCTGTGTGCAATTTCCTGCAGTGTTAGCCCATAAATAAACAGTCAATTCACTTGACAGTATATCCTGTGAAGCGCTTTGAGACGTCTAGAAGACGTGATAAGGCCCTGTATCAAATGCAAGGATGATTATTATTATTTAATGTAAAAAAAAATGAATTCTTCAATTTTATCTGAACTAAGGGTATACAGTTAAATAAACCCACATACGGTATGAACTCAAATCCTACTTCTTTCAACATGCCTATGTTCCATGCCATTTCCCCTTTTGCTTAGTTGGCATCCAACCTGGTCCCTGAAAAGCACTCCAAGACCTTCTCTATGTGCCCACCTCGCTAGTGAGCGACCTGGGTTTGATTCCTAAAGTTTTCTTACTCCACACAACTGATAATATTCCTTCAAGAAACAAAAAACAATAATACAATTGATCAGTTCAAACCACAGCTGTTTATGGGACACTGTTGTGCACAATTGGCTTCTGTGTTTCACCCACAAATATATAGTCAATTCACTTTACAGTATATTTTGTGAAGGCCTATGAGACGTCAAGAAGACCTGAAAAGTGCAATATCAAATGCAAGGATTATTATTACTAGTTGTTGTTGGTTGTATAACTGATAACTGCAATTTATTTCTGAAGCCTCTTTGTCTTCCAAGGATAAAAACGTGTTCTCGCAGTAAGCTTATGATCTCTTCAAGATTATTTCAACTAATGTTATATACCATAGAAATTTATAGCACAGAAGAAGGCCATTTGGTCCATTTTGTCTGTGCTGGTTCATTTAAAGAAATCTTTCCAGTCCCATATACCTGCCCTACGCACTTACCAGTTAAAACAGTTAAATAAACTCACATAAGGTATAACCGGTAAAAACAACTCATTTATGAAGCCACCGACATAACCAGCTTGTGATATCATTACTTGTGGGTTATGCAGCTGGGCTGGTTCATGGTATGAATATTGTATGCTACGAGCATGAGTCACAGATCCTCTTTATACACCGCAGAAACGTTTATTGCAGTGTTTATTTTAACATTTTGGCACTACCGCAGTTCAGCGGCTGACGTTCTCGCAGCAAACCAATGTACTATTTAAAGTGAGACGCCAGGCTGATGGTCAGTTTTTTTTCATGCTCTATAAATTTACCACAGCGACATTAAAAATAATAATCCTTCCATTTGCTGCTTCAAGCTTGGCATGTGTAGTCGGAATCACCATGGTTGTTAGTAGAAAGTGTGGCCTGTTTGAGTAATCATACTCAAAATGGACAACTGTTGATTTTGGATCTAAATATCCAAATATCATTCCTAGAATGTTATAACATATAAACAGGCCTTTCCGTCAATTAATTCATACCATTGTTTTTACACCACCTAAGCCATTAACCCTCCTTATCCTTTCCCAATACCCTTCGATCCCCTTCTCCCCCATGGAATCACTTGGAGTGAGGCTCAATCATTTGGGTTTAAACACGTAATCTCTTTTTATTTGATTGTTTAAGACCAAAAACGATCTTTGTGAGTTTATTCAGGGAGTACTGGCCTGGCTCAATTTGATAAAAGGACACTTTCTTATGTCAGGAATAGTCAATTTTCACACTCTCTAAGGCCAAAGTAGGTTTCTTTGGTCACAAACAAAACTCCATTTCTATTTGCACAATTTTACCCCAACAGCTTTATAACCAGGACAACGGTTAATGTGGTTCACTTAGCCTCGGTACACCTGGATTTGAAAGAGTACAGCTAACAGCTGTACAGAGTTTTGTTCCTGCCTGAACAAGAACACGGATTGGTTTGGATGGAGAAGGCCCTTGGGCTGACTTGATCTAATTTTTTCAGGATACCCACCCTCCCTTCATAGCATTTAGCTGTTTGTTTTAAATGAGTCATTGTTCCTAACCTTACCCTCCCTTCCTGGTAACCTATTCCATTTAATTACTTTCTGGTGTCTAGTCTTGAAATTGACATTTGCACTGCTAAACCTGCATTCTCTCCTTTTCTGTAAGATGCTTTGAGACATTCTCCTAAATCAAAGGTACTATATAAGTGCAAATTGTTGTTGGGAAATGTGGACACCTGATAAGGATAGGACTGTGTTCAAGCATAATGCTCTCACAAATAGCCATTGGTGAGTGTAGAAAAATAGCCCTTCCTGACTTATTCCCAGGATATTAAGATTTAACTAGGCTAGTCGTCACTGAATAAACACCTAAAAACCATTATCAGTGCTCAAATGATTTACATTACATTTGGTAAGTCAGTGACAACAACATCAGGGAAAGGAAGGAATAATGGAGCGAAATTAGTGACGTCAGGAGGATGAATTCTGTCTAGGTCAGTATTGGTGTTTATCTTGACACTTATGCTGGAAATAGTATACAGTATTGACTATAAATTTGACAGCTTGAAGGGAAAATGTCTTTATTAAATTGTGCATTCACTTCAGTTATGAATTATGATTCAAACATCCAGAAGGAGGGAAATTATTACAAAAAAAAATTACATTTCTAGAGCGCCTTTCACATCAGGAGAATGTCCCAAGGCGCTGATCAGTCAAGTCGGGACCCGAGCAAGGGAGAGGGGCAGGGTAGGGGGAGGGGTGGGAGAGTGTCAGGAGTGAAGGGAGAGACTTGGGAGGGCAGCAGAAGGCATGATTGAAGAGGAGGATCTTGAGACCGGCCTTGAAGGAGCCAAGGGAGGAAGTGAGGTGAAGAGACTGTGGGATGGAGTTCCAGAGTGTGGGGTAGAGAGGCTGAAAGCCCGTCTGTGATGGTAGGGGAGGTCATGTGGGGGACATGGAGTAGACAGGAGCCTGCTGAAGGAGGGGGGAGCTGGCAGGTTCATAGGGAGACAATAGGCCAGAGAGATAGGAGGGGGCAAGGCCGTGAATGGTCTTGAAAGTGCGGACGAGGATCTTGAAATCGATCGTCTAGAAGATAGGGAGCCAATGGAGGTGAGTGTGGTGTAGTCACGGAGCTTGGTGTTGGAGAGGGCACAAGCTGAATGATCTGCAGCTTGTGAAGAGAAAAGCCAGGAAGGCCGACGAGGAGGGAGTTTCCATAGTGATGTGACAAATGCATGGACTAGGGCTTCGGCAGTCTAAGGCGTGAGGCAGTGGCGGAGCCTGGCGATGTTGCGAAGGTGGTGGAAGGCAGTATTGGTCATGGAGTGAATGTGCGGGAGGAAGGACAGTTCAGGGTTGAACAAGACACCCAGGTTCCTCACTGGCTTTGAGAGGCGGAGGAGTGCAGTCTTGGATGCTGATGCTGTCAGCGCCTTCGTGGAACAACCCAGGTATAGATTTTTTGACATTCAAACAGTTTTAAAACAAAAACAAAAATTGCTGGGTATAACCAGCAGGTCTGGCTAGTCAGGATCCATGGTGAAAGGAAAAGTGAGTCAATGTTTCAGGTCCACGACCCTTTGTCAGAACCCAACCATTTTTATTTTGCCAAACGAGGGCTTCAAAATGCTCCATATCAACATTTTATTGTTCATAATCATTGATCATTTTTCATTAATAATCATCCATGTATTTGATCATAGAATCAGAAATCTACAGCATAGGAATAAACCATTTGGCCCATTGAGTCTACACCAGCTCTCAGAACAAGGTGTTTATTTGTACTGCCTTATCTCCACACCTCTTCAAGCCTCTGGTGTAGCAAGTTCCTTATCACAACATCGAGGTAACTCAAGGCGTTTCACATGAGTTGCTGTAAAATGTAGTGCTTATATAAATCAACAACTACTGCATCTTGATAACTTAATCGTCCAGAAGTTGGCCATTTTAGCACAGGAAGCGAGCTCTGAGCAAAACAGCCGTGTGCACGTCCGGTCCAGTGAATGGAGTTACAGCCTGACCAACAACAACAAATTGCATTTTTAATAACACCTTTCATGTTGGGAGGATGCCCCAAGTCGTTGAACTTGCATTACAAAGAAACTTGTTATAACAGAGGGCTACATTGTATGTTGCAAAGCATAGCAAGGAAAAATTGGTGTGGTAGAGACCATGAACGATCACAACCAAATTAATACAGTTGATGTGACAGTTACCCGGACTGGAGCTGCGGAGCTTCAGTAAGCTGAAAAAGAGTCCTTTTGCTTTCTTGTGAATATCAGCAGAATTTTCCTGCTGTGTGTAACACTTTTTGAAAATACTTAAGAATAGTATTGAGAGAGTGAGGATCAGTACTGCTCGTGGGTCCAATACTGTCTTTTCACTTTTCATTTGTCACTTATAATAGGATTTTGCTCCTGTTAGAAAGAAGCATGAAGTTCATCATGTTGAGACTATTTTGTCTTAAGATTTAATATTGTGCAGAACTGCGGAAAAGTCTTGGATTCAGTTCTTATTTGGAAGTTGCTTCTTGTTAAGAATTACAGAAAGCTGGCTTCCACATTCATAATGATTTGAAGAAATTGTTCAGAATCTTATAATATTCCAGCAAATTGTTCCTTATAGCCTAAGATGTGGAGCTTCAGTAGCTCAGTGGTTAGAGCACTCACCTTACAAGTGTGAGACCTGTGTTAGAATCCAGGCAGATCAGGGTGAAACCTTGGGCAAGTTTCCTTACTCCATAGGCCTAATAATAATCCGTCCAAATAAAAATCGGTCATTTTCAATCCACAATTGTTTGTGGGACACTGCTGTGCGCAATTGGATGCCGCATTTTGCCCACAAATACATAGTCAATTCACTTTACAGTATATTCTGTGAAGCGCTTTGAGACGTCGATAAGATGTCAAATGCAAGGATTATTATTATTAAGATTAGCTGGAAATTCAGGATTTACATATCTTTGATTCCCACAGAGACAATAAAATACTGCATTGAATATAATGGTTGCCAAGATGCTAGGACCATGGAAGTTCCTTGGGACGTCCTCCCAAAGCATAAGGCACTATACAAATGTTGTTTTTGTTGTTGTACCCTGAAAGGGATGGAGCCAGTTAAGGATTTATGATGCGAGATGTAGGGTTGCACAGCAACGAGGCTTTTTAAAACTAATCCATTGAGTCTTTCTGCAACACTTACTCTTCTCCTCGAGACTCTGCCCCACGTGAAGGGGTGGGTCTATGTGAATGTAAGTTGTTGGTGAGGCTGTTTTGACTGATTTTCCCTTCTACTGGGGCCTAATGGCCAATATTAGTGTGTGCATCTTGATTGGCTATTTAGCCTTGGGTTCATCACCCCCAACCTAACCACATCCTGGGCAGCTGGGCACACATGCAACTTCCGGTGAGGTTATGTGAGCAGCTGTCAGCTCTGCTCTTTCGAACCTAGGTGAAGCCAAGCACAATTGTATCACAATGACTGCTGTCTCGGTTGAAATTAGCTAACATAGCAAAGAACATTATTCGTACTTACAAACTTCTGATGCGTACAATTTGGTTTTGGGTGGGGTGCCTGAATCTACTAGACCATCAGAAAAGCCACAAACAACCAATTATAATTGAAGTGAGGTTTGCTGAGAGGGCAGAGGGCGAGTTCAAGAGATTCAATGCTTTGTGAAGAGTCTGATAGCAACAGTGGCACACACTCAGTGTAAAAGCTGTCTTCTGTCATCTGCATCTCACTGAGATCTCAAGTCAGCCCGATCATGACACTGATCAAGTTTTCACATTATTGATCTGTGAGGGCCTTCCCCAGAGATTTAGAATTTCCTGTAAACAGCTGTGAGGTGAATCATCTATTAGGAGCATTGCTGGGGTTGACCGTCTTCTTTTGGTCATTTCAATCCACCACTGTTTGTGGGACACTGCTGTGCGCAATTTCGCCCACAAATGTACAGTCAGCTTTCCTGCTCTCTTTCCCCCTACCCTGACCTCCACCTTGCCATCTTTCCCCCCTTTTTCCCCTAGTCCCACTTCCATGACTGTTTGTGGGACACTGCTGTGTGCAATTTCGCTGCCGTGTTTCTCCCACAAGTATACAGTCAGCTTTCCTGCTCTCCTTCTCCATACCTTGACCCCTCCTCTTGCCATCTTTCCACCCCTTTTCCCCTAATTCCACTTCCATGACTTTTTGTGGGACACTGCTGTGCGTAACTTGGCTCTGCGTTTCGCCCACAAATATACAGTCAATTTTCCTACTCTTCATTCTGTCACAACTCTCCCGCACTGCTCCCTACCTAACTGTACAGCGCCTTGAGACGTCCTCTCTACGTGAAAGGTGCTATATAAATGTAAATTTTGATTGATTGATATTCTGTGAAGTGCTTTGAGAGATCTAGAAGATGTGAAAAGTGTTATATAAAATGCAAGGATTATTATTACTGTATTAGAGGCACAGAGCCTTTAATGTTCATGTGAGTAAGATATCTGGATCACAGGTTAACATTTAATTTGAAAAATGTCAGACCCGACAATGCAGCTTCCCCAGCACTGCCCTAGAGTGTCAGCCCGGACGATGTTATGAATTCTAGTGCTGATTCAGTGACTAGAGAGCAGCAATTTATGATGGCTAGCAAATGAACAAATGGGGAGATTCGAAGAATGTTTTTCACAGAGTAGTTAGGAAATGGAACTCCCTGCTGGAAATAGTGGTTGAAACACTGACTTTTCAGTGCTTTGGGATGTCCTCCCGACGTGAAAGGTGCTATACAAATATAATTTTGTTGTTGTTATTGGGACAAAATCCATGTTACCTTTCACAAGGGAATTACATGAATACCTAGAAAGGTGTCAACAACAGAGGTATGCGGAAAGGACAGGTAAATAGGACTGAAAGGATTGCTCTTAAAAGAGCCAACACAGACACAATATGATGGCTAAATGTATCATCACATTTTTTGTGTTGTAAATTATAATATTGTTTATGGTTCTATGACGTGGGGCTTCAACCCACAATCTTCATCCTCAAGTAACCTGAACACCTCAAGGATCTCTCAAGATTGTTTGTGAACATCACTCAGGCATGGTGTGATCAGAGGCCAATCAGC
Organism: Hydrolagus colliei; assembly: GCA_035084275.1. NCBI lineage: Eukaryota > Metazoa > Chordata > Chondrichthyes > Chimaeriformes > Chimaeridae > Hydrolagus > Hydrolagus colliei. The sequence goes on along the minus strand of CM068744.1, from coordinate 24,003,777 downwards.
AAGTGTTCAACTTGATTTATTGCATGGGCAACTTGCAAATTCACATCACCCATAACCACCTGAATCTGAGGTGAAAAAAACTGCTTTTGGAGTTAGGACATGCCTATAAAGTATAGGAATGTTCAAATAAAGTATTTTGTTTGTGTGATTCCCAGTGGCAGGCTGACTGTCTGTCATTGTTTAAAGGTAACTAAATGCCAGTGATATATTAGACCTTTGCATAAAAGAAGCGGGTGTATACAACACAGTTTAGAGCATCATCTTTCCTTCTTAGACTGTTGGTTCACCACAATGTGTGACTCATTCGGAGCTGTTTGAATTATATTTCCCAAACAACTGCCAATCTCCCTCCATGAGGCAGTGAAACGAAAATACATAAATGTAAATTATAGATCGATTTACCACTGGTGTGTTACTCCAGACACTGTGGAGTTTGCGTGGACAGTGAATTATATTACGCAAATTGCACCATAGTAGAATGTGAAGCTTCAAATTAGCTTCTGTCTAGATCTTATATTTCCTGCTGTTAGTGTCACTTGCAAAATGTAACAAACATTACGTTTCATAAAAATACAGAATTAATTTAAAAGACTCATAAATTGAGAAACATTCAGTAACTTATCAAAATGAGTAAGTCAATTATTCACAGAGGTTGTGCACATAAATATACCCTGTGACCTAACTTTTATTTCATTGCACTAGTCTTCAGATGATTGTCTTAACATTTAAGATTATACTGACTTCCCTTTCAAAAATCTTAATATAGATGCTCCTCTTCGATGGTCCCATTGGTCACCCTTTCCCTCTACCCTCCCCGTCCCCAGCTCAGGTCTGAAACTGTCCAGTGCCTTGACATGTCCTGATGTGGAAGGTGCTATACAAATGTAATTTTGTTGTTGTTGTTTTCCTTCATGAAACAGTTTCCAAATCAGGACTGCATTTAAGAATTTTCCAAAATTCTGCAGAATCTGAAATTCGAACATTATGGTTTTAAGCACAAGACTAGGTGAAATGTCAGCCATCTGATCTATAAGTGATTCTGGAGTAGGGTCTGTCGATATGGAAATTTTCCGATATCGATATATTGGTGGGCTCATATCGATATATACCGATATATCGATATTTCCATTTTTTTAATGCTGTGCATGTGCGTGGATTCGGGATGCACACGCATTCGGGGGGGCAGGGGGGTGCACGCGCATTCGGGGGCGTGCACGCATTCCGGTATGCGCGCGCATTCCAGTGTGCGCGCGTATTCCGACGTGCGCTTGCATTCCGTGCTCTAGGCCCAGGAGGTTTGCAATGCCAGCGACAAGGTAAGTTGGAAAAGTTTGCATTTTACCGATAATACCGATATACCGATATATCGCCGGAAACGATATACCGATAATTACGATATACCTATATATTTTTTTGATGCCGAACTTTTCGATATGTCGATATATTTTAAATTCCGATATCGGCATATCGATATGAAAAATTATATCAATATAACCGATATATCGATTTATTGCCGGACATTATTCTGGAGCTGAATTACTTATACTCAGAAACAAGGAAAACAGTGGCTATACTTTGAACCTGTGCATTTTAGCATGATATCACAGGGAAAGTTTGGAGGAAGAAGGCCCTTCAGCCATTTGAACTCCTCCCTCTGGAATATCCACCTCATTGTCCTCCCATCTCAGCATTAAACTGCTTTTTTAAAAATAAAAGTGAGCCAACAACAGCAACAACAAAATTACGTAGTGTGGAGGGTGCTATATAAATCAAAGTTGTTGTTATATTTGTCTAGGGCGTTTCACATCGGGAGGACATCCCAAGGTGCCAAGTTTCCTGGGCTCAACCACGCTCCCTCGTCAACCTCTCCCAGGCATAAACCACTCTCTGAGTGATGAAGTACTTCCTGGTGTCTGTGCTGAAATTGCCTTGTACAACTTTTAACCCATGTCCTTTTGCTTGATTGCCTTAGTGTAACCAACAGTAAACAACAACAACAAAATTACATTTGTGTAGCGCCTTTCATGTTGGGAAGACGTCATTGCTCTGTGTAGCTAACACCACTTTGAAGGCCTTTGGAATACTTTCATCTTTACTAGAACAACCACAGATACTACCATTTTGACTGGTGTATTGAACATTCCTTCGTGTCACTGAAAATGCTTTACACGTTTTCTAAATTGTTCAATCGGACCAGCTGATTTACAAGCAAGTGGTAGAGTGCAGAAGCTTGTAAGATGTAGGTTGAGGCAACGGATCCTGTCCCAGGCAGTTGTAATTGGCTTCAGTTCCTCTTTGGGCAAGGGGAAAGAATCACTCAGGTTTTCCACTGATCACTATCATGGTTATAACATGTCAATTTTTGGAAAGTGTTGGTTCAGCGCTTTGTTATACTTCCTTGCCCCTCCCCACCCCGTCATTCACCAACCTCCTCACAAGGCCACTCACCATCTCACACTCTCCACCCTGTCGAAACCCCCACACCCCACCCTATCACACTCTGCTTCCACCCTATCACACTGCTCTCCACCCTATCATACGCCCTCCCCACCCTATGAAAACCCCTCCATTCTCCCCACTTTTAAAATAAAAGTTTCATCAAACTTTTAAATAATCACAGCCCCTCTCCACCCTATCACAACCCTTCCCCACCCTATCATATCCCTTTCCGCCCTTTGCAGTACCCTCCCCATCCTGTGATACACCCCTCCCCACCACACTTTTATACCCTCATGGCCACTTCCTCACTGTCATACCAGCTTCCTACGAGTGCCAGAGGCAGTATGTGTGTGGGGGTGGGGACAGCAAGGGGCATGGGTGTTTCAGCATCCCACTACCAAAATTGTTCCAGTACCACTGCTCTCACCAACCCCCAAGGTCAGATATTCTGCCAATGATCACTATGTCAAATATGTTGGGACAATCTTCAATGTGAAAAGTGTTTTATAAATATAAATGAGTATTGTTTTGTGTGAGGGTGCACATTAACATCTAGTTAAGATGAGATGTTGGAAAGCCAACCACATCTGTGGCACTTTATCAGAAAATACAGTCAATGCCTTTAGAAAAAGTAATGGAAAGCGAATGATGAGACTGAACCTCAATCCTATTTTCTGGGGCTGTCAATAGGAGTCAATTGTGGATGTTCTTGATTTCAAGGGTTGTTTTTACAACAGCAGTTGGTTTGATGAAACTCACATCAAATGCTCCTCATTCAAATCTCTATTAGAACCGCAATGAAAAAAAACTGAAAGCAGAAATACAATTATACATAGAATTGTACCATTATGGAGCAGACCACCTGGCTCATGTCCATCCTTTTGAAGTCAAGAACACAGGGTGTAGTCACAATGTGCAGAGATTGGCAAATGTCTGGCTATTTGTTCAATTTAGCTACACGAACATTGCCTTGTTGGCAGTTAAGGTTGTTCAGTGCATACAGATATTTTGAACTGAGTCTGGTTGTGGCCTGACAGCTGGGTGTAGCTTGTGTTATGCTGTTTTTTTAATATATATATATAACCTGTTTGTTTCTAGTCCTGCAGTTTCTCAACACTGCTTGGCCTAATCATGAAGATGCAGATGTTATTGTGAATGCATTGTAATAATACAGTTATACAATTGTAATTCAGTTAGAAAGTGTTTCTGGCTTAACTAAAGTGTACAAGATCATGGTATTTGCTTGAAAGTTTAATGGTGCAATTCAGCAGTAAATCCAGTTCAGAAAGGACATGATTCTCTGAGCTTTGAACTCATCAGCTTCAGGAAAGAAGTACAAACATCTTTATCTCTGGGGCAAAACACACAGGAAATGATTTACTTTCTCCAACAGTGTTTCATGACTTCAATGTACTTGTATTATTTGTTGGCTTTGTTCATTTGGTAGCAGTCTCATTAGGGTTAGGACATACTCCACATTGTCAGAAGTGTCGACCTTCAGGTGAGACATTGAAGCCAGATGAATTTCAGAAGGAGAGAGGAGTTTCTTCTGGTGTCCTGGCAAACAACCTTTCAGATTACTGAGGCATTCGCCTCTTGGCTGTTTGGGGATCTTTTGTGCAAACTACATTTACCTAATAATATAATATTTACCTGACAGTAAAGGTCATGAAGCTCTTTGAGATGATATGGTTCCATAAAAATTGAAGCTTTTGCTCCACATTTACATAGTATAGTAAGTAGGTATCTTTTTGTTAGACAATTGGCGGATCGCTTTTCTGGAGCTAATAATCTCCTCATAGTTCTATTTAAATATTGTTACTCAATTCACAACAAAATATGGGACACTGAAGTGCTCAATTGACTGCTGTGTTTTACCCACAAAATATACAGATAATTCACTTTACAGTATATTCTGTAAAGTGCTTTGAAACATCTTGAAACGTGATAGGACACTATGTGAAATTCAAGAATTATTATTAAGTTGAAAACATCTGGATTTAATCCAGTTTGCAATCACACCAACAATTTCTAAAATGCACATATGCATATTTCCATTGACTGTTTATTCATCAAATTCATGGAATCATAGACTCTTACAGCACAGGAGGAGGTTATTAAGCCCATTGTGCCATATGCCAGCTCTTTGAAAGAACTACCAACTAATCCCATTCCCCATCTCTTCCTTTTTAACTACCTAATTAATTATGCCCTCCAACTGTATGTTTGCCTTTGCAACTGTTTTCTTGTGTTGTGAAAATGTTCTGCTGTTTGGTCAGATCATTTTTTTCCCTTGACTCTACTCACTTCATGGTGTACCTTTCAATTTGCAAACGGTGGAAAATAGCAAGTCCAGCTGAACAAACAGGAAAGCAATGCTTGTGTGAGCATCAGCTGACAATTCTTGTCAAAAGAGCTTATAAAAAGAATTGGCAGCAACAGACGCAGTGACCATAATTGCCACAAGTATAGGGTGTTGAAATGCTTTAAAAAAATTTGCATTCAAAGCAAATAGCAAGGTTAAATTTTAAAAGAATGGGTGATGGTTGCCCCAAAAATGTGGAAAGACCACAAAAGGGTGGCTACAATAAAGATGGCCAGAAGCAAATCTATGGCAGCAAAGCAAAAGGCCATGTATGCCCATGTTTGTTACCCTCTTGGAGAGCTAGATAAATAGTAACTGATCTGAGGCTTCTGTTTTGGGTTGTGCAATATTTCATACAATTATAAAATTGTATAAAATGGAATGAATAGAAACGTACCAATCAACGTACAGAAATGAAAAAGATCAATGTGTAGTCCATCGACCTGTTACAATAACAACAACAACTTGCATTTATATGGCACCCTCCACAATACAAAATTATATCTTGAATGTACTTTTCATGTCAGAGGGTGGGACGTCCCAAGGCACTGTACAATCCGGGATTAGAACCAGAGCCTGGGAGTTGGTGAGGACTGTTGGCATTATGGAGGGTGGAGGGCAGAGATGGTAGGAGGGTAGCTGAAGGCACAGTCAAAGGGAGGGGCTTGAGGCGTGCCTTGAAGGAGGAAAGAGAGGGAGTGAGGTGAAGGGAATGTAGTATGGAGGTCCAGAGTGTGGGGGCAGAGAGGTTGAAGGCTCGACTGCTGATGATAGGGCAGGCTGGGTGGGGGACATGATACAGCCAGAGGCCGCTGAACAGAGAGAGTGGACAGGTTCATAAGGGATAAGTAAGTAGGTATCTTTTTGTTAGACAATTGGCGGATCGCTTTTCTGGAGCTAATAATCTCTTCATAGTTCTATTTAAATATGGTCACTCAATTCACAACAATATATGGGACACTGAAGTGCTCAATTGACTGCTGTGTTTTACCCACAAAATATACAGATAATTCACTTTACAGTATATTCTGTGAAGTGCTTTGAAACATCTTGAAACGTGATAGGACGCTATGTGAAATTCAAGAATTATTATTAAGTATGAAAACATCTGGATTTAATCCTAGGACTGAGTGGTAGGAGAGGGCAAGACCATGGATGACCTTGAAGGTAAGGACGACTTGACAGTCTGAGGGATGGGGAGCTATTGAGTATGCGAGGGTGGGTATGATGGGGTCACAAAGCCTGATGCAGGAGAAAACATGAGCTGCAGATTTCTGGATGATTTTGTGGAGGGAGAAGTTGGGAAGGCCATCAAGCAGGGTGGTGGCATAATCAAGCTTGGTAGTAATGAAGGTATATAAGAGGAGTTTGACGGCCTACAGTGTGAGACAGTAGCGAAGACAGGCAATGTTGCAGAAGTGCAGAAGACAGAGCGGGTTATGGCATGGATATTGGGGGGAAACCTGTTGTAAAGTATGTACAATGTAATCGTACACTTCAACAACATTGTGTATTTATATAGTGCCTTTCACATAGGATAAGGTCTTGGATCATTGTACTCTACCTCATACCTTTCAATCGAATTCTATACCAAACAGTTTCTTAACTTCTCTTGAAGTTGCTGACATTATCTGACACATATTTCAGAGGCCGGATGTAATATTTATGAGATCTTGTTTAAGAAAAATTTCCTAACTAAAGAGAGGATCCAAAATGAACAGTCATGTCACCTCTGACAATAGAGCATCACCCAGTACTGTAATGGAGTGTCAGCCTTGATTGTGTGAACATATCTGCAAGATACAGACACAAAAGGGAAACATCAGTCACAGTGGACCTCAGCCCCCAGGAAGAGATTTCATGAAAGACTGCAATCTAGATTCAAACAGATGAACAATGACATGATTATTTTGCATTAAATAATGCAAATTAGTCTACTACAGTTAGCAGAGCAAGTTAGCCATCTGTTTAACAACAACAACAACAATTTATATTTATATAGCGCCTTTCACGTCGGGAGGACGTCCCAAGGCGCTAAACAAGAGGCGTGTGACCCGAGCTGGGGGGGAGTGTTTGGGAAGGGGTGAAACACGAAGGGGAGGTAAAAGAGTTCGGGGTGGAACAAAAGGCACGATCGAAGAGGAAAGTCTTCAAATCGGCCTTGAAAGAGGAAAGGGAAGAGGTGAAACGGAGGGATTGAGGGATGGCATTCCATAAGGTGGGAGCGGCCCGGCCTCCGATGGTGGGGCGGTTTGGGCGGGGGGCTTGGAGCAGGCCAAGTCCTGTTGAACGGAGGGCCCGGGTGGGCGTGTAGGGGGAGAGTAGATCGGCTAGGTAGGATGGGGCATAAGTTTAATCGGCTTATGACGATTGTCTGTCACCTGCATCCTTTCTCCTCACAGTTTAAGGCTCAGAATTCCATTAAGTTATTTAATGGCCAGACTGGAGGATGGGTCACCTCCAGGTGTGACTGGGGCTTTTCACTTCAGGTGTTGCCTTTGTTGAGGGTCCTCCTGAAAGCCTTTTACTCTCAAAACTCAGTTTTGGAGCAGTGAAGTGAGATTTTTTTTTAAAAAAAACTTTTCACGTGTTTTTCTCTCTGTTCACTTTGTGTAATGAACTAATAGATGTCTCCCACCATTGGTGAGCGAGCCTTTAGCCACTCTGCCCCCAACCTCTGGAACTCCATCTCACAGTGCCCCTGTCTTGCCCCCTCCCTGGCTTCCTTCAAGTCTCACCTCAAGACTCTCGTCTTCAACTGACCCATCCACAACTCCTAATCCCCTTTTCCCTCCCACACCTCCACCCCCCATCCCTAACCCAGGTCTGAAGCTGTGATTGTCCAGTGCCTTGGGATGTCCTTCTGACATCAAAGGCGCTATTCAAGTGTAATTTTGTTGTTATTGTTGTTGTTGGATCAGCCCTATTCTCCATTTTGCAGTTTTACAAATGCTTCCCACTGTGCTTATAAGTGAATAAATGTTAAAGCAGGAATATCTAGAGCTACTTATAATGTCACAAGGATATAATTGAGAAACTTACTGAGTGAAGGAGAATAGAGCTGAATGCGTACCTACATTGTATGCACAGAGCAGCACTTCCAATCATTCATTGTTTAGTGATGTCTTGATGAACCTTTAGGATTTATTTACAAAATACACAATGAGGTGACATCAGTGACGTTAGAAAGCGTTGCTTTTGACATCATCACCATAAAACAGAAACATGAATTTTACAACAACTTGCATCATTGAAGCATCCCAAAGTGCTTCACAGAATATACTGAAAAGTGGATTTATTGTATATTTTGTGGGAGAAACGCAGCAGCCAATTGCAAACAGGCACAAACTGTCATGGATTGAGTGACCAATTTAGATATATTTATTTATTTTATTACTGACTAACAACTGAGTTTCTATTTGCTGCAAGGTAAAGAGAGGTGTGTGGAGTAAGGAAACTTGCCGAAGTTTTCACCCATTTTTATTATTTGATCACTTTCCATTTGATCCAATTTGCTTTTCAGCCTTTTTTTCATTGCCTCTGGTACTCTCTTTAATGGCTGAATTACTGGTAGTATTGTCTCATCTAATTGAATCGTATACACTCCTTTCATTAATCCTTTCATTGCAAACACCTGTTTACACTGTTCTACTATTTCTTCTATCCCCCTTGGTTCACTTTCCTCTACTTTCACATTTCCAGTTCTTTTTAATTTTCTCATTTTATTATATCTTCCAATCATAATAAAGCATCAGCTTTTACTTTTACAATGTACAAAATTGTATTTTATCTTGTCTCACTTTGTACATTACTTCTAGCTCTACTCTGCCCACTGTTTCAATTTTTCCTTTCTTATACCCCATTAGTTTATCTTTCTCTTTCTCCATGTTTTCCTTATTTGGTTCTCCCAATTTTATATTCTTCCCACGCGATTACACTGGCCTGGGCTCCTATATCTAATTTGCACTGAATTACTTTCCTTGCCTTTTTACACCATACATTTACCTTCCACTCATTTTATTCTTTTTCTTTTCAGTACAGTCTTTATTACTTCCACTGCTTCAATGTTGTAATCATCTTGTTCGCTTTCTCTGGATTCTATATTCTGAGTTATCTCTCTTTTCATATTCCCCTGATTTAATTTGCTCAATTCTGGCTCTCCTCAGTTTATTTGATCTCTTGTACTCTCTTCTTTCTGTTTGACATTTCTCCTGTGCTTTACATCTACTATATCTCCCTATATTTTCATGTCTATTCCTGCATAATCTTGTATAATGCCCATATCTTTTGCATTTATAGCATTCTTTTCCTTCTGCAGGACATCTACTCATACGATATTCTAAAGCACACTTGCCACATTTGTTCATTTGGATTTACCTTCCTCTTGGCTTGTATATTCTCTGCACTCCATACTCTTCACCTGGATCAATCCAACTTTGCCTGTTGGCTAGTTCATCAAATTCAATTTCTGTTTCTCTCTCCGTCTGGTTAAATGGGTCCCTGCTTTCTTGTTCCAAATTTAAATCGGTCAATTATTACATTGTCTTTTCCACAACATCGTTCCCGCATAATATTCATCATCTCATTCAATGGTATGTCCACATCTCTTTCTAGGGTTACAAAATATTCCCTTCCTTCCTCGCTTGCTACTTTCAAAAATATCCGTATTCCATCTCGTAGTCAGTTTCACTCCAGTTTTCGTTTCCACGTCTGACACCATGTAATGTTATTTAATCCAATGTATATTCACTCAATTTTTTAAATTCAAACTCTACAAATCAACATCTTTCAAAATCTGCAAGTCACTCTTCCCAGAATCCTTTTATACTTGCATCCTCCATATTCAATTGTCACTTATGTCATTAAAGCAATATGCAACACTGCCTGGGAATCAAACCTGGGTCTTGCGCTTGCGAGGAGAGTGCACTATCTACTACGCTACTGGACCCCAACATATATATATATATAGCACCCATCAAGCAGAATAGTGTCTTAGATAGCTGCTTTTTCTCAAAAAGAAACTGCCCTTTAAAATCTCCTTAGTTTTGAATGCAGCACTTTTTGTTCCCATTGGAGGTATTCTGTTAACATTTAAATTGTAATAGGAAAAAGATGAGCCAAGCACAAGGTCTTGTCTCTGTGCTTATATCCTCACTAATGGATTCATGCAGAAACTAGCTTTCCTGGTGCCAGTTTAGTAATAAATACTGTTGTATCGAATAACATTTTCAATGATGTCAAATTTGGCAAAGTCTATTCAAATCTGTGATATATAATGCAATTATAGGAAGTAATTTCCACCTGTCAAGCATTGCACCAAAAAAAATTGTAAACACAGTCTAGTGGTGAATCAGCGGAACAAGAATGAATTCTGTATAGTGGATTCAAAAGCTGCAAAATATAAAATATACATCTGGTAATGTATTAGGAAGTAAAGCAGGAAATATTGGAATCTGCTTTGAGCTATGCGTCCCACTGACAGAGTACAGTGAGACGCATAGCTCAAAGCAGATTCCAATATTTCCTGCTTAATGACCCTTTAATATTGGTTAGCTTTAAAACTGTTGATAGTTTTAACGCTCGGGTCTGAATAGTAAAAAAAATCTAATGCAACAGTGATAATATTATTATTATTAAAAATATGACGTGAGATGTGCTTATCATCACATTGTTAAAACATGAGGGCAAACAAGTTGTGTGATTTCCCCATCACCCCTCCTCCCTCACTGGTCATGCCACTTCTTCACTCTCACAAAGCTAAGTTTATATGTTTCCTTATCTCAGATATTGACATTAGTTGGAGCTACAATGGACCTCTCCAAATGGAATCAGCCACGGTTTGGAATCTTGACTATTTTTCCAGTGAATGTGCTGGAAAGTGAATGTTTGTGGATCTTGGGTAATAACAACAATAGAATTACACTTGTATAGCACTGTTCATGTTGGGTGGGTGTCCCAAAGTGCTTGCCAATCAGGGTTTTAGCTGTGGGTTGGAATGGGGGGAGTTGCGGGGAGGGAAGGAGGGGAAGGATGGTGACTGAATGCACTGTCGAAGAGGAGGATTTTGATATGGATCTTAAAGGAAGCCAGGCGGAACAGAGTTCTAGAGAGTGGGGGCAGAGTGGCTGAAGGCCTGCCCGCCCGCCACTGGTGAACGGGCGAGGATGGGGACTTGTTGCAAGCCCACTGAGTGGAGGGAGCCAGCAGGTTGATAGGGGATTAAGCGGTCGCAGAGGTGGGAGACGGGAAGGCAATGGAATGTTTTGAAATGCTCCTGATGAAGAAAGGATCTTGCACTAGGATCTTGAAATGTATCCTATGTGTGATGCAAGCCAGTGGAGTCTTGCAGGGATCGGATTGCAGAGCTTGGTGACGAGAAGACACAGGCTACAGAGTTCTGGATGGTCTGCAGCCTATGGGGCAAGGAGTTGAGTAGGCCAACAAACACATAATTTTTGTAATTGAGCCTGGATGTTATGAATGTGTATATAAGTGTCTCAATGGCCAACAGTGCATAAGTGGGTAGGCGGAGGAGCCGGTTGGTGATGGTGAAGGGGAGCCTGGAATTGTCCTTGGCCTCCAAGATTGCCTTGGAATAGAAGGCCAATTTAATGGAAGTGAGGGTGGAGTGGTAAGTTTTGATAAGATCTAGCCAGATTTGCCAATGGACTGTTAAATTAGATTTGAGCCAAGTGCATTTGGCAGCACTTACCTATGTCTTGAGGAAGCAGAGTTGGCTGGTGTGCCATGTTGACTTCTATGTGCAGGAGACAGTACAGGAAGTGATGGGAGAAAGGCCATTGAGAATGGTGAAGGGAGAGTTGGGGGTATAGGTCATTGCAGGAGGAAGCCCAGAGGGACAAAGGGTAAGCGGGGATTGAGCTCAATTTGGAAGTTTCCATGGAGCAAGAACCTACTTGTGTGACTCGCCCCAACCTTTGAAAAGATTCCCATGCTGAATCGATAAGAGGCTTCCAATTCTAGCATTACTTCAACCTAGGTTGAATAGTTGTCTACACCTTTTTTACTGCTGGAGTCTAACCAGCTAAAACTACATAGTTTGCCATTGAAATTGTTGTCTGGCAAGCTTTATCTATGTGTTAGGGTTTTGGCTTGCAGGATTAACAGGAGCTGAGTGGGATGATTCTCTTTCCCCGGGCCCTGCTGATAAATTATGCTGGCTGTACTGTCATCAGTAGTGCCCTGGAATACTATGGACCCATCTGGCTCAGGAACTCAACTACCAAGACTGCCACAAAAAGGGCAACAACCTGACGTGCTAATTCACTTTCCCTTCTCCATTGATGCTGCCTGACCTGCCAAACTTTCTCAGAGACTTCTGTTTTTATTTCCGATTTCCAGCATCTGCAATATTTTGCCTTATGTCACCTTGAAGCCAGTTCAGCTCCAATGAGACTCCGGTTATCTCCCTTCCTAAAGTCTCAAGTCTATTTTACTGCAGACCTCTTCGATCCATCGATCCATCCCATCCATCCCATCCATCCCATTCAATCAATCAATCAATCAATACTTACATTTATATAATTTCTCTTCTTTTAATGCTTTTATGCTGATTCATTTTTGTTTTTCTTCTATTTCTGTCACTTTCTTTCCATCTTTCTGTCTTCCTCTTTCTTTGTTTTCTTTGCTTTTCTTCCTCCTTTCTGTTCCTTGTATTTGTGTATCCCTTCCAACTCCTGCCCAGTGTGTCTATTGCCACAGTGTTTCAGATCTCCTGTTTGGGAAAGAAACAGCTTTGAGCCTGAATGAAACCAGGGGCAAAGTCATTGTCACATGAACTAATAATGTGTGTATGTGTAATCTCAATTCTCACTCCGTATGCAAACCCACGCAGGAATGCACCTACGGACACACAACCACAATACCAGCCTGTGTGGTTTACTCAGCGCATGAGTGATACAAGCAATACTTTGCGAGTATTACCACATGTAAAGGGATCAGACTGTCCCTTTGTATTGACCACAATGGTCCTGTGACTTTGGACTGTGGGCATATAGTGTGCTGAAAGACATGGGTTTAGTCAGATCTTATCTCTTTACAGTGGTGTTTTAACTTCATGTAACATTGATGGTTTTATTTAGGAAGCATATGAGGAAGAACTAGCTCTACATGGAGAGCTTAAAATGCACAAGAACCCAACTCTTATCCTGTGAAGGAGTTTAACACATTACCATATTGGGCCATTTTCTCCTTGCCTCCCCTATAAGGATCTTATTTACATAGTTACATGTAATACAAATTGATACTGACACCTTTATTAATAATTATTCAATGGTGATGCATATCATTTTACTGATCGAAACAGGTAAATGTTGTGTTGCGTGAGCCAGAATGGAATGCAGTTCCCTGAGTATGTGTGGTTATGTGCTTCATGTACAATGACATCTCTTGGGACATAATTCTCTGCAATTGTTTCAGAATGAGAGGGGAAACTTGTCAAAAGAAGTTAGTGATAATGTATAACCACTTTATAATGAATTATGATGATCATGGTGAGCATTGGGGAATTTCCCAATTTAAACTAATGTCAACATTAAGAACTCCAAGATCGGGTAAGTATTGTAGAAAATCAGAGTAAAGCTCCTTGATAATCTGATCATCTCTTGCTGTAACCAGAGTATCCTCTTACATTTCCCCCACCAAACATACATCGGGCATTTCTGAGTGAGGGTCAGTTAGTTGCTTCTTAGACAGATTTTAAGTCTAGGCTGACACGGTATTCCAAAAGCATTGCATTATTGGTGGTCTTGTCCTGGTTGAATATTCTTTATGTTATTAAAATTGTGATACATTATCACTAACTTCTTGTGAGAAGTTTCCCCTCTCATTCTCAAGTTGATGGGAGATAATTGGGTCCCAAAATATGCCATTGTGCATCAAGCAAGCCACCACATATATTCAGAGACCTGAATCCTATTCTCTTAGCAGAAATCTTTGGTGCTATATTGCTAAATCTTCCCACTGCTTCTCCAGCTAGGACCACCCTACCCATTTGGATATTGTTCCAAACCAACTCAGTTGTTTTGGTCCAAATCCAAATGGGTAGGGTGATCCTAACGGGAGAAACACTGAAGATTTACCTAGTTAAATTGCAGTAGTACCCTCAACACACAAACCTTGGCTCCTGCCAACTGTGCTTAATACTCAATTAGTGGAATTAGGGAAGCAGGGTGTGTCGCTCCAGGAAGCGAGTATACATTCCATTTCAGACACAGGGAAATTTCCATGTGAAGGTGGAGCTCTGAGTGTGGTTTGGATTCATACAGAACAAATATAAGATTGACCAAACTCCTTTTATATGGGACAGTTAAGGTTAGGAACAGACAGAGGGCATGTGGGCACCATCAGTCTAGGTTGGATTGAATGCAACTCTCAGAGATGAAAGAGACCAAAATCCAGCCCAACTGAACCACTTAATTCCCCATAAACTGCATTGAAAAAATACTGTTCCAGTTATTTTGCCTGCTACAAGACAAACGGCTTCCAGGAGTGGAGTTTCGGATAAAGCTGATTTTGAAGTGAGGAATTCAATGTGACTAAAATACATCCCAGGAGATCAACATCCTCCCAAATCCAAACAATGGAAATTAATTCGCTGGTATTGATTTCTATTGAAAAAATAGGTTTTTAGAGTTCTATAAATACATTTGTTTTTCAGGCTTTTGATGTTAAAATGAGGAGTCTTTTATCAAGCAAGATGACATCTTTAATGTTCTGAAAATATTCATTTTTGTATCTTCTTTTGAAGCCAAAATGGTTTGGTCGAAAACTAATAATCTTTTTTTTTTGAAATGACACTTTTCACAGCTGGAAGACATCTCAAAAGCACTTCACAGGAACTACTGTAAATTGTAGGACTCTGAATCTTGTAGGCAAACAGATCAACCAATTTGTTTGCAGCAATGTCTCACAAACTGCCATAAAACGATTGAGCAATTTTAGCTGTGGAATTCTTGGCTAGTGTACTGGGAGAAATTACCTTTGCTTTTCAAATAGTGCCATGGGATCTTTAATATCCACCCAAACTGGCAGAAAGGACTTCAGTTAAACATCTAATCTGGAGGATGGCACCTTCAACAATGCGGCACTCTCTTAGCCTGACATGAGGCTTGAACCCACAACCTTCTGACTCAGAGACAAGATAATGCCCAACTGAGCCAGGCTGAGACAGCAAACCAAACAATAATAAGGAAATGGGATTTAGCATTGAAATTCATGATTACAAAATAAGTCATCGTTACATTTGATATACACCTATACTATTACAAATTTATTTATATAGATATACATATTTATCCAGTTTAATGGAACCATACTGTCACATTTCAGATTTTTCCATTTTCCGATCAGTAAAAGTTAAGTCAACATTTTTGAGTTACACGATCCATTGCCTACTTTGGACCAATTTGAAGAGTTTCAATCCCAGAAATCACAAATAACTTTTGTCAATCATAAGTATCAGTAGTCAATCTAAAAGTTCCAATGATGTCCAATCTATATTTGTATTTGTGGAAGTCAGAACATCACACATTTAAACTGAAGAATTTTACTTTTATTCTTTAAACCATTCTAATCCTTAAAGATTTACAGGCATATTGCAGCCTGAAAATAATAGTAATCCTTGGATCTGATATTCAAGAGCATATATAGAGCCTTATCACATTGTTGAGGTGTCTCAAATCATTTCATAGAATATATTGTAAAGTGGATTGACTGTATTTTGTGGGCGAAACGTGGTGGACAATTGCGCACAGCAGTTTCTCACAAACAATCAGGAATTGAGTGACCAAAATTAAATTACGGTAAATTATTACCCCTGGAAAGTAATCAGCCAATCGTCTGACAACCGGATTCTGACTTACTGCTGGGTTTAAAATGTAAAAATGATAGGTTTAAAAATAAACTTACATTACTCTTCAAATGTATTATCTGCTGAAACCTCAACCTCACCTTTCCCTCCAGGTCTAATCCACTTCCCTTTTCCTCCAACTTGGTAACAATGTTTCAATTTCCCTGAGAAGAAAAATGACACTACTATATAACTTTATATCAATTTCCAGATCATCCTTTCCTAATAGTTTTTTTTATATATCTTTGACGTACTAATAAACCTATAACATGAAGTAAGCAACTCCAAAAATGGAAACAAACAGTTTATCAAAATCTAAACCTGAAAGGTGATATGAATCTTTGCTTCATTTTTCTGGCAATATGTTGAAGGCAATAAATACAACAGAGTATTTTAAAATGACTTTCAAGTGCTGCCAACTGTTTAAATCTATGTGAGAAACATGTCTACGTTGCTAAAATGTGTGCACATTCCCTTCCAAACAGTTCAGGTTGCACCTATTCATGTAGGTATCCAATAGTGTAGGCCCTAGCAGCATTGGCCTCAGCAGCTTTCAGACAAACTAATTTACTAAAGCTGTTCACAGATTTCCATGACATAATACACTGTGACCTATTTTGTAATCTTTGATGTTATCTGGGTATGAAACATCTGGTAAAAACTACCTAACTGAAGAGGAATTTTCTTGCGAAAAAAAATACCCAGACATGTCTGGATGAATGAACGTTCAAGTATTTAAAACAAACTGATCAATTTTTTTGACTATGGTTTTTACTGAAACAATATCATACCAGACGCAGAGACGAGGGGAAGTGGTCAGAATGTTTGGACTATGCAGACTATGTATCAGTATGGATAGAGATGACCGATGTGGCGGGCATGATTGGAAACAGCTCAAAATTGTGGGAGATAGACTTAGGATTCACCCGGATGCCAAGGTTTGGTACTGGTTCAGTGATATTGAAAATGGCTTTAGAGAGGAGAGGCAGAAGAGAGATGTTGTTAACGGGAGCAGAGAAAGATGGTTTTCTGTCTTATCCAAGAATTGTAGGAAGTTGTGGCTCAACCAGGTCTTGATGCCTGACGGGCAACCAGGCAGAATGTTGGTGGGCCTGAAATCAAGACCAGAAGCAGAGAAGTACAGGGTGTCCACAAACTCCTGTTACCCACATGTTTTTTTTTACACTGTGCACTGACCAACAACTGAAACACGTGGAAGAATTACAATTAATTCGGTTTATTTGCATTTGGCACAAGTGTTCAATTGTGTTAAACTTCCAGAAGATCAGTGTGGATCTTGCCACTATTGTGCCACTATTTTCTTGGTAGGTAATAATCCATCACCATGTTCGGTACAACATGTTCCATAATGTGGATGGAGTGACAAAGTGAAATGCGTCTCTGACAGCTTTTGGTGTCAGCGTACATGTGAAAGTTAGCCCAATGTCTACAGTTGATGTCACCAAGGGAGAACATGTAACTGAGGAAAAGAAGGGAGCCCAGGATAGAGGCCCAAGGTACCGCCTAGATGAACGTGAGAAGTTGGGAGGAGAAATCGTTCAAGAAGAAAAGTATTCTAGGAATATTTAGAAGTCAATACATTTCACTGCCATAGAGAGGAGAGTTGATGACAGAGAAATATCAGCCCTAGTTTTATCTAAATTATGTTTTTTGCTATAATCAAAATGATACACAATCGCAAGTTGTTGTAGTTGTAACTACTGCAAATAACAGAAGATAATTAACAGGGTACCATGCTTTCTCTGGTTGCCAATAACGCAACCATTAGTGGCCAAGATTGTAATGCAGATGGTATACAGATATCCCGCCCCAACCGCGGCCTTGTCAACAATGAAACTCACGCATCCAGGGTTTGCTAAATGCGACAACCCTCGCAAAGCATGGCAATGCGTTTTGCGCATCCGCGATTTAAATCCGCGGGTTTCAATTTTCAAGTTTCACTCTTCCAAACAAGGGACTGCATTCATCCACGTATTGGTGTGTATTCATCTGCTCCGCGTTTCCTGCCTATCAGCATCTTTACTACCCCACATGGTCTAGCTGCACTCGTGGATCTACTTACTCCCCCTATACCTGTAACATTAATTTATTGTTGCTTCTCCGCAGCCTAGCTGGTAAGTATGGGTGCATTGGCTGCCAGGATCTGCATCCTCTCTCTCTGTGTGTAAGTGTATCTCTCTCTGACTCACCTTCTTTCTATTTCACCTTCTCTTCCCCCCACCCACCTCTCCCCCACCCTTCGTTCTCTCTCACCTCTCTATTTCACCTTTTCTTCCTTCCACCCCCCACCTCCCCTCTCCCTCTCTCTCTGTGTCTGTCTGCATCAGTCAGTCAGACAGCATCCCCAGTCCTCCGTGTCACCCACCACATCTTCTCCGTTGATTTCTCTCTCTCTGTAGATCAGTCAGACAACACCTCCAGCCCTCCGTGTGTCCCCCCCAGCCTCCACCCCAACCCCCTCCACCCCCAACCCCCGCACCCTCTGTGTCTCTCTCACTCTGTGTAAGTCAGTCAGACAGCCTCGTGGATTGCTGCAGACCAATGCAACCAATGCGCCCAAACTTACTCCCCCTATCCCCATGTATGTTATAACTGTATGTGTTTTTTTCGTGCTTAGTTTTACTAAACGCGAACTTACTCCCCCTGTCCCCATGTTTCCCAAAGGGCCCTGCATTTCCCAACCGCGAAAAAGCAAATGTTCTCCCCCTATCCCCGTGTTTCCCATAGGGCCCTGTATTTTCCAACTGCGATTTTACCAACTGCGGAGGTTTACGGGAACGTATCCCCCATGGTTGGGGAGGGATACCTGTACAGGGGTATGAATACAGCCGATGATATTATCACCAATCAAAAAAAAAGTGAACACAGTAAAACCTTGATAATCCCAGCACGGTTGGGCCCACGCACCTCCCAGATTTTGGAGTTTGCCGGTATTTAGAAACCTACCCTGGCAATGGCCCCATACACTACGTGTGCTGCAAACACAGCATTGATGCCAAACAATGCCCAAGCTCCATCTACAGTGCTGGATGACAGAGTGGCCGCATTGGGAATTACAAATAGCTGTTCTGAACTGCGGGAGATTTGCCGGACATCAGAAAAAAATTTAATACCGTGTTTTTTTAAAATCTTGCTGATTTCAGGGTGTTGCAGACTTTCAGAATGTCGGATTATCAAGGTTTTACTGTAGCTATGATTGGTCTCAGTGGGAAAGGGAGGGGAGGTGGGGTTTCATCCATTCATTCGGTCATAATTATTTTGAACTGTATTTAGGTGATGTGATTATTATCACCAGTAATAATATCACATGCAACATTCTCCCTTCCCCACACCTACAACTCTATATTTAATGACTTGCATTCTCTTTGCTTGTGGTTTAGAGTGGGAGTTGTATGTGATCATTTAGTGGCTATGAATGGACAAGTGCCAAAGTAGATCTGTGTCCCTGGTGATCTATTAGAGGCTGTTCTTTGTTCAACAGCCAGCACCCAGTCTAATTATTGATGCTCATTTTCTGCTGCAATGCTCTCACGTTTGAGCTCTCCTTGTGATTGACACTGCAATGTGCCTGCCAGCCACGTGTGAGGAGAGATAATGCTGTCAGGAGTCAGACATCCAATTTCCCAACTGAAGTACAAAATCATAAAGCTGTAAGAAATTCCAGTTAAAGAGGAAATGAAGGGAAATGCTAAGTTATAAATCATCTGGCCACAGAAATAGAAAAACAACGAGGGCGTTTAGTACTGTGTAGAATAATTTTAATAAGTCATTTTCCTGTACAGGAAGATTACAAGGCAAGCATGTGTTGTATTATTTTGTTCCATTGAACAGGATTCTTGCAGTTGTATAGTCAAGCACAATTCAGCTGAGACAATGTTCCTGGCTCAGTGGGACTTTATTCCCAAGATGAACAATTCTCTTATCGTGCACTTGTCTGGGTTGAATAAAACGTTTCAGTCCTGATGTTTTTTTTATATGGATTGATTCAGGGATGATGCATTATTTATGAAAGCAAGTGAAAGACTGACAGAGGAAAATGAAGCTACACTTTAAATTTGTTTGCCAATCACAACAATCCAAATATATATCACATACAGATTACACAAAAACCCCCACAAGTGCCACCATGTTTGTAGGTTAAAGCACAGGGAAATTGAACATAGTTCAGCAGGGTGTATGACATATTTTAAACAGCTTGAGCTGCCTTACAGACCCCTCATAGCAATGAAAATGAAATGTCTTGTGTTAAAAAAAAGGCAAGTGTAATGACTGTTTCTATTGTTGGCAAACATGTCATCTAGTTGTGCTAGCAGGATTCCACACCCAGCTGTGATGTGAATGATCAATTAATCCGGTGGCTCAAACCTTCTCCTTTTGAATACCAACAAAGAATGAACAAGTAGACAGGACTTTGGTTTAACTTTTCTTCCAGTAGATTGCACCTCTAAATATGCACAACTTTTCCAGTATTGCGCTGGGTTGTGGCAGGCTAGGCTATGAGCTCAATACTCATTTGGGTCTTGATCCCACAATCTAGAGGCAGGAAGGTGACCAACTGTTCCAAACTGGCACTGATTCTCAGCCCTTCTATAGTGCTTTATAGAAGAATGTTTGTAATTGGTTCACGATAAAGCAATTCTGTCTGAAGAGGAAACTATGACATTAATCTGAATAATCTGTGGCATTTGCATTAACAACAACAAAACAACAAAATTACATTTGTATAGCGCCTTTCACGTCAGGAGGGCGTCCTTAGGCACTGGACAAAAACAGTGCTGTAAAATACAAGTTAGATTATTTGATTCAGAACCACTCAATAATTTTGGGGGGATCCAAGATGCTTTGTTCATCTCCCTCAGTAGATTAACAATTATGCTAAGTACTGTATATAACTTCGGGGCCCAACCATTGTAATGGACCCGTGGAGGGAGGGGAGGGCATACCTTTAGCTAGGGCATAAATGAACACATCAATGGGGTGGATTTTCTACAACAGGATGGAATTTTTCTACAAGCGTCTTGTAGAAACATCTTACTCACAGGTTGCAATTTTCACCCCCATAAAATATTTATAGCACAGAAGGAGGTTATTTGGTCAATTGTGCCCGTGCTGCCCATGGTGCTTCAAGGTTCCCCATAGAGCTATCTGTTGCAGGCCCATCCACAAGATTATTACACCATTCGGTCCCTTTGATATTACTACTGAAGAGTCAAACCCATGACGGTTTGATTCATGAAAGGTTAGAGTGCTTTTTTAATACACAAACCTTTCTTACGTGGTACATTTGTTTAGATTTTTTACTAGACAATAAAAATGAATCAATAAAAGATTTTTATACAATTAAAATGTATTTCATAATGCATTTCACATATTGCACACGTGACGCAGTGACAAATAACATAAAAATTAATCACAAAACTGGATGGAAAACCTTTGTGAAAATGGATTGTGTTCAACAACAACAACAACAAATTAGACTTATAGAGCGCCTTTCACGTCGGGAGGACGTCCCAAGGCACTGCACAGGAGGCGTGTGACCCGAGCTGGGAGGGGAGTGTTCGGGAGGGGGTAAAAACGTGGGGGAGGTCGAACAATTAGGGGGGGAACAAAAGGCACGGTCAAAAAGGAAAGTCTTCAAACTGGCCTTGAAAGAGAAAAAGGAAGAAACAAGACGGAGGGATTGGGGGATGGAATTCCATAGGGTGGGAGTGGAGAAGCTCAAGGCCCGGCCTCCGATAGTCAGGCGGTTCGGGTGGGGGGCTTGGAGCAAACCAAGTCCTGCTGAACGGAGGGTGGGATTATAGGGGGAGAGTAGATCGGATAGGTAGGTTGGGGCAACGCCATGTAAGGCTTTGAAAACGAGGACAAGGATCTTGAATTCGATCCTCTGGGGGATGGGGAGCCAGTGGACACGGGCGAGGGTGGGGGTTATGTGGTCACGGAGGCGGGTGCGGGATAGTACAGGGGCTGCAGAGTTTTGGATGACCTGCAGCCTGTGAATGGAGGAGCTGGGGAGGCCGACAAGGAGAGAGATTCCGTAGTCCAGCCATGAGGTGATGTACGCGTGCACGAGTGTTTTGGCAGCGTGGGGGGTGAGATAGTTGCGGAGCCTGGCAATGTTGCGCTGGTGGAAATAAGCGGTGCCGGTCAAGGCACGGATGTGGGGGAGGAAGGAGAGTTTATGGTCGAACGTGATGCCGAGGTTCCTGACTGGCTTTGTGAGGTGGAGAGTACAGCCTTGGATGTTGAGGCTGGCAGCGCCCGATGTGCGGAGGCGCTGGCTTGAGCCAATCAGGAGGGCCTCGGTCTTGCTCACGTTCAATTGGAGGAAGTTGTCCCTTGTCCAGGACTCGATGTCGGACAGACATGCTGTCAGAACATCGATGGTCTGGGGGTTGAGGGATGAGGCTGAGAGGTACAGTTGGGTGTCATCTGCATACATGTGGAAATTTACCCCATGTTTGCGGATGACATCGCCCAGAGGGAGCGTGTAAATGGTGAAAAGGAGGCAGTTTATGATGGAGCTGCCTTTCCAAGAAGATATTTTCTTTGTTTTACAATTTTAAAAAGAAAAATATCGTGCCACGAATGTTAAATAATCCATTTATTATTGATTTGTACAAGTTAAGTTCTTGGAATTATTGGCTGACTTCCAGTTTCTGAACACATGCTGCTTTTTATAGTTACTGTTTCCTGGGAATGGCAAAAATAGATAAGCAGCAAGGTCCTGAGAATTTGCTAAATCTATCTCTTCCTGCTGACCGCACATTGTGCTCCTTATCGTTGTAGACACTGTATTTGAACTAAGAAGGTTTGTTCATAACCATATCTAGCTCTTCAGCAGTAATTAGGGGATAGGCGCAGCTATGGGTGAAATTGTTCATCACACCAGATTTCACCACAGACATTAAATTGCAAAGTGAAGATATTTGCTCAACATTGTGCAGACCATGTTTCATCTAATCGCTTCACTCTCTAGCACCTCCATAACATTCCAACCTCCTCACTCCCCACCTGAGACCTCCGCTTGAATGGCATCAGCATCCTACTCGTCCCTAACAACCTCCACTCCACTATTGGAGCATTTTCAGCCACTATGCCCCCAAACTCTGGAACCACACTTACTCAATCCCTTCACCTTGCCCCCTCTCTTCCCATTTTCAAGTTCCACCTCAAAACCTCCTCTTCTACCATGGTTACCTCTTTCCCCCCCATCCCGACTCGGAGTCAGGTTTGGCCACTGCTAAGTCCTCTGGGATGCTATGCTATGTGGAGGGTTCTATATAAGTGCAGGTTGCTGTTGTTATAATCCTTCAATCTTTCAATTACAGCTATTACAAGATATTTCTTGATTGGAGCTCATCAAACGAGTCATCGGTACTTCAAGCTCATAAACTGATACTATTGGAAGTCCGCTGTATTGTTGGAGGTGCTGTCCTTTGGATGAGATGTCAAACTCAGGTCCCATCTCTACATTCAGGGATAGGTATTAAAGATCCCATGACAACACGCAAAGAGAAGGGAATTTCACCTGGTATCTAAGTCACATTCCCCAAATAAAATTGGTCAGTTGCTTCATGGCTGTTCTGGGACATTGCTATGTGCAAATTGGCTGCTGCCTTCACGTGCAAAATACTGAGTTACTACTTTTTACTGTAAAATCTTGTGTAGAACTTTGAGACTTCTTTAGCAATAATAATAATTAATAAACCTTACATTTGATATAGTACCTTATCAGGACGTCTACATGTCTCAAACTGCTTTGCAGAATATACTATACAGTAAATTGACTATATTTTGTGGAGGAAACGTGGCAGCCAATTGCACCCATGTCCCACAAACAGTCTTGGATAAGTGACCGAATATTATTATTTCTAAGGGATTATTACCCCAGTGAGGCGATCCTCCAATCTAACAACCTGATTCCTATTAACTACTAGGTAAACAGAGTTGTATGGAGTAAGGAAACGTGCCCAATGTTTCGCCCTACTCTGGACTCAAACCTAGTCCTTTTACTTGCATGGCGAGTTTTCGAACCACTACGAGACTCCAATAATAAATGTATGTTTGCCAAACACTCGAATGAACAATAGGTTTGCTCAGCACTATATACAGAGACATTTTTACACATTAGCAACAATTTGGGTAAAGGATATATAAACGCTGTTTCTACTTATAATAGCTTTACAACTGGAAATAATTAGAAATTGCTTAAAACAGTATACATAAGGCATAAATGTTAACCTCTTAGGGAAGATCAAAGTTCCTGGTGTTCCTGTTATATAATGGTTTTGAAAGTACAAAAATTCACTCGAGGCAGGTATGATAAATGATGCCTAAAGATTTATTCTGGCTTTCAACTGCAACCTGATTCAAAATATTTAATTTCCCACAAACAAGAAAACTTCATTGGAAAGAGTCTAGGTTTATATTGACCGTCTTTTTGGAAATCAATGTGTCTTTAGATTCTGCTATTGAATGTTCCATACTTTCTCTTCCTCTAATTTGTTTTGGTCAAATGGGTGTCTGACACATGCAGAAACCCATGACCATGCTTATTGTGCGTTCCTCTAAAATGTCTGGTACCCCTGAAATCTGTGGGTACTATCAATGTACTACATTCAGAGTGGATCTTCACCTTTGCAGCCAGCCAGCAATTATCAACTAATTTGATTGCAGATTTAGTCAATGTGTTAATTATCATATTCACACGTCACATTTTTTGCATCCCGTAGTTTAGTAAATGCTAATTATCTCTCTGGTGATGCATGCCTCAATACTCTGTCTTTGTGGCTGCCTCTGGCATTCGACTAATAAGCCATGCTGTTACACTATGACCTTCTGCATCCATCAATTCGAAGATGGTGTCATTTAAAAAAGTCACCGAACAAAAGAAGGACCGTGAGAATATGTAGGTTAATGTCAAGCTCAGCTGCCTCTCAGATCTCTGTACACAAAACTCACGCTGAGTGTACAACTGGCAAGGCTATCAATGAGTCATAGGTGTGTGAGAGGAATTGGCACAGTCTGAATAATATTTCTGCCACTGGATATTTCCCGCTAAGTAATGGGATGTAATCCTTGCTTATTATCTGAATGGAGATAAGGCAGTAGGTTCCGGGGGCAGATGCAGGAGATAATCACACACAGTAAAACCTTGCTAATCCAACATTTCCGAAAGCCAGCAACTCCCTAAAAACCGGCACGATTTCAAAATACAAAAGTATTAAGATTTGTTTCCGATGTCGGGCCAATCTCCCAAAGTTCAAAACAGCTGACGGTAGTTCCCGGCGTCGCTGTTTTGTCATCCAGTCCTGTGGTTGCCCCTCGGTTTCAGTGTTGTGTTTACAGCACATGTGGTGCACGGGGCAGCACTTCCACAGCCATTTCTAGTTAGGTTTCTAAATACCAGCAAACTCCAAAATTCAGGAGGTGCGCAGGGTTATTGAGATGTTACTGTACTCTGTGGGTCTTTGTGCTTTGAGCATGTTGGATGGATATTGTGTGCACGTCAAGAAAGTATGTTAGTGGTTAGTGGTTACCCTTTCCAATGAAGTATGTTAGTTAGACCAATAAAACAACAGAGGGGAGTCTTGAGGTGGGAATTGAAGTAGGCTAGGGAGGGGACAAGGCAGACAGATTGCAGGATGGAATTTCAAATGTTAGGGCTGAGTGGCTGAAGGTTGGGGTGGGTGGGGCAGGGATGTGAAGTATGCTGGAGCTTGTTGAGCGGAGGGAGCGGACAGGTTGGTAATGGGTTAGAAGGTTGTAGACGTAATGTTGGGAAAGGCCATAGAGAGTTTTAAAGGTGAGGACCAACCAGGATCTTGAATTGAATCCTCTGTGATGGGAAGTCAGTGGATTTGGGCGAGAATGGCTGGTGATAGGGTCGCAGAGCTTGGTGCAGGAGAGGACATGGGCTGGATGATCTGCAGCCTATGGAGGGAGGAATCGTGAAGGCCATGATAGCTAATATGGAAAGGAAAGACCTACACAAACCTGACAGGCCAAATGGTCAGTAAAATTATATAATTCTATGACATATACACACATTGCAAGATGCAACAAAATGCAAAGAATGAGCCAGTCAGATTTGGATTCAGAGTCAGCTACAGTGAATTCTAAGGACACATTTTATACAGTTTTGTAGGATTTATTTTGGGGGATTTGAGAGTATCTGTGCAGAATTCTCAGGCATTTATAGGACCTGTGATGCATTAGTTTCTACATAAACTATGCATGAAGCAAGCTTGATGGGTAGAATAAATATTTCTTATTCCATACTTTCATCTTTTTGGGGTTATGTTTTTTCTTAAGGATTCAGATCATAGATCGAGCCAAAGTTTTTAAAGCTAGCAAGAAATGCAGATAGAAGGACCTCTGTTAAGGCCAGACACTATAAAGTTGCAAACCATTACAACTGAAAAAGACTGTTTATCAACTATCTTAGTTCTAAACAACTTCACAGCTTGCAGCTGCAGTAAAACCTTGATAATCTGGTATGGCTGGGCCCAAGCACCTCCCAGATTTCAGAGTTTTCTGGTATTTAGAACCTACCTTAGAAATAGCTGGGGAAGCCCTGCCCCATACACCACGTGTGCTGTAGACGCAGCATCTGAAGCCAAACAATGCCCGAGTGGCAACCACAGTGTCAGATGATGGAGCGTCTACGCCGGGAACTGCAAGCCGCTGTTCTGAACTTCTGCAGATTTGCTCGACAATGGAAAAAATCTAATACTGAATGTATATTGAAATCTTGCTGGTTTTAGGGAGTTGCCAGCTTTCAGAATGTGGGAGTATCGAGGCTTTACCGTATCATCAAATGTCATATACAGGAAGACTCTGTTACAAGACGTTCGGTTGAGCACAGAATCAATTAGAGCTGAGGTGCACAGTACATACCTAGCTTCCATCACTTCAAAGTTTGACTAAAGACCTACATTTACATCCCCACTTTCAGTCATCTTTCCCTTCCCATCCACCCTACTCTTCCCCAGCTCTTGCCCCAGGTTGGGTGCCAAACAATTATTATTAAAAGCCCTGGAGTATCCTGCTGACATGAAAGGCATTATATGAAAGTAAATTTGTACTTTATTGACACAGATTAGCCATCATCCTGCACCAAGAATGGTGAACCTCTGACTTTCAGGTCAGCACTAGCATCACTTTTTGTGTACATGGGCACTATATGTATAGAAACTTCACCACAGACATTTTGTAAGTGAAGCGTGCATATGCAATGCACGTGAAGTGATACTGGTGCCTTGTACACATGCATGCAACAACAGGAAGTTATGTCAGTGGTGTCCTGGAAGGTGATCATTTTTTTGTGTTTCATTTTAAAGATAAACTACTTTAAATGGTTGACTTTATGGACCCAGACTACTGCATTTTGGTAGGGTTGCTCTACATAATGTACATTACATACACAAGGGTCTGGGAGTCTTGACATATTTACATAAATCTGCCTGACAGATTTATGGCACATTTCTTGGTGTGCAAATGATTTGTATTGAATGGAAAAGACTGCAACTCTTTCTTGAAATAAAAATTGAATGGTTTAGGTTAGATTCCACAGTTAAATGCGATTTGAAAAGATCATTCATAAACATTTTGCAGATTCTAAAGTAAACAATTTGTGTCACAAATCTATATTTCACCTTTACGTATGTATGCGTATGCAAACAGTCCTCCAAATAAAAAAAAGTTGGAAGCCAAAAAAAAATAATTGGGGGAAATATTTATTATGAAAGCGTGCACAGAGTTAGATCACAGACTGTTAACTGGGTTACATTAAGACTCTCTTTTCAGAGAGCAGAAATGAAACTACTTCAAGCCTCTTATATGTTGATGTCATCCCTATGTAGCTTTATATCACCCTGAGCTTAAGGACTGATAACATTTGAAGGGTTTTTAAGATTCATTTTGTTGACCTGAACATTGAAAGGTTTGTATACTTAGAGGTCTGTTGGACATTAAGTGGTGAAACAGCCATTTGGCATCCAGACAAAATTCCTCCTCTTCCTGCTAGATATTTCACAATGCTCCCTTGTTTCTGAAAATAAGGCAGAGGATTAATGGTTGGCATGAGGTTGCACAAGGCCTATAAGGTTACTTCAAAGATAAGATTTTTTTCTCGTGTTGACATCTGTACTCCCAGGGTTCCACTTTTCCAGTGCGTTGACAGAACCTCTGGTAATGGCATTATACTGTAAAGTGACAGGCTCTATTTGCTCTGTATCTCTGCAGTTCCCGAGGTGTTCTGGGCTGTTTGCCAACTCTCTCTACAAAAGCAGCTTCTCATTAGGATGAGCTCAGGTTCAGCAATTTCTTGGTAAAATAGACATGACCGCAAAACTGCTTATGTAACTGCAGCAATAACTATCCTTTTCAACTTTGTTTTAAAGTCCAATTGAAAAAAGCGAGCTGCCCTTAAGAACGAGAGCATGCAATGTTTGAAGGGGTAGATGAAATCTAAAAAAAAAGTCCTTTTCATTTTCTCTGAGGAGTCTTCTGCAAAAAAATTTAAGTTTTTCAATGTGAGGGCCAGTTGTGAAGGTGACCTGGCCACTCATGACTGCACATTGTTGGGCTCACAGCCAGACGGCAGTGCAAATCTGCCCTCCTCTGACTTTCAAAGTCTCCTGCCCTCACTGGACGACTTTCATCAACTTGCTCAGCCTGCTCGTGGAAGCACTGATTTGTAAGAGGCAGCACTCCTCCATTTGATGTAGTGGGAAAACACACAACACCTCCCTTGTCGTATAGGATGTGCACCTCCTGCTGGTCATTTACAGAACAAGATTGATAACAATCCTTGCAGTTTGACACTGCCCCTTTCATGTCAGAAGGACATCACAAAGCATTTCACAGGTTATACTGTAAAGTGTACAGGTAAGCCTCTATTTAGGATGCTTCTATTTAGGATGTTTCGATTGAAGGAACATAATTTTTTAACACATTTTTATTGATGTAGGACATTTGCATTCGTTTTAACAAACAAAAATTTTTTTGTGCATGCGCTGTACATATTTTGAATATCGCAATTGCATTTCGCATGTCCTTTTTGTCCATAGGCACAGTGCGTAGTGTATTCGCGGGTAAATCCAAGCGTTTGAACTGGCCAACAGCATGTCGCCATGTCATTGTTTAAAAGCCAGCTGATTTTGAAGCAACACCACACCTCGTCAGTATTACAGTAATTTCCGAACATTCCCGAGCAACTTCGAGTGATTTATAGCCTCTACCACAATTCTAGCAAGTCAGGAAGAGACAGCAGTAAGTGAAATGAGTAGCGGTAATACCGCTAGCGCCCAGAAACCCCACAAAATCAGCACTTTAAATAGCAAATTGGAGGTGATAAAGCGCATCGATTCTGGTGAAAAAGGTATGGACGTCGGGACAGCTTTAGGGCTAGCTAGATCGACGGTGGCTACTATAAAACAGAATAAGGACAATATACTGGCAAGTTCAATGTTACCGCTGCAGGTGCAAGCAGATCAGCAAAACATAGGAGTGATGTAATGGGAAACATGGAAAGAATGCCGAGTGTCTGGATTGAGGATCAGAACCAACGTAATATACCACTCAACAACCTGGTTATCCAAGAGAAGGCAAAATCATTGTATAGGGAGTTAAATGATCAGGAAGGAGAAGGCTCAAAGGCACCATCTTTCAGTACTAGCAGAGGGTGGTTTCAAAGGTTTTCTAAGGCCCAAAGATGCTCTTAGTGCCTGCTGTTAAAAATGTTGCACTTTTGACTTGAAATGTGTGTGAAGGATCAAACAAAGCAAAAGACTGGAATACACAATCCACATGGTCAGGATTCCCTCATCCTTTCCGCCTTTATTAGCAAACATTGCATTGAGAAACAAGAGAAGAATCAACTGATTTTTGTACAGTTCAGGTCCACTAAATATGAAAAGCATTGACCAGCTACACCCACCATATGGTTGTGTGAAGGGTGCTGAGTTTACTAACACAAAAGGTCTGTTACTCGAGCTGGATCTATGATTGATGTGTGAACTAAGTGTGGTTACAGGCAGTCGATGTAGGCCACATAATGGCTTTGCAATGAGTCATTTCACAATCCTTACTATATTTTGAGTAAAACCCTTAGGTTGTTCGTCTTCCACCAGAAACCTTTGCAAAGAAGACTTTTTTTTCAACAAAACAAATACTGTTCTTCTATTGCCATTATTCTTTCTATTCACCTTCTGAATCAATACCACAAAGGGAAACCATTTTCAAATTGCCTTGAAAAATTAAAGCAATTTGTCCATTGACAGTGTTTTTCTAGTAAGTGAGGGGGCAGAACCACGTGCAAGTAATTATATCTGAAACCACGCAAGTTGGAAACCTCACTGTAAAAATAGAGGTTACATCAGGGAATTGGAATGAAATTTGAGCAATGGGTCCTGGTGTAATACCATATTGAAACGGCAAGTAGATTGCATTATACATGAGCAACAAAGGCACAATGGGAGGAAGGCTGGCTATTCATTCATTGGTAAATTTATCAACCTTATCACTGTGTTTAATGGGGATAGTACCCTTAAGGAGATGTAGATATAGAAAATATATGCCTATGAATTGCAGTCACTACACTTTAGAGAAACTTTGTGCGGTGCTTTAATACTCAGCATGACAGGCACTATATCAAATGCTAGGGTTATTATTATGTTATCATAATAAGAGTGAGAAGAGCAAACCTTGAGCAGTATTCTGCTGGAAATAAGGATTAATCATTAAGCCAACAACAATTACTTGCATTTATATAGAGCCCTTCACATGGGCCAGCATCTCGGAGGACAAAACAGTGATCAGTATCCCTCACTCCTGGGTGGGATACATTCCAGTGCAGACCCAGGGAACTTTCCGTGTGTAGGTGGCAAAGATGTGTGAAACTCTCCATCAACAATAATTGCAAAGCAGTTACAGACTCAGAGTCTGCACCGTTAAAAACCAACAGAGTGGGAGTACTTTGGGGTGAGGAATATGTGGCTTTTTTTGTCAAGCTTTTCTTTGTCTTCTTTATTCAGGTCTCTCTATTCCATGCAGCAGCTGCAATGAGGGAGGGTGTGTCCCCATCAGGCCTGAAGCAAGGCTGCTCCTAAAGAGGTTGCTGGAGAGTGGGTGAAAGCTGTATACTGTTACCTGCCACCATTTGGGGAACTCTCTGAGCCACCTCACCAACGTACCTCAAATCAGCACCTCGATACTAAGCAGGAACAAGTCTACGTATCACCATTAGAATAAGTGCTATATCAAATGCAAGGATTATTATCTATTACATGGCACTGGTGTGTCAGCACATTACATTCACTACAATGACACCAAAGGAGAACAAAATAAAAATATATTTGTCTTTGTTGGTGGTTCAGTGCTGCCTCCTTGCTAGATCATGATGTAATTGGAGGTTGCCCTTGGCAACCCTAACCTGTGTCCTCTTATTCTGTTGTCTTGGTGCATCCAAAAGCATTGTTCTGGGTTTAATTTCTCAATCCCATTTAAAATATCTTTACATTTGATAAAACTCCTTTCATGACAGGAGGACTTCTCAAAACACTTCACAGTATTTCACAGAATTTACTATGCAGTGTTTTGTATAAAGTGACTGTATTTTATGGATGTCTGTGGGTTATTGTTTGTGCAAATTAATAATTGTGTTAGCCTAGAAAAACATAGTCACTACACTTTACAGTAAATACTGTGCAGCGCTTTGAGACGACCTCCTGATGTGATAAAATGCTACATCAAATGCAACGATTATTATGATTCTTGCTTTTAGCTGTTCCTCATACAAGGGCAAATTTGTTACGAATCAGAAGCCCAAATAAAATCTGTTCCAGAAATACTGGTTATTTCTGGATTGTTTCAATATGGAGTTTATTTCCCCTTCTCATATTTTCTCATCTTTTGAAGTTAAGAAACAACAACAACTTGGATTTATATAGCGCCCTCCACGCCGGACGGCGTTCTTAGAGAGCTTAACGAAAAGGGTAAAGCTTGGGTCTGAAACAATGACTGTCTAGCACCTTGGGAGGTCCTCCTGACATGAAAGGCGCTATGCAAGTCTAATTTTGTTGTTGTTGTATGGCTGTGCACATTTGTGCTGCCATGTTTGCCCACAAATACACAGTAACTCAACTTTACAGTAAATTCTGTAAAACACTTTAAGATATACTTTTGATGTGATAAGGTGATATACCAAATGCAAGGATTATTATTATAATTGGAAGAGAGCATCCATTTTCATACTGTAAGTTTTATTTGAACTTGGTTTTGGGGTGAATCGCATTTTGGAAGTCAAATGACCTGCGATTTTGGCAAACCAAAATTCACAACTAATGCAACAAATCCAGAATTGTAATCCTGCAAAATACAACCCAATGCATCAGAAGCACATTTTGATATAATCAGAATAGACAGTGAGGTCAAATGATGAGGGGAAAAATGGTTCAGGTGAACCTTAAACCAGCATAATGCATTGCTCTGATATAACTATTCTGTGTTGTCTGTGACATCTGTCACAGTACACTGAACCTTTGGTATTTGCACGGTTAGACAAGAGGGTTTGTGTAAATATTCTTATGTGATCCCTCATGTGAACACCTATTATCAAATGGTCTTTAAATGTCTAAATAATATTGCTGACGCAACACAGATAAGAGGGAGCATTGGTGAATGATTGTGAAATATCAATGTTGTGTGATGTTCTATAACTGGGGGAATGTCAGGGACAGAATGCAATCCTTTAAACAAGTCTATGAAATAGTTCTATATTTTATCTAAGTGGTTTGGTGTCCAATATGAAATCATTTTATCCAAGGTCTATTCGTTTTATAAAGGAGAAAAAAAAGTGTGATGTTCACTTCTACTCCTGTGAACGCAATGGGATTAACAGTGTGATGTTTTAAAGCAAATGGAATGAGATCACATCAATATGTTATGGGACGTTACATTTTTCACTGAAACTTGGCTTTTTCTTTGTATTTCTCTCCATTCCTGAATGGCGTGTGTTTCAACTGTACAGACTCTGAGTCTGTGAATGCTTTGCAATTATTGTTAACTGAGAGTTTCACATATGTTTGCCACCTACACATGGAAAGTTCCCTGGATCTGCACTGGAATGTATCCCAGGAGGGAGGGATAATGATCATCCTTGCATTTGATATTCATTTTCTCGTGTTGTCAAGATGTCTCGAAGCCCCTTCGTAGTGCTACTGTAAAATGATGTAATTGTGTGTATTCTTTCTCTTCGGCCGCGCCTTTGGTCACCTTTCTCCCCCTGCCCTTGGCCCGCCCCTGAGTTCCGTTATTATGAAGCGCTCTGAGACGCCATCCAGTGTGGAGGGTGCTATATAAATCAAAGTTGTTGTTGTTCTGTGGGCAAACGCGGCAGGCAATTTGCACATAGCAATGATTCATAAACAGCCATGGAGTGAGTGACCAATTTATTTATTTATTTATTTGTCTAGGACCTAGGGAGAAATGGGGATGCTCCATGCTTACCTGATTCCACAGTAAACCAGATTTATGCGTTTGCCTACAAGATACACAGTGAATCCACTTTACAATATATTCTGTGAATCACTGTGAGACTTCTCAAAGACCCGATAAGATGCTATATCAAATTCAAAGATTATTATAATTCTGGAGAGTATCTGGTACAGGTCGTTGAGAGCCACGGTTTGTGAGTCCCAGAGTTAACATAATTAATGTGATCATATCAAATCTGTTATGAGATTTTTTCATCCCCAGTGAATTCTTTGAAGCTACGTTGCTATGTACCCAAACACAGCAGTTCAACAACACCAGCACAAAACTGCAAACATTGAAAACAAGATCTTAACTCAAAAGTTAAAATGTTGTTGCCATTTGCATAATCTTTTACTCACACAATTCTAGTTTCAGTGTGCATACCATCCCAACTATCTCTGGGATTTTCATATGTAGGTGGGATGCATGGAAATCTCAAGTTGGTTTGGATACGCTTAAGCACAGTGATGGTCAGACATTCACCTGACCCCCTGCCCTCTACCCCCCAAAAAAACAGCTGATTAAAAAAAACGAAGATACCTGATTGGGAGACAAACTCAAATAATCCATATTCGCCTGAAAATAGATTAGATGCAGCTCTGTGAATAATGTTGTATACCTTGCCCATTTTCACAAAGCATTCACACTGTTCAGAGAACAGTACTTGCACAACCTTTGTGAAATGACAGATGACAGTGAGTCATGCAGTGAAAGGAGTTAGCAAGAGTGAAAAAGTTATCACAGATTAACAGAAATTAACATGATTTAAACAATTCAGAGGACTATAAGAATAAAAAATAATCTTCCATGCTCTTTATATTCTTGGACACACTTGTGAATTGTTTTAAGTATCTGAAGCATTTAAAATATGCTAATGTCTTTCATTAATGTTATCTTCCAAAATGACTTCCTGCAACATTCAAATACTCAATATTCACTAGAACAAGAGGAAGGAAGGAAATTCATGAGAATGCTGTCAATTCCAGCCTTTTAGGAATAAACTGAGAAGGTGTAATCAGACAAAAGCCTCACCAACTTGGGAAACTTTCTGCTGGCTAAAGATCCAGTTTTGGTAACTTGTATGATCTGTACTTTCGGATTTTTTTTTGTGCGTGTCAGCCAATTATCTGACACAAAAACAAACTTACACCACGTTCAATAATGTCCAAACCAGCCTCCCGAGTGCTTCACGATTCAGGAGATGAATATCAAAACAGTTAATATCAGTTGGTAAGACTTTTTATGCATTATCCCTTCATGCCCTATCCCCTCCCTATCTCTCCAATCTACTTAACCCCGCTGGCTACAGTGTGCCCGCTGCCTTTGCTCAACTGGCTCTGGCCTTCTGCATATCTCCCGTGCACTACATTCCACCATTGGTGTCCGCACTTTCAGCACTAAGGCCTGAAACCCTGGAACACTCTTCTTCTATCCCTCCATCTTGATCCTTCTTTCCTCATATTCAGGTTATACTTCAAGACCTTCCTATTCGATCATGCCAACTGTTAGTGCTCTTTTCCCCCCAGTTCAGATCACGCTATCCTGCACGTGGGACGCTACCCTGCGTGTGGGGCACTAAATAAATGCAAGCTGTTGTTATTGGTTCTTTTGCCTCAAATGTTCTAGGAAGAGGGGAATGGAAATCTAGAACTGGCCAGCAAGAGGGAAACAACACAGTTTAAATCATAACCGAACATTTCACAGTCCATTTACTGAGTTCAACAAGATCATGTCACCACAATACCAGATAAACGATCAAACCCTGGAGCATACAGTGATCAGCTCCACCCAGGAAACGGCATTCAAACAGCAAGTGAGTAACTGCTGTTAATTTAAGAAGCCATGCAATCTGGTTACATTTTCTTTATGCTGTGTCTTGTGTCACTAAAACCCTTAGCCTTGCTAATCTTCAACACAGGGACTCTGAACGGTAGACACTGTTGGGGTCAGTAACTAATAATTCTTGCATTCGGTTATCAAGTCATCAAGACATCTCAATTTGTTTCACAGGATGTATTGTAAGGTACAGTACTGTAACTGTATTTTGTGGACAAACACAACAGCCGATTTGCACAAAAGATTTCTTATAGTCCAAAAATGTCCTTCAATTCCATTATTGTGTTTGGTTTAAGGATTCTTGCCGCTTGTTTCCTGTTACCCTGCAAGCTTAACAACAACAACTTTGATTTATATAGCGCCCTCCACGCCGCACAGCATCCCAGAGCGCTTCACAATAACGGATCCCGGGGGCGGGGCAGGGAGAGAAGGTGATCAAAGGCGCGGTTGAAGAGAAAGGTCTTTAGCTGAGACCTGAAACTAGGAAGAGAGGGGGCGAGGAGGAAGTGAGGAAGGAAAGTCCAGAGCCTCGGAGTATAATGGCTGAAGGCACGGCCGTTGATAATGGAGCGGTGGATTGGGGGGACAAGGAGGAGCCACACCTGCTGGAGTGAATGCAACGGGTGCTGGTTTGAGGAGTGAAGAGGTCAGAGAGATAGGGGGGTGCAAAGGAGTGGAGGGATTTGAAAACAAGGGTGAGGATCTTGAAATCGATCCTCTCCGGGACAGGGAGCCAGTGAAGTCCTGCAAGGACTGGGGTAATGGGGTAAAGGCCTAGGATAGAATGGTTCTTGCTGGACAAGCAGTGGAATGCTTGACACTGTAATTTCAATAACAAGCTAAGCATTTTTAGCTGGTTAAACCCCAGCAGTACCCCCAACGCACACTCGGGGTCCCCAAGCCTTTCCCTGGCCAACTGTACCTAATATTTTCCGAAGGTAGGTAATCAGGTTGCACTTCTCGACAGGGAGAGATTATGCATTCCATTCAAGAGACAGGGAAATTTCCAATGTAGATGGCATATACTTGTGGAAATCTCAGTCTGGTTTTGATACTCTTAAGCCTGGTGGTGTATTCCTGCATGAGTCAGACATCCGGCTGACGATAAAAGCCCTCCATTATTAAGAAATAAAGGAAGAAAAAAAACTTTTAGATAAAACTTGCAAGCATAAATATTAACTGATTGTGTATAACAAAATTTCATTTTAATCAAAACAGCAACATACAGGTGAAAAATTCTGCACAGATTTTAAACTCTTGGCTAATTCACAAGAGTAAAGAGTAAATAATGCCATTGAAACCAATGTATACCACGTCTACAACAAACATATCCAAGCTGAATAGATGTTAAGCAAATACTCAGAGACATAAACATGCCCCAGTCAATGACCATCAGCATTTTAAGCATTGAAATATGGTAGGTTTACAACATTGACTGTCACCATCAGTTTGAAAGAAATGTTTTATACCACAGCAGTTCTTTGCAGGTCAACCTTCCTCGCCTGTTAAAAAAAAAGCTGACGGATGTTTAAAGGGCTACAAACTTCCCACAAGAGTCTTAAACCAATGTGAAAGTCTTTTCTGAAATCTGCTGAAATCTTTGAACAGTGAAGGCAGTTGTCCCTCATAAATGATGAAATGGGAGTTGGGAGGGGAGCAGAGGTCACTTTATAGGTAGTCTATAATCTTGGTAAATGTCAAGTTATAGACATTATTCAGACCTCTGGTTTCTTCTAGCCTCTGCTAAGAAGGCTGTGGGTGTACATTGTAGCCTCTGATATGCTGCTAGCAGCAATTCAACAGCATTGATGCTATTCGAGATGTCTTGAGAATGTGCTAAAGCACTATAACAAATGCAAGGATTATTATTATTATTATTATCTGCAAGTATGTGACCATGGAAACACTTCAGCTTCAAAAAGACCCTGCTTACCTCTCCCACCCCTAGTCATTAGTTGGTCATTTGACATTTCATTGTCATTAACTGAACAAATGTTAATTGCGGAATTTCACTCGAGTCCAGATTTAATTCACTTATGTAGCATATCACAACATCCAGATTTTAGGGAACTACACAACATTGGTTTAATAATTTAAGACCAAATTCAACAACTTGCCAAAATCTGGATGTTTACTCGCTAAGTAAATTGAGAAAATGTAGACCCATATATCCGTCATTTATGGCTTTGAACCAGAGTTTAAATTTCCATGACCATCCATTACCTTATACCCAGTTTATAATGCACAGCTAGCAGCTAAGAAGGCAGCAATTTGCACCAAATATTCAATATAAACAGCATGAGATTGAATAACAGTCTGAAGTTTACTTCCCACTCTAAATTGCTTTGAATCAAGCCAATATAAAATATATAAAAAACACCTGATTTTTGTTCAGCACATGTGCTCCTTGGCTCACAGTCAGAACCCCTTCATGTGACGTAAATTTTCACTCCAGTAATGCTGCAAATGGGTGTTTGTTTTTAACATGCCATAACAATTTCTTTAATAAACATTCAATAACAGTCCGTATAAAGTTTTAGGGTCATCCATTACTGTGGCACAGTTTATAATATGCATTTGGCTGCTTACTTTGCAGCAATTTGAGCCGAATATGCAATATAAACACAGTATGAGATGACATAGCCGCGTTGGTACTATTCATTATACATCTTGAACATTTTTGCTGAAGCCATTGCTTTCTTCTTCTTCTTACTGTTTTAACCCGCAGCTTCAAGCTGTGTCAGGTGAGCGAACAGCAAACCGATCTGGCATCAACAGTTGGCATCACAGCGATCTTGTGGTTTAGGTGGATGAAAGCACTTTTCAATAATACTGATAAAAAGAAGCAGACAGAAGCAGATTGCTCTAGAAGTTTAGCTACCTGCTGATTGGGGCTCTTGAAAGTTTTTGCGGTAAACTGTTTGGCAACTACAGTGTTGTTTGAGTCTCTACAGAGTTTTAAGGGGGCATTGCCTTGTCTTCACCTTCAAAGCTCTCTACGGTCTTTCTCCTTCCTACCTCTGTAACCTGCTAACACCATATTGGTGTCTGCTCCCTCTGCTCAACAGGCTGTAGCCTAGTACCGGCCCGCCCAACCAGCCTCACCATCGCCAGTCACCTTCAGTCTCTCTGCTCCCATCCTTTGGAATTCCATCCCACAGTCCCTTTGTCTCACTTCTTCCCTTCCCTTCTTCAAGGCATGTCTCAAGACCCTCATCTTCGAATGCTCCTTTGGTTATCCTTCTACCCCTATGCCTCACCCTACACTCCTCCTGATACCAATCCCCCAGGTCGGGTCCAAATCCTTGACTGTCCAACGCCTTGAGACATCCTCCTGATGTGAAAGGTGTTCTACAAATGTAATTTGTTGTTGTAGTTGTTGCCAACTGGCAAACTGTTTTATAAGACAATTTCACAGTTTATTAACAAAGCAAGGAATTCATCAATATTCTGACAATATTGCATCCTCTAAATGTTTAATGTGTATATTAAACAAAAAGTCCTTAAAGGTGCAGTGCATGTTTTTGAACGGTCAGCTGGACCTACTTGATACAAACGAGAATAGTTATACACATTACAAGTGTCCGTGATGCATAAGTCAATTTTTGTTCCATGTTTTGTGCTTTAACATTGCTGAGAGGAGGCAGATGAGGAGGAGACATTCGGTCTGGAATGTTACCCCCCTGTTGTGACATTATACATTCCTCTCAAGTAATATCAGAATGTACTGCTATTACAGAGCTGACCAATTAACATGTAGCTCTAGAGGGAGCTTGATAATATTCAATGCATCTATATAACAGTTCTTCAACCTGGCTGCCCCTAGTGGCAGCTTTCGTGAATAATAATAATTCAGTGCCTTTCACGTCAGGATGATGCTGCAAAGGGCTTCACATGATTCACTATAAAGTGTAGCGACTGTATTTGTAGGCATTTGCAGCAGCCAATTTGCATGAGGCAATACCCCACAAAAAAGCATGGAATAAATTATTAATTGCAACCTGAAGAATTGACACAGGGAGAAACTGCTTTCACTTTTCAAATAGTGGTATGGATTATTAAAATGAACTTGAACAGACAGATGAGACCTTTGTTTAATGTCTAATTCAAAGAACGGAACCTCTATCAAAATAATACTCCCCCAGTATTTCATGGGAATGTCTTATTACGTGTTCAAAAATCTGCATAAATCTCAATGGGGTCCATATCAGTCACAAACAGTGGGTTTTAAAATTATGTCTCCACTGATTCATCTTCTCTTAAGACGGAAGAGCCCTAGGTTGACTAGACATTGCTCATAGCTCATTCCTCTGATACAGGAGATCATCCTCATTGCTCTCCTCTGTATCGCTTCTGGGCCCTGAACCACCATTTATGTCACTGTGACTGTAATATATGCAGTATTCAAGGTGCGGTTTGATCAGAGCACTGTACAGTCAGACCTTGATGTCTGGAGATCTAACCTCAACTGATTTAGCAATACAACCCAGCATCCTGTTTGCCTTGTTTATTGCTGCTTCACACTGTTTTGACAGTGTGACTGACAAGCCAACTAATACTCCCAGATCTCTTTCAATTTCCTCCTTGGCAGGTTCAATCTGAATATACTACCTTGCATTTTTTAGTATTGAACTTAATTTGCCAGTTATCAGCCCATGTACATAACAACAACAACAACTTTGATTTATATAGCGCCCTCCACGCCGGATGGCGTCTCAGAGCGTTTCACAATAGCGGATCCCGGGACTTACCCTATCAAGCTATGTTTCTAGTACCTTTGCTGACTCTTTTGATTCCACAGTTCCACCCAACTTGGTATCATCTGCAAATTTAACTATCATACAATGATGGTTTGTGAGTCTGGGTCATTAATATACACAGGGAAACGGAGTGGGTTTACTTCAGACCCCTGAGGTACCACACATAGTACCTCTCCTCATTTGACCTAACTTCCCTAATAAAGACCTTCTGCTTCCATCCCATATGTCATTTGTGAATCTGCATAGCTTGCCATTGATAGCACTGTCACTAAGCTTTCCATCTGTTCGTCAACTAGACTCACTCGACCCATTAGGGCTTTGGCTTGCAGGATTAACAAGAGCTGAGTTAAAAAAATCCCCGTTCCATTGGCTGATCTACTCTTCCGAATTGTGCTGATGAGTTAGGCTGGCTGTGCTGTCACGGCAGGGCCTAACAGTACTGTGGACCCATCTGACTTAGGAACTAGAGAACCCAGAACATCACAGAGGGGTGGTTCATATCTGACATTCTGTTGTAAACATGTCACCTTGGAGCCAGTTCAGCTCCAACGAAACCCCACTTAATTCCCCCTTCCCTCCCCAGAGGATAGTCACTGGGTGCATTCGATGTCCGACCATCATGGGTTTGACGACCCCTTCAATAGGAAGATGGTAGGTACCAGGAACTCCCAGCGAGCGTCCTGATGGGCAATACAGTATAGCATGAAATACGAAAAAAGCATGGCATTATAGTTGCTCTAGAAGTAGATCACATCAGAGCAGATTTCCTATGGATTGCGATGTGTTCACAAGTTTTGGAAGCAGATTATATTTAGAGCTCTGATTTGTTATTAGGGAATCCTATACAAACTCTTACAATGTAAATTCTATTAACAATGCTTTTGTTGCATGGGATCTGCCTTACAAACATGTAATAAAGAGACCACTAGTGTAGCGATCAACATGTGATTGACTCCAGCCATTAGGAAAGAGAACAAGCAGTATGCCAACATATCTCTGTAACATTGATGTTGCATATGTTGCTATGAAGCAGCTTTGTTGGTATGGTAACAGGGAATAGGAAACCAGGTATTTAAATGCTCCTTACATTAATTTCAATCAGGGCTGGATAAAAGCCAAAACATCTGGTTTTAATCATTATTAGTTCACATTATTAATTAATAAAGAACTAGGTGTCAGCCTGGCTCAGTGGGTAGCACTCTCACTTCTGAGTCAGAAGGTTGTGCTCAGTGGTTAGAGCACTCGCCTTACAAGCAAGCTCTGGGTTCAATTCCAGGCAGGGTGAAACCATGGGCAAGTTTCCTTACTCCACATGCTTAATAATAATCCTTCCATAAAAAACAATAATAATTTGGTTATTTCATTCCACGACTGCTTGTGGGACACTGCTGTGCGCATTTGGTTTTAGCTGTATTTCGCCCACAAATATACAGTCAATTCACTTGATTTATAGAGATTTTTCTGTGTTACGTTCTGTGAAGAGCTTTGAGAAGTCTAGAAAAAGTGAAAAGCGCTATATCAAATACAAGGATTATTATAATAATTTTCTCCGCTCCCACCTTATGGAATGCCATCCCTCAATCCCTCCGTTTTGTCTCTTCCCTTTCCTCTTTCAAGGCCGGTTTGAAGACTTTCCTCTTCGATCGTGCCTTTTGTTCCACCCCAAACTCTTTTACCTCCCCTTCGTGTTTCACCCCTTCCCAAACACTCCCCTCCCAGCTCGGGTCACACGCCTCCTGTGCAGCGCCTTGGGACGTCCTCCCGACGTGAAAGGCGCTCTATAAATGTAAATTGTTGTTGTTGTTGTTGTTATTATAATAATTATTAATATTGTGGATTTCTGCTTCACATTCGGACTTGGGATGCCTATTGCTATGACTGACACTCCAGTGCAGTGATGCGGAAGTGCTGAAGTCTTGTTGTTCTGTTCAGGTGATCTTAAAAGATCCAATGAGACAATGAGTTTCCCTCATTGTCCTGGCCATCAATCCCTAGAAATTACACAGACACTACACTTTACAGTACATCCAGCAAAGCGGTTTGAGATGTCTTCACGTGAAATGCACTATATAATTGGGAAACAGTGGGAGAAATTGTACTGCATGATTGGACTTTTTAACAGTGTTAAAAATGCACTGTTCCAATTTCTGTAGTTGTTTATTTGAAAGGATTAGAAGAAAAAACATGGATTTGCAGTAATTGTGAAAAGTGCTTTAAGATTTCCTCTCAATGTGAAAGGTGCTAAAGCAAATATAAGGATTAAAATTAAGCATTATTATAATTATAATGTCTGCGTTTGGAAGATAGCACAACTGCCATTTTGCACAAAACAAAGGTCCTATAGACAGCCATTTGGTGAATTACTTTTAGAAAGCAACTTTTAGAATGACAGTGGTTGATATCACATTAAACGGCAAATGCAAAGAAATCCTAGACTTATTTGCCTTAAAATTTAAAAGCATCCGCTTGACAGCATCGTCCTCCACCCCCATGAACCCTTCCACCCCACCCAGAGGGAAGTGGCAAGAGCCATGTCTCTCTGCCAAAGCTCCTGCCACTTCCCTCTCCTTACACGCCATCTTCCCTCACAATCGGAATCACCCGGATGAAAATATCCAGCCTTGATCTCACACTACCGTCCCATCTGCAACCTACCCTTCCTTGTCAAAAACTGCAACGCAAATCAGCTTTGGTCACACCTCTCCTGCCCAGTCACCTGCAGAGTTACCCCAAAGCTCCATCCTTGGCCCTCTACATTTCCTTATCTATGTGCTCCCTCTGGGCGATATGACCTGCAGACCCTGGGTAAACTTTCACATGTATGCGGACGATGCACAAATCTACTTTACCTCCTCCAGTAGCAACTCCAGGTCTGCTGAGGTTCTATCACCTTGTCTGGCAGACATCAGGACGTGGATGAGTGTAAACTTCATAAGGCTGAATATCGACAAGACGGAAACCATAATCCTTGCTTCCGTTAACGCCTTCACTCCTACAGATCTAAACTCCTCAATCTCCCTGGACTCTCCCTCAGATTCACCGATCCAGTGCACAATCTAGTCATTCAGTTCAACCCCCCTACCAGCTGTCCTTCCTCCCGCACATCTGGTCCCTGACCAGGACCATCTTTTTCCGTCTCTGCTACATCGCCCACCTCCAACCATATCTTAACCCAAATGCAGCCAATACCCTCGGGCATGCTTTGGTCACCTCCCACTTCGGAACTCTGTGACCTGTATACTGACCCAAACCAATCTTCTTACCCACCTCTCATTAGTTCTGGCCGCTCCACTAGCTCCCCATCACTGAACGGATCGACTTCAGGGTCCTCACACTCGTGTTCAAATCCACTCACTCCCTGGTACCTCCCTACGTCTCCAACCTCCTCAGTCCTCAATCTACCACCTGGTGCCTATGTTCGACTGGCACCGGCCTGCTCCTCGTCCGTTGCACCCTCCGCCCCACCACCTGAAGTCGCTTTCAGCCACTACGCCCCTAAAGTCTGGAAGACTCTATCTCAATCCCTCCACCTTGCCCGCTCTCCCCCTATTTTCAAATCCCGCCTGAAAACTTTCCTCTTCAACCTGCCACCTTCCCCTTTTTTCCTTTCTATGTATCTATCCAATTCCATTTTGAAAGGATTCAGGCAGTGCACTGCAGACCATAAGAACTGTTTAATGAGTTGATATTATAGAGTTGATTTTATAGAATGGAAGATCAAACAATTGGTATTGCTGGAGCTCCTGTGTAAACCGCAGGTTCAGCAGAT
Source organism: Hydrolagus colliei (assembly GCA_035084275.1). Classification (NCBI taxonomy): domain Eukaryota; kingdom Metazoa; phylum Chordata; class Chondrichthyes; order Chimaeriformes; family Chimaeridae; genus Hydrolagus; species Hydrolagus colliei. The sequence continues at coordinate 23,960,176 of CM068744.1, read as the reverse complement.
GAATCTCTGCTACATGTGCTGTCAAAGGTGCTGTATAAGTGCAGCATTTGTATGCTATGAAAAAGAATGTCATGCTCTTTCCCCTTTAAATAAGAGTGATGTGCAAACCGCAGAGCAAATATGCCAGTGCAGCAGGATGCAGCATCTGGTTCAGAGCAAGCCTTCCTCGCATAACAACATTTCAGATAGACTGATAAGCTGGATTTGTTCTAAAGAATGAGCTGCCGACTCTACTTGGAAAGAATCTGTCATTACTGCATGTTTCACAGAGACATAACCAGCTGTTGATGACATCCAGTATCTACCACAATGCCACTTGTAAGACAAATTATCTCTCAGTGCTGCATTGGATTAGTTTCTGAATCCCTCATGTTCTGTGTTACATTAGTCCACACCCAGGCTAATATTCAGACTTACAATTGATTCATTTAAAAATACATCGAGGCAGGTTAGTTAATACTCTAGAGTGAAGCTGTAAACTGGATGGCAGCTTTATTGCCTGTCGCATGAATCATATTCACTCTGTGTTTTCAGTGTTGCCAGTGTTAATGATTCTTTGGGGGAGAAAAAAAGCACCTGGCAAATCATATTTTCTGTTTACAAGAGTATTATTTCCGAATGTATTTTTTTTGCACACTCAACGTATCGTTTCAGAATGAACTCCCAAACTTGTCCATGTCAGCAAGGTTGTGTGTATGCAGATCACCTTTCTCAGTCAACAATGACCCCCCCCCCCAACCCCTTATTTACACTGTAGCTTCATCAATCCTATCTTTTGTTAAGTGCTTATTTTGTGCTTCAGTCACAAAATGTTATTTTGTTATTAGCTGGATACAATCCTTTACCAGAACCCAAAGAACCATAGAAATTTACTGCACAGAAGAAGGCCGTTCAGCCAGTTATTTTCACAAAATCAAAGTTTTTTTAAGAAAAATTGCAACAGGTCCTGCAAAAATTAGATTATATGCTATTTCCCTGGATAATTGTGGGCTGAAATATCCCATAGTCTTAGCCTGTAAGGCCATTTTGTCTTTCAAAGGTCTTACATAGGAAGCTACTTTTTTTTCAAAAGAACTGTGTCAAAAAAGCTTCCAATGTCAGACTGAATTGAAGGATTTTTCACAATTCTGCAGAATTTCAGGTTTTAAGAAAAAATGGTATTCACAGGCTAAGACTTGTAATTTCAGGGCTCTGGTGTTCAATTCTTGTTACAGTAAAAGGATTCACTCGAAGAACTACGATTGCAGTGGTCAAACATAACTGAAGTTTGGGTCTGTACTACCACCTACTGCTCATTCGAACACATTACAGACAATTTTCATTGCAGTTCTTAATCAGGTGTTAAATTGCAATAAATACCCTATTGATTTATTTATTTATTGGGTGGTAGTGAGAGAGCAAAATTCTACAAACCCTAGGCTAGAAGGATACATTGCCTATGTCACATACTCTGCAGCTTGTGCCCTCTCCTCCCCCCCCAGCTTCACGATCACATCACTCCCACTTTCGCTCGGCTTCATTGGCTCCCTATCCTCCAGAGGATCGGTTTCAAGATCCTTGTCCTCACTTTCAAGGCCATTCACGGCCTTGCCCCCCCTATCTCTCCAACCTGCTGTCCCCCTATGAATCAGCCGTACCCTCCATTCAGTGGGCTCCGGTCTGCTCCATGTCCGTCCGACCCGCCCTACCATCGGCGGACAGGCTTTCAGCCTCTTTGCCCCACACTCTGGAACTCCATCTCACAGTACCTTCACCTCACTTCCTCCCTCATCTCCTTCAAGGCTGGTCTCAAGACCCTCCTCTGCAATCGTGCCTTCTGCTGCCCTCCCAAGTCTCTCCCTCTCCTCCCATCGCACCTACCCTGCCCCTCGTCCTTGTTCCTGTTCTGAACTGACTGTTCAGCGCCTTGGGATGTCCTCTCGATGTGAAAGGCACTCTCTAAATGTAATTTTGTTGTTGTTGTTATAACCTGTAAAGAGTAGGATACATCTGATTATTGTTTCATAATACATTGTATAAGTAGATTAAAACCTCAGTCTTGTAATTGTTTGAAGCCTTGGTGGTGTATGGAATGTGGAGTGATCTGACCAGTTTATTGTGCGCTGTTGTAATCTATGTCAATCTCTGTTCCAATAAATGCTGCCAGAAAATGACTAATCTAACAGCAATTAGTCTGTTGCCTAACTGTTCTGGCAGGGAATAGATGATGGGATTAGTTGCCACAGTGTAAAAGTTTGATTTATTCAAATAAGAATGCTTACAATCCTTTACCAGAACCCATAGAACCATAGAAATTTACTGCACAGAAGAAGGCTGTACAGCCAGTCATGTCTGTGCTGGCTCTTTCAATCATTTTTGTGCCATTTACCCGCCTTTTCCCCATATCCCTGTAGTTTAATCCTTATAGAACGATAGAAATGTACCCTTAAAATCTTTTGCTTAGATCCCTAGTGCTTTAAGATTTCCATCTCAAGTGAATTTACATTAGTAATAATGGCTGCCTTTAAAAGTATGGTGGACTGCATTTGCAGAGTAGAAGAAGTGTGAGCCAGTCTGTCCCCATATACCACCCATTTTTGTATTCCATGACTACAGTAAGATTTATTTTGATTACACCAAATCAAACACAGAACAACACAAATAAGACCATTATAGAAAATACAGGAAAGGATAAGGCCATTGAATCCAATAACAATAATAATATAGTAATAATCCTTATATTTGATACAGCGCTTTAGCACATCCTTGAAATGTCTCAAAGCACATGTCAGAATATACTAGAAAGTGAATTGACTACATTTTGTGGGTGAAACACAACAGCCAATTGTGCACAGGAGTGTCCAACAAGTAGTTATGGATTGAGTCACTCAATAATTATTTTTATTTTATGTTTGATAAGAGATTATTACCCTTGGAAAAATGAATTGCCAATTGACTAACAACCAGGTTCCTTCTTACCGCTAGGTAAACAGTGCCAAACTAGACTATGCCCTGATTTTGAGCAATTTTGCCTCTACAGTGTCCTCTCTGAGAACATATTTCTCCATGGATGCTACCTGACCTGCTGAGTTTTCCCAGCAACTTCTGTTTTATTTCAAACAAAGGCTTGTGAAGTAAGGAAACGCCTAATATTTCGCCCTGCCCAAGAATTGAACCCAGGTCCTCTCGCTTGCTCTAACCACTATGCTACAGGACTCCAACAATGAATCAGGTGTCAGCATGGCTCAGGTGTTAGTTAGCATGTATCCTTGGAATAAGAACATATGAATTGCTGGACGAAAGAAGACCAAGGTCATCCAGTTCGCCTTCCACCATCCTGGCAGTCACAAATATTTGTCATGTCCCGAATTAGAAGGTTATGGGTTTCAACCCTTGGATAACAGTGAGGTCTTGTGAGTCTGTTTAGGTAAATGTGAAAGATCCTAAGTTTCTCTTGTTATCCAGGCCAACACTCCTCTAGATAAAATTGGCTATCCATTGATTATATACAGCAATGTGTTTGTGGGACATTGCTGTGCTTAAATTAGCTGCTGCATACTCCTACAAAATACACTTTGAGATGTCCTCTCAGCATGCAAAGTGACAGATCAAATGCAAGGATTATAATGTAAGGCAGTTTTTACCTAATTTGAGGAAATATTAGATGTTAGACCACTTCCTCAACAATTGTTTAATGTAAGTGTCACTCAGGTTAAATTACCAAAGAGGCTTTTGAACAGCGGGTTCTGTGGTTCTTGGGATATTGTTCAGGCACACTATCTGGGTCTCTGCTTGAATGCTGCTTTGAATATTGGCTTCATATTTGAGATTTAAATAATGATAACCACAGGTAGCTAGGTTACCTTTATACTTCTACAGGAATAAGAACTGAGATAGTCAGCAAAAAGAAAGCTGGTATTGGCATTGCAGAAATAGTCAGGAGATGGCAGAATTAATAAGTTGTGGATTTGTATGCAGTTGTGTAGAATTGTCTGCAGAAACTTGTCACGTATTGATGTAGGGAGTGTTCACAAGGTCTCATGTATTTGAATTTAATTTTCAAAGAGAAAGGGAATGTAAAGTCACTGGAGTCTGCAATGTCGCAACATTGTTTTTGAAAATTGTTTCATTGGAAGATATATAAATTGTCTCTTTTTATCTCTTTTTTCTGCCAGTTTTATGGAAACAATGCTTAAAGGGCAGGAGATCAGCGTGAGACGTTTTCTTTGAATTTGTGTAAAACTGCTCTGCACAGGATTAACTACCGGTAATTCCCGTTCTGCTACCCTAAGGGAAGAATTAACTTACTGCCAAACATATTTTGATATATCTTTCAAATACTTTTTCTTTCTCCTTCCAGTAACTAGAGGTATGTCACCCCAACCCAACCAAATCCCTTCTGAAAATCCTAAAATATAGAAAGTTATATATTATTATTTTCCAATACCTTTAAATATTTTATTCACCTCTATTAAAACATCTGCTTTTAATAACTGAAGAGCTCCCCAGCTTGTTTAATTGTTATTTGGAGCTCATTCGTCCCACACTGGGGATCTTCTTCATTCCTGTCCTCTGCATTGCGTCTAGGGTCTCCACATGTTATGTTACAGTGACAGAAAAGTTTGTAGTAACCTCAGCGTAGTCTGGCCAGAGCATTCTATAGCTTGAGTATAAGTCTGGGAATCTGAAACGCACTGAATTGGCAAGATAGCCCAATATTCTGTTATTCAAACCAGATACGTGGAACAAATGTTCAGCAAATGTTATTGTAGTTGTGCCAATTCATAACTTAAAGAACAATTGGATAAATATTTGGCTGCTGTGGGATTTGAAATCATGCATTTGAAGATAGGTATAGATTGACAAGACTTTAGGAGCTGGGGCCAGGGAGAGGAATGTCGTCTGCATGAAGCAGCATGCTACGAAAGAATGGTAGAGATGTGGGGATGGATGAATTTTGTATTGATAGAGTTTTGCTTTATCGCCTGTGAAGATAAGGCAATACTTATTTTGTTTGAAATAGGTTCTCAAAGAAGACCCTTTCGAGGCAAAGTCAGCACTTTGAGCTCATAGTCTAGCCTGACACTCCAGTGCAATGTATGTTCAGCCACTACACCCCAAAACTCTGGAATACTCTTCCTTTATCCTTATGTCTTGCTCCTTCCTTCCCCATCTTCAGATTGTGCCTGTAGGCCTTCCACTTTCACTGTGCCTACAGGGTCACCTCCCCTTCCCTCCAGCAATGTTTTTTACTCAGCGAGTTGTTCGAATTTGGAATGATCTGCCTGAAAGGGTAGTGAGATCCGATTCGATAACAGCTTTTAAGAGAGAACTAGATAGGTATCTGGGTTGACGGGTTTGCAGGGTTATGGGGAGAAAGCTTGTGATTGGGGTTAATGAAAGTGACTTGCTCAGTCAAAGAGCCGGCACAGACTCGATGGGCCGAATGGCCTCCGTCTGTGCTGTAACATTCTATGATTCTATGATTCTATGAATGTCACGCACTCTGGGACACTACCCTGCATAGGGGTGGTATATAAATGCAAGTTGTTGTTGCAGTGTTGGGAAAGGACGCTTCATCAAAAAGGCCATCCTTACATCAATAATAATAATAATCCTTTAATTTGATATTGCCCTTATTGCGCTGTTGATATGACATATGTGGTAAGATATAGAAATAAACATTGTAGCCAGATCCATCATCAGGAATAACAAACCCAACCAATTTGAATAATGTAATAATAATATTGTAATAATAATAATAATAATCCTTGCATTTGAGATAGTGCCTTATCGAGTTGCCTTATCACATAATTCATAATTCAGACATTTCAAAGCTCTTCACATCAACAACAACAATTAAGTTACACTTATTTAGCACCTTTCATGTCAGCATGACGTCCCAAGGTGCTGGACAGTCATTGTTTCAGACCCGAGCTGGGGTCGGGGATGGGGAGGGTGGAGGGAAAGGTGGGGATTTGGAGTGACTGATGGGAAGAGAAGAGGTGACTGTTGAAGAGGAGCGTCTTGAGGCGGAATTGAAGTAGGCCAGGGAGGGGGCGAGGCAGAGGGACTGTGTGATGGAGTTCCAGAGGTTGGAGGCAGAATGGCTGAAGGCTTGTTCGTCACCAGTGGGGAGGGTGGGTTGGGGGATGTAGAGCAGGCCAGAGCCTACCTGAGCGGGCAGATTGGTAAGGGGTCGCAAATGTAGGATGGAGCGAGGCCGTGGGGGGCTTGAATATGAATATATTTTACAGAATATATTTGAAAGTAAATTATACATTTTGTGGGCTAAATCTGGCAGCCAATTGCACACAGTACTGTCCCATGAAGAGTCGTGGACTGAATGACTAAATATTAGGGTAGATTTAATGTAAGGTAATATCTCTTAGGGCTGCCTTATTTGAATCTCGTGGTAGATACAAGTCTGTTCTATAAAACTAAAACAAAGTACTGTACTTAGAGCCTCCTGAAGCATTTTTTAATTATTATGAATTATGCAGTGGCTGAAACATTCCAATGACACAAAGGCTGTGCTCTCATTTACAATGAGAAATAATAATAATCCTCGCATCTGATATAATGCTTTTCATGTCTTCTAGATGTCCCAAAGCGCTTCACAGAATATACTGTGAAGTGAATTGACTGTATATACGTGGTTGAAGCACAGCAGCCAATTGCGCACAGCAGGATCCCACAAACTGTCATGTATTTAAATGATCCATTTATTATTGTTTTTTTGAAGGATTATTATTAAGCTTGTGGAAGTATAAAAGTGCTCGTTTGTAAGATGAGTGCTCTAACCACTGAGCTATAGGATTCATAATAAATAATATTAATCCTTCCATTCAATCCTTGTACCTTTAACTTCAGGAGTGCTTCACATTGAGTGACAAACTTTATCTGGAGAATTGTTAGGGAGGACACTAGGAGAAACTCCCTTCTTTTTATAAATAGTTCCATGGGTTCTTTAACGGCCATCTGAATAGGCAGATGAGACCTTGATTTGACATTTCTTCTAACGGATGGCACCTCCAACAACAAAGTCTTCTCCCAGCATGGGATTGGATTGTCAGTCTAGACCACTGATCCACTGATTCTCAAACTGTGGACCACTAGTGGTCTGCGAGCTCCATTCAGGTGGTCCGCAGAAAGTTTTTTTTCCAAAGTGCTTTACAATAATTAGCTAACGGTACAATCAATATTAGGAAAGATCATTAAGTGGTCCGCCGAGACCCTCAATAATTTTCAAGTGGTCCACGAAAAAAACAAGTTTGAGAACCACTGGTCTAGACCATAACCTCTTTTAAGCTTATAATGAATGCTGTTCCATGATGCATGTTGCTGGTTACATTGTTTTTTGTAATATAGCAGTGAGTGTCCTATTGATTGTAAATTAATGCATCTGGTGCACAGGATCAGAATTTCTGTTCAGCATAAACTGACCCAAGGTAGCAGAAATTATTAATTTCCTGTACTATTTTTGCAGCAATACGAAGTACTGTAAACCACGTTACCCTATAAAAGTTACTTGATTTTGCAGGGTTACCAGTTGTAAAATGGTGAGTAGTTACTACCTCTATGATAATGGACTGGTACAGAATGTAAACATTCCTTGTAAATTTTATTGCATTTTGTGTTCACAATGTATTTTTTGTTCTGTATCCTCCAACCCACCACCAAACCTCGTAAACACCCTGAAAATTGGTTTAATTCATGTGAGATGAACACTTCAAGCGGTCTGTAAAGGTAATTTGCTTTTAAGACACTTCAGGAATAATATTTGTACAATATTAGTCTAAGTTGTCATTTTATAAGCAGAATCTATGTTTGATGCAATACTCCTTTCCAGGCAGGCATTGAACACTTCTCTTTATTGCACTACAAAGCATGTTTCATGTTTTGCTTTGCTTTTTTTTGAAGGAACTAGCTCCAACCAAAGCAGTGGATGGTTGGCTTAGTTTGCTTAAGACTACGTTTTGTGAAGACCCCAGCAGCTGTGTGGCTGTCCACTGAATCACTGGCCTTGAACAGTAAATGTACAGAATACTCTAACATACAGAACATGTTTACTTGTTGCAAACATTATACAGTATTTGGCAGATTATGGTTGGACTGTTTTCACTATGGAGAGGCTGAGCAACTTTGCATACAATTTCAGTACTTATAATTATAATAATGATGATAATAATCCTTGCATTTGATATAGCGCTTCTCACATCTTCTGGAATGCCTCAAACTGCTTCACAGAATATATTGTAATGTTAATTGACTGTATATTTGTGGGCGATACGTGGCAGCCAATTTTCCACAGCAGTCTCCCACAAACAGTCGTGGATTGAATGACCAATTTTTTTGTTGAGGGATTATTATTAGACTTGTGGAGTAAGAAACATGCCCAAGATTTCGCCCTGCCTGGATTCAAACACAGGTCTCACACTTGCAAGGTGAGTGCTCTAATCACTGAGCTACAGGAATCCACAGTACAATACTTAAGTCTGTTTTGTTCTTTTTTTTAAAAAAACCTTAAGGCCGCTGTACTGGCAGGAGTTGTTCTCAATGAAAGTGGAATAAAAGTATGAAGATGCAATTCATTTCATCAAACAGTAAGTCGCCATTTTATCCCCATCAGCTGATGTGCAACCAAAAGTGATTGTTGAGCTAGCTGTGAGCAACCAAACTTGGGATCTGTTTACTAGACTGAATTTCAAGGATTGTCCTGAGGGACAAACAGGCTTACCATAAGAGCCAAGGAGAACAAATTACTCAATTATGCACCGTCTGAACCATGTGTACAGAGGAATCACGGGTGATTATGTAATTATTAGTAATCCTTTCATTTTATACAGCATCTAAAACTTCAAAACATCTGAAGGCTCCTCACAGGTAATTCTTATCAAGCATAGTGGCTGTATTTCATATGCAAACTTGCCAGCCAATTTGTTTTTTCAGTGTCGTGCCCAACAATTATCCCAGATAAAATCAGTCAATGACTTCTTGCTCTTTGTGGAACACTCCTGTGTGCAATCTGGCTGCTACAGATGCAGATTACAGTAAATTATGTGAAGCTCTTTGAGTCTCTCCTGATATGAAAGGTGCAAGGAATAGTATTATTATACTGTAAATGTATTTTAACATGGAAGATTTCCTTGACTAGACAAGACTGGACTGATGGACTGGACTGACAAACTGGACTGGACTAGACTGATGCACTTGATTGACTGGAATGGACTGGACTGATGGACTGGGCTGATGGACAGCCAGACTGGACTGTATGAGACTGGATGAAACAGGATGAGATCGGACCAGACTGGAATGGACTGACAGACAGAACTGATGAACTGGACTAGACTGGACTGATGGACTGGACTGACTGACAGCAGACTGGACTGGACTAAACAAGGCTGGACAAGACTGAACTGATGGACTGGACTGATGGACTGAACTGAAATAAACGGGATTGGAGTGGATCAGACTATACTGAACCTACGGAATGGACTGATGGACTGGACTGATGGACTGTCGGACTGGACTAGACTATACTAACAGACTGTACTGGACTAGACTAGACAAGATTGGATGAGACTGGACTAGACTGAACTAAACTGGAGTGGACTGATGGACTGGACTGACAGACTGTAGTGATGGACTGGACTGGAAGGATGGACTGGACTGTACTGATCGACTGGACTCGATCAGACTGGACTGATGGGAAATACTGGACAAACTGGATGGACTGGGCTAGCTAGACTAGTCTGCACCGGCAGACTGAACTGGACTAGCCTGAACTGACAGACCGATGGACTGGATTTGACTGACAGTCTAGACTATACTAGACTGGACTGAACTAATGAACTGCACTGGAGTAATGTACTGGACTGGACTAGATTGAACTTGACTGACAAACTGATGGACGGGACTAAACTAGACTGGCATGAAGGATTCGACTGACTGATTGGATTAGACTCGACTGGACTGATGGAACAAACTGGATGAACTGGATGGAATGGACAGGATAGGACTGATAGAATGGACTGGACTGTATTAGATTAAACTGGACTGGACTTGACTTACAGGTTGTACTGGACAACACTTGACCTCTGGACTGGACTGACAGATGGATCAGGACTGGACTACTGGACTGGAATGATGGAATTGACTGATAGACTAGACTGATTGTGTATACTGGACTGATGGACTAGACAGGACAAGACTGGACTGACCGTCTGGTCTGACATGACATACTGGACAAACTGGATAAAATGGACTGAAAGCAATTGTGTAGCTTGTTCACTGCTTCTGTACATATCAGTCTGGTTTGATTTGATTTTTTTGTTTACTCCATGGATGGAGTTTGATTAGTTCGATTTTGTTTAAATTAAAGGAAAAATTACACGAGCGAGCCATGGGCTTTATTCACTACTTCATTTTCTCAGCCACAGAAGCTCACCATGTTTGCTTGGCCTGGTATTGGCTGATCTAGGGCTTGCTTTATTGGGAGCTGAGCTAAACTGGCTCTAAAATGAAATGCTTAGCAGCAGGAAGCCAGAATCAGATCAACCCTTTGTGGGGGGTCTCGGAGACAAGCGTGACCGACGTCTTTCAGACTTGAAGGGCGCTATACAAGTGGAATTTGTTGCTGCTGTAGCCAACCTGGCTCATTGGCTGGTTGGAAACTCCAGCCAACTCTACTCCTTGCCCATCTTCAAATTGCGTCTACAATCTTCCTCTTTGACTGTGCCTACAGTCTCCTTCCATGTCTACCTGACCCAGCATGAAGCTCCATCGCTGTTAAGGAATCTGAGACGCTACCTGCGAGAAAGTTGCTATACAAGGTTGCTCCAGCACTTTGAGATGTCCTCCCAACTTGAAAGGCGCTATACAGATGTAATTTTGTTGTTGTTGTAAATGCAAGTTGTTGGTGGAAATTCATCCACTGACGGTGGCACGGTATGAGAGTTAGTATTTTCCGGTTCTGTTCTGCTCACACTTGGCAATATCTTTACAACTAATCAAATAATAATAATAATCTTTCCATTTTAGTACAGTGTCTTTCACGTCTTGTGGATGTCCCGAAGTGCTTCACAAGATTTTACTGGGGAGTGACTGGGTATTTGTAGGCGAATACACACAACAGCCCAATTCGACATAGCAATGTCCCGCAAACAGCCTTGAAATGAATGATTAATATTATTTGGGGTATTGTTGGCCAGGAGAAACTCTCTACTCTTTTTGAATAGCGCCATGGGATCTTTAACGTCCACCTGGGACAGGTTGACAGGATCTTGGATTAACATCTCATCCAAAGAATGGTATCTCTGACAATGCAACACACTTCTTGCACTTCATTGGAATGTCAGACGAGACAATGTGAGCTGCTGTTGAAGGAGCCAGTCATCCATTGTAAGTCATAAACAAAAACAGAGATCACCAGGAATACTCCGCAGATCAGACAGCATCTGTGGAGAAAGGAAAGTGGGTCAACGTTTCGGTCCATGACCCTTCGTCAAAAATGCTTTGAATTCTGATAAAGGGTCATGGACTCGAAAGGTTGAGCCACTTTCCTTTCCCAAAAGATGCTGCTTTACCTGCTGAGTGTTCCCAGTGATCTCTGTACAGTATTTCTTTCAGATTTCCAGCATCTGCAGTATTTTGCATTTTATTCATTGTAAGTCAGCACAGTTCTGAGCTTCCAAGAGGGTACTTAGTTTTGCCAATTTATGCGTTTCTCTTTGTCCCATCACTGTGACAGAAAGAGAGGCTAACACAAAAGAAAGTTCTTTTTTCTGCATTCACACTGACAAAAAGGAGCAATGATTGGTGGGTCCTTTTGGCAGCACAGCATGTGTATGTTTATTATCTTATCTAGGACATCATATGAATAAATAAAATGGTAACTAAGGCATTATCATATCAAAACAATATTGATGGTTCCTGATTACAGGCAATTAACTTTATTAATAGCGTCGTCAGTGTCATTGTTTACAGAGGATCATATTAACTACAAACCTCAAAGAGCCACTCTTTCTCATTTCGTTCTTTAAAACTATCAGTGTGTTTTATTGTGTTTTTAAACAGTGCATTTTGCCTGTTCCAATAAGAATACTCCTTGCATTTGATATAGCATCTTATCATGTCATCTAGAATTTTCAAAGTGCTTCACAGAATAATAATAATAATAATAATCCTTGCATTTGATATAGTGATTTTCATGTCTTCTAGACGTCTCAAAGCGTTTCACAGAATATACTGTAAAGTGAATTGAAAAAACCTTCCTCAAGTATTCTTACTCCAAATGCTAGTGTATTCCTGTAGCTCAGTGGTTAGAGCACTCTCCTTACCTGTGTTCGATTCCAGACTGGGCGAAATCTTGGGCAAGTTTACTTACTTCACATGCCTAATAATAATCCCTCAAAAAATACCAATAATAAATGGCTCATTTCAATCCACAACTGTTTGTGGGTCACTGCTGTGAGCAATTGTCTACAGCGTTTTGCCCACAAAATATAGTCAATTTACTTTAGAGTATATTCTGTGAAGTGCTTTGAGAGGTACAGAAAATGTGAAAAGCGCTATACCAAATTCAAGGACAATTCTTCTTCTTCTTCTTAAGCAGGTGAGTTTCACAATTTGTTCCAGCGCCTTGGGACATCCTCCTGACGTGAAAGGCTCTATACAAGTGCAATTTTGTTGTTGTTGTTTCCATGGACTCTGTCTAGTTGCTGGTAGAGATGATGTTATTGTTTATTTTCTTGTGTGTAATGAGGATGATCTTTCCGCTCACTAACAGTAGGTGGCAAGTGGCTGCTACCCAAATGGAACTGTTTGCCTGGTTTCATGGGGTTTAATGGTAGGTTGAATAACCTCTCACAGCTCTAATTTCAGGAGTGCTCTTAGGCTAGCTTTCGATGGTGGTCTGGTCTAAGCATTTCATTTGTAGTTCTTCTTTTACTCTTCTTCAAAAAGCATGAGTGGCCTGAAGCTTAAACAAGGACTAACCCCTGCCCCAAGACTCCAGTTAAATACTCCCTCCACAATTAGTGACATTATTCTCCACACAACTTCTATGGACTTGGGGTCCACAGTTACCTTGTGTTTGGATGCACATTTGGAATACACTAATCTCCTGAGGTTCAACCATTAGTCGTCAGTAGCAGTAAGTCTGGCTTCATACCTGCTCTGATCAAGGTAGACCTCAATGTGGTTTGGTTTAAGAAGCAATAATAATAATACTAATATTGCTTCTACTAATAATGCCTAATAATAATCCATCCAAAAAAAAAACACAATAATAAAATTGGTCATTTCAATCCATGACTGTTTGTGGGACACTGCTATGTGCAATTGGCTGCCACATTTCACCCACAAATATACAGTCAATTCACTTTACAGTATACTCTGTGAAGAGCTTTGAGATATCGATAAGATGTGAAAAGCGCTATATCAAATGCAAGGATTATTATATACAGTAAAAGCCTGTTTATCCATGACCTAATCAACCGGATTGCTCGACCCCCCTCCCAGGGCAATTCCCCATTCCAGCAATTGCAAGCATGCTCACTTTGCGCGTGAGGTAATGCAAGCGCATGAGCACTTATTAAACTTACGAACTCTGTGTTTTTACCGATCGGTAACAAATGCTTTTTTACCGATCATTTTACCGAGTGGGCTGGAATCTTTATTGGTAAGTATCCATACAATATTCTGTTACTATTTAGTATATTATTAATATAGTATGTTTTAAAATAAGTTCATTTTTTCTGTTGGGTTTTTGGCAACTTGCCGCCCGAGTATCCGACACAGTCAATTAGTCGACCCCCCGGAGGGTGCCGGATAAACAGGCTTTAACTGTATTATTATTATATTATTATAATAATTCAGTAGACCACCTGCCGACACTCATGATAATCCTCCCGTTTGATATAATACCATACAACGTCAAAATGTCTCAAAGCATTTCACGGGATTGTACTGATTAGTCTAGTGTTGGTGCTGACATTTGCAACAGACAGTTTATGCAGAGCGATGTTCAAGAGGTGAATAAACAAGTAAACTTACTGAATTTGTGATATTCCAATACATTACACTGTGAGAGCATAATAAGATGCTATTTAACGCATGTGATATCTTGTGCTCAGGTTGTGGCCGTGTCTGAGCCATCAGAGAGGGTGCTAAGTGGAAGTTCAGGGCTTCACACAAGGAAGGACAAGTAGTAATTAGTGAAGAAGCTGCCCAAATCCATTTCCTAGTAGATGATAATAGAACAGCAGCACCTCAACAGCAGTCATCAGATTCTAGGCAATGATGGTGTCATCCCCATTGATATTTTTTTCACCAAAAGCCTGAGGTTCCAGGGCCTGTAAATGTTTGGCCTAAATTTAAGGTAGCGCAGAACTGTGGAAAACTCTTACATCTGATTTTAATTTGGAAGCTGTTTACTATTAAAAGATTGTGGACAAACTTCCAAATTAAGATTGAATTGAAGAATTTTCCACAATTCCTACATAGTCTTGAATTTAAGGTAAAATGACTTTAACTGGCCAAGGCTAGGTGGCATTTCTATTATCATTCTTATTTCATCACTATTTCACCCATGGATATACAGTCAATTCACTTTACAGTTTATTCTGTGATACGCTTTGGGAGTGTAGAAGATGTGAAAAGCGCTATATCAAATGCAAGGATTATTTTTATTTCAGGTGGCACCCTTGTTATTATGCTGATAATTATCACATTGTCACCTATAGTAATATGTACAAAATGTCTGTCTACCAAGAAAACAACCACCAATTGACCTAGAGACATGATTTATAATTCATTGGAAAGATCTTGCATGGAGGAGCTTCATTTTGTTTTAAGGATGGGTGCAATCTCCTCTCATTGTTGAGTTATATTAAACATTTTTAAAAAATGCTTCAATTAAGCCCCTCAAAAAGTATATCGCCTTATCATGTCTACTAGACAACTCAAAGTGCTTCACAGAATATACTGTATGGTGAATTGATTGTTTATGTTGTGGGTGAAACACGACAGCCAATTGCGCACAGCAATGTTCTACTAACAATCGTGGATTGATTCCTCATCTTTTCACCCCTGTGATTTAACTCCTCCATTACTGGCATTGGAGTAACGTTGCAATTAAATATAACAACAACAACAAAATATTAAAAATATAAAGGAGAGAAACGCAAATAGATAGGTAAAGAATTGTCTGAGCTTTGTCCCAAGTGAAACAACATTTCTACTGGCACCGAAGAGTTAAATCATGCAGTTTACTCAGGGTTAATCTGGTGAACCAGTTGTAAGGTTGTGACACCTACTGATCAACACCAGGTTTACAGAGTGGAATCTTAATTTCCTTCTCAGTTTGAACCTCAGCCTGCATGAATATTTGCTCATCCTAGAGAGGCTACATTTTGCCAGTCTCAGCTGCATTACCTGGGAGAAGGAAGCGCAACTGACAAATAAGCTCCTTCTTTGTTTCCTAAATTGCTATTTATTTATGTGACTTTAAAAAAAATAGATTTATAGAATATGCCACAAAAGCAATCGACCTGGACACGGAGCAAATTGATTTCTATCATTAAAGAAAGTGTTATTGATCCTTCGGATGCCAGGGGGGAACCTTGCTCAGCACTTTGAATGGAAACTTTAAATGAATGGCACAAGAAAAGTTAAGTGTGAGTTATTTAGGATTAGACAGAGCAGTGGGTTGCAGCACTGAGCCGAGAAATTCTTTTTGCTGCAAATGTAATATTGATGAGGTTACATTTGGAATGGGATAAGCACACCTTTAATAATAATATTCTTTCTGTTTGATGTAGCACCTTTACTATTGCAATGCCCCCTCCCTGCCACCACAATCCACAAAATCCAGCTAATACAAAACTCTGCCGCCCGCATACTCACCTGCTCTAAGCTTCACTCCCCCATCACCCCAGTCCTTGCCAGACTTCACTGGCTCCCTATCCCAGAGAGGATCAACTTCAAGATCCTCACCCTTGTTTTCAAATCCCTCCACTCCTCTGCAACCCCCTATCTCTCTGATCTCCTCTCCCCTCAACCCAACACATGCTGCCTTTGCTCCTCTGGGTCTGGCCTCCTCCATATCCCCCGAATCCTCCGCTCCACCCTCGGCGGCCATGCCTTTAGCCACTACGCCCCGAGGCTCTGGAACTCCCTTCCTCACTCATGTCAAGGTACTTCAAAATCTCTCAAAACACTGTACAATAATTATTGTCAAGGGCTGTTGTTTGTAGGCAAACACACAGACATTTTGGAAAGTGCAAAGTCCTACAAACAGCCATGACGATTGTGATCATCTTTGCATTTGATATAGTGCCTCATCACCTTGCTGAGATGTTTTAAAGCACTTTATAGAACATACTGTCAAGCTGTGTTTAAGTTGTGAGCAAACTTGGCAGCCAATTTGTGCACAGTACTGATCCACAAACTGCCACAAAGTGAGTGACCGATTTTAATTGAGGGCTCGTTGACCAGGATATCAGGAGAAAGAAAGTCCCTTCGCTTTACAAATAATCCCATGCGATCTTTACCATCCACCTGACAGGCAGAAGGAGCATTGGTTTAAAGCCTTACTCCAGAGGACTGCTCCTCCGATAACATAGAACTGCCCAACACTGCATTGGAGTGTAGGTTCAATATTTCGACGTGGGCTAATGAACATACAAGCTTCTGACTCAAAGGCAAGAGAGTTACCAACTGAGCCAGTCTGACAATTGATTAGGAATATTGTGACAATATATTATAAGCAGAAGCACACAAGCTCACTATGTCTGAATTGTCCACTTCGGCCGTTGGTTGTCAAGGCAAATACTAAAAATGTGTTCACTGTGTAGAAATCTTGTCTTTGAGAAAACAATGAAAACATGCAGCAAAGCCATTCAGTGGGTAATACTTACAACAACAACAACAACAACAAATTACATTTATAGAGCGCCTTTCACGTCGGGAGGACGTCCCAAGGCGCTGCACAGGAGGCGTGTGACTTTCGGCACATACTCACAGTTTAGCCAGAACATTATATATTCCTTTCTGTTTTTAAGCAAGTCTATTAATGCTCCTTTTTATCAGTGCCTGTCAGCACTTTAATCAGCATCAAGCCCTCCAGTAGTAATTAGAAGCACTGTATGCTTTAATGTTTTGACGTTGGGTACTTAAACTCAGAATTAAAGCTAAAAAACTACACAGATAGAATTATTTGGAGAAGAACCATTGCTGGCATCTCAAACGTGAAAAAAAAGCCTAGTTGTGTTTACAATACAAAATTAATTTTCTTTGTGCTGGAAACAATCAGTTGCTTTCAAATCAACTTCAGCCTAAGCCAAACCAGAAAGGTTCTCTCTTACCCATCCATATAACCTGCTTCCCAGTCTCATTCTTGATTTCTCTCCTTAAATGTGCACGTATTAGAACAGGCAAGAAAATTCCACATAGGGACTTGAGCTCATCTTCCACACTGGCACTCCAATGCAATATTGTCAGAGGTGCCGTCTTTCAAATGAGACATTAACAATAACTTCTTCCTCAGGCAGGGTAGTGTCTCAGAGCATTAACTCAAAAATCCTGTCAGCCTATTCTTTAGACTGTAAGCTCAAAGTCTCAATGTGGAGCTTGAACCTGCATTGTTTGCCGCAATGGTGAGAATGCAACAAACTGAGTCAGATTGACACTATCAAATCCATCATACACATGTCTCAAAAAATCCAATTATAATTACCAGAGCTTTCACACTAAATATGAGTGCTATTTCCTCATTATATCAGCAACAACAACAACTTTGATTTATATAGCACCCTCCACGCCGGACAGCGTCTCAGAGCGCTTCACAATAGCGGATACTGGGACTGAGCCAGGGGCAGGGGTAGAAAGTGACCAAAGGTGCGGTCGAAGAGAAAGGTCTTCAGCTGGGACCTGAAACTGAGAAAAGAGGAGGCAAGACAAAGGTAGTGAGGAAGGGAATTCCAGAGCCTCGGGGCATAGTGGCTGAAGGCCTGGCCGCCGAGGGTGGAGTGGAGGATTCGGGGGACATGAAGAAGGCCAGACCCGGTGGAGCAAAGGCAACGGGAGCTGGTTTGAAGAGAGAAAAGGTCAAAGAGGTAGGGGGGTGCAGAGCAGTGGAGGGATTTGAAAACAAGGGTGAGGATCCTGAAGTCAATCCTCTCAGGGATAGGGAGCCAGTGAAGTCTGGCAAGGACTGGGGTAATGGGGGAGCGAAGTTTGGTGCGGGTGAGAATGTGGGCGGCAGCGTTTTGTATGAGTTGGATTTTAATGGTTTGTGGTGTAGGGGAGACCGGCGAGGAGGGCATTGGAATAGTCCAGCTGAGAGGTGACAAAGGCATGGACCAAGGAAAAGCCGTTTGTTGTTATATGCTATATCTATACCATCTTTTAATCCTACCTCAAAAATTTAAACTTTTAAGATGTGACAATATACTTCCAGCAATTTAAGACTGAATGGATACAAAAATAGCATTCAACAAAACTGTTGGAAAATGGGATCTGCAAATGTACAGATACATTTCAGGTATCATATTGAGTAACGCTCAAAATATATTCCTCTTCCCTCTCGCCCCTAAATCCCTACTCTGACTATTAGATCCATTCATGCGGAAACAATTCCTTTAAGACATTATTGACTTGGGAAGGACAACTTCAATAATGACTGACTATTTTACAAATTTTATCAAGAAAACATTTCCAACTGTTTCTTACATCATAACATTATGGACTTACACCTATATAGATTCAACAAGATTCTGATCTATTCAGGGCAGCTCTGGCACATTGTTGTACAAACAAATAACAATAATAATCCTTGCATTTGATCTAGCGCTTTTCACATCTTATCGATGTCCCAAAGCGCTTCACAGAATATATTATAAAGTTAATTGACTGTACATTTGTAGGCGAATCGCGGCAGCCAATTGCACACAGTGTCTCACAAACAGTTGTGGATTGAAATGACCAATTTATTATTGTGTTTTTTTTGATGGATTATTATTAGGCATGTGGAGTAAGGAAACTTGCCCAAGCTTTCGCCCTGACCTGCCTGGATTCGAATGTCTCCCCAGCTTGGTCTCCTCAGCTTGCAAGACAAGTGCTCTGACCACTAAGCCACAGGAGCTCCATAAATCTGAAAACCTCTTGCACATTCTTTGTACAAACAAACCTCGGGCTCCGCCATTGTGAAGTGTTCTGAGATGTCACCCGGTGCTTTATAAATCAACAACAACAATAAAAATAAAAATATTTATAAAGCGCCTTTCACGTGGGTAGGACGTCCCAAGGTGCTGACAAATCAAGTTATTGTTGAGGCAATGAAGCAATTGAAGCTCAAATTTTTAAGATTTTTTTAAAACACTAACAGGTGAAATTCTCAACCCTTTGTAAAAAGCAGAACAATTAGATATTCTTTCATCAAATGTCCATGAAACTGAACACAATTAACTTACTTTCCAATATAACTTGTTTATTGTTAGTTAAATATATTTATTTCATCGCTTGTAGTTTCCTTGTGCATATTGATGATTTCCTTTAACCTCTTTCAAACTTCAATCCAGGGATTCAACCTTTTAAACTTTCTTTCTCAGGGGAAAGTATTTAGACTAAAATTTATGCCAGTCTCACTGACAACTGAGAATGAGACTGCAATGTAAGGGATCCGCCAATCGACTAATAACCGGGTTTCTATTTAGCTCTAGGTCAGTGTGGAGGTGGTTGGAGAGTAAGGAAATTTGCAAAGAATTTGTCTTGCCCGGGAATTGAACCCGGATCTTCTTGCTTGTGAGGCGAGCGCTCTAACCATTATGCCACAAGACTCCATGTTGTCAGAGATGCATTTCACCTCATACCTCACTCTGTTCATCCATGTTAAAATGTTTCACTGAACATGGCGATGGATCTTTATCTGGTGTATCACACATATAAATCCCTCTGGGGCATGTATCTAAATACAGTTAAACACTTGTGCTGAATACGATTAAGTACAGTGGAAGCTGCTTTAACCGCTTTAGTATTCTCTATCTATTAATATAGGAGCTACACAATTTAGAATCTGCAAAACTCATGGAATGAAAAATGTTAGTACTCATCTCACCTGACATTATCGCTGTAAATTTGTCACATTGAAATGCTTAATGACGGTAGTACAGCACATAATCTGTTTGTAGCACAAAAGTCTTAAGACGACCTTAGTGATTATTCACAGGGCAGTAAATTGCATTTTTTCACCTTTAGATCAAGACTAAGCTTAAACACAAGACTCACAATGGAGAAAATTTGTGTTCCAGTATACGGAGCTCTACATAGATTAAACACTAAAATCAAATATTTCCAACTGTGCATCAGAGTTAATCCAATTATTTAATTAGCTCTTTATCTTCAACTCAAGTCAAATCCATTACTCACTACTGGTAGCCAATACATAGAACTATTTGAATACACCCTAGCAACAACAACAGCAGTAAAATTATATTTGCAAAGTGCCTTTCACGTCAGGAGGATGTCCCAAAACGCTGAACGATCAGGATTTGAGAGTGGGCGGTAGCCTAAAATGAATAATAGCAATCCCAATAGAAGGTGCTTGATAACATTACAAGTGTGCATCTATTAACTAATGATCAAATTGAAAAGGTTGTGAATAATGTTCTTCAATAATACTACAGTTTGGTTGATGATTTTACTGAAATTACAGGCAACTATACATGCTTAGGGTATTTGAAAAATGCATCTATCTCAATTTTTTCTCAAAATAACAAATGGATAACTAGTATGTGTCAGATCAAGTTGTTGGAAGTTGGAAGGGAGGGGTGAAATAAGATCTCATGCAATCTTCCAACTGAAAGGTTATTTTTCTAGTCTTATGCCCTATGCCTCACTTACACTGCCTGATAATACAATAAACAGTCACAACATTAAGAAATAGAAAAACCATGACTACCACACCAGCAGCTTTACCCAAAGTTAGTAAACAAAGGAAAAATAATCTTGATCTGAAGACACGTCTCTCAGGTCAAACATGTTCCTCCTTGATGCCACTAAAGGCGAAGTGCGAACCAGAGTCCAATGAGCTAACTCCTTTTAAATGATTTTAACTCCTCCCCTTTTCAATGCAACTCACTATGCCTTCTCCCGCCAATTTTGTTGCAACACTCACCCAGATCGCAAACTTTGTGTCTCCGAAGCAGTGGGTAGGGGAAGGGGGAAAAGATATCCAAAAGCAAGGTTGAAAGGCGCTATACAAGTGTAATTTTATTATTGAAGCGGAAGGTATTCAGAGTTATCTTGGAAAGAAGTGATAGAAGGAGCAAGTTAAAGGGACTCCAGGATGGAGCTCCAGACATTGGGGCCATTTCATATGGTGAAAGCCTGACTGACAATGCTGGGAAGGGTGAGGCAGAGGATGTAAAGCAGGTCAGTACCCGCTAAATAGACAGAGCTACTAGATTTGTGAGATATGATAAGGTCACAGACCACACAGGGAATTAAAGATTAGGCTGAGGATCTTGAACTTGAACCACAGAGGGAATGAGGCGATGAGGATGATAAGCTTGTAGAGCCTAGTGCAAGAAAGGATGTAAAATGCAGAGTCCATAGTCTTCAATCTGTGAAGGGAAGGGAAGCAGGTAGTCGAGTAAGCAGAGAGTTGGTGAGTTGTTACTTAAATGATACCGGTTTCCTGGATTCAACTACTCTCCTCAGTAACCTATTCCAACAGTTGTTTATCCTGGGAACTGTATTTGAGTACCTCTATGCATTGACACTACATAAATGAAAATTGCATTGAATTGACTCTGGCCTTACTTGTTTCTATCCTCTTTCCATTGCCATCGATCACCCCCATTCTCCTCCCTTCCCTCCAAAGTCTTCGATCCTGACCCCAGTTTGGGTCCAAAACACTGACTGTCCAGCTCCTTGCGGCGTCTTCCCGACGTGAAAGGCAGTATACAAATGTAATTTTGTGGTTGCTGTTGTTCATTCCAATGTTAACCAAGTATTTAATAATAATTTTTGCATTTGATATAGTGCCTTGTCATGTCTTTTAGATGTCTCAAAACTCTTCACAGAATATAGCATAAAGTGAATTGACTGTAATAATAATAATCCTTGCATTTGATATAGCGCTTTTCATATCTTATTGACATCTCAAAGCGCTTCACAGAATGTACTGTAAAAGTGAATTGACTGTATTTGTGGGCAAAATGCGGCAGCCAATTGCGCACAGCAGTGTCCCACAAACAGTCCTGGATTCAAATGACCAATTTATTATTGTTTTTTTTGAGGGACTATTATTAGGCATGTGGAGTAAGGAAACTTGTCCAAGGTTTCGCCCTGGCTGGAATTGATCCCAGGACTCTCACTTGTAAGGTGAGTGCTCTAACCACTGTGCTCTAACTACAGGACTCCATGAGTGAAAGCAGCATCCCACAAAAACACTCGTGGACTGAGTGACCAAATTATTATTTTAAAAATAATATTATTACTCCCAGAAAAATGATCTGCCATTTGCCTAACAATCAATATAACCAGTTTGAATCAAAGACAATACCTTAAAATTAGCATCTGCCGTTTGTTTATTTGTGTTTTGTGGTCATTGGATCAGGTCTCTCTGGGCTGCTATTCTATGATTTAACGCTGGGGTCAGATATCCTGTTAGGTTAATGTTGCAAAGCGAGGAATCCATCTGATTTCATTATGAATTGGCTCATTGGCATGATGGATGAGATTGACATTCAGGGCCACACATGCCAACACCTGTCAGGCTAACATGAGTTTTTAAAGACAAATGTGTACAGTGGAACATTGGCAAGAGAAATGTATTACATAAATCAGCACATAGAAAAAGAATCGCATTTAGCCCAATGTTTATTTAATAGTAATAACCTTGCCTTTGATATAGCACTTATTTGGGAGAATGTCGTAAACTTCTTTTACTGCATCCTTTACATAGAGGTCTAGGTAATGTCTAGGAGTGCTTCACAAATATCCTGTAGAGAGTTGTATTTTGTAAGTGAACATAGCAGACAGGTGCATAGCAATGCTACACTAACAACCCTGTATTGAATAACCAATTTTATTTGAAGGATTGTTGGACAAGACACTGGGAGAAACTCCCCTTCCTGTTTTCCCTTAAATGTTGCTGAATAAACCTGGTATTGGACTTGGACCTTCAGAATATCAAAGTGGCTGTCAGTTCACAAGCTGTCCACCACCCTGAAGAGAGAGAATCTGTTGAATAGTTATTGAGTAAACCCTAATGCTTGTGATGACAGCTGCTAGAAGACGTTATCTAGAGTCCGAGTTTGTGAACACAGCATTCATTCATTTGTGGAGTCCTGTAGCTCAGTGGTTAGAGCACTCACCTTTCAAGCTTGAGACCTGTGTTCGAATCCAGGACGGTCAGGGCAAAACCTTGGACAAGTTTCCTTACTGTTCACATCTAATAATAATTCCTCAAAAAAAAACACTCATAAAATCATTTTAATCCATGACTGTTTGTGGGACACTACTGTGCGCAATTGGCTGCCACTTTTCGCCCACAAATATACAGGCAATCCACTTTACAGTATATTCTGTAAAGCGCTGTGAGACATCTAGAAGACGTGAAAAGCGCTATATCAAATGCAATAATTATTATTAGATATGATGGAGTTTAGTATCTATCTTGATTGGAATACAGAGAGGTAATTATCAAGTACTACAACTAAGGTTGGCTCAAGTACTTCAACATGTATTCTAGGATACCCAAATCTTGGATCTCGCCAACCTGTATCCTATTCATACCGATTGAATATGTATGAATATATTCTTACATATGTCTAAACAAGGCATGTCCCTCTGGGAGACTTCCATTGCAGGCTGGGAAATTTTCATGTGGAGCTGCTACACAACTGGCAAAGTTCCAGTCTGGTTTTGATATTCCCACACATGGTGATGGGTTTCTGCGTTGTATATGAGCTGTCCAACTGAAGTATGGTAACTGCAGCATCTCTGAGAGGAAAGTCCTACAGAATTTCATGCTAATTTGAAGATGTCCATGCTGCTGGGTGTTATGCCATTGACATTGTTCACAATGGACATGATGTTGAATGATAAAGTGACAGTGGAGACAGTATGATAACAGGACACTTATGAAATGGTGTTTGAGAGACATAATCCACTGTTGAATTACTTCATGTAATTTCTAACAATTTCAGCTAAGTCTGCCAATTGTTTGATTATAATACTAAGCAAAACAAATCTTTGATGTATGCTCAATGGTAATTTTAGTGATGTCTTGTTTCTAATGTACTGAATGCTTCAGAATTTGAATTATTTCTATTACATGAGATTAGCTTGTATTCACAATTTAGCAGCAATAATAACCAAATCACTCAATTCCCTACCGCTTTTGCGCTGTGCACAATTGGCTGCCACATTTTACCCACAAAATATACAGTCGATTCACTTTACAGTAGATTCTGTGAAGTGCTTTGAGATGTCTCGAAGAAGTGATAAGGTGCTATATCATATGGAAGTAGGGTCCGGCGATATATCGATATATCGCTAAAACCCGATATAATTTTCATATCGATATGCCGATATAAGCATTTCAAAAATATCGATATATCGAAAACTGAACTACAAGACCCAGAATGCTCATCTCTATACACAATGCACAGATCGAGGTGTAAAGCCGCCATATTGTATACATAGTCCTAGAATACAATATACAGGTATGCAAGGGGTGAGGGGGGAGAGACAGCTGGGGGGGGGTGGGGGAGGGGCAGAGAGGGACGGCGGCAGGGGGGGAGGAGAGAGGGACGGCGGCGGGGGTGGGGGGGGGGTGGAGAGACGGGGTGGACGTGATAATATACAGATAGATAGAGATGGGGGAGATGTGAGAGAGGAGACACAGAGACACAGACAGAAAAACACAGAGATGGAGAGAGTGAGTGTGACAGACACAGAGAGAGAAAGATATTTACCTCCTGAGGAGATGGGCCCCGAATGTGCGCGCACCCCGAATGCGCGTGCATGCGCAGTACGAAAAACCCGAAAATATTGATATTTTGGTATATCTCGATATGAGCCCATCGATATATCTAAATCGGAAAATTTCCATATCGACGGACCCTATATGGAAGGAATATTTTTATTAATAATGTGATTAATAGGAATGGTTTAAAATAATCCTTGTCTTTGACTTTGGTAGGACATCTCAAAGTCCTATACAGGATACACTGAAAAGTGTGATGACTGTATTTTGCAGGTGAAAGCAACCCAAAATATTTACACAATAATGAGCATTCTTCTTCTCCCATGTTGATGCTACAAGATATTTGGCATATTCAGCAAAATAAATGTGTAGAAGCAAAATGTTTTGAAATTAATATATTTAGTGGCAATGTTGTGACTACAAATAATGCATAAGGATTATATTTGACAGTAGAGGGGAGCCAGCAAGACTGTGACTCAGGGACTACCATATGAATCAAAACACTACTACAAATATACAAAAACAAAACTCAGGAAAAGCTATGTGAAGAGCATGCTCCTTTACAATAGCACCTTAATAACAAGCATGGTGTCAGCTGTAGGAAACTGAGCTGGTTTCTATAGTGATTTTGTGGATGGAGTCCAGAGAAGGACAACAAGGATAATTTCAGGAATTAAAGCTTTCAGCCATGAAGAAAGAGTGAAAGATTCACAAACTGGGCCTAATTTCACTGTGGACATGATCCAAAATCATTAAGGTGATGTAAGGCTTGGATGATGAAGATGTAAGAAGTACATTTGAGTTAAGCTGTGAGCATAGAAAAGAAGGACAAAAGTACAAAGATTATTGGCGTTAGGCAACATTAGATAATAAAGGAATGTGTTCTTTCCACAGAAGTGGATGCTTGGCATAAACTCCCAGCAACAATAATTAACGCTATTTTGATTAAATGCTTTAAAAAGAGCAAGGATTTGAAACATCTGAAGCTCACGCTTAATCATTTCCTCAGTCTATCAATGTACAAATGTACAGGTATGTAATATCAGGACTATCATGGTGGGAAGCAGTTTTTATGGGTGACTTAGATCTGAAGAAGACATTCCTGCAAGAAGAACTGGGAGATAACTGTTTGGTAATAGACTGCCCTGTTGATGGGGTGTACATCGGAACAAGTGTTTGCAACCCATGTGCAAAGTTTGTAGGATGGGCTAACCATGTGCAAATGCATGGAGGGAATAACTGGTGCCCTAAATTGCGTAATTAGTAATAATAATAATCCTTGCATTTGATGTAGCGCTTTCCACATCTTATCAACGTCCCAAAGCACTTCACAGAATATACTGTAAAGTGAATTGACTGTATATTTGTGGGCGAATCGTGGCAGCAAATTGCGCACAGCAGTGTCCCACACACAGTCGTGGATTGAAATGACCAATTTTATTATTGTGTTTTTTTTTGAGGGATTATTATTAGGCGTGTGGAGTAAGGAAACTCGGCCTGACCTGCCTGGATTCGAACACAGGTCTCCCCAGCTTGGTCTCCCCAGCTTGCAAGACAAGTGCTCTAACCACTGAGCCACAGGAGCTCCGTGTTGTGTACAAACAATGTACAGCACAAAAGCAGGTGAAACTCAGTCTGATCAGTAATTGTACTCCACACAAGTCTGCACCCACCCTATTCCTTTCCTTACCTTTCTATGTGAAGGGCTTCCTTCCTCTTGAATGCCTCCTAAATTTTCTTTAGTTTCCCTAGTCTTCATCTTATATTTGGTCTCCAAATTGGCTTCACCAACGGTATCTCTTCCACTGACTCCCTATCCCACACAGGATAGAATTCAAAATACTCGTCCTCACTTTCAAGGCCCTCCATGTCCTTGCCCCCTCCTACCTCTCTTATCTGCTGACCGCTTTCAACCTGTCCATTCCCTTTGTTCAGCAGGCTCCAACCTGCTCCTTGTCTTCCGCCCAACGTGCCATAGCATCGAAGGCCAGGCTTTCAGGCTTCTCTGCACCCCCAACTCTTTTAACTCCATCCCACAATCCCTTCACCTTGCTCACTATCTTTCCTCCTTCAAGGACAAATTAAGGCATAATTCTTTTCAATCGTGCCTTCAGCCTCCCTCCCAACCCCTCTTCCCTCCCTCATCCCAACCCTTCCTCCACATTTGGGTCCTGATCCCTGTCTGTTCAGCACCTTGGGATGTCCTCCCAACATGAAAGCCGCTTTAACAAATGTATACTTGGTTGTAGTTATGTTAACCATGTATTTTATAATATACCAATCGTTGCATTTGATTATAATGCCTTATATTGTCTTTCCAAGTCCTCCACAGCCTCGCCCCACCCTACATCTGCAATCTCCTAACCTCATACCAACCTGCCCACCCTCTCTGCTCAGCATGCTCTGGCCTTCTCTATGACCCCCAAGCCACCCGTCCTACCACTCCTACCAGAGTGCTAAAGGTTAGCCTTTAGCACTCTGCCCCCAACCTCTGGAACTCTATCCCACAGTCCTTCCGACTCGTCCCCTCCCTGGCCTCCTTCAAGTCCCGCCTCAAGACCTTCTTCTTCAATGGTCCCATCAATGACCCGAAATCCCCCCCTTTCCCTCCACCCTCCCCGTCCCCAACCCCAGCTCCGGTCTGAAACAATGACTGCCCAGCACTTTGGGACGTTCTTTTCACTTGAAAGGCACTATACAAGTGTAATTTTGTTGTTGTTGTTGAGACCTCACAAAGCTATTCGGAGGATATATGTTGTGACTATGTGTTTTGGGGCGAAGCACTTCAATTAGGTATCCCCTTAAATTAGGTATCTCTGGCGATAATAGCATAACCTATCCTGATAACAGTAACCTGCCAGCTCTGATATCATCCTTGTAAATGTACGCTGTACTCTTTCTATCAAAAGCATTTCAGGCAAGTCTGTAATTTGTTACACTGGTTGTTAATCACAAATAGAAATTGCATGTTTTATTTTGGGGCCTCTCACAGTGACACTTGTCAAAACTCTCTACAGCTTATTACTATCAAGTAATACTGTCTCTTGGAAATAAACACAGCAGTCATTTTTGCCTGCAAGGTCTCTCATGGTCTGAAATGAATGATTAATTCATCTGTAAGTTGTTTGGCCAGGACACTGGAGAAACTCCCTTCTCATTTTGAAGCTTGCCGTGGGGATTCCACTGTTGATTAAAAAAGGACAGACAAATTGTTAGGTTAACAATTCAGTACAGTACAATTCACTTTTACTTATAAAGCATTTTTCAGGAGTACGTCCCATATAGCTTGACAATTCTCTGGACACCAGAGTTGAAGGGATGGGTGAGGGGTGAGATGGGAAAAGATGACCGAAAGAGGTACATCTACCTTTTGAGACATATCTTTTAATTACGATTTGCATTCTGTGTTACAACAACAACAACTTCGATTTATATAGCGCCCTCCATGCCAGAAGGAGTCTCAGAGCGCTTCACAGTAGCGGGTCCCAGGACCAAGCCAGGAGCAGGGGCAGGAAGGTGACCAAAAGCTCGGTCGAAGAGAAAGGTCTTCAACTGTGACCTGAAACTGGGAAGAGAGGGGGCGAGGCGAAGTGAGTGAGGAAGGGAGTTCCAGAGCCTCAGGGCGTAGTGGCTAAAGGCACGGCCGCCGAGGGTGGAGCGGAGGACTCGGGGGACATGGAGGAGGCCAGACCCAGAGAAACGAAGGCAGCGGGTGCTGGGTTGTGGGGAGAGGAGATCAGAGAGATAGGGGGGTGCAGAGGAGTGAAGGGATTTGAAAACAAGGGTGAGGATCTTGAAGTCGATCCTCTCTGGGATAGGGAGCCAGTGAAGTCTGGCAAGGACTGGGGTAATGGGGGAGCGAAGCCTAGAGCGGGTGAGTATGCGGGCAGCAGAGTTCTGGATAAACTGGATTCTGTGGATTGTGGTGGAGGGGAGACCGGCGAGGAGGGCGTTGCAGTAGTCCAGCCAAGAGGTGACAAAGGCATGGACCAGGGTTTCAGTGGCTTTTAAGGTGAGGTATTGCCGGAAACGGGCGATCCGTCGGAGGTGGTAGAAGGCAGTGCTGGTGATGGACCGGATGTGGGGGAGGAAGGACAGTTGGGGGTCGAACCTGATGCCAAGGTTGCTCACAGGTTCGGTGAGTTTTAGGGGCAGGCCGGGAAGGTGAAGGAGGTGAGAGCCGTGTGAATGGAGACGTTGACGAGAGCCAAGGAGCATGGCCTCCGTCTTGTCAACATTCAGCTGCAAGAAATTTGTGCTCATCCAGCCCCTGATGTCCGAAAGGCAGGCTGACAGGACACTGGGGGTCACAAAGTGAAGTGGAGAGATAGAGTTGGGTGTCTTCCGCGTACATGTGGAATTGTGCCCCATGTCTGTGGATCACATCCCCAAGAGGAAGAGTGTAGATGAGGAAAAGGAGGGGGCCAAGGATGGATCCCTGGGGTACCCCGCAGGTAACTGGGTGAGTGCGGGAGGAAAAACCATTTATGCAGATGTACTGCTGGCGGTTTGTGAGGTAGGACTCGAACCAGGCGAGTGCGGTCCACACTGAGGTGGATGGCGGAGGACAGGTGGTGGAGGAAGATGGCGTGGTCGACTGTGTCGAATGCAGCCGACAGGTCCAGGAGAATAAGGAGGCAGAGGGAACCCTGGTCACAGATAGAGAGGACATCATTTGTGACTTTCACATGCGCAGTCTCTGTACTATGGGCAGGGTGGAAACCGGACTGGAGGGGTTCGAAGAGGGAGTGGGAGGAGAGGTGGGCACGGAGTTGGTTTGCGATAACGCGTTTCAGTGCTTTTGAGAGGAAGGGCAGGTTTGAGATAGGGCGGTAGTGGCTGGGGTTTGAGGGATATAGGGAGGGTTTTTTAAGGAGGGGGTTGATGATGGCAGTTTTGAGGGGGGCAGGGACTGATCCGGAGGAGAGGGACTGGTTGATGATATCAGCCAACAGTGGGCAGAGGAGGGGGAGTTGGGTGAGCAGTAGGTTAGTGGGGATGGGATCGAGGCAACAGGTTGTTGGCCTCATAGAGGTGAGAGTGCGTGAGAGGGAGGAAGGAGAGACAGGGGAGAAGGAGTGTAGGAAGGGGGTCGAGGTAGGAGCTGAAGGTGGGGGGGGGGGTGAGGGGGATGGGGTGGGGGTGGTGGTGGGAGACGAGAGGCTGGAGGATGATACTGCCTGGCGAATGTTGTGGATCTTGGAAGAAAAGAAGTCCATGACCTCCTCGCACTTCGCATTTGAAGTGAAGATTGAGAAGGCCTGAGGGGGTGCGCGGAGGAGGTGGTGGGTGGTGGAAAAGAGGACTTTGGGGTTGTTGTTTGCCTCCAGAATGATGTTGGAGTAGTAGGCCGTTTTTGCTTGACACAAGGAACGGCGGTAGCTGTGGAGTTGCTCGAGCCACAGTTGGTGGTGAATCGTGAGGCCGGTTTTCTGCCACCTGCGCTCGAGCAGCTGGGTTTGGCATTTGAGGGTGCGGAGATGAGAGTTGTACCAGGGGGAGCGGGTGGAGTTTGAAATGGACCTGGATTTCAGGGGGACGAGAGAGTTGAAGGTGGAGGAGAGGTGGTCATGGAGCAGCTGGACAGCTGCTTCAGGATCACTGTGGATGGAAGACCAGAGGGGTAGGAGGTCAGAGGATGTGAGGGCATCTGTGAGGGTCTCAGGAGGGAGGCTTTTCCATGGGCGGAAAAGTATGGTTGAGGGCTTGGTGGAGGGGAGAGGAATGGAAGAGGAGATGGAGATAAGAAGGTGGTCCGAGATGGCCTTGTCCGAGATGCTGAGGTCAGAAATGTCAAGGCCGTGGGTGATAATGAGGTCGAGGGCGTGGCCATGGTTGTGGGTCAGAGAGTCAATGTGGAGGGTGAGGTTTAGGGAAGAGAGGAGGGCAGTGAATTCGGAAGAGGTGGCACAGGGGGAGTTTAGGTGGAGGTTGAAGTCGCCCATGATGAGTAGGCGTTCGGAGCTGAGGGACAGGGAGGAGAGGAGAGTGGAGATATCGGAGATGAAAGATCCAGGGGGTTTAGGAGGATGATAAGGAAGGAGGATTTTTAAGGAAAGGGAGGGATGATGGAGCGTGAGGTGCTCGAAAGAGGGGAAACAGCCAGACGAGTAAGGGGAGAGACCAAGGGAGGCATTTGAGATGATGACCACCCCGCCGCTGCGTTGGTTGGGGCGGGGGGTGTGGTGGAAGGTGTAGCCTGGAGGGGAGGCCTCGACTAGAGGCACGGGTCATTGGGGGAGAGCCAGGTTTCCGTAAACCCAAGAATATCAATGTTCTCATCCAGGATGAGATCATAGATAGTGAGGGCTTTGTTGGAAAGGGAACGGATGTTCTGGAGAGCAGTGCGGATGTGTTTACTGGAGTGGGGAGAGGGAGGAGAGGTTGGTGCGGGGAGGATCTGAGGGTGTGTAAAAGAGCTGGGTGTGGGGAGAGTGGAGGGAGGGGATGTGGTAAGGGTATGTAAGGCAGAGGGGGATGTGGTGTTTGCCTTGAGGAGGCGGTTTGGGCGGAGAGAGTGGATGATTGGACAGTTGGGGTGGCTGCTCTGGGACACCCAGCGCCTGGTGCCACGGTGGGCCTGGCGGAGGATGCCCAGCCTGGAGCAGAGGGAGGCAGTAACGGGGGCCAGGAGGGAGAGTAGGCGGGGGAGGCGGAAAGAGAGTTGGACAGATTTAGAGTAGCGGATAGAGGGGGATGGTGGGAGAGACAAACAGGAGGATGGAGAGAGAGACATTTAGGGTGGTGGGGGGGCTCGGCGCGTGTTTGGTAGGACAGCAGTAGGACGTGTTACAAGGTAGGACAGCAGGACATTAGAAATATCATGGAAATCTCTTTCCAATAGTTGGGGAGTTGCGAACTTGAGATCATAAATTCAAGACTGCGACTAAACATCACAGTGAAAAGGAGAAGATTGAAAGGACTTTTTGGGTTGTCAGGGTTGTAGAATAAGGTGCCAGGGATAACTGGTAGAGCGGAGTCTGCTGAGACTTTTTTCAAAAAGGATGGGATGTGTACCACAGAGGAAGGGGATTAGAGAATTTGTGGAAAAAACAGGGATTGATTAGGATAGATGACTTCTTGGAGGAGCAAACCAAATAATAGGGCAAATGGTCTCCTATTTATCATACAATAGTGGTTCTATGCTATTATGGTCACAATGGCAGAGGCACAGTCATATGATCACACAGCTAGTAGAAGCCATCATAGTTACAATCCCTCCGTCTCGCCCCATCCCCTGCCTCCTTCAAGACCCCTCTCTTATATCAATCACAAATGACTCACATAATGGTCTTCAGTAGGAATTACTTTGTGGGGAAAAATGAAAGAAATTGGAAATAAAGAATCCTGCAAGTATCTGAATGTGTCTCGTACATAGGAGAATCTATAACCAGGGGTCACAGTCTTAAAATTAAGGGTCAGCTTATGGGATTTATGGAATTCACTACCCCAGAAGGCTGTAGATGCTCAGTCCTTGAATATTTTCAAGGCTGAGACTGATAGATTTTTGAAAGATAGAGGGATTAGGGGATATGGGGATAGGGCAGGTAACTAGAGTTAGATGAGAAGATCAGCCATGATCTTATTGAATGGTGGAGCAGGCTCGAAAGGCCGAATGGCCTACTCCTGCTCCTAAAGAAAGGGGTCTGTAGGCAACTCTAATATTCAAATAACCCTTCTGTGGATTCAGTTTACTATATTCACTGCCGAACAAATTGGCCATGTGAAGAGGAACCAGAATTGAAGTCACTCACATTCATGCAAACAAGATTTCTCCCAAAAATTCATTCCTCAGTATTTACTAATCAGGGTCAAAAAAGGTACTCACGGATCATTGACACATTAAGGAACTAAGACAGTATAATTCACAGCTTTTTCCATCATAATGTCAGATTATACAATGGTTTGTCTGAAATATGTAAACTGCCCTGCTACATCCCTTGCTGCAATCAAAGGCTATTTAGCACCAATACTGTGAGTGTCTTGTAGCTGGTACTAAGATAAAATATGTGTATCATTGCTTATTATCAATTTTCTGTTTGGGATCAAAATACAATTGCTCCGTAGACTATTAATAAGATGATAAGTGAAGTTAGTATATTATGGATGTTCACCATTCGTTAATTTTCCAGGATAGATTGAAACTCTTCCTTTGCCTTAGGAACATAGGAGAACATGAACAATGGGTCAATCAGACCATCAATCCTATTCTACCATTTTTTAAAAATTTTGCTAGAATTTTTAATCCCAATGCCATACTCCTTAATTTGATTCCCAAGTATCCATCTATCTCTTAAACATTTCTATTAATTCTGCCTCTACCCTCTACAGCTTTCTTGGGTGCAGCATATATTTACAACCCTCTATGTGAAGAAATGCTTCCCGATTTTGGTCAACGTGTCTTTGATGTGATTTTATGGACTATCCAGCCTAGCTTGATGGCAGGGTTTGGATTTGGTGGATCAGTCATTGGGGGGCAGGGATTCTTCCCATTCAGATCCTCTTAGTACCGCAAACCAAAGCCCTAATAGGTAAAATGGTTCCAGCTGGACAAGCAGCAGGAAACTTTCCAGACAGGACTTTCAAAAGCAAGTTATGTGGTTTTAATCTATGCCTAATCCTCTGCAGAACTAGGCAACTGGGGTGTGGTTCCTGTGGGGAGAGAGTAGCATTCCATTACAAACACAGGGACATCAATGTGTACGTCACGTACATATGTGTAACTCAGTCTTGATGGATTTCTGCTAAAAAAAGACCGTTTAATAAACCATTTTAACAAGATGTACTTTCAGAACAGATCAGCTCATCTGCTTCCACACAATAACAGATTGTCTGGTTTGACATAAAAGTATATTTTCAAAAGCGCAACAAAGCACATGATTAATGGATAACACATAGTTTTACCCTAAAATATTATTTGGTTTTAAAAGTTAAGATTATACACTTGTTGCAGAAATCTTCAGTTGAATGTTGATTTGGAAGGTGTTTGTTGTTAAGAATTTTGGAAAACTGGCTTTTAAATTGTAAATGAATTTAACAATTTGCTAAAATTAAACAATCTTTTACATGATCTGAAATGATGAGACAAAATAGTTTACAGGCTGAAACTGAATGGAATTTTTATGTCTCTTAAGTTTAGTTATGTTAATTCTCCATTTAGGAGTAACTTTAGAAAAAATAATTTTGGAAGGTCAAGATATTGAGGGATATGGGAAGAAAGTGAGGAAATTGGAATTGAAAGGATTAGTTGAGGTACAGATCATCCATGATCTAATTAAATGGTGGAACAGGCTTGAAGGGCTGAATGGCCTACTCCTGGTATTATGTTCTTAGGAAGATCATGTGTGGAAGTTTGTTTTCAGGCATGCAGTTCATATATTGACCAATGGATGGCACTGTATTATAGCAATCGACATTGAACCTCAGGAAACTGCTGGTGTCCTTTGCACAAACCAAGGTTCCATTTGATGTAAAAATAAAATAATTGTTTGGGAAAAAAACCTGTTTAATTCAGTTTTTATAACAAAGAATATACTAAACCGCCTAACCGTCTATCTGGGATTTCTAAGTGTTGTTTGTGAGAAGATATTGAATAGGATTAAGAAAATAAACACAAAACAATATTCTCTGAACTGATAACCGAGAGAACAGAAACTGCGGACATTGGTACAAAGGGTAATTCTTCTGACAGATATCAGGAAGATTTTCTTACCAAGAGGGAAATTAACAACTGGAGCAAGTTGGC
Organism: Hydrolagus colliei; assembly: GCA_035084275.1. NCBI lineage: Eukaryota > Metazoa > Chordata > Chondrichthyes > Chimaeriformes > Chimaeridae > Hydrolagus > Hydrolagus colliei. Next base: position 23,925,452 of record CM068744.1, on the reverse strand, counting down.
AGGAACAGGTTTAAATGCAGCTTGGTACTGTGATAGGGGGACAGAAATGTGAAAGGATGAGTGCAAATGGACTGAAGGGCTTTCTTATCTGAACTGATCTTGTGAAATAATAATAGTAATAATAATCCTTGCATTTGATATAGCCCTGTTCCCGTCTCCTAGATGTCTCAATGCACTTCACAGGATGTACTGTATTGTGTAGTGAAACAAAAACAGAAGTTGCTGGGAATGCTCAGCAGGTCAGGCAGCATCTATGGAGAAAGGAAAGTAAGTCAACGTTTCAGGTCCACAATCCTTTGACAGAACTGATTTTCTGGTTCACGAGTGGTTCGCCCATTCTGATGAAAGGTTGTAGACCTGAAACATTGACTCATTTTCCTTTCTCCATAGATACTGCCTGACCTGCTGAATGTTGCCAGTGACTTCTGTTTTTGTTTCAGCTTTCCAGTATCTGCAGTATTTAGCATTTTGTATTGTATAGTGAATTGACTGTGTGAAATATGATTTTGTTGGCATTTATGAAAAAGAATCAGTGATAGCACACCTGCAGCAATGAATAATAATAAATATTTTGTTTGGCAGGAGGACGACTCAAATGGCTAACCTGCCAAAGCAGTTAAAAGAGACTTAGCTCAGCAGGTCAATAACATTTCATGAAATTCTGTATGTTTAACCGATCCATCTTGGCTCATCGATAAGACATAGTATTATCAGCAGACTTGTCCTCAAGCCTGTGAGCCAAAGCTCAAAGAGACCCACAGAGAAAAGCAGAATGAATGGAAAGGTTACAATGAAAAATGAAAATTGAAAGAATTGAGAGGAGAAATTTAAAGAAAAGAAAGGCAGGACATGTGATTAGTGCATGAGAAGTAACAGTGGGGGGGTAAAAGAATAAAAGGGAAATTATTGAAGTACAGTAGATAGGTTGACTAGTTTGATTAACTATTTCCAACTAATTTGGTTTTCATTTTGAGATAGGCTTCCTATGACTGTACATGGAGTCCCCTGGCATAGTGGTCAGACCGCTGGCCTCACAAGCGAGAGGACACTGGTGCGATTCCCAGGTAGGGCGAAAACTGAGACAAGTTTCCTTACTCCATATTCCTCTATTTACCTAGATGTACATGGGAACCTGGTTGCTAATCATTTGGCAAATTGCTTTCTGGAGGTATAATCCCTCCAAACAAGAAAACAGGATCACTAAATCCACAATGTGTGTTGGCCTCATTTAGTCCACAAAATACAGTCAATCCGTTTGGGAGGGTGCATGAGAATTGATCTCTGGACTCCCACGACTCACCACCGCAACAACAACAACAACTTTGATTTATATAGCACCCTCCACGCCGGACAGCGTCTCAGAGCGCTTCACAATAGCGGATCCCGGGACCGAGCCAGGGGCAGGGGTAGAAAGTGACCAAAGGTGCGGTCGAAGAGAAAGGTCTTCAGCTGGGACCTGCAACTGAGAAAAGAGGAGGCAAGACGAAGTAGTGAGGAAGGGAATTCCAGAGCCTCGGGGCATAATGGCTGAAGGCCTGGCCACCGAGGGTGGAGTGGAGGATTCGGGGGACATGGAGAAGGCCAGACCCGGTGGAGCGAAGGCAATGGGAGCTGGTTTGAGGAGAGAGAAGGTCAGCGAGGTAGCAGGGTGCAGAGCAGTGGAGGGATTTGAAAACAAGGGTGAGGATCTTGAAGTCCATCCTCTTGGGGATAGGGAGCCAGTGAAATCTGGCAAGGACTGGGGTAATGGGGGAGCGAAGTTTGGTGCGGGTGAGAATGCGGGCGGCAGCGCTTTGGATGAGTTGGATTTTATGGATTGTGATGGAGAGAAGACCAGCGAGGAGGGCTTTTGAATAGTCTAGCTGTAAGGTGATGAAGGTGTGCACCAGGTTTTCAGCGGCTTTTGGGGTGAGGTATTGCCGGAGACGGGTGATCAGTCGGAGGTGGAAGAAGGCGGTGCTGGTGAGGGACCGGATGTGGGGGAGGAAAGACAGTTGGGGGTCAAACCTGATGCCAAGGTTGTGCACATGTTCGGAGAGTTTCAGGGGAATATCGGGAAGGTGGAGGAGGTGAGAGCCATGTGAATGGAGACGTTGATGAGAGCCAAGAGTATGGCCTCCGTCTTGTCAACATTCAGCTGCAAGAAATTTGCACTCATCCAGCTCATAATGTCTGACAGACAGGCTGACAGAATATCAGGGGACTGGGGGTCGCAAAGTGAAGTGGAGAAATAGAGTTGGGTGTCATCCTAGATGACATGTGGAAGTGTGCCCCATGTCTGTGGATGACATCCCCAAGAGGGAGCATATAGATGAGGAAAAGGAGGGGGCCAAGGATGGATCCCTGGGGTACCCCACAGGTAACTGGGTAAGAGCGGGAGGAAAAAACCTTTGTGGAGATGTACTGCTGGCGGTTTGTGAGGTAGGACTCGAACCAGGCGAGTGCGGTCCCTGAAGTGGATGATGGAGGACAGGCGGTGGAGTAAGATGGCATGGTCGACTGTATTGAACGCAGCTGACAGGTCCAGGAGGATAAGGAGGCAGAGGGAGCCCTGGTCACAGATAGAGAGGATGTCATTTGTGACTTTCACAAGCACAGTCTCTGTACTGTGGGCAGGGTGGAAACCGGACTGGAGGGGTTCGAAGAGGGAGTGGGAGGAGTCTAGAAACTTGCAATGTGAATTGCAATGCGAAGTTCGGGTGTGTTGATATTGGTTCCAGATAGGATTGGGGCTTGGCTGCAAAGCCTCCAGCAATGAAAACTCAGGAATAATATCCACTTGGGCAATGTAACAGAGCCTGCGAAAATATATCCAAGTAGAAGGAAAAAGAAACCCGATTCAGCAACAAAATAATAATCCCTCAAAAAAAGCAATAATAAATTGGGCATTTCAATCTGTGACTATTTATGGGACACTGCTGTGCGCAATTGGCTGTCGCGTTTCGCCCACAAATATGTAGAGTCAATTCACTTTACAGTATATTCTGTGTAGTGCTTTGAGACGTCTAGAAGATGTGACAAGTGCTATATCAAATTCAAGGATTATTATATTATTATAAAAACAACAAAATTACATTTGTATATCGCCTTTCACGTCAAGCAGACATCCCCAACTGTCTCAACAATTTGAGAAGGAAGGGGAAGAAATTATACGAGAAATATTGGCTAAATAAATATCGGCTAAAGAAATAAAGTATTTGGAATATTAAACTGGAATTTCAATTTATCAGAGTGTTTAATTCAGCTTTCAATTTATAAATTTACTGTGAAAGGTTTTGTTTTCTTGGGCAGCATGAATTTCCATTCATAATTTTCATGTTGACATTTTGTTTGACATAAAATATTGTTTCTGCATCTTTTCAAATTCAAAACAAATTAAAATCAATAAGAGCATGTATGGTTTGGGTGTAAATGAGAAAGAATACTGAGGCTGCTTAATTTCCTCAGCTATACTGCTGATAACATAGGTACAGGAGAATGCATAGAACTACATCTGTGAAAAACTGTAACATACAAAATTTTGTACACGAAGACTGAATGTTGATCTTAGTATAGAAAACCACCTCATTATTATGTAAACCCTTTGGAAGCAACTGCTATTTGCAGTGGTTCCTGTAAATGAATTGCTTATTGATCATACAGTGTTAAAATCATTAAATGCGATAAGGTTAGTATAAAGCAGGAGTCTGAATTGCCAAGCTGGTTCACAGCCAGGCATAGTTATTGTCTCCGTGATTGAAAATGATCCCTTTTGTGAGTCCAATTTATAATGCAGCAGTAATAAGCTTGCTTTCCTAAACATTAACTGAACAAGGATGGCTTAAAAATGATGTTCAACTGCTGTTTTGGGTGGTGGAAAGTTATAATATCTTGCTTTATTCATTTGAATTGAATTTGTCCTGTATAATATTAACAGTAATGTTTTTAACTCTACACAAAAACAGCAATCAACAGACTTCTCACTGTAAAAAACATGGGATGTTGTCCGAAATGAGGTCAGGTAATTTTTTGTGACAAAAAGGGGAGTGTAGAGGGGAGCTGAGGAGAAATTTTTTCACTCAGCGAGTTGTTCGAATCTGGAATGCATTGCCTGAAAAGGTGGTGGAGGCTGATTCGATAACAACTTTTAAAAGGGAATTAGATCTTTATTTAGGAAGAACGGGTCTATTAGGCTATGGGGAGCGGGCAGGGCAATGGGATTGAATCGCTCTTTTCAAAGAGCCGGCACAGACTAGATGGGCCGAATGGCCTCCTTTTGTGCCGTAAAATTCTATGATTCTATGATTCTATGATTCTATGAAATGTAAAATGGCATTTTTGTCAATTTCACTGAAAAACTCGCCCGGTACCCCACACTCAAAACAAAAGGAAACAAGAAGCTAAGGACTAAAGGAATAAACTCCTAAAAGGATCAGTAATAATCAACGATTGTGGGAGAGGGTAGGACTGATAATTTTACTCCCACGCCTCAATTTTCGGTAATAGCATTTGACAGATATCAAAAGTGTTGTCGTCACAAAAGCATTTACAGCATGGTACTCCACTGAGTTCCTGTATTAATAGCTGGCAGCCTAGAGCGGCTTGTCTCTGAACACTGCAGTTGTGTTTCGGCTTTGCAAATATTTAAATCTAAAGGCATCTGAGGTTGAAGCCACATGTATTTGGGAAGAATTATTATAATAATAAATCTGGTATTTGATTTAGCGTCTTATTGGATTGACAAAACATCTCATAGTGTAAAATGGATCGACTGTATTTTGGAGAGAGATGGGGCAGCCAAATTACACACAGCAATGTCCCACAAACAGCCACGGAGTGAGGGACCACTATTATTTGGGGGATATGTTGGCCAGGATACTGGGGGAAACACCCTTCTCTTTTTGAATAATGACATGGGATTTAATGTCTCATCCAAGACTGAAAGATTCTTTGCAAGTCAAATTTTAAACCTAAGACAGCTGAATGCCTTATTTATTTATGATCTATGTTTGATACACCTTCATCCTTCCTGACATAGCTGTTATTAAAAATTGAACTATTTTCACTTGTGTTATTCGAGGACGGAAATTGCACCTACCATTAAGTGCAGCAACTTTCAAGATGTGTACTTTCATTAAAGGAAAATCCCATTACAAGTGAGTATCATCAAAGTCACTCCCCTCAGTGGGAAGAGTATATTCTTGTCTTCACTGTCATCATCAAACACTCTCAGGTCCGGTAATGGACAGGCAGCAAAACTACAAAGCAAAACACAATTCCCCCACCACCCAGCAATTTACCTTCAGCATAACCACAGCAATAGCATTATTTAAGACGCTAGTGTGCACTTTCCTCCCCAAACACTACTAATCCCTGTGACATCCCCGAGTGAGATTTGTAACTGATGCCACTTTAGAGGTTCCATAAACCCTAGGAACCAAGCTCTGATTCAGCTTCAGCCTCACTGTATTTTCCAAGCAGGACAATGATACAGTGACAAATAATAAATGACTTACTATATATCATTCACTCAGCCTGATCTAGCAAGGCATGACCAACAAGTACAACGGGGTAGGAATTTTATTCGTGAAAATGAATACTAATATCCCTTATCACTGCCAAGTATTATTTAGAGGCTAACAGAGGAGTCCAGAGATTTTGCTCCAAGAACATATATATGGTAACACTTGGTGGAGTAGGGGAGGGAGGGGGCAGTGCTTGGATGGTCAGAAGTATTATTAGATTGTTTATATTTTATATTTCATATTGAAGCTATGAAAGATCCCCTCCTTGCCCATCTTTGACCTTTCCTACGGTCACCTCCTTCCTCTCTCCCGAGGTAGGCATCAAGCTCTACCACTGTTAAGTGCTCCAAGATGCTACCTTTTGTGAAGGGTGTTTTATAAATGTAAGCTTTTATTGTTGTCTTAGCCATATACTGTAATAAGGCATTGTATCAAATGCAATAATTATTACTATATGATTTTAAAATGTTGTAGCTTGCATATGTTGCTCTGGATTTATTGGCAACTACAATATTTCTTTGAAAATATATACATGTGACAAGACAAAGCTATAAGCCTGGACAAAGGATTGGCTTCAAGTGACATGCTTGTTAATTTCTACTGCTATGAACTCTATTTCCAAAGGGCAACACTTTTAAAAAGATAATCTTTGATATTTAATGAAATCTGAACTCATACATTATGGAATGAATGTGACTGTATGTTTGTACTAAATTGTTCACTTTATGGCTTTATGTTTCAAAACTGCACGGTATCAAATGATTGGAGTTAATGAATAAGCTTTTCTGCAATTTCACAATTTATACCTATGGCAACATTATTGCACTGGTTATAAAGGCTTTAGGCAGGATTCTGTGAAAACGATGTGTATTTAACGGTATAGTCTTCAGGGGCATGTGAAAATGAAGTATCCAATGAACATTAGTGGAGGATTGCCAGTGTGCCACTGGCAGAAAGAGACCAGAATCCCTGGAAGAGACCATGAAAATCCTCAATTAATGTAACATCTTTAGCTGTGCAATAAAATTCCATTACATTTTTCAGTTAGAAGATTGTGAGTTCAAGTCTCACATCAGGACTTGACTCGATTAACACTTCAGAACAGTATTGGGGAGCAAAGCACTGTTGAAGGTTTTTCGGATGAGATATTAAACTGAGAATAGGTCTGCCTTTTTTCAGGTGGAAGAGGAAGGAGGCACCTCCAGCTTAATTAATCATTCACTTATGCTTATTTCTCCTGCTATAAACCCTATTTCTGCTGACACTGTCCTGTGTGAAGGGTGCTATATAAATGGAATTTGTTGTTCAGTTTTCCATAAATAGAGGAATTTAGGGACCACTGTGATTTTAAATTTCAGTAGTGGATTTAGGGTTGGGGCAGGGAATACAACCAATCAACTAAGGTTGAAAATACATTTGAAAGGGATACAGAGCTGATTACATGACACTGACTGGAGCTGGTGATATCTCTTTGGATGTGGAGTCAATTTGCTGGTTGACTAAAGAGCTTGAAGTGGCTCTTGAAATCTATGAACATCAATATAGAATGTCATTGCTTTGTAATAGTGCCCCAAATCTTCTATTTCTAGAAATGTTGCATATTCAAGGCGACTTCTGTAACTGAAGAGAAATTAATTTATCACAGAGCTTCAAAACCCAAACCAATATTTGTTTATTATCCCTTTATTCTGATACTTTCAAAAGGGCAAATTATTTTCTGGAAATGTTTGCAGATCATATCCCATGGTTTAAAATATTAGAAGACAATGATCTGTGTTCTATTAGTTGAGATAGAAAAGGGAATTGACAGAATGGATAAGGGAGAGGCTCTTTGTTACAATTGCAGAAACCAAAACCAGAAGTCATAATCCCCAAAAAAGAGTTAGCAGTGAAATCACTGTTAGAACTCAGACAAGTTGTGGGATTGCAGAACTCACATCTGTAGAGAACTGTTGGTTTGGTTGTAATAATGATTAGTTAGAATTAATCCAAACTGAGAAGAAACATGTCTTCTTATAATAATTACATTATTACATATTGAAACCTAGTGGAATTCTTTGTCTCTGGAAATATTTCTTCACATAGAGGGTAATCAACAGATAGACAATGATAGCAATAGGGATGGTTCAAGTCAGAGCACTGGATGTATAGAAGAAGAAAACATGATACTGTAAAGAGAAGATGGTAATGTAATCTGGAAGGATGAGATCAAATGTGCAAGCTGGCCGTGTTTAGCCATTGATTCTTTGCAACTGCAGGAACTTAGTTGCGCTAAAACTACTACTAATAATAATAATCATAATCCTTGCATTTGATATAGTGCTTTTCATATCTTCTAGATGTCTCAAAGCGCTTCAAAGAATATACTTTAAAGTGAATTGACTATTCTTGTGGGCAAAACGCGGCAACCAATTGCGCACAACAGTGTCCCACAAACAATCGTGGATTGATATGATCAATTTTATTATTGTGTTATTTTTAAATGGTTTAATGTGCTAATAAACTCTCTGTAAAGGAAGGTGGGATGGCAGAGGTTTGGCCTCAGTAATTATTTCTGTAATTTCAGTTGTAGAGATGTCAGCTGGGAACAGCTTACTGCGAATACCCTTGGTGTAATACCCTTACAGAGGTTGGCAGGAAATATGTTGCTGGCATCTGGTGTGATGGAACCTATCCTGTAACTCAAACATTTACAGTGCATTGAAAGAATTTTCAAACGCTAAGGGATGAAAATCACACTGTTGTGAAGTGTTCATTAAGGCCTAATGTGTTCCATTAACCTATGCTGGCAAATAACACCTCTTGATTGAATCTTAGCAAGTTTTGGTATTTAACACACTCACTGTCTCATTGCCGGTGACTTTTTGGAGTTCTCATTTAACAGAGTGTCAGGATTTACCTACTGCACACATTGGGCCCAGAAAACATGTTAAATATAATAATAATTCTTGCATTTGATATAGCGCTTTTCACGTCTTCTAAACATCTCAAAGCGCTTCACAGAGTATACTGTAAAGTGAATTGATTGTATATTTGTGGGTGAAAGGCGGCAGCCAATTGTGCACAGCAGTGTACCACAAACAGTTGTGGATTGAAATCACCAATTTTATTATTGTGTTATTTTTGGAGAGATTATTATTAGGCGCGCGAGTAAAGAAACTTGCCCAAGGTTTCGCCCTGACCTGGATTCGAACACCGGTCTCACACTTGTAAGGCGAGTGCTTTAATCACTGAGCTACAGGACTCCACATATCAAAACAGATACAAGCGTAGATGGACTTCTAGAGTCTGAAAACCTAAATAATAACCCTTATATTTTGATTCAGCATCTTTCATTTCAGGAGAAAATCTCAAAGTACTTTCTGAAGGTATACTGTAAAGTAGACTGACTATTTTATTTGCAAATGTGACAGGCAGAGTGCACAAAGCAACATCCCATAAACTTGAAGGGAATGATCAATTTTATCTGGGGAATTGTTGGCCAAGGTAACAGAACAGTCTTTCAGATACTGCCATGGATCTTTAATATCTGCCTATGTATTTAGGACCTTGGTTTAGTGTCTCATCTGAAAGACACAGCCTCTGACATTGCAGGGTACCTCAGCACTGTATTAGAGTGCCATCTTAGACTGTGTGAGTTCAAAATCCTAACATGGGACTTGACCCCACAACCTTCAGAGAGGTGAAAGTGCTACCAACATAGCCGAGTAAACAGGGAGCAAACAAGATGGAGGCATTTAAGGACTTCAGCGCAACAGTACCCAAAAACGATATGAGAACAAAAACAGCTGGCTGGGTATTTCAATGACAAAACAATATTCATATTTTGAACAGTTGGAGACAGTGTTCTAAAGATAGCTAAAGAGAATTAATAACATTTATTCAGGCATGATCTTTGCACTGGATTCAGCCATAAGTACTTGATCCTCTAAAGCATTACTTGGCGCTGCTTGTATATTAGCATATCATTTAAATGTTAATATTTCCCTGAATTGCATACAAGTAGGAATCTTGGGATTTAATGGATGGGCATATGTTGGACTCTTTTGCGCCTCGCGTAACATCCCATTAACTGTCTGTAGTTAGAAAATTAGATTGATAGTGTTTAGTAATCATTATTACTGGTGTGCAATTTTAAAAAGTAACCTTTTTAATGCAATCACTGTGATTGACAGACTGTGAGAAGCAAATTCCTTTCAGACAAATATTTAACTGCTTCAAGTCTGAATTGCTGGCAATACAAGCTGATTTGTCATGTGGATGGATTTTCTTGGGGTTGTTTGCCTCATCAACACGAGTGGTGATAGCGCTCCTACCACTGGGTCAGAAGGTTGTGAGTTCAACAACATCCACAACCATTTACACAATGTCCCACACACAGGGTAATGTCCTACAGTGCTTGAGAGGGGCAGAGCCCAATGCCAAGGCGGGGGGAGAGGGAGGTGACCAACCTGATGTCTCGATTGCTCACTGGTTTGGTGAAACTGAGGGATAAGCCGGGTAGTTGAGTAGGTTGGAAACGCATGACCGAAGATGTTAATGGGAACCAAAGAGTGTGACTTACATCTTGTTGACATTTAGTTGTAAGAGGTTTGCGTGCATCCAGGCCCTGATGTCTACAGAAAAAGCCGAGAGAATATCAATGGACCTGGAGTCGCAGCTGGAGCAGGAGATGTAGATTTTTGTGTCATCCTCATATATTTGGAAGTTTACCCCATGTCTGCGGAGGACACCGCCAAGAGGCAGCATGTAGTTGTGGAAGAGGGGTGCCAAGGGATAAGCTGGATGACTGGGTAGGAGTGGGAGGAGAAACCGTTTGAAGAGACAAGGTAGTGTGGTCCCACTAAGCGCTTTGGGACTCTATCCTGCCACATTGTCCACCTCCCACCATACCTCACACCCAACGCAGCTGACAACCTTATCCATGCTTTTATCATCTACTTCTCTGATTTCCTTAGACCTCACTCCATCATCTGCCTCCATCAAAATTAGGAAGGTGGCAGATAGGCTTTGATCTTCTTCCCATCCCTCATCCCCTCTGCTCCACCATTGGCAGTGATTTTCAGCCACTATGCCCCAAATGTCTGGAACTCTGTTTTATCTCCTCTCCCTTTCTCCCTCCTTCCCTGTTTTCATATCAGATCTGCAAACCTTCCTCTTTGCCTGTGCCTATAATCACTCCCCACTCTCCGAAGCTCATCGTTAAGCCCCACACTGATAAGTACTCTAAGACATTACCCCAGGTGAACAACAATAACAACAAGAAAATTAGATTTATAGAAAGTCTTTCACGTTGGGAGGACGTCCCAAGGCACTGAACAGTCAGGGGTTGGGACCAAAGTATGGTGGAGGTGAAGGATAGGGGGGTGGGGTGGGAGAGAGGTAGGAGAGTAGCAGAAGGCCAGCCTTTAAGAAGGCAAGGGAGGAAGCGAGGCGAAGGGACTGTGGGATCGAGTTCCAGAGTGTGGGGGCAGAGAGGCTGAAAGCTTGGCCACCGATGGTAGGGCAGGTTGGGCAGGAGGCATGGAGCAGACCAGAGCCCGCTGAATGGAGGGGTCAGGCAGGCTGAAGGCATTGGGCACGTGAAGGATGTTATATAAATTGAAGCCATTGTTCTTATTGTTGACCTACCAGGACTTGCTAACAAGCTTAGATCAGATAAGTAGATGGGCAACAATGGTAACATTTTGAAGTCTAAAGCTTGATATTTTTCCCGGCCATAGTCTTAAAAAATATACAATTTCTTATGAATACTTAAATCCAATCTTAGTTTGGAAGCCAGTTTTATAATGTTCATTTTGAGAGCTATAGATTTTTTCCTAAGGCATTTAAGAATTCTGAAATTGAACTCATTTGATGGTGCTCATTTCAATTAGTAGAAAGATTAGATACAGTATATAGTTCTATTTCATTTTAGAGTTTTCTTACACTGCATATAATCCATTTATTTTCTATGCAATAGTTTAAATTTTTACATATTTGTTATTAGAAGGTATACCATATGTTTTCTCTCAATATGTCTTTACTGGGTCCATCTGGTAATGTCTGTTTGTTCAGTTCAGCAGCTAAGATCAGCCTTATATTTCCTTAATTGTTCATGTCATGTTCTGATACAGAAACCGTTATGTTCTCACCTCTACGCACTTGGTCCAGTTAGTCAAAAAGTGACTGCATCCCTTCCAAATCTCATATTGTTCTGTGTTACAATGGAAAAAAAAAGAATTATGTTCACTTTAAGATAATGCACCTGCCTGCTATTAAATTTACATTTACTTTCTTTACAACACTAGTGACAAGACTTGCACACCTGTAACATGAATGTTTTTTTCTGCTGCTGCTATAGTGCTTGAAAAGGACATTGACTCCTAGAGGATTCAGTTTTATCATTTGCATCAACAAAGCTTATACAGGTAAGCCTCAATTAAGGACGCTTCTATTTAGGGCGTTTCAATTGAACAAACACAATTTTTTAACACCTTTTTATCGATAAAGGACACTTGGTTTTGTTTTAATGAACAAAATTCTTTTTGCGCATGCGCAGTACATATTTTGAATATCGCAGTTGTTTTTGGCGCGTCCTTTTTGTCCATACACACAGTCCATAGTGCATTCGCGGATAAATCGCGCTCGCACCTGATATAGTATATCCAAGCGTTTGAACTGGCCAATAGCATGTCACTATGTCGTTGTTCAAAAGCCAGCTGATTTTGAAGCGACACCACGCCACGTCAGTATGACAGTAATTTCTGAACATTCCCGAGGACTTCGAGCGATTTACAGCCTCTACCGCGCTTATACCATGTCGGGAAAAGAGAGCAGTAAGTGAAATGAGCAGCGGTAATACCGCTAGCAGCCAGAAACCCCGCAAAGTCATCACTGTAAATATTAAATTGGAGGTGATAAAATGCATCGAGTCTGGCAAAAAAGGTATGGACGTTGGGAGGGCGTTAAGGCTCGCTAGATTGACGGTAGCTATGATAAAACAGAATAAGGACAATATACTGGCAAGTTCAAGGTGTGTTACAGCTACAGATACAAGCAGATTCTCAAAACATAGGACTGTATTAAAGTTTGCCAGTATTAAAGTGCAATACTATACAGTTATCCCAAGTCCCCATCTTGCCTATCTGTGTTGTTTTGAGTGTTATTTGGTGTGTTATTTAGTGGGTTTAAGGTCTGAAAATTTTGTGAAAAGAATGCATCTCAGGTTATATAATAGGACCGCATGAGAAATCATGTTTCAATTTAAGACATTTCGATCTGAGAACTGTTTTTCAGGAACGCAACCCCGTCCTAAATAGAGGTTTACCTGTCATGCGTTCAAGGCCTACCAGTGCTAGAAACTGCACCAGATTATAATAGGCTTATATGCTGCGTGGTTCCAAGGTCTCAAGGCTATTGTTGTCAGTTTTAAAATCATGAATGGACCTGAATTGTTTCCCTGCAGAATAATGTTCTATTAAAATTGAAAAAGGACTTCCCTTTAATATCTTTTTTTCTGGTTTTGGGCAACCTGGTAGCTCAAAGAGTAAAACTGCTAGATTCTAAACTGGAAAGTCACAAGTGTGGAATTATGGGAAAACCAAAAGTTCAAAGCCTTCTCTTGTAAAAAAGTACCATGGTAATGGTAGTAGTAACCACGGTACTACCACCTTTACCATGGTACTTTTTTTTAGAAGGGTTTTCCTTGAATGGATCGATTTCAAGATCCTCTCACTCGTTTTTAAATCCATTCAAGCCTTTGCATCTCCCTAACCATCCAACCTGCTTAACCCCCACTCTACCACCCACTGCCTCTGGCTAGGCCCTCCTGTTTGTACCTTGTGCCCTCTGCTCCACCATCGGTAACCACGCCTTCAGCCACTACACACCAATACTCTGGAACTCTCTCCCTCAATCCTTCCGCCTTTCCCTTTTCCTCCCCGTCTTCAATTCCCACCTGAAAATCTTCTTTTTGATTGTGCTTATTGTCGCCCCTCCCTCTCCCCCTGTCTCATTGTCAGACTCCATCAGCGCGAAACACTCGGGGACACAGCCTTGCCTGAAGGGCATTACACAAATTCAAGTTGTTGTTGGTGGTGGAATCTGAATGCGATCCCAAGGCCCAAAAGTTGTCATCCTCTTAGTCTTCAGAGCATTATTATTAAAATGAAGTTGTGCAGAGTTTTTTGAAATCCATAAATGCCATCTTAGCTTGGATCCTAGTTGTTAAGAGTTCTTTGTAAGATTTTGAAGAAAACTAGTTTCTAAATTAAGACTGAGGTTAAGAATCCTCCAAAATCCTGCACACTCTTAACGTTGTAGGCCACAGTCTTGCGGCTAAAATGAGAGATTTGCATGCCTTAGGAAAAGAAAGCAGGAAAATCTGACAGAGTATGAACTATTCAAATCTAACCCAAGATTTAGATGAATCTCAGCGAATATTGACAATGATCAGAGAACTGGTCCATTGTATTGTTAGTACTGACTAGGCCATCTTAAATGTTGAAATATGCACCTTGAGGGTCATTGCAGGAGCTTCAGACTGGTAACATAATCCTTAGTCTTCCTGGCTGTTCTGTTTATAATGATGATCAATAACGGTAACAATTATTTCATACCATTTAGCAGCTTTACCTGCTTCCCCCACCCCCGCCCACTCATGTCACTAAAATAAACAATACCAACTGTTGCTTTTAGTTTAAAATAGACACTGATTTTGGCAGTGCTAGTACACAGTTGGACAACATTTGTTTTATTCAATTTTACCCTGCTGTGAGAATGCTGCTTTTTCTGAGCTTCAAGTGCAATATAGAATGCTACAAAATTGCAGAGCTGTAGGATGTGTCTCTCTGCTGCGGTCTGACATATTGGTGGAAACTCCAGGGAAGCACTCTGCCTGCTGCTGCAGGTGGAATGGGTCATATGTGGGACATTTGCCCAAATTTAACTGTTGAAATTGCTCAACGTGGCCTCACAGACAGACAGCTATCCTGTTGGGAATAGGAGCTTTTTTTTTGTAGGAAATTGTGCTTTCCATTTTACATAAAAAGAAAATGATGCACTGCCCCAATTGTGTTGCCTACTGCCTGAATTCATTTGCAGCACTATTTTGCTTTGACAACTATAAGAATAAAATGCTCCCTATGGCAGGACACTTAGAACTTTCGATCTGGTACATGTTTCACCATTACAGTGCTGTCGTGTGTCGCAATGCAGTTTTCAGGCATTGATTTAAACAAAACAACAATGCAATTTGAAGGTGTTGGCACAGAAGCTAGTTGGCGCTTTAAGAAAGTAATACATTTCTTGTCAACTTGGAGTCTTTCTCGATCACTTTTGTCCTCTCCTCTCTCATCAAATCACTGAATGACGTTGGGTACCACCCGTTGGCACCACTCTCACCTTTGAGTCAGAAGGTTGTGGGTTCACGCCCCACATAAGGAAGTTGAGCTTATGATCTAGGCTGACATGTCATGGCAGTGCTGGGGGAGCACTGCATTGTCAGTGGCTGTTTTTAGAGACATTATACTGAGGTCCCGGTCTGTCTATTCAGGTGGACATTAACAATCTCATGTACAACTTGAAAAGAGAACAGAGTTTGTCCTGATGCTCTGGGCAACCATCCCTTAGATAAAATTAATCATTCATTTGGCTGTTTGTGGGACATTGCAGTGCCTTGGGATGTCTTCAAGATGTGATAACATGTCATATCAAATGTAAATGTAAATAACATCACGCAAACCGGATGCTATTTTCATTCATTGTCCATATGTACAATTTCAATGGAATACTGTACCCAGAAGCAGCAATCTTGTTTGATTTTCAATCCTGTACCTGGGGATAGAGAAATTGCAGTTCCCAAAATGCTATCGCAGCTGAGATCAGCAAAACTCTTCATAATCTGAGATTCAATCCTGCAAGCTTTTAATTTCTATATTTTAGTGCTGCTTTCAGCAGTGCCTTTTTTTAACAAGGCTATCAGGGGAGCCTTAGACAATGAATCTTTGCACTAACGTGAAGTTGGTTTAGGAATCCCATCGTTAAAGGCAAAATAAAAAGCTGTCTTTGATAATTGTTACACTGGTAAGGTTTAAGTAGGAGTTGATGTAATTAATTCTGTTGTTTGCGCTGATCTGTTCCTTATCCAGTACACTTTAATTGGTAGTCTTAATTGACTTAGTATTAATGAGTGATAATTTTAGCATGTTAAGTAGTTCAGCAGGAAGATAGGAGATAATAAATCACATTTCCTCTTCTGTAGCAAATTAAACAAAGTCAAATGATCAAATTAACCTCTATAGTTATCAGGATTTAATGTGTGTTTCCTCAGTTGGGGAAATAATGAGTGGTGAACTTCAAGTACGCTCAGCAGTGAAAATCAAGGAAATAAGCGTCTCGCAGAATATACTCTGCAAAGTATATTTGAATTGAAAAGTATGTATTTTGTGGCCGAAACACAGTAGCCAATTGCACACATCAGTGTCTGACACAGAGTTACGGATTGACAGGAGTTTAGCAGTTCCCTTTCCCAAGTCCATCATTTTACTCATCTCAAGTTTCCTCTGATTGTCTGAAAGGGTAACTGTGTTACTTGTTCTTGGGTGAACAAGTTGATGGTCTCAAAATGTTGGTTGATGATGCTGGTGAGGATGGAATGGAGCAGAGGTACAGCCAAGCACATTGGCAACCAGATCATCAACAACAACAACAAAATCACCTTTAACGTTGGGAGGACGTCCCAAGGTGCTGGGTCAGTTATAAGCATAGCTTCAACCAGCCAGCCAGCTAGCCAGCCATATTCAGGATCATATTGGAGTCTAATTTATTTATTAATTCATTCATTTTCATCATAATCTATTATTAAGTAATCCTATTAGAATTCCCAGCTATCTGATCTCTGTCTGAAAGTAGATCTCATTTTAGCAGAGTTCCTATGGGACAATATGGCTTGCTTCCAAGTAATCACGTTAGGAAATATTGTACTGCATAGTGGAACCCATCAAATAAAACAGAGCTGATAGTGTTTTGAATGAATTTTGAATGTTTTCTGCTTGTCACTCATGTCCTACATTCCATCATCAGTGGCTTGACTTTCAATCTCCATGCCCCAAAACTCTGGAATACTTTTCCTGTAACCTTCCACTTTACCCTTTCCTTCCCCATTTCCTGGACCTTCTTCTTCGGCAGTGCTTATGGTCACCTCCCCCTGGCTTAATGTTGTGCTCTGCCACTGTTAAGCACTCTGGGATGCTACCCTGCGTGAAGGACACTATATATATCTGCAAGTTGTTGTGGTTGGTATTACCAGCCAGGGAAAATAAGCAAAGTCATTGCTGTGTACTGCAAGTTAATTGATGTCATAATAATGAAGGGTGACATATAGAAAATAATGTGTATAGTGGGCGAGAAGCTTCAATAGACAGCCTGTCCCAGAGGTATTAGTGAGATATTTGCATGGGCAAACAATTGGAAACTGCTTCACATGAGGAAACTAAATTTCATAACATGATGATTGTATTGTTTACTGGAATGCCATTATTTAATAATGATACTAGATTTCTAATGTTTATTTGAAGTTGTAACAAAAAATAAGCAAAGCAGTATTATATCCAAATAAATAACGGAATAAATGCTCCCATACAATTAATGCCTGACAAACACAGTACATATGGAGACTTGTAGCTCAGTGGGTAGGGCACTCGCCTTGCAAGCGAGAGACCTGAGTTTGATTCCTGGCAAGGCGAAATGTTGGTCAAGTTTCCTTACTCCACATGCCTCTGTTTACCTTAACAATTAGTAAGCACTCGGTTATTAGTCAATTGGCAGATCCCTTTTCTGGGGATAAAAAAAATTATAATTCAGTCACTCAATCCACGAATGTTTGCGGGACACTGCTGTGCGCAATAGGCTGCAGCGTTTCGCTCTCCCACAAATATACAGTCAATTCACTTTACAGTAGATTCTGTAAAGTGCTTTGAGATGCCTGGAAGATGTGAATAACACTATATCAAATGCAAGGATTACTATTGAGGCATTGCAGATCTTACAAGGAACTACAGTAGAAATGAAGTTCCAATATTTATTTTTTACACATTGAGATATGTCTTGGCAAAACCCATTCCGTCATGATTCAGCGCCAAATACCAATTGAAGTATATTTCCATAAAGCTCACAGAAATGTGTTTTTTCTATCTACAGACCAAATAATTCCTAGATGGTTCCAGCTGTTTATCTACCCTTTCAACCCAAATGTTATCTTGAACATCACCAACTCAAAAGCCTGTTTGACGATATTGTGGTGTAATTATTCAGCTGCTATGTATTATATGCTGAGCTGTATCCCAAGTATACTAAGTAGCTCCAGATGTTCAGCTACATGGAATGGCATATAGCTAATCATTATCTTCTCTTCCAATATTCTCATATTCTTTTGAAGGCATTTACTCTTGACTCTTTCCGCTTGGCTATGTGGTAAGTGACCCTTATTCCCATGCAAATCTTTTCAATGAATGCTGGATCCCTCCTTCATATATATATCAAAGCTATGCCTGATCCTGAAACCATACAATAATAAAAATAATAATCCTTGAATTTGATATAGTGCCTTATCATGTCTTCAAGACATCTCAAAGCACTTCACAAAATGTACTTTAAAGTGAATTCACTGTATATTTTGTGGGAGAAACGCGGCAGCCAAATTGTGTGCAGCAGTGTTCTACAAACAATCGTGGACTGAGTAACCAATTTATTTGTATTATTATTTATTTTAAAAAAGGAATTATTGCCCCTGGAAAAGCAATTGACTAGCTACTGGTTCCTACTTACTGCTAGGTAAACAGGAGTGTGAAGTAAGGAAACTTGCTCAACGGTTTGCGTTCCAGGCAACAAAAAATTACTTCAGGTCTATCAGGATCTGAAAGAGAGTGTGAATAATGTTCTTTACCTGACTGTTTCTCTTTGACCTATTTTTCTACCTCTGTTGCATTTTCTGTAATTACTCCAATTTCTGCACCAGGACTTTAGAAATAGCCTTCTTTCCTGATTTTTTTCTGCACCCTTAAACAAAAAGACCCTTGATCATGTCCACCCATTTACAGTGCCATTGCTTCTCTTTGTTATGCGACAATGGTGACATAGAATCTCTCTTAACCTTCCAGCTTTCATATCTGCAAGAACATCTGCTATTTCCGACAACTGAACAACTTTCCTCTCCTCCTCCCCCTCCTCCTCCTCCTCCTCCTTCTCCTCCTCCTCCTCCTCTCCACACCAACAACAACAACAACAAATTGCACTTATAGAGCGCCTTTCATGTCGGGAGGACGTCCCAAGGCACTCCACAGGAGGCGTGTGACCCGAGCTGGGAGGGGAGTATTTGGGAGGGGAGTGTTTGGGAGGGGGTAAGAAACGTAGGGGAGGTCGAAGAATTAAGGGGGGAGCAGAAGGCACGGACGAAAAGGAATGTCTTCAAACCGGCCTTGAAAGAAGAAAGGGAGGAAACAAGGCGGAGGGATTGGGGGATGGAGTTCCATAGGGTGGGAGCGGAAAAACTGAAGGCCCGGCCTCCGATGGTGGGGTGGTTCGGGCGGGGGGGCTTGGAGCAAGCCAAGTCCTGCTGAACGGAGGGTCCGGGTAGGCTTGTAGGGGGAGAGTAGGTTGGAAAGATAGGGCGGGGCAAGGCCGTGTAAGGCCTTGAAGGTGAGGACGAGGATCTTGAACTCGATCCTCTGGGGGATGGGGAGCCAATGGAGATGGGCGAGGGTGGGGGTTATGCGGTTGCGGAGGCGGGTGCGGGATAGTACATGGGCTGCAGAGTTTTGGATGATCTGCAGCCTGTGAATGGAGGAGCTGGGGAGGCCAACAAGGAGAGAATTCCCATAGTCCAGCCGTGAGGTGATGTACGCGTGCACGAGTGTTTCGGCAGCGTGGGGAGTGAGATAGTTGCTTCTTGTTCACTCCTCTATCATTGTCATTGAAGGGTATGGGAAAGGGCGGAGAAATGAACTGAAAGGATACCTCTGAAAGATTTGAAGAACATAGAAAATCTAAATCAATATGGGTAATGCTTCAACAACTTGGATTAAGTCATTTGGGTCTGGGCTTGTGAAGCAGCATTAAAACCAGACATAATGTGCTGAATGGCCTTCTTCTGTGCTGTAAATTTCTATGGATCTATGTGTCCCTACAGGCTATAAAAAACAGATTGTACCAAGAATGCACATCAGATCAATTATCATCTGAAAGTGAAGGAGAGAATGATGTCCCATGTCTGACCATATTTTCTGAAACCACCTCTAACCATTTCTTAGCCATTCCATTCCTTCAACTGGAGCACATGCAATACATTTGTTATTTTCCCATGTGAAAAGCGCTATATCAAATGCAAGGATTATTATTACTCTCAATGGCTATATAAACAACAACAACAAATTACATTTAATCAGCGTCTTTTACGTTCAGATGATGTCTCAAGACACCAGGGATTCAGTGAGGTATGAATGAGTTCAATGCCAGTAGTCACTCCAGGACGCATCCGCACCGCTCTTGCCATCATGTGCCTGATTTAGAGGAAACCCAGTTGAGTAAAACTAATTAAAATGAACTGTAACATGAAATTTAGTAAATAATATCACTTTTAAATAAAATAATATTTCAATCCACAACTGTTTGTGGGACACTGTTGTGTGCAATTGGCTGCCATGTTTCGCCCACAAATATATAGTCAATCCACTTTACAGTATATTCTGTACAAGAAGTGCATGTAAAATGTAAATGTAAGTGCATTTTACACATGAAAATAGGAAATTATAGTACTGTATGTACCTTCTCTTATTTGTATGGTGTATTCATTGTTGTGTCTTACCTAAGTACGGTATACTATTCTGAGATTTTATGCCGGTTTTCTAGAAATTCTGGTCTTCTAAGTATGATTCCAATTTACGTATGTCTCCCTGAATCAACTTGAATTCCCGCCTCACACTTTAACCTATCTGAATTTGCCTCCTTAACTGCTCCAAAAATTATACAATAACAACATTTTAAATTGTACAAGATTTTAAATTGGATTAAGATGTAAATCTGGAACAATGTTTTCAAATCTACAAAGGTAACAACTGGAGGGTATTAGGTTTGGGATTGCACATTTCAAAATGGAGATCAGGAAGTTTTTTTTTTACCTTACCGGAGTTTTACACAGAACATGTTGCCAGGAGGGGTGGTTGAGATCAGGATGTTTGATTTATTTAAGAAATAGCCCCATGTTGTGATTGTGAGTTAATCAGTGCCTTTCATGTGAAAGGTGCTATATCTGTGTAATTTTGTTGTTGTTGTTATTGTTGTGATGGGAAGACAGCAACAACAAAATTACATTTGTAAGGTGCCATTCATGTCAGGAGGACATCCCAAGGGTGCTGAGGGTGGATGAGAAGAGGGTAGGTTTTATGAAAGAGTGAGATTAAATTGGTCAAATGACCTTCTTCATCAAAATCAATCTTGTTAAGACAATACTGGGAACAACATTTTATCTTTCAAAAAGATACTCAGCTCACAGATAACATCCATCATGCACTTTTTTGATTCTTTCTATAGGTTGAAGAATGACCGAATGGTCTTCTATCTCGTACATTCCTTTGGTTCATTGGTTTGATGTTTTTATAATGGAGTGTCCACAAGTACCACAAATGTTAGGTCTTGCACAAGTTATTTTTCAATTAATTCTGTTTACTCATGTAATTAACTTAATTGAGTTTTATCATTTGAATTTGTTGCATTGACTAAAATCTACTAGATCATTTCAGAGAGTTAAACGTTTGCAGATATTACAGTGTGAAGGCAGACTTGCAGCATGCACAATGAGAAAAGCTTCCTGGACAAACCATGGAGTACACTGATATTTCTCACAATTACATTGTTTGGCTTCAAATACAGATTCTGCTCTACTGGGTCTGGCCTCCTCCGTGTCCCAGAATCCTCCACTCCACCATTGATTGCCATACTTTCAGCCACTATACCCCAAAACTTTGGAACTCCCTCCCTCAACCCCTTCTCCTCAACCCCTCCTTTCCCATCTTCAGGTCGCGCCTGAAGACTTTGGTTTTTGACCGCACTTACGGTCACCCTCCCCCTGGCTCGGCCTCGGGTTCTGGCCATTGTGAAACTCTCTGAGATGCTGCCTGGCATGGAGGGCACTATATAAATGCAAGTTGTTACTCTTGTTGTTGTACGATGATTGCATAAATGTTGATAGCACAAAAATGAGTCTAAGTTAGAATCAAGAAGATCAGCAAGAAATGAAAACTGCAAGGAGTACAAGGAAATTTTTATGTTGTTGACTGTTTACACGATAGGGTAAGAAATTGAATAGACAATACCGATGAAACAAAATTTGTGTATTGAGCCAAAATACTAAACTATTCTGAAGGTAGCTGGTTGGATTGAGCTGGCTGATCACAGTCTACTGCAATTAGTTTGGTTTATGTTTCTGATATTAAAATGACAATTCACTGGTTCAGAAGAAGCCTGAATCAATATTGAAAATGCTTCATCAGCTTGGATTTAATCATAAGGATCTGGGCTTGCATTCCAGTGAAGCAGCACTAAGACGTAAGCCAAAACTTGTTTGCCTGATTTTAGTTTTTATCTGCTTCATAGAACTACAACACCAGGAGCTGACAATAAGGTGAATATCAAAATGATGAGACCACCAGGCCATACTGACAAGACATTATGGTGGAATATGAAAACCCCACTTTGTATTCCTCAAGTCAAGCATGTAATACTTAGAAGAGGTGCTTAAATAATGATTTAATGCAGGAGTCACGTAAAGTCCAGTATACTAATTGACAGAAATCCTTGTTGTGAAGCACTTAGGATAGATCAGTCTCATAAGATGTGTCAAAGTTTGGAGCACAACAGGAACAGGTGTAATGCACAAAAGTGCAGGTGACAGCAATTCATCTAAAACAGGGAATAATTTGATATAATTAATGTGCTGCATGTCGGAAGGACATCTGAAACTATTTCACGGGAATTACTCTAGAGTCATTGTGTGCTTTAGGGGCTAATGCCTACAGGTAATAATTTAGATATTGGCCAAATGTTAATTCATCTTTTTGGGGGGAAGCTATTTTTGTGGTTTAGAGGCTGTCTATGAAAACATATCATAGAATCATAGAATTTTATGGCACTGAAGGAGGCCATTCAGGCCATCTAGTCTGTGCCGGCTCTTTGAAAATCCCACTGCCCAGCTCTCTCCCCATAACCTAACAGACCTGTTCTCCGTAAATAAATATTTAATTCTCTTTTAAAAGCTGTTATCGAATCAGCCTCCATCACCTTTTCAGGCAATGCATTCCAGATTCGAACAACCCGCTGAGTGGAAAAAATTCTCCTCAGCTCCCCTCTGCTTTGTTTTGAAACTATTTTAAATCTGTGACCACGAGTCACAAATTCACCCACCAGTGGAAACAGTTTTCTACTCAGCACTTTGGGACGTGCTCCCAACGTGAAAGGCGCTATATAAGTGCAATTTTGTTGTTTGTTGTTGTTTTCCCGTTTTTACCCTGTCGAATCCCCTCATGATTTTATAAACACTCTGAGACGCCATCCGGCGTGGAGGGCGCTATATAAATCAAAGTTGTTGTTGTTGTTGTTAAACCTCTATTAGGTCTCCTCTCAACCTTCTCTGTTCTAAAGAGAATCAACTTAGCCTATCTAGCCTTTCCTCATAACTGTCATCCCTCAATCCTGGTACCATTTTTGTAAACCTTCTTTGCACCCTTTCCAATGCCTTAACATCCATATACAGTACAGTGAATTGACTGGATATTTGTTGGCGAAACGCATTGACCAATTGCACGCAGTAGAGTCCCATAAACCATCATGGATTGAGTGACCAAATTATTATTCTTTTAAAGAATTATTACTCCCAGAAAAGCGATTTGCCATTCGACTAACAACCAGGTTCCTACTTAATGCTAGGTAAACATAGGTATGTGGACCAAGGAATCTTGGCCAACAGATGCCCTGACTGGGAATCGAACCCAGGTCATTTCGCTTGCGAGGTGAGTGTTCTAACCACCAATCTACAGGATTCCACGTATGAATGTACCTAAGGCAGGTTGGCTATTTGTTCTGAACATTTAATATGCAAGTCACAATTTCTCTGCTGTTTCACAGAGCCACTGAAGAAGAATCCAGATATTGGAAAGTCCTTTTTCTTTGATCCCTCCTCTCACGCTTTTTGATTTTTTTCATTGTCTGAGGCACATAGGATGATTCACCTTTGCAGAAGGACTTTAGCTATTTCCTATGAGGTGACAACTGGTGTACCAGAAAAATGTATTTCTGCAGACAATCTTTCCTATTTATTGTCAGCATTTGGTGAGATCTCTGTTATGTGTGAGAGACTCTGTGATATACAATGATATTAAGTTGACTTAATTGCTGTAAGATGTGCTTGGCATGCACTGTGAGAACAAAATATTTTGTTCTCCTAGCTCTTCTGTTTGCATCCTACTTAAAGGGAGAGAGCAAGGCAGTGGGATTAATTTGGACAGCTCTTTCAAGTATTTGCATGGGCACAATGAGCCAAATAGCTTCCTTCTGTGTGGTATAATTCTATGAATTTTAACCAACTGCTATCACTGTCTCAACAAATGACATTTCCTCCCCGGCAACTTTCCTCCTCAATTCTGGAATACCCCAAGGCTCCATCTGCTTTTTCCTCATTGATGAGAAAAGTGCTATATCAAATGCAAGGATTATTATTAGATGCTCCCGCTTGGCAATATGGAGTCAACTTCCACATCTGTGTGGATGACACCTAAAGCTACTTCCCTCCTTCCAGCCGTGCCTCCAGGTCCACTGATGTTTCGTCAGGTTGCTTGTCAGACATCAAAGGCTGGATGAGCATAGCCTTTTTGCAGTTCAAAAGATGGAAGCCAGGCTCCATGGCTTCGGTCAACATCTACTCTCCTGTAGCTCTGACCAACTCAACCCCTTCTGCCTATCTCTCAGACCTACCAATCACATGCAGAACATAAATGTTCAGTTTTTATCCTTCCCACCCCACATTCAGTCCCTGATCAGGACTGCTCTTCTCTACTGCCGTCAGATTGCCCTCTTCCGACAATACCTCACACAAATTGCAGCCGAAACCTTCATTCAAGTTTCTGTCACCTTCCACCTCGTTTATTCCAACCTCATCTGTCTCCCCAGCTTCACAAAAATCCAATTAATTAAAAACTCCACCACCTGTATGATATCATCCACCTCCCGTGATAAAGATCAAGATAGCAATTTGCCTTAATCCCTCTTGACTGAAACAATAAATTTGAGACAGGCAACAAATCCATCCCATTTCTACAGATGAAACCATGATTTCCCCTTCGGTGGGAGATTCTCCTGCATCTTAACAACAAGAATTTGAACTTATATAGCGCCGTTCACACTGGACGGCATCTTGGAGTGTAATAACTCAACTACTGGTAAATGCAGATTAAGAATTTAGACATTGCTTCTCTCTGAGCCTGTCCTCCCTGAACAGACGGAAATAAAAGGTGTTTCATCAGTAACAAAACCACATCCCAACCTACCCCCAAGAAAGTCATTTAACACTAAATAGAATCATTACCAACCCATAAAAGAAATGCATTTAACATTGCATTTTAATGATGTGAATTGATAACTCCAAGTAAATTAAAGACATATTTTAATACATACCTAAATTGTCAACACAAAATGCAATTCCATGCTTCATCGTGCAACAAATATTGCTTTATATGATGGTGTGATGTGTAGCTTAATACCTTCAAATTAGAATTGCTGTTTTTAATTTAATCAACATCCACTATCATTTTGTGGCAGAACGCCAGAGTTTTGACTGAGCAGCAGGACAAATGTTGTCTTGTACACACAGATGTGTTATTCTGACCTCAGCCCATCACAACCAGCATGAACTCCATCTGAAAATGTTTTCCTTCGGCAGATCTTATAACCACCAGAGAAAACAAAGAGTAATATTGAGGGGCAGGCTAACCAGCCTTGTGGCATTTTTTACTGGGAAAGACTGTTTCCCTTTATGAGCCCCATTTCCGCGACTGTTTGTGGGACACTGCTGTGCGAAATTTGGCTGCCGGGTTTCGCCCACAAATATACAGTCGGCTTTCCTGTTCTCCTTCCCCCTACCCCTCTCCTTGCCATCTTTCTGCCCTAATCCCACTTCCATGACTGTTTATAGGACACTCTTGTGAGCAGTTTGGCTGCCGCGTTTCGCCCACAAATATACAGTCAATTCTCCTACTCTCTTTCATCCTGCCCTGGCCCCTCCCCACACTGCTCTTGTTCCTACCTGACTACAGTGCCTTGGGACATCCTCTTGATGTAAAAGGCACTATATAAATATAAGTTTCGATTGATTGATTGGTTAATTGATTGATTGGTTGGTTGGTTGGTTCGTTGGTTGGTTGGTTGGTTGGTTGGTTGGTTGGTTGGTTGGTTGGTTGGTTGGTTGGTTGGTGGATCGATCGATCGATCGGTCGGTCGGTCGGTCGGTCGGTCGGTCGATGGATTGATTGATAAAAAGCATTTATACTATTCTCTGCAATTAATGTCCGGCAATATGATCTGCTATATCAGTGTCAACTGTGGTAACACTCTTGCCTCTGAGTCAGATGATTGTGGATTCAAGTTGAAACTTCGGTACTTTGCATTCACTATCTAGATTAGCACTCCAATTCTGGGGGTTGCGCTGCATTGTTGGTACAATATTTGAAAATGAGTAACCTGATCCTCCTATGCCCTGGTCAACAATTCCCCAAGTAAAATTGTTCGTTGACTTCATGGCTGTTTTTGAGAGATTGCTGCGTGCAAATTGATTGTGATGTGTGCCTACAGAAAACATCACTACACTTTACAAAAATCCTATACAGTGCTTTGAGATGGCCTCCCAACATTAAAGGTCTTATATCAAATACAAGTTTATTATTGCAACAACAACAACTTGCACTTATATAGACCTTGAAAACAAAAACAGACATTGCTGGGGCAACTCAGCAGGTCAGGGAGCATCCATGGAGAAAGGAAAATGAGTCAACGTTTCGGGTCTACAACCCTTCGTCAGAACTGTTGACTCTTTTCCCTTTCTCCATGGATGCTGCTTGACCTGCTGAGTTTCCCCAGAAACTTCGGTGTTTGTTTTCAGATTCCCAGCATCTGTAGTATTTTGTGTTTTGCTTATATAAAGACCTTCTATGCCTGTCAGTGTCTCAGAGCGATTAACAGTGGCGGAGCCTGACTCCGAGCCGGGAGGGAAAAGGGCCGAGTGAGATAATGGCAGATATTGCCATTGTGGCAGCCAGGCATTAGAGTGATGGTTGGGGGCAGTGCGAGTGGCACTGGAATATTTGACAGGTGATGTGAGTTGCACACATGCTGGTGGTTGATGTCCATGGTTTCCAGACAGAGAAGGGTCGACATGGAGCGGAAACCACAGTGGCAGGTGTGAACTGGAGTTTTGACAGTTCTTGGCCTCTAGCCAGAGCTGGCCTCTGTCTGGTTAAGATCTGTGTTTTACCTACCCTATTACTGTATTTGGATGCTTTGCTAAGGGTTACACTGGGATTTATAGTGTGATTTTATTTATAAATGATCATTTTAGTTGTTATGAATGAAAATGTAATAAAAAGAAGTAAAACATTGCAATGAATGAAACTATATAACTAAAATGACCAGAATAAAATAAAAATTATGTAAAACCAAGAAAATGCAGTCCTCTATATATACCGTAGGTGATATTTATATTATATATTTTACCCAAATAATAAATTGGTCACTCAATCCATGACTGTTTGTGGAACACTGCAATTGGCTGCCACATTTTGCCCACAAAATATACAGTCAATTCACTTTACAGTAAATTATTTAAAGCATTTTGAGACATCTCAAAGACGTGATAAGACATTATATCAAATTCAAGGATTATTATATTGTTATTATATGCATGAGACCTGTGTTCGAATCCAGGCAGATCAGGGCAAAACCTTGGGCAAGTTTCCTTACTCCACACGCCTAATAATAATCCGTCAAAACAAAACACAATAATAAAATTGGTCATTCCAATCCACGACTGTTTGTGGCACACTGCTGTGCACAATTGGCTGCTGCACTTTGCCCACAAATATACAGTCAATTCACTTTACATATATTCTGTGAAGCACTTTGAGACATTGATAAGATGTGAAAAACGCTATATCAAATGCAAGGATTATTATTATTATATTGGCATTTATAAAACACCCCTCATGCAAGTGCTCCAAGGTTCTACTCTGCATGAGGATAACTATATAAATGCATAAATGTTGTTATTTACCAATGGGTTCTTGTGCTGATAGTGACCAGTCCTCTCTCGGGATGTCACTTTCCAGTAAATTGTTTAGTTCTTGAATTGGTTCTTTCAAAAAGTTATTTTCCTGCTTTTTGGCTTCTCCTGAGAGATTGAGAACCAACACCAGGGTCACAGAATTCTGTTGCATAAATAAAGCTGCTGTGAAAGAGAACTGGATGGTAGTAGAGCAATTTTATTTTTCACCAAATCATTAATGCAGGAAAATTGTGGTTTGTGACTGTTAGTCCCAAAACAAACAGGAGCACAGTAGCTAATGAAAAGCATTGTCAGATCAAAGCTCTGGGGCATGATAGCAAACATAATAACAACAAACAACAACAACAAGGTAATAATCCTTCCTGGAGGGCTTTACATAACTATCATTTTCAATAGAAATTTACAATGAAGAAATAATGATAATAGCAATGGATTCTGGAAGGGAGGTTCAGTCTAGGTTCTCTCCTAGAGAGATAAACTGTTTGGCTGGTACGGCAGGATTGCCTGCCAGCAAACCCAAAGGAAGCCTGACAGGACATAATGGATTGGGTCAATGCCAATGATAACACCCAGTGCACCTACAGGGAGGTGCAGAAGAAATCCAATGACTTAAAGAGGACAGCTAAGGCAAGGCATTAACTGTCTTTTGATGTGTAAAATACTCATTAAAGGAGGAGGTCCTCAATCTTACCTGCTTGTCCCTTCATTTCCTCTACTTTTATATGGGTTGTTCCAGATGCTGGCAGATGAATACAAATCTGTGTATAGGGACCGAGCGGAGCTGAAGCTGAAGGAGGAGAAGCTGTTAATGGTGAAGGAAATTAATGTACCTCTCACTACCGGCTTAGAGGAAAAAGAGCCAGAAGTCTCAAAGTAGTTCTGTAATAAAAGAATGTTGGAAGATCCATAGGAAATATTTATTTCATTGGCTGCATAAAAGACTGCATAATAAACAATAAGAATGGCATTAGTTACAAACCTTGCTTACATGTAATGCATTCATAGCTTTCAGAATCTAGCTACCTGTGCACAGCAGTAATAGTGAATTGAATGAGGAGGCTTCAGCCTTCCTAAGGAGAACAATCCTCGTATTTGATATTTGATATAGCGCTTTTCACATTTTCTAGATGTTTCAAAGTGCTTCACAGAAGATACTGTAAAGTGAATTGATTGTATATTTGTTGGTGAAACTCGGCAGCCAACTGCGCACAGCAGAGCTCCACAAACAGATAACAACAATTTATATAGCGCCCTCCACGCCGGACGGCGTCTCATGTGAATTGAAATGACCATTTATTCATGTTGTTTTTCAACGGAGTATTATCAGGCATGTGGAGTCAAGAAATTTGCCAAAAGTTTGGCCCTGCCTAGAATCAAACCGCAAAGCGAGAGCTCTAACCACTGAGCTACAGGATTCCAGATGATACGGATGGACATGGATAGACATACAGATAAAAAACTTGTTAAGAAATAAATAGAGGGGCATTTCAGTAATTTTAACTGGTACAAACCCAGAACTATTAACTCACAAAATTGTATTGAATTACATGGTAGCAATCAAAGAGCAGAAAAACACAAACCAGATTTATTAATTCAGAGACATATGTTCAAAATCTAGATGGTATGTACCTGTATTTAAATCAGCTCTTCAAGTCAAAACAACAACAATGCACATTGATATAGAGCCCTTCCTGCAGAGTGGCATCTTGGAGCACTTACCAGTGGCAGAGCTTGACACTGAGGCTGAGACAATAAGGGAGGTGACTGTAGACATATTCAAAGAGGAAGATGTTCAGGTGTGATTTGCATATGTGTAAGGAGGGGCAAGGCAGAGGGATTGAGGCTGAGAGTTCCAGAGTCTCAAAGGCATAATGGCTGAAAAGCACAGCTATCAATTACGGAGCAGAAGGGATGAGGCATGAGCTAGCTGAGTGAAACGTGTGAGTAGAGAAATTAGGTATACACAGGTTGAAGAAGTAGGGAGATGCCAGAGCATGAAATTATTTCTTACAGAGTGTGAGGGTCTTGAAATTGATCTGTTCTAAAATAGAGAGTCAGTGGAGCGATGGCAAGAACTGGTGTAATGGGGGTGCAGAGTATGGTCCGTGTGATGCTACAGGAGCAGGAATAAAAGCAGAGGACGTGGGGCTGGAATAAAAACGTTTAGCAGAGACAAAGTGATGGTGAGACTCAATCCAGGGAATGGATTCCCACTGAGGTAGAAAAAGGAAGAGAGTCAGTTGAGGATGATGGCATGATCAATTGTGTCAAAGGCAGCGGAAGGGTAAGGAGGACAAGGGCTACCCCAGGTGAAGGGCACTAATATGGAGTCCTGTAGCTCAGTGGTTAGAGCACTTGCCTTTATCAGCGAGAGACCTGGGTTCAATTCCACGCAGGGCAAAACTTTAGGCAAATTTCCTTACTCCACATGTCTAATAATAATTTCTCAATAAAAACAATAAGAATTTGGTCACTCAATCCACGACTATTTGTGGAATATTGCTGTGCGCAATTGGCTGCCAGATTTCACCCACATATATAGTTAATTCACTTTACAGTATATTCTGTGAAGTGCTTTGAGGCATCTAGAAGATGTGAAGAGCGCTATATTAAATGCAAGGATTATTATTATTTTGATCTGCAGCCTATGGAGGGTGGAATTGGGGAGGCCGACAAGCAGGGCGTGGGTATTGTCAAGCCTGGACATAATGAAGGCACGAATGAGAGCTTTGGCAACCTGAAGGATGAGGTAGTTGTGGAATCAGGCAATGTTGCAGAGATGAGGGAAGGAAGAGTGTGTCACAATAATAATAATAATCATTGCATTTGATATAGCGCTTTTCACATCTTATCGGCGTCTCAAAGCACTTCACAGAATATACTGTAAAGTGAATTGACTATATTTGTGGGCGAAATGAGGCAGCCAATTACGCACAGCAGTGTCCCACAAAGAGTCGTGGCATGGATATGTGGGAGATAAGACAGTTGAGGATCAAACAAGATGCCTAGGTTCCTGACTGGCTTAGTGAGGTAGAGTGTGCATCCTTTGAGCAAGGTTCAGGGAATAAAAAATGCCAGCCAGATAGGACTAGAAAAAAATTATTCCACACTTCACTATTTCCAAATTACAACCAAATCCACAGTATACTGAAGGTACAGTAGTTTGGACTGTATCTTGTAATAACTTCACAAATTGTAAAAAAATATCCCATTGAAAATTAACATATAAAAGACCCTTATTCTGTCAGCATTATTGGGCAAGTGTTAATCTCACCAGTCTTCACTTGGTAACTATAATAGCACTCAAGTACTGTATAGGTAGAAATACAGTAGCATTGTTTTTTAACACCATGAATACTGAAGAGAAATTAATTACAATACACTCTAAAGAGAATGTTTCAGCATGCCTGGCACAACCTTCTCACTTCCACCTCAGTAGTAATGTCTGGCATAATTAATATATGCCTCTTCCCATATTTAATAACATTGTAGACCTGTAAAAACACACAGTGATAACTAGCGGTAGTGCCAAAGACAGTATTAATTAATGCCTTATTCTTGCAAGACAGTTAGGCCTCTGGAGAAAAAGGTGTTATCTCCCAGAACCAATTTGTAAACTCTATAGTAACTGTGGCCCTCTTCCCTGATCGTCCATCAAGCAGTTCACTTCCAGCCCTCAAGATATCACTGGTATGAGCAACAGTAGGGCTTTGACACTCAGCCTCGTCAATAACTGTGGAAATAATTGCAGGACTCCGAGTTTCAGCCTCTTCATGCTAATTCTTCTGCATTTACCTGCTCACAGTCAATCAATGAAAAGAAGTAGATTGTAATGCCAACAATCTTTCTGCAGGTAATATAGGCAGGACAAATATAGCTGGAGAGCAAGACTCGGGACAGACTGAATATATGTTCTGTTCTGAATCCATTGCAACCCACAGGTGTAACTGTACAATTGGGGATTATGTAACACACGTTTAAATTGAATTTAAAATTCACAAATGGTTTGGCTTCAAAGATAAGTAGCACTACCACCTTGTCAGTATTTTGTCCTGTGAGCCTTGCCTTTCTCCAATTTTCATCCAGTTCAGTACATCTATATTATGTAAGACTGCAATAAGAAAAGCAAACAGAGCTGTGGTCAGATTCCACCTTGAGTATTGTGTACTATTTGGGTTGCAACAACATGGGAAGCTGCCCAAACCCTAGAAGGTGAGAACAATAAGCATAATTTAGAGTGTTAGAGGCATGAACAATGAGGATTGATATGGATAAAATAAGTTTTGAGTGTGGAAAGGAGATGTATCAGAGGGGACCAAATAGAGGTATTTCGGATGTGAATTAAAATATATAGTCAATTCACAATGAAGCAAGTTGAGACATCTCAAAGACATGATAAGGCACTATATCAAATGTAAGGATAATTAGTATTACAACTATTATTATAGTAAATAATAACAGAGAAACTTAATCATAATACAGTAGTACTTTTATATACTATACAAAAGTGACAGGACGTGAAGGCGCAGATTAGAGCTTGTGCAGGGCAATCTTAAAGAGACATCAGCAAGTATTTATTTACACAACATCTGGGACAAGTTATCAGGAAGAATGGTTGTGGTCAGGACACTGGACTCATTATTGAAACAGCGTTGATATTTATGGTAGAATGAAATCAAATGGGCTGAAGAGCCTTGTTCATTCAGACTATACTTATGGCTGGTATCATGGATCTGAAAACCCTGCAGTGCTCAATTGACTGCCCGCTTTTCGTTCATAAAATATACAATCAATTCACTTTACAGTATATTCTGTGAAGCGCTTGAGACGTCTAGAAGATGTGAAAAGCGCTATATCAAATGCAAGGATTATTATTATTACTGTATTATCTGGAATGAATGAGTGGAGCTGAATATGACATTTATTGAGATTTGTTAATCTGACACCCTACTTGTAAAGTCACAGTTTGGTTCGGCCGCAGGTGTGACTTTACTGGTTCTTTGGAACAGCTTCCCTATGTGAAAGGCACTATACAAATGTAATTTTGTTGTGGTTGTTCTTTTAATGTCATATCAAATGGAAATGGCTGGTAAACATTGCAAGGATGCTATCTAAAAAGCAAGAATGCCAGCGTGCCATGAGTTTGAAATCAGGGAAGCGAAATAGGTGTTTCAGTGATGTATAAGGCTGGTTGCATACATTTGAAGGTTAGATTTTTAATAAGCATCTCATTGACTATTAACATTTACAATTAATTGTGTAAGACATAATACAATCCTAGGATCTCCTTTAAGCGAGGAGAATTTGAAAGTAAATAATTAAATCTAAATACTTGTAGATGGGATTTATTCCCCCTTTCAACATATCCACATGGAAGAACCCTGCTGTGGCATGTTACTTATCAACACATCCCCGCTAAGCTTATCACACTTCAAGAAATAAACTGCGACAGTTTTGGACTTATTAAAAAAACTTGCTCAAATAAAGTATTGTGGGCTATTGCTGTCAGAGAGAATAATCCTTTTTTCAAGGTGGCAGTTTCTCAGAATACATTCCCTACAAGTGCACACATGAGGGTATTGAATACAAGATGAACACTCATGAAGTAATGCTTCACTGAATTCATCACCTAATTTGTTGTACAAGCTATAAGTGCATCCTGTTTTTCCTTCGAGTGTTCATATTCTCCTTGGCAGAAGATCATTATCTCTCTCTCTTTCTCTCTCTGAGACATCCATCACAGAGTCGATTGTGTGCCTTAGTTTTATGTTGGCAAGTCTGAACTTAGTTTCACACTGAAGTTCTTTACTGCTACCCTATTACTAAATTAAATGTATTTCTGTGCTTGTGTGCACACCATCCCAAATAAAATGATATGAGCAAGATTTTCTGTGTTATTACAAATCACAGCAGCATCTGAATAAATGGAAAACCTCAGATACTGGTTCGCAATACAAGGCACAAAATGAATTGAAACATCTCCATCATCAGCTTGAGCAAGCATCAGAAATATTAAACTAGTCCCAGCCTCCCATGACAAGAAGAATTCAAGCAGTTGAGGGACAAATTAAAGGGCAGGTGATGAAAAATAGAAGAGAAATTATTCAGGGAATTGTATTAAATAATACATACTGAATACATGAAATGTTTGATAACACAGATTCAATGTTTTCACACCATTTGGAGTCCGCTAGACACAGTAAATTCCAGATAATAGGATAACTGACTTAACTTGTCACTACCAATTAAGTAGCCAGGTGGACAATTTCCTTTCTACTTCCCATTCAAAATGTTAATAAGGAACTTGTCACTCTATTGAACACATAACTTATTTCCATTCTAGAATATACAGTCAATTCACTTTACGTTGTATTCTGTGAAACGCTTTGAAACATCTCAAAGACAATGGTAAGGCTCTGTATCAAACGCAAGGATTATTATTATTGTAAATTCTTACAATATAAAAATCATTGGAGAAAAAATAATATAAGATGGCATCTTGCACTGCAGCGTTAAGAAAATAACATTCTATCAGCAATTCTGTTTCTCTCTGCCACTCGTATTTTGGCTTTCTCTCTGACTCTAATTATCTGCTTTCCCTTCTCCTCCTGGTCATCCTACAGCTCCTAATTTCAAAAAAGCAGGTGGTGTCAAAGCAGGGATCACAGACCTTTGTCAATGGTTCTTTGTAGTTGGCATGTGGATAATTGGTGTTGTCACATATTGCAAACATATTGGGACCGAGGGCAGAATCAGGGTCTGGCTGTGATTCTCCCAATAATCATACACCCAGCCAACAGTCACTGTTAAGGCTTATGCATGAGTTTACAACAACAACAAAATTGCGCAAATCACAAGATTGATTTGGATGAAGAAAGTCCTTCAGCCCATGCAGAATACCCATCCTACCATTCCATCACAGCATCATGCTGGTTTTTAAAGGAGTCTAATGTCCTGGCCTCAACCACCCTTCCTGGCAACTTGTTCCAGTCGTTAGTTATCCTCTGAGTACAGAAACACTTCAAACAACAAACAAACAACAAATAAAACTTACATTTATATAGCGCCTTTCATGTCGAGAGGACGTCCCAAGGCTCTTCCTGGTGTTTGTCCTGAAATTGCCCTTTGCAACTCCAAACCATGTCCCATTGCTCGACTGTCTTGGTGCATCCTAAAGTATTGTTCTGGGTTTACATTTTCAATCCCATTTAAAATTATATTTATGGCCATTTGATGAGTTACCAGAACACCACATATGCTGAGTACCTGTGAGAGCCACGCCAGGTAATGAAAGAGTCAGGTGTCATTAGGATAGGAGGAACCGAGACGACGTAAAACATCAGAGAGTGATTTTTTAATTTGTTTGCAAACACACACTGCATTGATCCTTATCACTCAGAAATGCATCTGCAAGTAAATTAGGGGGATTAAAATGAGCCATGACTCTTCTGCCGTACATGATGTAAAATATAGTCAAGTACTTTCTCATGCGGATGGACCGTGTGGCTTAACTTCATTAATTTTCCATGATTTAGTATCCACTTCATTTGCGGAGGCAGTGGAGGGGAAAATTCTGCCTGAGCATGTAGACTTTTACCACTTTGCTGCTAACGTTCATTCTCTAATATTAATGCTTATAGATGTACCTTGGAAAACTTTAAGGAAATGAATTGCTTCAACCTCTCATTTCTTATGCACTGGTGACAATCTCATTATCAAAAGTTCAGGAGTCTTGCAGACCAATCAATAATTGTATCCATGGCAACAGATGTTTCTAGCTGCATGTGATTGGATATTCAAACTAAAATAATTTTCCATCTTCCTGCTTCTCCACAATAAAGGTATTTCTGTGACCAAGGGATGGATAAGTCATTTGGGCCATTAAGAGAGAAATCAGCTGTGAATCCATTGATTACCAAACATGGTATCAGTCAGAATGTTTCTTTGAGGAGCAAGATTCATAATATTTAAGTGATGAATTGGGGAAAGGAAAAGAGAAGCACTATATGAACTTATGAAGAGCAGTTCTGGAGATCTTTAGTGAATATAGTAAGTGATATATGCCCAGGAAGAAGAAAAACACTAGAAATATGCCAAGACAGGAGGAAATTACATGTGGATAAAGTACAACAACAACAACAAAATTACATTTATAGAGCACCTTTCACGTCGGGAGGACGTTCCAAGGCATTGATACAAGAAAATTCACTGAAAGTTTTCTTTTCATAGAATTTGCTTTATTTAATTGTTCTTATTATTGGATCGAATGTCTTGTATTGTTTTGGTTGTGCATTTCTGTTTTTCTTTTTCTTGCAAACAGTTATGCTTGTTAATCCTAAATGCTCCGAGACATTACTCTATGTGAAGTGCACTATATAGTGCAAGTTGTTCTTGTACTTTAGGGATGCTTATAATGATTCTTGCCTTCGATATGTCTCAAAGTCCTTCGCAGAACATACTATAAAGTGAATTGACTGTCTATTTTGTTTGTAAAACACAGCAGACAATTGTGCACAGTAATGTCCCACAAACATTTGTGGATTGGAGTGCCCAATTTTTTTGGAAGGAATTATTACC
Organism: Hydrolagus colliei; assembly: GCA_035084275.1. Classification (NCBI taxonomy): domain Eukaryota; kingdom Metazoa; phylum Chordata; class Chondrichthyes; order Chimaeriformes; family Chimaeridae; genus Hydrolagus; species Hydrolagus colliei. The sequence continues at coordinate 23,889,011 of CM068744.1, read as the reverse complement.
CCCAGAAAAGCAATCCGCTAACCGACTAACAACATGAAAATATGGGTCCCAACATGACAAGCACTATACAAATGTAATTTTGTTGTTGTACTTCCTGCTAGGTAAACAGAGGCACGTGGACAACAACAACAACAAAATTACATTAATAGAGCGCTTTTCACGTCGGGAGGACGTCCCGAGGTGCTGAAGAATCAGGTTGGGATCCGAGCAGAGGAGGAAGGTTCGGGGTAGGGGAAAGGGGAAGGAGAGTAGGAGAAGGAAAGATTTAGGAGGGGAGCAGAAGGCATGGTCGAAGAAGAAGGTCTTGAGACCAGCCTTGAAGGAGGAAAGAGAGGAATAGAGGTGAAGGGATTGCGGGATGGAGTTCCACAGTGTGGGAGCAGATAGGCTGAAAGTCCCGCCACCGATGGTGGGGCAGTAAGAGCGGTGGAAGTGGAGCAGGCCAGAGCCTGCTGAGCGGAGGGGACGGGCGGGCTGATAGGGAGACAGCAGGTCGGATAGATAGGTGGGGGGCAAGGCCATGAATGGCCTTGAAGGTGAGGACGAGGATCTTGAATTCGATCATCTGGGGGATGGGGAGCCAGTGGAGACGGGCGAGGGTGCGTGTGATGCGGAGTAAGGAAAGTTGCCCAACATTTTGCCCTCCTGGGAATCTAAACCAGGTCTATAGCTTAGAGCAGCAGTTTTCAACCAGGGGTACATGTACCCCAGGGGGTACAGAATTACTTCCAGGGGGTACAGGTGGCAGTACATTGATTTATTTAGCTCTTATTTAGTGTTTTATGACATTCCAAATTATATATTTAATTGTTATTCCCCTCGTTGTGTATGTGCTAGTTATTTTGTTATATAAGAAAAGCTTGGTCATAAAATGCAAATGGATGAGGGGGATGGTGTGTGTGTGTATGTGGTTGAGTGGGGGTATATGATAATGTTGAAAATTAACAAGGGATATGTTACTGAAAAAGGTTGAGAACCACTGGCTTAGAGTACGATTGGGATTGTAAAAGCGCTTGTTAAGAAATGGCAGTGTGTTCTGGTACTTCACACAGAACAAAAGACTGGGGATGTGTTTTCTTCATGGAAGCCTTTATTATTGTTATTGTTATTGTTGTTGTTATTATTATTATTATTATTATTATTATTATTTCAACACCACACTGACTCATGCTGCTAACCTATGATCTGGTCCATCAAAAATTCACACTGCGAATATTGCAAGATGTACAGATTTGTGATGGATAACACAGATTTGATTATTAATTGGTTTTAGGATCTGTCATCGATTTTCTCATTAATTAATGATGGGTTATGTTCATACAGAATATTCCGGGTTTGTAATATGGATGTATGTGGAAAGTCCTCCATTAACTTGTCACCTAAGTATCTTTCATCCTTCTGCTCCTGTATGTTACAATGACAGCTCTAATTGGGTGGGTGGCAGGGCAGAATGTCAAAACAGACCAGAGGTCTCTGCAGGCCTAAATATAACAATTTGTAACATATCTGTCTTATCTACAGAACAGTGCACACCATTCATAAACTTTACACCCACAGTACTCAGATATTGTGATTAAATTCCCAGCTTTTCATTAAGCTTTAGATTTAGTGGAAAATTGTTGATTTCTCATTTTAATTGTTATCAATTAAACCACTCAATTCCATTAATCTCACTGATTTCGCTTCTTCAAGTTTTTCCCCTCCTTCTAGAGAAATGTCATTCCTTTTCCTTGTTACAGGTGTCAGTTGGCACAGATTGTAGCACTCTCTCTTAAGAGTCAGAAGGTGATGGGTTTATTTTCCACATCAGGATTTTGAACCCACAGGTGACACTAGGCTGACACTTCAACACAGTGCTGGGTGAGTGCCTCATTGTTGGAGCTGCGTACTATAGGTAAGCTGTTAAAAACCAAGGTCCACCTTTCAGATAGAACTTAAATATTGCATGGAGTCGCTCACATAGAGAAGGGAGTTTCGCCCATTATCCTGGCCAACAATTGCCCAGATAAAATTGATCATTCGCTTAATTGTTGTTTGTGGTATATTGCTGTTGTTGGGATATCTGATCCCATAGCCAGACAATGCAATATGGTGCAACTCAATTTGACTAACAACTGACAATTATATACTTATTACAGAATACCTTGCAGTCCTTAAAACTGAACCCTTCAGTCACAGATAACAATCCTGTCTACCTCAGGACGTACAGCACACAGCAGCACCCCTCTCATGCTTTGTTTAGCATATTCACTGAGTGGAATATCAGGCGCTTGCTTCTGTAACTGAACCTTCCTCATCTGTGGAACAGAACAATTGAAACCATACTACCCATTCCCGTAGTTCTTATGGATAAAGGGATTAAGGAATATGGGGATAAGGCAGGCAGGTGGAGTCAGATTAGAAGATCAGCCATGATCTTATTGAATGGTGGGGCAGGATTGAGGTGCAGGATGGCCTACTCCTGCTCCTTATTCTTATGTTCTTATGTTCTGGATCACAGTGGCAGGCTGGAGATCTCAGCTTCCACCTTGAGATATTCCCCAACTGTTGCATTGAGCCACTCTTTCCCTCCTATCTTTATACTTCTCCACCAGCCTCGCTTACTCTAAAACAAAACCCTTTTACATGTGATTATTCCCTCATTGGTCATCCTGGTATCTCCTGGTTCTTGGTGATTCTTGCCCTATTTTTCATTAGCCCTTTCTTTATCTTGATTAGCAGAGTGGTTCTCAAACATTTCTGTTTTCCCAAAGTCTCTCATTATAAAACACCTCCCCATCTAACCAGGCCTGTTTTGTCTGCTTCCTTGCTTACCCCATGACTTCCCACTCTTGAGAATGGAAAGAGTAGTTATATTAATGTATTTAACTGAAAACGTTTTCTGTTCTTCATCCTTCACAGTTCACTTATCATATCTACTACAACTGGTCCCAACCTGACTGCATTCAGTTCTGATTTACCGACAGAGCTGGTTTCTGCAATTCTGCAGCCTTCTCAGTTTTATACCTAAATTTCTAATATTATACAACTTATTATACACATTGATTTACTGATTAAACATAAAATAAACCTAATGATTTCACTAAACCTAACACTGTGTCCAAAGTAGCTGCTTAGAAATTTGCCAAGAGGCTTATGATAAGTGTCAGGCTCAAAATTCAGAAGGGAACCAAGCAGAATATAGGAAGTGTAGGATAGAACTAAAAAAGGAAGTTAGAGGGGCAAAGAGACTGCATGAGAAACAATTAGCGAGTAAGATTAAGGGGAACCCTAAGGTTTTTTACCAACATATTAAGAGTAAAAGGTGGGGCCAATTAGGGACCTAGGAGGAAATCTCATTGTGGAGGCAGAGGGCATGGCTGATGTACTGAATGAGTACTTCGCCTCTGTCTTCACAAAAGAAAATGATACAGCCAATGCCATGGTATTAGAGGAGAGGGTAGGAGAAATGGATAGAATAATTATAACCAGAGAGGAAGTTCTAAAAAGGTTGACGTCACTCAAGGTGGATAAGTCACCTGGTCCGGATGGGATGCACCCTAGGTTACTAAGGGAGGCACGGGAGCAAATAGCAGGGACTCTGGCCATGATCTTTCAATCTTCCCTGGACACAGGGGTCGTGCCAGAGGACTGGAGGTTAGCTAATGTTACTCCCTTGTATAAAAAGGGGCAGAAGGACAATCCTGGTAACTACAGACCAGTCAGTCTAACGTCGGTAGTGGGCAAACTTCTAGAGTCCATAATCAGGGACAAGATAGACCTTCACTTAGAAAGATATAGGCTAATAAAGGACAGTCAACATGGATTTGTTAAAGGCAAATCTTGCCTTACAAATCTGATATAATTTTTTGATGAGGTAACGGAATGGGTGGATAATGGTAGCGCAGTTGATGTAGTTTACATGGACTTTCAAAAGGCATTTGACAAAGTGCCACATGAGAGACTTATTAGGAAATTAAAGGCCCACGGCGTAAAAGGGGACAGTGGCAGAGTGGATCCACAACTGGCTGCGAGACAGAAAGCAGAGAGTTGTAGTGAGCGGCTGTTTTTCAGAATGGAGGGAAGTGAGCAGTGGTGTGCCACAGGGATCGGTTTTGGGACCATTGCTCTTTGTAATCTATATCAATGATCTGGACTTGGGTGTACGGAGTACAGTTTCCAAGTTTGCAGATGACACTAAGTTAGGGAGAATAGTAAATAGTGAGGAGGATAGTAGCCATCTGCAAGAGGATATAGACAAATTGGTAAAGTGGGCAGACACATGGCAGATGAAGTTTAATGCAGAGAAGTGTGAGGTGATGCATTTTGGGAGAAGAAATGAAGGGAGGCAATATAGGCTAGATAGTACAATTTTAAATGGTGTGAAGGAACAGAGAGACCTGGGGATTTGTGTTAGTGACTCATTGAAGGTGGCAGGACTGGTAGACAAGGCTGTTAAGAAGGCATATGGGATACTAGGCTTTATAAATAGGGGTATAGAGTACAAAAGTCAGGAAGTGCTGACTAACCTCTATAGGACTTTGGTGAGGCCTCAGCTGGAATACTGCGTTCAATTCTGGTCACCACACTACAGAAAGGATGTGAAGACATTGGAAAGGGTACAAAGAAGATTTACTAGGATGGTGCCAGGATTGAGGGACTTCAGCTATAAGGAGAGGCTAGATAGGCTAGGGTTATTCTCTCTGTAGCAGAGAAGATTGAGGGGAGACCTAATAGAGGTTTAGAAGATCATGAGGGGTTTCGACAGGGCAAATAGAGAAAAACTATTTCCACTCGTGGGTGAATCTGTGACTCGTGGTCACAGATTTAAAATAGTTTCAAGGCGAAGTAGAGGGGAGCTGAGGAGAATTTTTTTCACTCAGCGAGTTGTTCGAATCTGGAATGCATTGCCTGAAAAGGTGGTGGAGGCTGATTCGATAACAACTTTTAAAAGGGAATTAGATCTTTATTTAGGGAGAACATGTCTATTAGGCTATGGGGAGCGGGCAGGGCAGTGGGATTGAATCGCTCTTTTCAAAGAGCCGGCACAGACTAGATGGGCCAAATGGCCTCCTTTTGTGCCATAAAATTCTATGAATCTATGAATCTAAAATACAGTGTAAATCCACTTTACAGTAGATTCTATGAAGTGCTTTGAGACATTTTCTGACATGAAATGTACCATATCAACAACAACCACAAATAACAAATTACATTTTTAGAGCACCTTTCACATTGGGTATCAAACGCAAGTAATATAATCATACAGTACTGGCTGCACAACCAAGGAAAGAAACAGTCAATATGTATTAAATAAGAACTTCTTCGCAGAATGATTTTTGCAATCTTGCTTGTATGCTTGTGAATTTTCCTTAGATTTGTTCATTCTACTGATAAATAAATGCCGTGTTTATATTGGAGAATGGTTAATTTCTACATTGTGAACTTAACAAAAAGAAAATCAGAACTACAAACTGTTACTGGAGGCTTTGATAGAACACCCATTGTGGTTTAATTTGCAATATTTCTTACCAGGAAAGTATCCTTCTAAAAGATTTCCCACTATCCCATGGAATTTCTGGAGTTTTTAAGGGTCATTGTGACCCGATTAAGGTTACAAGAAAGAAAAATTATTTGCGTGGCACAGATATCGTATTAACAATGTTAGAATAATGATAATAATCCTCACATTTGGTATTGAGCCTTTCTGAAACTGCTTCACTGGTCAAGCATATCTGTGTACATGAATGTGGCAGCCCAATTGCTCACAGTTGTGTCCCACAAACAGCCAAGAAAACATTCTTGATTTGATTTGAAGGATTGATCAGCAGGACACTGGAGAAAACTCCTTTCTCTTTGAACTTGTAAGATATTGTGAAAATCAGAAACCGTTACCTTTTTATAAACACGTTTTTAGATATGTATTTGTCCCTTTCAAGTGATCTTAAAGACTAAACTATCCAAGTTGTCAGCGAGCTCAATCAATGCATTAGGCTTGGATACTGTACTCTTAAACAAGATGAACGGTCCAAGAGTTCCACATCATCATGCTATTTCTGCTTTGAAAATTCCATCTGGAATCAATTGTACACCCTTACCTGGAAGAACGAGCCTTGCTTACCTAACTCCAGAGCATATTATAATGAATAAATATATTTTTCCCACAAATATACAGTCAATTCACTTTACAATATATTCTGTTATGTTCTTCAGGAGAGATGGATGGCGGCGGGGGGGGGAGAGGGACGGCAGCGGGCGGGTGAGAGGTACGACGGCGAGGGGAGAGAGGGACGGCGGCGGGGGGGAGAGAGGGACGGCGGCGGGTGGGAGAGACGGACGGCGGCAGGGGAGGTGGGCGGAGAGAGGGACGGCGGTGGGGGGGAGAGAGGGACGGCGGTGGGGGAGAGAGAGATACGGCGGGGGGAGAGACGGATGGTGGCGTGGTGGGTGGGGGGAGAGATGGACGGCGGCGGGGGGGTGGGGGGAGAGAGGGACGGCGGTAGGGAGGTGTGGGGAGAGACAGGGTGGATGTGATAATATACAGACAGATAGAGATGGGGGGGATGTGAGAGAGGAGAAAGACACAGAGACACAGACAGAAAAACACAGAGATGGAGAGAGTGAGTGTGAGAGACACAGAGAGAGAAATATATTTACCTCCTGAGGAGATAGGCCCCGAATGCGCACGCACCCCGAATGCGCGTGCTGCGCGAGCACACCCAGTATAAAAACCCTGAAAATATCGATATTTCGGTATATCTCGATCATTTTAATAAATATAGAAAGACACCTTTCAAATTAAGACTGGATTTAAGTATTTCCCATAATTTTATGACAAAATAATTGTAAAAGATAGAAAGGTGGTCAACCTTTGAAATTTGTTTTAAATGGAAGTGAAACTTTTTATTCTAAATAAATTGTATAAGAGGATAACTAATAGTTATGACACTGAAAGCCTTTGAGTTGTGTCAGGCTTTTTTTTTGTTTCAATTCATTCCAGTATTTGTATGTGTATTATAACTGTTATGGATTTAGCAGCATGAGTGGATTATTTAACCCATCCTACTTGTTGCCCCATTAAACCTATAACAATTCTTCAATTCCGATTGCCCTGATTCCTATTCATATCCCTTGATAGTCCTACTTACCAATAGATTGACAGACCGACTTACTGACGTACTTCCTTCCTGTAAGTATCTGTCAGTCTGTCCCTCAATCTCTCTGCTTTACCCCCTCTCTCCCATTTGTTCCGAGTCAGGCTCTGCCACTGGCTAGAGCTAGCGCTCTGAGATGCTACCCTGCATGGAGGGCACTATATGTGCAAGTTGTTGTTGTTGTTGTTGTCGTCCATCTGTCTATTTATCTTTTCTGAATGTTTCAATCAACTGTATCTAAAATATAAAAAAATGCTAAGAGTCGACCGATGGGCCATATCCCTGTAGGCCATATTCTGGTTTTCCTAGATACAAATTAATAATTTGATTCAAAGAGTTTGCTTAATTTGTGTTTTATAATGTCATATCTGAGGGAATGGTTTAATGTCATATCTGAGGGAGTGGTTTTGTGTAGGTGTTTGGAAATTGGAAAGAGGTTTGTCTTGAGGTGGTCCCACACAAAGGTTGGGTCGCCTTGGGACGTCCTCCTGACGTGAAAGGCACTGTAATTTTGTTGCTGTTGATGTTGTTTGCGGCCCCTATATTTTACCTGACAATGATACTAAATACTGTCTTCTTAATCTGGTGTTGAATCCACACATGTATGATCGTGAAAAGGAAAATTGAGATTGTTTTATGTCAGGCCAGGAAATCTTTAAACATATCAGGTTGGTGCCCCGATTTGCTTGGAGTCCCATTCAATTGCACGATTTGCACACCCATGTTTGGAAGGTGTCTTTTTGAAATTCAATGAGCCCATTTCCTCCCCAGGTTTCATTCCTAGAAGCAGCTTTCAGAAAGACAAATAACGTAAGAATGCAGCACGACAATAAAATGGGAAAAGCCATATGACCATTAAACCAGTTTCTTCCATACCCTTATCTCTCCTCATATTCTGGAAGAAAATATTGTATTGATGTGCCTAGAATCTCACAGGTAATTAAGCATAAATCAGAATGGAATATCAGCCATGATTGAATGGTGGGGCAGGCTCGATGGGCCGAATGGCCTACTCCTGCTCCTACTTCTTATGTTCTTATGTACTTATAAGCTTCTGATTAGTCTTGGATTCCCACCATCCAGCCAATCTATTGTACTGTAGAATTTGATTTATGTCTGTGGATGTAAACACCATATATTGTGAGCATTTGATAGATCCACTGGAAAGCTGATAAAACAATTCCTCCCTAAAGGATTCTATTTAAAATGGGACAGCATTCCTATTGCTTTACCGTTGAGGTAGTTCAGAGCACCTGTAACAACATCAACAATTTACATTTATATAGCATCTTTCATGTCTCAAAATGACTCACACAGCTGACTTTGAGCTGAATGATGGGGTAGCTGTGGACCCAACTTCCATTTCAATCACAGTGTCAGACGTGTCCATCATTGACATGGTTCACAATAGACAACAGACTGCATTGCTCACTTGAATGAACTTTACCCCAGTAGTAATTGTCTATTATAATAAAGCAGCATCCAAAATTTACAGCACACGTGAATGATAACCATGAAACTTGTACAATCATATTTCATCATGGTTAGTCTGGAGATTCTGGCACTAAAATACTTATTTTTATGCAATGGCTTCCCTTCATTCATTTGTATTGGGAAGCTAAAACCAGGTTTGTGTGAGACTGTTTAATGTTCCGACAGCAACAGCTTTCACAGGATAATAAAACTGATTCTATTCATATGGGTGTTTGTGCTGCATTTCAATGACTAAATCTATTTTTATTATTCTGTAAAAGAATTTCTGTTTGAGCGTGATTGTCCAGCAGCCTGCAACAGCTTATTACATTAAAACTAAAACATTTTGTTGGTCTCCTCCTAATAGCCAGATCCTCTAGGTCCTTCTGATGTATTTTATGCCTCTATAGGGCTCCCACTTACTTTCATTTTTCATCTTGCATTTAAAATAGATTCAGGGGGGAAATAGGTAAGAATAAACAGCCTCCTTATATACCCACATTGTTACAGCACAGTTTTGTAATCATACTCAAATTGTTAATTCAATATACAGTATATGATTTATAGACTAAATGGCAATATGAAACTGGCTACCTCAAGCTTCGATTACAGAAATAATAGCCTTATCTCAATTCCGATGTGGGTGAAAGCATGTCTAAGGGAGCAGGTGTTGAGAGGAATTGGAGAGGGGATTAGCAGTGGAGGAACATATGGAGTATTATGATAATAATAATCTTTACATTTGATATAAGGCGTACCTTTCACATCTGTGGATGTCTAAAAATGCTTCCCACAATTTACTGTACACATATAAAAATAAATAGTGTATAAATACTGACATGGATTAGTTGAGCCTGTTCTATGTAATTGTGTGTAAGCTTACAGTCAAGTAATTCTGAAAAGAGTTGAATACTTAGAATCCTTCCTCCAAACTAATTGTTTTTAATTTGGCACAAACATAGCTCAAGTAATACAATCAGTTGAAATCAACTGAGAAGCAGATGGAACAAACTCTCAGCATAGGTGGTGAAGCAAGAGACTGCCAGATAAATAAGGAGAATGGGCAAGTTCCTGGACATTAAAAGCATTTAGAGTTATTAAGGTAATGTGATACAAGTATCGAAATGGATGGTTCATCAATGGTCTAATGCAGTCACTTCCAAACTTTGAATAGTGGTGCCCCCACTAACTCAGCAACGTTTTCATTGCGCCCACCATTCTTCACACTCGGCTCTGCACACTCAGGTCCTTAGCTCCACAAGCCACTCGGGAGCTCGAGACTCTAAAGCTCCGCGCCCCCCCAGCCAACGGTACACGCCCCTCAAAGGAGGCATGACCCACAGTTTCAAAACCACTGGTCTAATGGTTTACTCTTACCTAAATTGCATTTTGTATATTATATGGGAAAAACACGGCAGTCAATTGCGCGCAGCAGGGTCCCACAAAGAGTTGTGGATTAAGTGATTAAATTTTTATTTTTTTTATTTTTTTGAATAATTAGTATGAGGCGTGTGGAGTAAGGAAAACTGCCCGAGGTTTCACGCTGCCTGGAATCAAACCCAGGCCTCTCTCTTGCAATGCAAGTGTTCTAACCACTGAGCTACAGGACTCCATGCAGGAATTATTACCATGAGACCAAATTTGAGGAATTCTTAAAATGATTCCTGAATACAGTATTTATTTAAGAATGTTTTTAGGAACATCATTAGGTGCAAATCAACAGCATATTAGAATTTAAAAATCAGGAGGTATTTAGGAGGTCACTTAGGACTTTGATTCTTGGATTGCAGTTATATAGATAACAGGTAAATTTACTCCAATTTGGATATCAAGTCATGTCTCAAGATGTACCTCATTGAACGCGCTTTCAGTCATCTTTTCCTTCCTCACCCCACCAACCCCCAACCCCCTGCTTGAGTGCCCATCCAGCACTGTGAATACGCTTTGAGACATCCCCCAGAGGTGAAAAGGTGCAATATTAATGTTAATTGTATTGTATAATGGGATGTTCCTATTACAAGTTTACATTGAGAAAGTCGATAAATGCATCGACTAGAAAGAATTACACTTTTGATGTCCAATCCATTTCCACCTCCCAAACATTACAAAACAGGATTTATCACTGGCTTCAGTGAGAAACAGTTCCCAAAGCAAGATCGAACCAAATGATTCATGAAGGACAAAGCCTTGAGTAATGGTTATTTCAAGAGTAAAGTAAATCTATCATATCTCACTGAGAGCACTGCCGGATATGACTTGTAACATGTTCATCAACTGATAAACAAACATTTTAATATGTGGCATTTTATAGGTCCTTGAAAGAGTTGTTGCTTCCCAGCTTCGCTCTTTCCTCTTTCCTCACCTCCCACTGCCTCCATGAACCCCTCCAATCAGGTTTCTGTGCTGCTTACAGCACGGAAACTGCTCTGGTCAAGGTCGCAAATGACATCCTGACCAGGGCTCCCTCTACCTCCCCGTCCAACCTCTCTGCCACCTTTGACACTGCGGACTAATCAATCCTCCTCCTCCACCTCTCCTCTCACCTGAACCTTCAATAATAATAATAATAATAATAATCCTTGCATTTGATATGGCGCTTTTCGTGTCTTCTAGACATCTCAAAGTGCTTCACAGCATATACATCAAAGTGAATTGTTCAAGATTCTGTTCAGGTCTTATCTCTCACACCGTCTGCAATTTTTCTATGCTAACAGTTTCTCTTCCATCCCTCGCATCGTCTCATGTGGTGTTCCTCAGGACTCTGTTATTCCCTCATCTTCAACCTCCACCTGCTCCCTCTTGGTGACATAATCCGCAGAGATGGGGGTCAATTTCCACATGTATGTAGATGACACCCAACTTCATCTCTCTATCTTTACTCTGAATTCCAGGACAACTGCAATCCTGACAGACTGCCTGTGAGACTCAAGTCCTTGATGAGAGACAATTTTCTACAGCTTAACTTCAGCAAGACCGAGGCCCTCCTTGTCGGTAGCATCAGCATCCACGGATGCACACTCACCAAGCTAGCCAGGAACCTGGGCATCTTGTTTGACCCTGAACTGTCCTTTCTCTCCCATATCTGTGCCATGACCAGCACTGCCTTCCACAACCTCTGCAACATGGTTGGATTCCGCCACTGCCTCACACCTCATACATGTATTTGTCACCTCAAGGCTCAACGAGAAAAATTCCCTCCTTGTTGCCCTCCCTAACTCTTCCCTCCACAAGCTGCATATCATCCAAAACTTCCTCTTCCTCAGAGAATAGAATTAAAATTTCTCACACTCACTTTCAAGACACTCCACAGTCTTGCCCCCTCCTACCTCTCTGATCTGCTGACCCCCTATCAACCTGTCCGATCCTTCCATTCAGCAGGCTACAGCCTGCTCCATGTCTCACTACCTGCCCTACCATCAGTGGCCGGGCTTTCAGCCTCTCTCCCTATCAAACTCCAACCCACAATCCCTTCACCTTGCTCCCTCCCTTGTGTCCTTTAAGGTCCAACTCAAGACCTTCCTTTTTCACCATGCCTTCAGCCGCCCTACTATCATCCCAACCCTGCAGCACGTCTCCTCAAACCCCATGCTCGGTCCTGACTCCTGACTGTTCAGTGTCTTGGGAGGTCCTCTTGACTTGAAAGGCACTCTACAAATGTTTTTGTTTTTGTTGTTATAGCTGATTCTCAAAATAAAAATCAATTGGAATCACTTTTGTTATTCTGACAAGGTTATGGGGAAAGGACAGGAAAATTGAACTGAATGGATTGCTCTTAAATGCCAAGACAGATACAATGGCTGAATGGCTTCCCTCTGTGCTGTCAATTTCTGTGATTCTAAGTTATTGATATTTGTGAATTGCTTCCAGGCATTTACTTTAATAGAACTCCCTTCTCTGATAATTGCTATAAAAGTAATTTTTTTTTACCAGCAACTTGAAACGATTAACTCCTGTTTATAAATACTAAATTGCTATTAAACAGAAGCTATAGATAAGTGTTACTAGTGCAGTGAGTAGAATGGAGTATAACACAAATTTACAATTGTCTGGCTTATAAATTATCAAATGACCTCAGTAGTTCCTTTCATGAACACTACAAATTTCATCTGCATTCAGTTTCACTCCTTCTAACCTTATTCTGTGGTGATTACATAGGTACAAATGTTCAAACTAAGACTAACACTTTTGCACACAGCAATATCCCACAAACAGCCATGGGGTGAGTAACCAATTTATCAGAGAGTGTTAATCAGTACACCAAGAGGAAATCCCTACTAGTTGGTCTCCTTAATTCTACTATACAAAACATCCAACTCATTCAGAACCCTGCAGCCCATATACTGACCCGTACCAAACTGTACCCCCATCTCAAAAGTTCTGGCCTGGCTCCAATGGCTCCCCATTATCGAACTGATCGATTTCAAGCCCCTTACACTTGTGTTCAAATCTATTCACTCCCTGGAATCTCCCTACCTCTCCAACCATCTCACGCCTGCGTTCAACTGGCACCAGCCTCTGGTTTGTCCCTCGCATCCTGCATGTCATCATTGGAGGTCCCACCTTCAGCCACTACTTCCCAAAACTCTGGAACATTTCCCCCTCAGTCCTGCTGCATTGCCCCCTTTCTTCCCTTTCTCAAGTCCTGCTTGAAAAACGTACTTTTTGACCATGTCCTCCCACTCCCCATCCCTCCACTGTCTTGGAGTCAGGCTCCACCACTGTTAAGCACTCTGAGATGCTTCTCTGCATGGAGGGCACAATACAACTGCAAGTTGCTGTTGTACTCTTATTGAATAGTGCCATGGGATCTTCAACTGAGCAGGCAGACGGGACCTCAGTTTAATGTCTCATCTGAAGTACAATGCCATACACCCCCTGCACTGAATTGGAGTATCAGTTTAGACTATATGACTCCAAGTTCTGAAATGGGGCTTGAACCCACTTCTGACTCGGAAGCAAGAGTACTATACTGAGCCAGGCTGACTCACTTTTACTGACAGTCTGTTTTGTTCAGAAAAGGGTTACTTTCTATATAAAATTACAATCCTTGCATTTCATGTAGCACTTTTCACGTCTTCCACACATCTAAAATTTTCTTCACATTCAGAAATTAATTATGCTAGGCAGCCAGGTCTCTCTCGATCATTTCCTTTTTTCTGTTCAGACCTGCTGCACTAGGTCCTGCACTAGGTCCTACTGGTGAGTCCAACCCCTCAAAGGCCACTCCAGGTAATAATAATAACAACAATAATAATGATAATAATAATAATCCTTGCATTTGATATAGCACTTTTCACATCTTCTAGACATCTCAAAGCGCTTCACAGAATATACTGTAAAGTGAATTGACTGTTTATATGTGGGAGAAACGCGGCAGCCAATTGCATACAGCAGTGAACAAAGAGTCGCGGATTGAAATTATCAATTTATTATTGTTTATTTTTGAGGGATTATTATTAAGTATGTGCAGTAAGGAAACTTGCTTAAGATTTTGCCCTGCCTGGAATTGAAACCAGGTCTCCCGCTTGTACAGTGAGTGCTCTAACCATTGAATTATAGGACTCCACAGATACAGAGTTTCAGGGGCCCGTTACTCTGTTGCCAAATGCAGCAATCAATTTGCACATATTAATGTCCCACCAACAGGTGTGAATCAAATTACCAATTTTTCATCTGCAGAATGTTATCCAGGACACCAGATGAAACTCTTCTTTTCAAATAGTGCATTGGGAACTTTAATACAAATGTACATTTAAATAGCACCTTTTATGTCGACCTGCACAAGTAGACGTTACCTTGTTTAACATTTCATCAGAAGGATTGTACCTCTAACAATGCGGTGATTGTATTGGTGTGTCATTCCAGGTTATGATTTCAACAACGGGTCTAAACTCAACCATAGATAATGTTGTTTTCTAGTTAAACATAGCCAGAAGTTTACAAGAAATTACCATTTTTTATACATTTGATACATTTAGTGCATTTGAATTGTAAATTCCTGAATAATTCCTGAGAATTGTAATTCCTGAATTGTTCCCTATGGGGAACTACAGAAAGCTGCTTAGTAATAATCCTTGCATTTACATAAGAACAGTTTTACATTTAATCAGAGTAAAAACATCTCTGAGCACTCAATAAACTGTTGTTTTGCCAAAATTTGATGAGTGATGTTTTCTTGTCAACTATAGCTAGTGTTGATGTTTAGTTATATTAAAACATTCTGGTGTACTTAATGGCATTTCATAACTCCCCTTTATTTTATAATTTGGTAATTTTGAACAGGAGTCAATGTTTGGCCCATTTATAAACTTACAGTCCTTCAGATGAGATCCTGTCTACCTGCTTAGTGGATGTCAAAGGATGTTAATGGGTTCTCTTCAAGTCCCCCACTGTCTCGTGAGGTGTTCCTCAGGGCTCTCTGTTCTCCTTCTCTTCAACATCTACATGCTCCCTCATGGTGACATCATCAGCAGATATGGGGTCAACTTCCACACACCCATGGATGACACTCAACTGTATCTCTCTGCCTCCACCCTTGACTCCAGGGTGGCCTTCACAGAATGCCTTGACAGAATGTCTGTCAGACATCAAATTCTGGATGAGAGCTGACTTCCTTCAGTTGAACGCCAACCTCCTGATTGGCTTCTGTCAGCACCTCCACATCTCAGATGCTGACAGCATCACCATCCATGGATACACACTCCATCTCATTAAGCCAGTCCGGAACCCTGGCGTCTTGAGACGTTGTCCCAACATGAAAGGCGCTCTATAAATGTAATTTTGTTGTTGATGTTGTCTTATTCTACCCTCAACTATCCTTTCCACACCACATCCGTGCCATGACCTGTGCTGCCTTCCCCCTCTTCCTCAACATTGCCCAGCTGAGCCACTGTCTCACACCTCAGGCCACTGAAGCTCGCATACATGCATTCATAATATCCAGGCTTGACTATGCAACCTTCTTGCTTCCTTAACTCCTTCCTCCACAGGTTGCAGATCAGAACCCTGTGGGCTATGTCCTATCCTGCAATAGATTCCGTGACTATATCACCCCCACCCTTGCATGACTCCACTGGCTTCCCATCACACAGAGGATGTAATTCAAGATTCTGTACCTCACCTTCAAAGGCCTCCATGACCTCACTCTCCCCTACTACCTCTGTGACCTCCTAACCCCCTACCAACCTCCCTACTCCCTCTGCTCAGTGAGCTTTGGTCTATTTCATGACCCCCGTCTCGCCCTCCACACTATTGGCGATGGGCCAACTATTCTTCAACTATTCTGCCCCCTCCCTCTGGAACTCCATCCTGCATCTCCTCCATCCCTTTCTTCTTTCAAGACCCACCTCAAGGCCCTCTTCTTTGACCGTGCTTTCGATCAATCTCCTTCTCCCCTGCCCTCCATCTTCCCCGATCCCTACCCCCAGCTCAACTCTGGAATACTGTCTGCTCAGTGCCTTGGAATATTCTCCTGATGTAAAAGGTGCTATACAAATGTAACTTTGTTGTTATTCTTACCATACCACTGTTGAAAAAGAAAAGAGAGTGTCTCCCAAAGTTTGGCCAACAATCCCCCAAATAGAATTGTTCACTCACTTCATGACTGTTTGGGGGACACTTGTGTATGAAACTGGCTGCTCTATCTGCTTATAAAATGAACAGTCATGTAACTATAAAATCCTGTGAAATACAATGTGAAACATTTTATATCAAATATAAGAGATATTAATAAATTACTCAATTATTATTTTTTAGTACTTTTATCATTTCTTAAATATCATATTGAACATTTTCCACCTCTCTGTTTCATCCCAATCTATCTTTCTTTAAATCCCACCTAAAAAATTATGCTTGAGGTCTCATCCTACAAATGAGACATTAAACCAAGGTTCTGTGTTCGTGTTCAGGTGCATATTAAAGGTCCCACAGCACTATTCGAAAAGGGAATGGAGTTTTACTTGGTGTACTGGCCAAGATACCCACAACTAAAATAAGACATTCACTTTTTTTTTCAGACATTGCTGTGCGCAATTGTGTGTTTGCCTACAGACAAAAACAGTCACCCCAAAAAACAGTCACCCCATCTCATACTAAATTCTGTGAAATGCTTTGAGACATTCTACCAATCTGATATAGTGCTATACGAAATGTAAGGATTATTATTATCCCTCCTCCACCTATCCCCTCTTCTTTTGTTTGGCATCTGACTACATGTTTGTGAAGCTCTTCGAAATGTTATCCTTCCTACTGAATGATACTTTCTAAATACAAGTTGTGGTTCTGAAATAGGTCTAATTGCAACACATTAGAGGGGTGGCTAATGCTTGCCATATTTACATAACATACTCATAAAGGGAACATTTGCCTACAATGCAGTCACTATACTTCACAGAAACCACTCTGTGAAGCCCTTTGAGATGTTTTGACAGGAATACAGTTCTGCATCAATTGCAAGGATTTTTACAATAATAACTTACACCTTATTTTATTAGTGGTTTGACATGTATTCTCCAAGTGAACAGTCAGTTCAAAGTTAATTACTTAACACAAAGGCTAGGTGTTCAATGATGTACCAGAAGTAGATTTTCAGTAGTAAATTTGAAAGGGAATAACATAGCTATTTGGGAAAGAAATTAATTGTTTGTTATGGGAGATAGATAGCACAATGTGCAATGATTTCAGAAGTTTTACTTTGGGGATGGCCAAATGGTCTCTTCCGTCTATCCACATTAAGACTGTGACTCAATGGAGAAACCAAAAGATAATTTAATTGCTAAGAGATAGTACAAAATATAAATATACAACCAGGAACACAAAATAAATTATAGGAGGCTTTTATAGACCCCTAAAGAATACAATGGTAATTGAGAAAGTTTGATCCCACTCCAGGATATGGAGGCTAATTATATTATGGGCAGCGAGAAAATGGCAGACATGCAAAAATAGTTATTTGTATTATGTTTACAGCAGGAGTGGGGATGCGCTGAGAAGGCAAACACAGCTGATTGGGAGCTTAAGCACTGAAGGGAAGAGCTAATATATTGTTGATGTTGTGGAGATAAGATAAAGCTAAGCGAGTGGCAGCATGGATGTAGGGATTGAAGGGCAGTTAGGAAGAAGGGGGTGTGGGGTGGGTCAACAAAGCATCACAATTCTGCTCAAATTAGATGGAATGAGCATCCTTTCCAGTCTATGCAGTCAGCCTCTTTGGTGAAAGGTCTGATGGGAGTCAAGCATTAGAGATATTTATCTAGTTAGAAATCACCCAGGACTTGATGTCTCACAGAGAAAAGGTCAGAACAGCAATGGTTCTGGATTTAAGAGTAGAGTCAGAGAGGTAGAGTTGGGTTAGATATCTGACCAGAGGGGTTTCATCCTGAAGTACTGAGATCAAGGATCAAATAGCATGAACTTCGACTGCAATTATTCAGTTATTAATCATACAATTATAGAATTATACAACACAGAAGGAGGCCATTTGGCCCATCATGTCTCTACCGGCACTTTGAAAAGAGCTGCCATATCAATCCCACTCACTCGCTCTCTTCCCATTGCCCTGCAAACCTGTTCTCCCCAAATAACTATCTACTTCTCTTTTAAAAGTTGTTATTGAATTGGCTTCCATCACTCTTTCAGGCAATGCATTCCAGATCCAAACAAATCACTGCGTGAAAAAAATTCTCCTAGCCTCACACATTTGTTTCTTTTAGCAACTATTTTAAATTGGTGTCCTGGGGTTACCGACACACTCGGCAGTGGAAATACTTTCTCCTTTGTTCACCCTATCGAATCCACTGATAATTTTGAAAATTTCTATAAAATCTCCTCTTAACCTTCTGTGCTTCAAGGAGAATGATCCAAGCTTCTCTAGCCTCTCCTGATTAAAAACACAAAACAATTGACTACTTGACAATTAGTCGTACATCAGCTTGTAGGAGAAAAATAAGGAATAATATCCAGAAACAAATAAATTGGTCAGACACAGTTGATGTGGATTCATAAAGGGCCAATTGGGATTGACAAATCTACCTGAACTCTTTGAAGAGGTAACAAAGCATAGATGAGTGAAATTAATGAATTTAGATAAGGACTTTTACAAACATTTGATAAAGTGCTGAATAAGAGATTAATATGAAAACTATAAGTCTTGATATTAAGGATTAAGTAGTACAGTGAATAGAGGATAACTGTGGGACAGTGGGAAACTGTGGGAATCATTGGGTGTTTGTTGGGTTGGCAGATGTAGCGCGTGGTACACCCAATGGGTTGTACTGGGTCTATGACATGTTACTATCAATATCAATGGTTTGGTCATGACCTAGAGAGGGATTTATTCAAGTTTACTGACAACTTTAAATTGGGTGTATTGGAACATTATGAGAATGATGATTCAAGATTTCATAGTCTACAAGAATGGTCAGATAATTGTCAAGCGCAGTTTAATGTAGATAAATTTGTGGACCTGCATTTGGGGAATATGACCGGGGAGGGAAGTGTAGCCTCAAAGTTAAAAACCCAAATGGTGGAGCAGAGAAGCTGGGGATCTGAATCTGCCATACAAATGCATAAATCGCAAATAATGGAGTATAGAAAAGTATCAAGAAAGTGAATAGAGTTATGGGATTTATAAGTATCATGTTGAATATAAAAATAACGATAAAAATCGGATTGGATTTGACATAGCACCTTTAGCTTCTCAAAACACTTTATGGGGTATCTCTGTCAAGTGCAGTAACTAGATTTGTAGGTAAATATGCTAGCCCATTTTCTCACAAACTGCACTGTGCAGTGCTCTGAAACACTATCCTGCGTGAAAGGCACTCTAAAATGGAAATATATTGTTGTTGTCTCTATTTTCTCATGCTGCACATTCCTATGTTCTGTAACTTAGCACAAAATCACAAAATTAATTCAAATGGAGAGGGACTTTAGCTTATCTGATTTCATCCTTCCAGAATACAACAACAACAACTTTCATTTATGTAGCGCCCTTCAACGGGGTAGCTTCCTGGAGCGCTAAAATATCCGCCTGCCCCATTCCTCCCAGCACAGCATTAAACTGTTTTTTAAATGAACCTAGTGTCTTGGCCTCAATCATTCTCCCCGGTAACCTGTTCCATTTATTAATTATCCCACGGTTAAGAAAAACTTCCTGGTGTCCATCCTTTGCAACTCTAAATGCCAGCTTTCGAATGCTTTCACTGCCTACGTGTGATAAATAACTCCCTCTGATCGAGCTCTTAATTCCTTCTTAATGTAGATGAGCGGGAAACCATATGGCACAAATGATGAAATATCACCTGGAAAGCAGATCAACTTCAGAATTCAATCTGTCCTATTTATCTCATTTATTTTAATTGTTGTTTTATTGCAATGAAATTCCATCAGTTTTTCTTTATTAGCAAATCCGTCCAAATGGTTGTAAACAAGAGGCAGTGCCTAGCTCCCCAGTGAATATTTGTACCATAAGGTTCAGTAATAATAATAAAACATTGTTGGTCTGATCAGGCCACACATGAGAACTACTGGACAATAAGAGCAAATTTTCTGTGTCAGTAATTTTACCACCCACTTAAAGAATTCATCATTCATGATTCTTGATTCATAAGTTACCTCATCACATTTGTCTGGATGTCTGCAGACAA
Organism: Hydrolagus colliei; assembly: GCA_035084275.1. Taxonomy (NCBI): domain Eukaryota; kingdom Metazoa; phylum Chordata; class Chondrichthyes; order Chimaeriformes; family Chimaeridae; genus Hydrolagus; species Hydrolagus colliei. Next base: position 23,868,760 of record CM068744.1, on the reverse strand, counting down.
CAAATGACACTTTGCACAACAAATGATTTGAACTGTAGTGATTATTTTTAGGAAGGCAATTACAACAGCTAGTATGCCCACAGTGAATGATGAGGTGAACAACCAATTAATCTATATTTGGTGAATAAAGGAGGAAGTTAGGATTTGGGGAGAAATAATTAATTTTTAAAAATAGACGTTAGGAACTTTAACATTCACCTAAACTACCACAAGAAGCTGATGGGACTTCAGTTTAATATCCCAATTCAGGGAAGCGACACCCACAAATGCCACATGTTTTTCAGTGATACTCTAGACTGACACCTATGATCTGAACTCAAAACCTATTGTGTCTTGAGCCCTACTGGGATGAATGACCTCCTCCTCTCCTGTTTTCCTATGTCCCTACCTCAAACGGTTAATAACAATTTACATGTGTCCTACTTGCTACTGAACTGAAAAACTCAATGAAGCTAGTTATGAGAGATCCATTTAATTTATATGTAGCCTAGATTCACTGAGATATCAACAAGAATTATGAGAGTTATGAAGGGAGACTTGAGAAATGTTTTTACACTCTTGAAATATTAATGGGTGACCTGATAGAGATCTTCAAGATTATGTCACGACATGGCAAATTATATCCATTGGGAATATCACCGATTCAACGTGAATTATCAAAAGAAATAAAGGGAAGTTGGAAAAATAATCTTTACACAAAGGGTATATGTTGCAGGCAGACGGGATCTCAGTTGAATGTCTCTTCCAAACAGTACCAATAAAAATAAGCATGTTTATAGAACAAAGTTTTGTTCAGCATCATTGTGGGCAGACAAAGAATTGTTTAAAACAATCTGTTGAAATTTTGACAATGTTTGTCTTTGGTTTGTAGCTGGTGTTTCTAACAACACATTGAACAGACTAGTGTGTGACTAACAAGCTACAAAGAACCAGAGATGTTGAGGTTACATCGGAAAAGAAAGAATGGAGGGATAAACTACAATCAGAATGCATTGATGCACATTTACAAGCCAATTCCTACATCAAAGCGAATATACTGTTCCTATCAACCCATTGACATGAACTTTACTAACCGTCATGAGCATTAATTTGATTATTAACCCATGGGAACATTAATTTGATTTGATGAAACGTATAATTTGGATTGTGTAAAACCTCACTAATCATTTATTAACTTTTACTGCCAAAATGGAAATTTTGTCAGTTCATACTTTATCGCAGGGTCACAAATTCAAATAACCCGTAAATAATTAAATCCATGGTAACAGACATACTTATTCATGGATTGTTTTAAAAAGGTACTAAAAGGTTTTATGTCCATTTTGGATCATTAAAACCCAGTTGAAAATGGATGTTACTCTACAATTAATGTAGATGACTTGTCATAATTCCTTCCGGATCTCAAAGTAAGTGGAAGATGTGAACAGAAAATGTTATCTATGTAAAAGAACTCACACAAGGTATTACCACAGAAAAATGAAACTGCTTTCTCAGAACAAATCTAACTTTATATTTAAATAATGTGCCTTCAGGATGGCATCAGTCAGCACAGCTATCACCTTACTTTGTACAATGGAATTAATTTTATGTCTGTATGGCAGTTTGTGAATTGTATGCCTAGAAAATAGATGTTGCTCAATGGAGTGCAACTATATGCCAAGCAATTGTAAATAACCATTTGAATAACACATAATTTACAGCATTTGACAAGCTTGATTGGTAGCATCTTCCTTTTTGTGTTCCTTTCATATGTGGCATTACAGAAACGTCTGTTCACTTGTAACCAAGATATAAGTGCTGTATTATCATGGCACTGGAATACATTTCAGAGTGTCTTGAAGTGTTTAATGCCCTGTGCTGAAGTCACATATTTTGAGATGTAAAAAACTACCTTATCTTATAATAACTGCAGAAATATGCCTTCTGGATACAGACTGTGTTTCAAATGTTCTCAAAACTCTTGCAATTTGCACAATCTGCAATTTTAAGATAATGGTCTTAAGGCTGAAGATATTTTGTCCCTCAGCAGAATTGTGAGATTGTGAGGTTGTTAGCAGTCATTTCAACAATAACAATAAATTGCGTTTATGCAGTGTGTTTAATGTCTGGAGGATATCCCAAGGCACTGGACATCTAATCTATGAAGCTCTATGACAATGAATACAATCTGCTTGTTTCAGATGCTTTTCCAGGAGAGCATAGAACATGACATAAATTTCAAGCTGGAACCAGTGCACACTCAAAGACCAAAGTAATAATAATAATCCTTGCATTTCTTGTACTGTAGCAGCTTTTACGTCATTGGTAAACATCTCAATGCTGAGTGCCCTGCTCTCAATCCTGTTCCTCCTCATGGGAGGTGTAAATACTCGCTCTATAACATCATGGTTCAAGCCTTTGGTGATATAATAATAATAAAGTGAATTGACTGTATATTTTGTGGATGAAATGCAGCTGTCAATTGCACACAGCGGTATCCCACAAACAGTAGTGGATTGAGTGACAAAAAAAGTTTAACCCTGGAAAACAATCCAGTAACAGATAAGCTCCTACTTACCACTGGATGAACGGGGGTGTTTGGAGTAAGGAAGCTTGCCTGAGGTTTCACCCTAAGGGATTTTTACCCACGGAGACACAATCCTCACATTCCCCATGAACTGTCACTCACGATCTCACAGTACAAATCCATTACAAGATCTTCTGCTTCAAGAAACGTTTACAGTAATTGGTTCTGAACACTAATGTACTCCAGGAAATAATACCCATCAATAAAGACTTTGACAGATCTATTCTCTGTCGTCTTAAAGCATAATAGAAAGACATGTTGCATTCACTGTAATAAAGGCTGCAATTGAAGCTATATGTCCTGCAATTCATTTTCTATAAACTATTGTGACAAGACTAGACAGTACCTGTGCTCACCTTACATTGGTTATAATAATAATAATCACTGAATTGTTCTTCATCACATTGATGAAATGTCTCAAAGTGTTCCACGGGATTTTCTGTAAAGAATAGTGATTGTGTATTTTAGGCAAACACGGTATCGCATCCAAACACAGCAACATCTCACAACATAAAATGTTATAATATTATCTGTGGGTTGTTGGCAATACGGGAGAAACAATTCTCTTTTCAAATGGATCTTTAACGTCAATCTGAACAGGCAGATGGGACCAGGGTATAAAATCTTGACTGTATATTTCTGGGTGAAACACAGCAGCCAATTGGCACAGCAGTGTCCCACAAACAGTTGTGGATTGAGTGACCAATTTAATTTATTGTTTTTTTTAGGGATTATCACGTGTGTGGAGTAAGGAAACTTGCTCTTGTATAGCCCCGTCGGGAATCAAACACAGGTCTCTCACTTGCGAGGCCAGTCCTCTAACCACTGAGCAGCAGAACCTCAAATAAGTGTGAGGGTCAAAAATATTTGCAAAACTAACACAGCAGCAGCCAATGCCCATACGTGGGAAGTAGATACAAGCAGTAGGTGCTTATTGAAGTGCATGCTTTGCATGTTGTGGTTTTAGTTTCTGCTTCTACCCTGACTGATATCAATCACTTTGCTGCAAAATATACGAATCATGAAAGGAAAAATGGCCATAGAAGCCACAAAAATTCTCTCATTGCCCTGAGCTAATTTGTTGTTTTCTCTTTATTTGGTCATATCCACACGTTGGATATGCAGCCTCTATTTTCACTATAATAATTACGTTGGTCTGTCTCTTCCCCACCCCCCACTCAAACACCTGCATATTTTGCACTTGTATTGTGCCCTCCACACCGGGTAGTGTCCCAGAGCACTTAAGAGTGATGGAGGCTGACTCTTAGCCCAAGGGAGGAGAGGGCGGGGGGAGTGGGGTGGGGTGGGGAGGGGTAGTGGTTGAGTGGGAAGGGGCATGCTTGTAATCATGATCAAAGAGGAAGGTTTTCAGATAGCACCTGAAGAAGGAGAGAGAGGGAGCAAGGCAGTGGCAGTGAGATTAAGGGCGTGTTCCAGAGCTTGGGGCATAGTGGCTGAAAGCGCGACAGCCGATGATGGGGTGGAGGGTGCTTGGGACAAACAGAGGCTAGTGCCAGTTGAGTGATAGTGGTTTGGGCTGTGAGAAGGTCAGAAAGGTAGGGAGGTGCCAGGGAGTGAGTGGATTTGAACACGAGTCTGAGGATTTTTAAATTGATCCATTCAGTGGAGCCTGGCCAGAACTGGTGAGATATGGGTGTGGAGTTTGGTCCAGGTCAGTATCTGAGGGGCACAGAGTTCTGAATTAGCTGGATCTTTTGGAAGGTGGAGCTGGGGAGACCGGCGAGGAATGGACGACAAGGTTAGTAAATGCACTTACACGATACTAAGCGTGGCGATACTGGCGGTTTTGAACAAGGGCCAACAGGAGGTGATGACAGACTATGTTTACCAGGATGGATTAGGAAAAGGCGCCTGGAGGTGAAGTGAGGCAGCGAGAATCGGCTGTTTTTCAGGCAGCGGATTTTGAAATGGCATCTGAACTAGCCAAACCTCTGCTGGTCACTCACCACCACATGTTCATCCACCTGTGGCCTTGTTGTCTCTTGCATTCATTGTACAGGCAGGAGATCAATAGTGCCTGACCCTAGCCGATCTCACCCGGGTACAGAAACATTACATTCGACCATCTCTTCCTTGCAATTCCTGCCCAGTTTACCCCGGTTCCTTGAGGCTCCACCACTTGCTGACCCACTTAGTTATGCAAAATAAGTCCTTTCACCTCGTTTTCATCATTTGCAAGTGAATTCTTAATTCCTCTTATTCAATTTGTTTCATAACAGAGCAAACCAGGAACATGTTTGCTCAAAAAACACTGAGCTGACATCTCTGTGCATCAGAAACCAGCCAGATTTTTGTCAATGCTTGTAAAACATTTTGTTTAATGATTAGAAACTTTTACATATCTATTTCTTGACAAACAATATGTTGACAAACTTGGGTTAAACAAACAGTTGATTAAATACTGTATCTCCTATTTTCAGCAGTTGTTGGATATGTGCTTTATTCCCTACCATATTTAAACTTCTATTTATAATAGCCATGAATGCCACCTCCATCCTTTCTTTTTCTCTCAGATAACCTAACCAACTATGCTTCCTTTTCTGCAGATCTTTTAAGTGCCATCAATATGCTTTAAATATAATGGATTTTGCTAGTCCACCCCTGCAGTGGAACAATTATCTTTCATACTCCAGGAACATTACAATTACAGAAGAACATGAAAATTAAGCTTGCTTGAATATAGCACTTTCTGAGTCATCATCACAAAAATAATATAACCTTATTTTAGATTTATGCTTCTAAAGGGCTGAGTGTTAGGCAAGATGCTCGCTTGCACACAATTTTCTGACACCTTCAGGGAAGCTTTAGTAAACATTTGTTTTCACAAACAAATAGTTTATTTTTGCTTCGAAAACATGTTCTATGTTGCTAATTGGATTAACAATTTGTTTGAGATTTGAAGAAGATGAAAACAGAACAAATAAACCAAGGCGAAAACTCAGGCAGTCGTGTTATTCTCAGTAGCTACACAATATTGAATATCACTGAAGCAATGTATTGTTCATAGAATTAGTTTTCTGCTGATGTCAACCTCAGACTCCCAGTGCTTTCAATTAATGATCGAATTGACTAGAAAACATGATCTATGTTGTTAACATGACAGTAAATATAATTGTAGTGCAGTCAATAACATGATAAATTTAATGTTTTATGCTTGTGGATAAAGTAGTTATTGATTTTTTCAAATCATAAAAACATAAAACATAAATATTCTTGTGTTTAGAAAAGTTTGCCAAAAGTTATGTAAGCAGACAATTTAACTAGACCAACTAATCGGAACCTTTATTTATTAATTTGTCCATCAGATCCTGTGTTTGGAGATGTGATGAAAAAGCTGCCAGATGAATTTACATTTATGTTTTTTCAATTTGTTTATTATATACTGTTAGAATTGGAACAGGAAGTGACCAGGCAGTGTGTTGAGCCTGTTCCACCAGTTTTTTTTAGATCAAGCTACAACAACAACAACTTTGATTTACATAGCGCACTCCACACCAGACGGAGTCTCAAAGCACTTCACAATAACGGATCCTGGGACCGAGCCAGGGGCAGGGGTAGAAAGGTGACCAAAGGTGCAATTGCTCAGAAAAGCCTTTAGTTGAGACCTGAAACTGGGAAGAGAGGGAGAGAGGTGAAGGGAGTGGGGAAGAGAGTTCCAGAGCCTTGGGGCGTAGTGGGTGAAGGCACTGATGATGGAGTGGTGGATTTAGGGGACAAGGAGGAGGCCAGTCCCAGTGGAGCGAAGGCAACGGGTGCTGGTTTGAGGAGAGAGGAGGCCAGAGAGGTAGGGGGGTGCAGAGGAGTGGAGGGATTTGAAAACAAGGGTGAGGATCTTGAAATCGATCCTTTCCTTGACAGGGAGTTGGATTTTATGGATTGTGGTGAAGGGGAGACCGGCGAGGAGGGCATTGGAATAGTCCAGCTGAGAGGTGACAAAGGCATGGACCAGGATTTCAGTGCATTTGGGATGAGATATTGCCGGAAATGAGCGATCCGTTGGAGGTGGAAAAGGGCGGTGCTGGTGAGGGACTGGATGTCGGGGAGGTAGAACAGTTGGGGGTCGAACCTGACGCCCAGGTTGGACACGGGTTCGTAGAGTTTTAGGGGCAGGCCGGGAAGGTGGAGGAGGTGAGAGCCGTGTGATTGAAGACATTGATGAGAGCCACAGAGTATGGCTTCTATCTTGTCAACATCTTCAAACTAAAGATTAAAGTAAAAGGAACTTGTGACTGGTGTTCGATGAATATTCCCAATTTAAAATTTATTCCCGAAATCTCCAAAATGGCACCCATAAAAACAATCCTGCAGAGATACCTTCAATTGGCTTCCATTTGAAAGAAACCCTTCTCTACATCCCTTATTCCCCTGACCTAACAAATATCTATCCACCTCTGTCTTGATCATTTGAACAGATCTAGCAGTCGCAGGTTTTTCGGGGAGAGAGTACCAGATTTCTCCCTGTGGGAGAAAAATTAACTCCTCATTTCACTCGTAAATAGCTTAGTTCTAGTTGTAAGATCATGCCCCTTGTAACAATGTGGTGAATCTGTGCTTTAACCCCTCAAATGCCAATATATCCTTCCTGAGGTGCTGTGCGCAAAACTGAATGCAGTACTCCAAGTGGAATCTAATCAAGGGTCTGTATAATTGAAGATATAATTCAATGTATGTCAGTTTAGATAAAGAAAATCTTGCCAGAATATTGATTACTATTTTTATCCTGGTTTAACAATCCATTCGTCAACATTTTGTATGCCAAATCTCAGTTGCCAGACATTTATTAAAAAGAGTAAAACTTTAACTACTTTAACTGTGTTTGGTGCAAATACAGTTGGACTGGCCCCTGAGGCTCAGGAGCGAAGAATTGGTAATGATGACAAGAACAAATTCAGGAGATCCACTCTGTTTATAGTACAGTACCATATAGATCCTTTGAGGTCATTGTGACTTCCAGTTAGAATGAAGGATGTGGGAAGAAGGCAAGCAAATGAGATGAGAGGAGGTACGGTGTGTGACAGAATTAGTTCATAGGCTGAAATTTCTCCTCTTCCTCACAACTTTGAAACTCTTTGTAATCCTTTGTAACAATGCCATAAACAATGCAATTTGTTCTACTGAAATTCCTTGTAATGATCTGTGTTTCTATATTTAAAAATACGGCATCTAGTTTTCAGCATCATGCAAGTATTGAATTGAGTCTAATTTGTGGTATTTCCAATGGATATTATTTCAAAATGGGAATCTTTATCAAGGAATCTGAAGTGCACAAAAGAACTAAAACTACAATTGATACACCAAGGCAGCCCACGGGATAAAATCTATTCACAAATTAGAATTGCCTTGTGGGGTGACAAGAATTTTAACAGAAGGAACAACGAAACCTTTCCAGAAACATCACAAAGCAAACCCAATAATTACATCCTGTCCCACTAATATCTTTTAGGCCAATTTTGTGACTGGAATGACATCTATAAATGCGTGTTCTTCTCAAAGTGCCTTGTGGTTTTTCTTCTGATGCACTTTTTCTTCCGGCAAATTACATAGACTTCCAAAAGACAGAGCATTTTATAAGCAATTTCACTTCCCAGAACTCAGAAAGTGTTTCTTCATCTGCCCAGTCTCCTCCCCTTGAGCTATTTTCAAAAATCTTTTTGTTCCAAATCACATGCTTGAGTGGTAATGGCTTAGAACCAACTTGACCTTTTTTAAAAACAGCTAGAAAATTAATACATTTACTCACAATTAAAACAATTCTGATAGCCTTTTAGAGAGGTGAAACACTTAAATATTCAGATGCACACGTCATGCATTGAATTTTGACGGAAGAGAAAATTTGTATGTTGGAATTTTAAAACCTGACAATCGTAACAGGAGACACAAATAGTCACCCTTGTTGGCAACCAAAAACATTTGGCAGAAAGAAAAGCAACACAAATCAAGATTTCCACAAATATTTTGCTGTTTGAATCCTAAACAGGATCCTCACTTGGATATCCTATCAGTCCCGTCCTCATCCAGCTCCACGGGCTTCCTTCCCACAGAGGATTGGGATCAAGTTTCTTGTCCTCACTTTTAAAATCCATTCACGGTCTTGCTCTCCACCCTACTAATGCAACCTTTTGGAAACCCTACCAATCTGCATTCTCTCTGCACATGGCAGGCATTGAGTTGCCTCTTGTCCCTAGCCCTGTCCACCATTCCATTGGCGATCACTATATGGAAACTCATTTCAAAGTCCCTCTGCCTTTACCACCCCCTTACCTACTTAAAGGTCCGTCTCAAGATCTTCTTCTTTGACTGTACCTTCAATCATCTTCCCATCCCTAACATCCTCGGTCATTCTCCTTCAATTCCTAACTCAACTCAAGCTCAGATGCAAACCTTTCACTATCCAGCACCTTGAATATTCTCCCAATGTTAAAGGCACTATATATACACAGGTTGTTGTTGTGATAATTGTAAACTGGATTTCTCATTGCTCCTTGGTCTGTTGGTAGCACTCTTGCCTTTGTGTCATAAGGTTGTGCGTACAAGGCCCATATTGTGAATTTAAACTCATAGTCTAAACTGACACTTCACAGGTACCATTGTTCCATTGAGAGGATGAACCTAGGCCTGTTCAGGTGGATTTGAAGGATTGTATGGCACTCTTCAAAAAGAGCCATCATCCTTGGCTCCCATCAACGTTTTCACTCCTGTGGTTCTAAACTCCTCAACTTCCCTCAAAACTCATCACCAATGCAAAATCTAGGTGCCCAGTTTGACCCTCACCTGTCCTCCTTCCCTCAATGCGATCCCTTACCATGAGCACCTTACTCCAAATGCAGCCAACACCTCCCACCTGGATTACTCAAATGTACTCCTGAAAGATCTCCCCAGTTCCCCCATTCAAAAGATCCAGCTGATTCAGAACTCTGCAGCCCACATATTGACCTGGGCCAATCTCTGTACCCACATCTCTTCAGTTCTGGCCAGGCTCCAATGGCTCTCCATCACAGATCGACTTTCAGATCCTCACACTCGTTTTCAAATCTACTCACTCCCTGGCATCTTTCTACCTCTCTGTCCTCCTCACTCCCCAATCCATTACCCACCAGCCTCCTGCATGTCCCTCGCACATTCCTCCCCACCGATGGAGGTCACATTTTCAGCCACTATGCCTCAAGCTCAGGAACACTCCCTCAATCCTTCTGCCTTGCCCCTCTCTCCCCCTTTTTGAGTCCTATGTGAAAACCTTCCTCTTCGACCGTGCTTCTGCTCACCCCCACCCCCTGCTCTGCCATTGTTAAGCACTCTGAGACCCCACCTGGCATGGAGAGAGCTATAAAAGTGCAACTTGTTGTAATATATATCTCTGAAATTTTCATGTATAGTTGCAATGCACGTAACTTTAAGACTATAAGACCATAACAATTAGAAGCAGGAGTAGGCCATTTGGCCCTTCGAGTCTGCCCCGCCATTCAATAAGATCATGGCTGATCTTCTGACCTAACTCTAATTACCTGCCCCATCCCCATATCCCCTAATCCCTCTATTTTTTAAAAAATCTATCAGTCTCAGCCTTGAAAATGTTCAAGGACTGAGCATCTACAGCCTTCTTGGGTAGTGAATTCCATAAATTCACTACCATCTGAGTGAAGAAATGTTTCTTCAACTCCGTTCTAAAAGGCTGACCCTTAATTTTAAGACTGTGACCCCTGGTTATAGATTCTCCTACCAGGGGAAACAGTCCCTCACTGTCTACTTTATCCATCCCTTTAAAAATCTTATATGTTTCAATAAGATCCCCCCTAATTCTTCTGTACTCTTGAGATTACAGCCCTAGTTTATGCATCCTATCCTCATAGGTTAGTCCCCTCATCCCAGGAACTAACCTAGTGAATCTACGCTGCACCCCCTCTAACGCAAGTATGTCCTTTTCTAAATAAGGAGACCAAAACTGCACACAATACTCTGGGTGTGGTCTCACCAAAGCCCTATACAGTTGCAGCAAGACTTCCCTACTCTTGTACTCTAAACCTTTTGAAATGAACGCTAGCATGCCGTTCGCCTTCTTAGTTGCTTGCTGAACCTGCAAACTAACTTTTTGAGACTGGTGTGCAAGAACACTCAAATCCCTTTGATTACTAACACTATCTAACCTCTCCCCCTCTAGAAAATAATCAATTTTAAAATTTTTGTTACCTAGGTGAATAATTTCACACTTCCCCATATTAAATTCCATCTGCCACCTACCTGCCCACTCCCCTAGCCTATCTATATCTTGTTGCAATCTTTTTGCATCATCCTCAGAGCTCACTCTCCTACCTAGTTTATTTTCATCCATGAATTTAGACATGTTACATTCAATGTCCTTGTCTAGATCATTGATGTAAATTGTAAATAGCTGAGGCCCAAGCACTGATCCTTGTGGCACTCCACTAGTTGCAACCTGCCAATTTGAGAATGAACCGTTTATCCCTACTCTTTGTTTTCTACCAATTAGCCACTCATCTATCCATGTTAATATGTTCCCATTAATCCCGTGGGCCTTGATCTTGTGCAACAGCCTTTTGTGTGGCACTTTATCAAATGCCTTCTTAAAATCTAAATATACCACATCTACTGGTTCCCCTCTATCCAAACTGCTGGATAAATCTTCAAAAAACTCTAAAAGATTAGTCAAGCAAAACTTCCCTTTTGTAAATCATGTTTAGTTGGTTTGGATTCTTTTAAGCTTGGTGAAGAGTTCCAAATGTGTTAAATATCAAAAAAAATGAAGTTTCCTCCCATAACAGTCCACTTGAAATATATTGGTAAAAATTGAAGCATGTCTGGGGAGAAATTCCACCTGGGTCCAGAATGATACCATTTATATAACATTTTATACCATGTGGAATTTGGCAAATATTTGAATTCAGTCTTAGCAATGAAGGGATTTATTCCATATTTCTTTAAAGAAATGCCATCAACATTAAGCCTGTTTAAATAGAATTCACAAAATCTAAGTGTGGGAAGTCTGACACGGATAGAGAAAACGTAGACTCAGGCAGAATGCTACAATTGTATCATAGAAAAATTCACCTCAGTTAGTTTTGGCTTGGGTGTGACTATGTATCCTTTTCCAACCTGACTAACGTGGTTGGACCTATGATTGCCTTCCGACATGAATGTCACTACACAAGTGTAATTTGTAGTTGTTGTTATTGCTTGCGATTAGCATTGCACTAACAACAACAAAATTACACTTGTATAGCGCCTTTCACATCAGGAGGACGTCCCAAGACGCTGGACAGTCATTGTGTCAGACCTGAGCTGGGGACAGGGGTGGTAGGGAAGGGGGGGATTAGGAGTTGCCGATGGGACCATCGAAGAGAAAAGTCTTGAGGCAGAACTTGAAGGAGGCCAGGCGGGGGTGAGGCGGAGGGACTGCAGGATGAAATTCCAGAGGTTGGGGGCAGAGTGGCTAAAGGCTCTTCCGCCAATGGTAGGGTGGATGGGTCGAGAGACGTGGAACAGGCCAGAGCCTGCTGAGCGAAGAGGGTGGGCAGGTTGGTAAGGGGTTAGAAGGTCACGGATGTAGGGTGAGGCGAGGTTGTGGAGGGTTTTAAGTATGAGAACCAGAATCTTAAATTGGATCCTCTGGATGATGGGGAGCCAATGGAGTCGGGCGAGGATGGGGGAGATGTGGTCACAGAGTGTGGAACGGTCGAGGACACGGCCGCAGAGTTCTGGATCTTACCAGCTGTGGAGCACGGAATTTGAGTGCTATTTCTAGGGATACTGAATTAACTCTATTTTTTTGAACATTAAACTGGTTTCCCTCACACAGAACCATTATATTTCCATGATCAGTAAATCCATTGGCAGGAAAAAGCAGCTTCATGGACACGTGATTTTGCCATAGTCGGTGCTGAGGCTGGGTGACCAGAATGGACCAATTGAAATATTCTTTTGTGTGACAATATTATATGTCACAATCTCATCCCCTGGATGTAACCCAGCACCAAACACGCTTATGTATTATTAATAGCTTGTGTGTTTAACAGCCCTTCTGTGTTCTGAAAGAGACTTTCATCATCAGCATCATTATTTCAGTGCTGTGATTCCTGCCACAAAATCCATCTGCTCACCTGCCAATGTACTGCAGTGATAAGACATCTGTGGCAAGATACAGAAATGAGCAAGAAGCATATGTAGAGATATAATTTAATTGTTTGAAGTTGTACAATCTAAATGCCCCAAATTCTAAAAATTAGCAATTTTCAAACAGATGTAACATGTTTCAAGTTTGATAATGTATTCTAAGACCCTAACTTCTCTACTGTTCTTGCAGGTTAGGTCTCAAAATAATACTTTCTTGTTTCTATATATAACCACTTATTGACAAAGTGTGTGTCTGCTGCTGAATTACTGAAGATGTATCACTTGTGTTGTACTGATTTACTGCTGAATGGCTCTAGATATACTAACCCTTGCCTGTCAGATGTCAGCAGTTAGTTGTTTATTGTCAGTTCAATTGCTTCAAGCTCTTGGACTTACATCAAGCCCCACATATTGATTTCCATCATTACTGGGTCAGTACTTTTCACAAATGGGTTTGTAACAATGAAATTCAGCTACTGATTTACTGACAGATTTCTTGAGAAATACAAACTAAATAACCTTCCTCATTGGTTCCCATTGCCACCCGAATAAGGTTAAATTTGCATTACTTTGAATATATGGACAGATCCAAACAGAAGATGCATTATTTATTTACAGTATTTGGATTTATTTTTTCTCTCTTTTTTAAATTATTTCCTCGTGCACAGTAAGCAGTAAACTATTAATTCCCAGCAGAGGGTGGTTCAACCTTTTGGCAGCTGAAGGCCAGATGCCAGATTTGAGAAACGTCTTCGGGTCACATCATTCTTGCATTTGATACAGCGCTTTATCAGTCATCGAGTCGTCTAAAAGCGCTAAACAAAATACAGTGTAAAATGAATTCACTATATATTTTGTGGGCATAAGCAATATTTTTATGTTTCCCTTCCAAAAACATAACTTTTAAAGAATCATATCGAAATCCCATGTTTTAGATTGTATGTTTTAACTCCCATGTTTTAAATTGTATGACTTACGTTTGCTACAGTTTAGTAAGTAAAGTACATCAACTCCTCAGTTAACGTTGGGGATGTGTTCTTGAAAAATGCAATTTTAACTGAAACGACGGATAATGAAATCCAAATTTCCATAGTGGTAATGTTATAAATAGGGGTTACGTTCCCGTGGTACATTTCTTGTCTAAATATTCTTACACAAATATTAAATAAAGAGCAAAAACAACACTACTACTATTCAGAATATAAATAAATGTTTAATAAGTACCAATATATCAATTAAATAATAATACAACAACAAGAAAACTTATTGGAGATGGTTGCTGCAGTTGTGGGCAACAGTGAGTGGAGGGGCTGGAGTCATTCAGATGAAGGGGGGGATGGCCGTTTAAAAAAATATGTCCAATGTGTGTTGAACTGCTTTTTTTCTTCTTGCATTGTATTATTATTCTTGCTCGTAGCAGTTGTACCAGAGACTGGGGCAGCCAACAGGATAATAATGAGTGGCTTCAACTGCTGCCACAGTGTAGCTTGTAGCAGTTGAAGCCACTCGTTATTATCCTGTTGGGTGCTGAGCTGTGTTCCCCACATCGTGTCCTCACACAGCTGATCGCTACCACGTGGTTGTGCATCTGATTTCCGCACATTGTTTCTAAACTTTACGACGGTTAGCGGGATGACGGACAATGAGGAGTTCCTGTACACATATGCTGAGCTGTAGATTTTACTGTTGGTAACTAGGTCCCAAGTTAAGAACAGATACCATGATTGTGACAAGTTTATTATTTATCATATTTTATTTTGGGTTTATTTTAATGGACCACAATGATGGTCTTAAACGTGTTTCCATTTCTAAACATGTTCCATATTTTCCACACTTAATGAAAAGCAACATTTCTTTTAACAGCTCTCTTTAATGAGGCAGGTTGTGGAATTTATCTGCTAGTCAGTGTGGGCCCAATATGGGCCATGGCACGATTTCATATGGTACCACAAACTATTTCCAGCATCACTGTCCCACGAGTAAACCTAATAAATCATGTAAAATATCCTAATCTAGAACTCATCACTGCTTGGAGAAAATATGGAATATTCTCATGTGCCTACAGTTTTATAAGTTTGGTAGTTCTGTACTCATATTGAGTTTCTAAATTCTCATACCTTGTCACTGGCTGTCTTCAGGGATTCCCTCACCTACATATTGTATCATATTGCCCTCGTGAATGTAACTTTGTGTGGGTAGTAGTTGGAAGTAGTTTAAAACACCAATTAAGTGAAGTAAAAGACTTGTAATGGTGAGTGGTTTATACCTCTTTCCCTAATGCACATTTGGAACATTATAAACTGCTAACCTTAAACTGGTGTATTTGTAATGTGTAATTCTTGTGCATGTTTGCTGAGGTATTGCTGATCTTGTTCAGGGTGGTTTGTGTGGTTTGCTATGGAGCTATGAAATGGATTCTAATGAGAACTTTCAGGCTACAATATAGAATCTTCAGGCTACAGTATAGAAAGAACTTCAGGAGAGATGGAGCGACAAAGGAAAAAAAAACTTATGCCAGTGCTTACACCAATTCAGATGGCTCATCTATTGAGGCATACCAAGGGAAAGAACTTCCTGGGTCAGTGTCAATAAGCTGAATAGGCTGTGCATTTGGAGCATCTTCCAGACCAGAGCCAATCACAGAATTGTGTCACCTTGAGATGCAAAAATGAGGCACATTCAACAGTGATGACAACATTGACAGGACTTTGAATTACACGTTTACCTATCTCAGCATCTTGGGACTTCCTCCCGACATGAAAGGTGCTTTACAAATGCAATTTTGTTGTTGTTGTTCTAGAGAGTATTGGAGCAAGTGGGAAAAAGTCAAGGCTTGTGGGGTCCTAGAATGTTTAACTTGGGTACTGCTAAAGTTTGAGCTAAAATCAAGTACCGTAAATCTCCGCGTATAAGGCGCACGTTTTTTCATGTCGTAAAGTTTCGAAAGAGGGGGGGCGCACCTTATACGCGGATACAAGGAAAAGACGACCAGCCCCCAGAGGTACGTCATCAAGCTGTGCCACCAGTACGACTACCCGCTCTCCGGGATTGGCAACGTAGACCAGGCGCCACTCACCTTCGATGTCCGGTAATTCTTACTTCAAAGTAATGCTGGGCTGCAGCGCCGATGGATTTTTTTTTCGGTGGAAATTTTTTTTTAGATGATATTGCCGGCGGGAAAAAAATTTCCGTCGGCAATATCATCGAAAATGCTTCCATTTTGTTTTGCCACGAGGTGGTCAAAAGTGGCGGATGCGCCTTATACACGAGTGCGCCTTATACACGGGTATTTACAGTAACTTGCCATTACAACATTATCTGGCAAGCATCTACTTCCAGGAAAGACTACCCTAGCCATATGGTTCAGTCATCATACTACTGAGACTGCCCCACAGAGGGTTGATGTAGTTTCAACATTCTGTTGTCAAACATGTCACCTCAGAGCCAGCTCAGCTACAAGGAGACCCTGTTTGTGCAGCCCCACAACCACCACCGACACCTCCCCCACCTCCACCTTTTACAGATGCAAATGAAAAGTTATTGGGTAGGGCACGTATTGGGTAATAACTATATAAGCTAGGTATGTTCATTAAAGAAGAAATAGCAAATGGATGAGGACAGGTATCAACACTTCTTCCAATTATTAATTACTAGCTGTACCTGTTGCAGATATGCTTGCAGCCTATTTCATTTAATCAGCTTGCTCTCTTTAATCTGGCATTTTTATTTGTGCTTGAGAAATTTGATCTTCGCTTCTGAGGGATATTTATCTCTTAAGATTAAGAAAATGTGCCATTGAATTCGTTAGCAGGCCTTGTTCACATATTTGCACACATATCCTTCTGGGAGGACGATGAATGTGGGAGGTGTCCTGTTGGTGTTAATCGGTTAGTCAGACACACAGACAGATACGGGTAGTCGTACTGCTGGCACAGCTTGATGACGTACCTCTGGGGGCTGGTCGTCTTTGTTAGTATAGATGTATCTCTCTAGAATTGTGTGCGTCATCTGTCACTACTTTGTTCCAGAATACTATGCATACTTTTTGAGGGGCTTAATTAGTGCATGTTTTAACATAGCTCATCGACGATAGGAGAACCAGGAGCAAAATATGCCCACGATGCTCTTCCTTGAAAGTCCTTGAAATAGTGGAGCTCCTGTGGCTCAGTGGTTAGAGCACTTGTCTTGCAAGCTGGGGAGACCAAGCTGGGGAGACCTGTGTTCGAATCCAGGCAGGTCAGGGCGAAACCTTAGGCAAGTTTCCTTACTCCACATGCCTAATAATAATCCCTCCAAAAAAACCACAATAATAAAATTGGTCATTTCAATCCACGACTGTGTGTGGGACACTGCTGTGCGCAATTGGTCGCCGCAATTCGCCCACAAATATATACAGTCAATCACCTTACAGTATATTCTGTGAAGCGCTTTGGGACATTGATAAGATGTGGATATCAAATGCGATATCAAATGCAAGGATTATTATTATTATTATTATTCTTGTTATTATTACCTTTCCGGTGAGGTGTAAATCACGTCTCTACATCAATTGGTCATTGTGTACTAGTCAGACAAACATGTTACCTTAACTAGTATAGATATTCAATATTTAAGGGCAACTGTGGTCACACATGGCTTATAAGGACACAGGTAGGAAACTTAGACCTGCTGCAGTCAGCACAAACAGTTCTGCTTTTTCATTGTGCAAATTATATGCTTAAGCAGAGGACAATACTGCATATGAATGCAAAATATAACACATCCAACCATTACTGATACATATTAAGATTGACTACGGTTCCCCAGTTGATGGAAGAACCTGACAGGATGGCTGGTACACTGGGGATTTCCTTTGAAAATGGCATCAGAGCAGACATGTCAACAGATCACATTCCTCTGATCCAGTTAATAATATAATGCTTACTGTCAGAGAGGTCTTTTTCCATAACAATGCAACTGCAGGCATACTGGTTTACAGCTGCTTTAAGTGAAGATCACAGGTATTTCTAGGCTGTTATTAGTAAGGTGCATTGTCTGAGCATTTTGCGAGTAACCTTGGTGTACTTTTTAAGGTTTTTAAGCTTCTTTCAGTCCTATAAGTCTGATAAACTGCATTCACCTAGAAGGAAATCTGCTACACATTTCACAATAGGGAATCTCCACTACCAAAAATTGTTCGCTCCAAAACTTTATGCAAACCAATAACTCATTACTTGCCGTTCTGTTATAATTTCCAAACATGGATTGATTCCAGGCTATGTTTTGATTTAATATGTCTATTCTTGATTATTGATTAGCCCCATCTTTGTTAGGCAACACTTGCTATCTCGCAGCAGATCAATTTGAAAATCCTCACGCTTACCTTCTTATCCCTCCATGGAATAACCCCATACCTTTGCAGTCTCTTCCAGTACCATTCTCCCTCTCAACATCTTCACTCCTCAAACTCAAGTCTACTGCAAGTCTATAAGATGATATAGATGATAGAATCTAAAAAGGGGATAAAGGAATAGGGAGACTTGGGGGATTCATATAAGTAAATCATTCAAGGTGGCAGTACAGGTAGATAAAGCTGTTAGAAAAGGCATTCAGGATACTAGGCTTTATAAATAGGGTTTATAAAATACAAAAAAGTGAGGAAGTTTTATGATGAGCCTTCATAAAATACTGGTTAGGCATCAGCTGAAGTAATAATAATCATCCTCATCATCATAATATTCCTTGCATTTGATATAGCGCTTTTCACATCTTCTAGATGTCTCAAGGCACTTCATAGAACATACTGTAAAGTGAATTGACTGAATATTTGTGACCGAAATGTGGCAGCCAATTGCGTACAGCAGTTTTCACAAACAATCATGGATTGAACTGACCAATTTATTATTGATTTTTTTTCTTAAGGGATAATTATCAGATGTGTGAAGTAATGGAAACTTGCCCAAGGTTTTGCCTTCTGGGAATCAAACCTAGGTCTCTCGCTTGCAAGGTGAGTGTTCTAACCATGGAACTACAGGACCACCACTGAGCTACTGTGTTCAGTTCTGAGCACATTTTGCAAGGATATCAAGGCATTGGAGAGGGCCCAAAGGAGATTCACCAGTTTAGTACAGGAATGACGGACTTCAGTTATGAGAAGACGCTAGAGAAGCTGGGATTATTCTCCTTGGAGCAGAGAAGGTAAAGAGGAGACTAATAGAATTTTTCTAAATTATCAAGGGATTCAATAGTATGAATAAAGAAAAACTATTTCCACAGGCGAGTGGCTCGATAACTCAAGGACATCAATTTAAAATACTTGTTAAAGGAAACAGAGGGAAGGTGAGAAGAAATGTTTACACACAGCCAGTTCAAATCTGTAACACATTGTCTGATAAGGTGGTGGAAGACGATTTGATAATATCTTTTAAGAGAGAAGTAGATAGTTGTTTCGGGAGGACAGGTGTGCAGGGCTATGGGGAATGAGCGGAGGAGTGGGATTGATTTGTGTAGCTCTTGTGAAAGAGCCAGCACAGAAGCAATGGGATGAATGGCCTCCTTCTGCGCTGTTTAATCCTATGATTCTATGATTTGCAGGTTTAGGTCCCACATCAGGAATTTTCACTCACAATTTAATACTAATGCTTGCATTTATTATAGTGCTTTATTACATCAGGACATCTCAAAGCGCTTCACAAAATTTATTATGAAATGGAATGATTGTACATTTGAAGGCAAATGCAGCAGCCAATTTGCACATTGCAATGTCCCATAAAGAGCCATAAAGTGAATGACCAATTTTATTTGGGAGATTATTGGCCAGGATACCAAGATTAATTTCTCTTCTCTTCCCTTTTCAAATAGAGCCGTGGGATCTTTAACAACCACCTGAAAAGGCAGGTTTAACATCTCACCTGAAGGACGGCACCTCTGACAATACAATACACCACCAGCACTACATTAGAGTGTCAGCCTAGACTATAATTTCCTGACATGGAACACAAATCCACAACCTTCTGACTCAGAGGAAAGAGTGCTACCACTGAGCCAAGGTGACACATTAATCCCACTGCCTCGCCCTCTCTTTCTCTCCTTTTTCATGTCTTGCATGAAAGCTTTCCTTTTGGCAATATTTATAGTCACCCCCACCACCACTCAACCCCCACCCCATCCCACCATCCCCCCTGGCTCGGAGTCAGGCTGCATCATTGTTAAGTGCTCTGAGACACTACACAAGGGAAAGTTGTTGTTGTTGTCTCCTGAACAGGAGAAAGGATGATATGGCAACCAAAATACTTTTCCAAGACAATATACATGCAGAAAAAATTCAAAATATTTAGGACCCTATAGTTTTACATTTACAATACAGAAGAAGAAGACAAACTCTAGCCATTTATTCTACAAAGAGCATTTCTTGGTATATTACGGTCGATAAGGGGAATTCTGAAGAACTAGCTGGCATATAATGAACAATCTTATCTTTGACTGCACAATATTTTAATAACTTTTGACAGCAATATCAATTCTTTCTGCACTTAAAGCTATTGATTTTTGCCCTTATACCTTTAGTCACTGGTTTATATGTTATCTTTTGATACAGAGAATACAGAGAAAGTCTTACTTCATTGCATGCCTCAGGCTGTTGGCAGGATAACAATCATCCATTTGGTTTAGTCAGTGTATAAGAACGCTTGTTGTGTTTCATCCCAGAAGGTTGTTCATTACACTATAAGGTCTAATCCCACATGTTCAAAAGGAATCAACACAAAAGAGTGGAATATATGTAATTATGCCACATGCCTTGAAAAGCTATTCAGAATCTAGGCTGATATGATGCTATTCAAAAATCTATACACAATCTGGGCTGGTGTGATGCGCATCCTGATGTGCAACATATCAGCCCATGGGAACTTTGTTATAACAAATAGAAAAGGAATCTTTACATCCCAGTCATATGCATTACTATTGGCAGGTCTGCCAGAGAGGGAGAGAAAGGGCCTTTTAAAAGCCTGTTAGGCCATTTAAAACTCTTGTTTGCAGGTATTTGCAGGTCTCAAAGTATTTATTGCTTCTGTTGGAGATCAAAGTGTCCCAACCTTCTCATGTCAAATGCCTATCATACCCCATTTCATACTGGTGCAAGAGCATAGTTAAATTTGTGAATTATACCAAGACTGGTATGCTAGACTCATTTAAAAGGCGGCTTGATGTTGTAATGGGAGAACAGCAGAGTGGGTATTCTGGAAAGATAATAATAATAATCCATCCACCACGTCCCTCGCCTCAACTGCCATGGCAGTGGCCTGGCCCTCATTTCTAGGGTGCTACTTGCCCTATCCCCCTACTCCTCTGGTTCCTTCCCCTCTCCCATTCCTCCCATTTCTTCCTCAAAATCTTCCTTGTTTACCATCCCCCAACCTTCATCTCTGACTTCTCCTCTCTTCTTGCCTCCCTCTGTGGCTCCTCCGATCGCCTCATCATCCTGGGCAACTTGAACCTCCACTTCACCCCCTCCTGCTCCACCTCCTCAGAATTCTCCTCCCTCCTCTCCCTTTTCAACCTCTCCCTCCACATTCACTCTGCCACTCATTTTCACGGCCACCCGCTTGACCTGGTGATCACCCAGCGCCTCGAGATGCGCCTCAGCGTCTCAGATGTCACCATCTATGATACGGCCATCTCCGACCACCATTTCATTTCCTTCAACTCCTCTAAACCTCTCCCCTCTACCCCCAAACCTACCACCAGCTTCTACTGCCCATGGAAGAAGATCCCCCCACAAACTCTCTCCTCTGTCTTGGAGTCCTCTGAACTCCTCTCCCTCTGGCCCACCTCCTGCACTAACCCATCCTCCGTACTCACCCTGTTCAACAACACCCTCTCCACCACATTCAACACTCTTGCCCACTTCACTTCCCGAACTGCCTCCTACTCCCGAACCTCAGCCTGGTTTACCACCCACCTCCATTCCCTCATGGGCCAGGTGCGGTCCGCTGAATGCACCTGGCTCAAATCCGGCCTTATGGTCCACCGGCATATCTGGCTGGACCTTACATCTTCCTACCGCTCCACCCTATCCTCTGCCAAATTGTCCTTCTACTCCAAGATAATCCTGGAGGCGAAGGACAACCACTGGCTTCTCTTCTCCACCACCAACCATCTCCTCTGTCCACTCCGCCTCACCTTGCAGATCCTCTCCTCGAACTCCCGCTGCGAGGAGATGCTGGATTTCCTTGTGATCAAAATCGAGGGAATCCGCTCTGCGGGACTGTCCCCTCAACTTCCACCCCCTCCCTACCTCCCCTCCACACCCTGTCTCCTACCCATCCCTCCCTCCACACCTTCGACCCCATCTCCCCATCCTCTGTCTTTGAGACTATCTCCTCAATGAAGCTCACCACCTGCTCCCTTGATCCCATCCCCTCCCCTCTCCTCATCACCCAGCTCCACCTTCTAGCCCCTCTAATCACTGACACTATCAATCTGTCCCTCTCATCCAGGACTGTTCCCACTCGCTTCAAAACCGCCACCATCCCCCCATCCTAAAAAACCCTTCCCTCGGTGCGTTGCAGCTGTCAAGCTACCGGCCCATCTCTACCCTCCCCTTCCATTCCAAGGTCCTAGAAAGAGTGGTTGCATACCAGCTCCGCTCTTTCCTCACAAACACATAGAATCATAGAATCATAGAATTTTACGGCACAAAAGGAGGCCATTCGGCCCATCTAGTCTGTGCCGGCTCTTTGAAAAGAGCGATTCAATCCCACTGCCCTGCCCGCTCCCCATAGCCTAATAGACCCGTTCTCCCTAAATAAAGATCTAATTCCCTTTTAAAAGTTGTTATCGATTCAGCCTCCACCACCTTTTCAGGCAATGCATTCCAGATTCGAACAACTCGCTGAGTGAAAAAATTTCTCCTCAGCTCCCCTCTACTTCGCCTTGAAACTATTTTAAATCTGTGACCACGAGTCACAGATTCACCCACGAGTGGAAATAGTTTTTCTCTATTTGCCCTGTCGAAACCCCTCATGATCTTATAAACCTCTATTAGGTCTCCCCTCAATCTTCTCTGCTCCAGAGAGAATAACCCTATCTAGCCTCTCCTCATAGCTGAAGTCCCTCAATCCTGGCACCATCCCAGTAAATCTTCGTTGTACCCTTTCCAATGCCTTCACATCCTTTCTGTAGTGTGGTGACCAGAATTGAACACAGTATTCCAGCTGAGGCCTCACCAAAGTCCTATAGAGGTTAGTCAGCACTTCCTGACTTTTGTACTCTATACCCCTATTTATAAAGCCTAGTATCCCATATGCCTTCTTAACAGCCTTGTCTACCTGTCCTGCCACCTTCAACGAGTCACTAACACAAATCCCCAGGTCTCTCTGTTCCTTTACACCATTTAAAATTGTACTATCTAGCCTATATTGCCTCCCTTCATTTCTTCTCCCAAAATGCATCACCTCACACTTCTCTGCATTAAACTTCATCTGCCATGTGTCTGCCCACTTTACCAATTTGTCTATATCCTCTTGCAGATGGCTACTATCCTCCTCACTGTTTACTATTCTCCCTAACTTAGTGTCATCTGCAAACTTGGAAACTGTACTCCGTACACCCAAGTCCAGATCATTGATGTAGATTACAAACAGCAATGGTCCCAAAACTGATCCCTGTGGCACACCACTGCTCACTTCCCTCCAATCTGAAAAACAGCCGCTCACTACAACTCTCTGCTTTCTGTCTCGCAGCCAGTTGTGGATCCACGCTGCCACTGTCCCTTTTACGCCATGGGCCTTTAATTTCATAATAAGTCTCTCACGTGGCACTTTGTCAAATGCCTTTTGAAAGTCCATGTAAACTACATCAACTGCGCTACCATTATCCACCCATTCCGTTACCTCATCAAAAAAAAATTCTCGAAACATATTTCTCGAACCCCTCCAATTGGGTTTCCATGCCTCCCACAGCACGGAAACTGCCCTGGTCAAGGTCACAAATGACATCCTGACCATCTATGACCAGGGCTCCCTCTGCCTCCTCATCTTCCTTGAACTATCCGCTGCCTTTGATACCATTGACCACACTATCCTCTCCACCGCCTCTCCTCCCTCCTCAACCTGCAAGAATAGTTCCCGTCCTATCTCTCCCACCGCCTTCATTTTGTCTCCTCCAACGGCTTCTCCTCCAGCACCCCACACATGCGGTGTTCCCCTGCTCTTCACCCTCTACACTATCCTCCTGGGTGACATCATCCACAGACATGGGGTAAATTTCCACATGCATGAGGACGACACCCAACTCTACCTATCCACTTCAACCCTCGAGTTCAGGACCACTGGCATTCTGACTGCATGTCTGTCCGATATTGAGTCCTGGACTAGGGCAAATTTCCTACAACTGAATATCAACAAGATGGAAACCCTCCTGATTGCCTCACATAAGCACCTCCGCACCTCAGGCGCTAACAACATCAGCATTCAAGGCTGCTCTCTCCACCTCTCAAAGCCAATCAGGAATCTGGGCATCTTGTTCTACCCCAAGCTATCCTTCCTCCCCCACATCCACTCCATGACCGGCACAGTCTTCCATCACCTCCGTAATATTGCCAGACTCTGCCACTATCTCACCCCTCATGCCGCGGAAACCCTCGTCTATGCCTTTATCACCTCCAGGCTCGACTACGGGAATTCTCTCCTCATCGGCCTCCCCAGCTCCTCCCTTCACAGGCTGCAGATCATTCAGAATTCTGCAACTCGTGTTTACTTCCCGCACAGGCTTCACGACCACATCACTCCCACCCTTGCCCGTTTCCACTGGCTACCCGACAACCAGACGATCGAATTCAAGATCCTTGTTCTCACTTTCGAGGCCATTCACTGCATTGTCCCCGCCTATCTCTCTGACCTACTGTCTCCCTATCAGCCTGCCCGCACCCTCTGTTCAGCAGTCAGGCCTGCTCCACATCCACCGCCCTAACCGCCCAACCATCGGTGCTGGGCTTTCAGCCTCTCTGCTCCCACACTGCGGAACTCCATCCCGCAGCCCCTCCGCCTCGCTACCTCTCCTTCCCCTTCCCCCTACCCCGACCCTCCCCCCCCGACTTGACTGTTCAGCGCTTTGGGACATCCTCCCGACGTGAAAGGTGCTATATAAGTGCAATTTTGTTGTTGTTGCAACTGATATTGCGCCATACAATGAGATTGAATGGGCCGAAGGACATTCTTCTTCCTAACCACTCTCATGTTCCTGGGATTATATGGATTTTCTGTTCTTTTAATGTTTTTTTTTACACAGCAATTTCTGAACATGATTAGGCTAGGCGACCATCAAAGCCATATTCCACCACAGGTTGTTGTGAGAAAGTTTCCTATTCTTTTGCCACATTAATACTTTGATACAATCTAACAAATTTCCTCTGTATCCCACTATCAATTTCACATTTGTGGGTTGTAGAGGCAGTGTGTTTTGAAATCTTATTGCTCTCTGTGAGAAGAAATTAATTCTTGCCTTCTGTCCTCCCCTATTAGCTTGAATGATAAGGTCATGTCCTCCAGTAATTGATTAGTCCACTGGGGAAGAAGTTGCTTTCACTATTTATTCTGCCAATTTCCTTCATACTCTTTCACACTTCAATTAAATGTCTTCTCACAGCCACAATCATAATACATCCCAAGCTTACCCAAGTCTTTCACTGTAGGTTAGCACCCTTTCACCCCCACCCATTCTTAATAACATCATTGTGAGTCTACGCTGAACTCATTCCAAAACAAGTATTTTTTTTCTGTGTTGAAATACCCAAAACTGAATTCAATTCTCCAAGTGTGGCCTCACCAGTGCCCTGTAGAGCTGTACTAATACAAGTAAGCCCTGATTTAGGACGCTTCTATTTAGGACGTTTCGATTGAACAAACATAATTTTTGTAACACCTTTAATTGATATAGGACACTTGGTTTCATTTTAATGAACACAATTATCATTTTGCGCATGCACAGTACATATTGTATATCGCAGTCATATTTGGCGCATCCTTTTTGTCCATATGCACAGTCCATAGTGTATTCACGGGTAAATTGTGCTTGCACCTGATATAGTGTATCCAAGCATTTGAATTAGCCAATAGTATGTTGCTACGTCTTTCTTTAAAAGCCAGCTGATTTTGAAGCGACACACGCCACATCAGTATTACAGTAATTTCCAAACATTCCCGAGCACTTCGAGCAATTTACAGCCTCTACTGCGTTTATACCATGTCGAGAAAAGAGAGCATGAAATGAAATGAGCAGTGATAATACTGCTAGCGGCAAGAAACCCCGTAAAGTCATCACTTTAAATACTAAATTGAAGGTGATAAAGAGCATCAAGTCTGGCAAAAAAGGTACGGACGTCGGGAGGGCTTTAGGGCTAGCTAGATCGACTGTGGCTACTATAAAACAGAATAAGGACAATATACTGGCAAGTTCAAGGTGTGTTACAGCTACAGGTGCAAGCAGATGATCAAAACATAGGATTATATTAAAGTTTGCCTATGTGTGTTATTTTGTGTGTTATTTAGTGGGTTTAAGGTCCAAAAATGTTGTGAAAATAACGCATCTCAGGTTATATAATGGAACTGCATGCCAAACCGCATTTTGATTTGAGATCTAAGTACCGTTTTTCAGGAACGCAACCCCATCCTAAATAGAGGTTTACCTGTATTTCTAATAATAACCCTCTATATTTTATATAGTGTTAGTATTTTGTATCAGTTAGTGGATTTCATTGGGAAATCACAGTCAATATGTGCAAAACAATGTCATATAAAAGGTCATGGAATAAATTATTAATTTTATCTGGTGGATTGTTAATCAGGACACCAGGAGAAAATACTTTCGCTTTTCAAATAGTGTCACAGGATCTTCAATGTCTACCTGAACAAGCAGATGACATCTCTGTTTAATATTTCATCCAAAGGGACCACATCTCCGACAATGTAGTAATCTCCAGGACGGGAATGTCAACCTGTGTGTAAACCTCCATGCTTTTATATTCTATGCATTTTGCTTGGAAATCCAGCATGCTCTAAGCCTTGCTAATAGCTCTCTGCATCTCTTAACTAGCTGTTAGTGTGTTTATTTTATCAAAGAATGGTCCAGTGCCTTGGGATTTTCCTATGAAATGCAATATACAAATGTAATTTTGAATTGTATTATACTCCAGGAATTTTACTTTTTTTGAGTACTGTGCAATTCTCAGTTGGTTATTTTAACAGAAAACCATATTAATCATCTTATGCTCAAGTTTTCTCACTGGCTCGTTTATGGTACATGACATTCCTCTACACATAATGCTGATTTATATGATGTCCACTATCTTGCCATAGGCTTCATTTTAAAATAAAATTCTACGGTATTGAATCAGAATAAAATACTACAGGTCATTGAATCGGTTATGAAACATCATCATTTTTACCCTGTCTGTCTATGTGGGAAAGAATTGCAAAAGAATGCCTGGTACAAATGATTAGTTCAAATGCTTTCTCGTTTTATTTCTTAAACTTCATTCTGCCAGTGACTTGTTAAATGTCTTTTTTTAAAAGTCTTTTTAAAGTCTCCGTGTAGAAGACCAATATAAGCTGTACACATTGGGTAAGGGAATGAAAGAACAAATTCTGCTGTTTTAACCTTCTGCATTTAACAACATATTCAACAACAACACAACTTGCATTTATATAGTACCCTTCATGCCAAGCATCTCTGAGTACTTTGTTCATCATGTTACAAAATGTTGTATCATATGGTGACTTATTATTGGAGATCATTTACACATTGCTAAGCACCTTATAAACATGCTAAACATTGCTGTTAATGGTGTTAATGGTCTGCCCCATAGAGTATTTAGACTTTCATTTGCCTAAAAATAAGTGTGGTCACTCAACGCAAGCAACTGTGTACAATTGGCTACCATGTTTCAACCAATCCAAATACACACTTAATCCACTTTACATTCTATTCTACAATTAAACTGTATCATGATTTAGTGATGTGGAAAGACACTACGTCAAATACAAAGATTATTTATGATTTTAAGAAAAAATTATATTGTTTTTAAAGCATGAACTGTAAGGAATGGGTAAAATGTCCAAATGAGCTGTGAGAATGGTTTCCTGTACCGCACACCACATCAGTGCACAAGGATTTTGCTGAGCAGTGATGGAAGAGTAAAAGAATGTGTAGGTGGATGAAATATTGATACAACAGCGACACTGCAGAATGGTGAGAAACATGACCAAACACTGAGCTAAGCTATTGATGCATTCTAGAGACAATTCAACCGAATCATGCCATGGAAAATAACCTGCAACAAAGGAGCTGATTGCTGCAAGAATGCTGAAAGCGCTCCAGGATTCCAGTGCCTTGGGACATCTTCCCAACATAAAGGCACTGTACAGAACTGTAATTTTGTTGTTGTTGCTAGCCCGCATGAAGGGCGCTATATAAATGCAAGTTGTTTTTTGTTGTTGAAAGTAGTAAGTCAGAAATTAATATTTTTAGAAAGGTTAAAGCAAGAAAAAGACGCATTTAGTCCATTGATTCCTTTCCAAAGTGAGAAATCAACAGGTACGGCAAGTTACCACCAACGATAAGTGATGTTGCTATGCTGTCAGTTCAGATAATCAATTAAGAAACAGCCACAATACCATAATAGAAGGACAATAGGGTGGGTATGCTTGAAGTTTGGGATTAAATGTTTTAAAGGGGTTACTTACTCTAATCTTCTCTTGTGATTTTATGATTTAAATTTTGCCCGAACATGAATTCCAGCCAACCTATTTAATGCATCATTTAATGTATAACTGATGATAATTCCCTCATTGGAGCAGTGACAGCTAAGTGGAAGGGCGTATCTAATAGATTCTTTACAATTCTAAAAGATTTTGCAACAATTGTTGTTGAAAGATTATTCCCACTGTTTGATAAAATCATGAACAGTGGGGCATAAAATCAGGATTGTCATCGAAAGAGTTATGCGATGTGGGGAGTAAAAGAATTGTGTGGTGAAAGGGAGGGGCGTGGGGGGTAAAATAATATTTTAGAGGGCTATATTGGGACATGCTCCTGACAGGAAAGGCGCTATAGAAATGTAATTTGGTTGTTGTTGCTATTAGAGTATGGAATGCTTCAACAAGTGATTATTGTAATTAACAATATTTTTAAATGATAGGAATAAATATTTAAATGTTAAAAGATATGGGGAAAGAATAAGGAATTCAGATTAGAGTAGCTAAGCATGATAGTTAAATGATCTCCTCCTACCTTTACCCACAAAATACAGTTGCATAATTTTACAATACATTCTGTAAAGCGCTTTGAGATGTCTCAATGATGTGATAAGGTGTGATATCAAATGCATGAAAAAGTGATTGTTGGAAAGATAGTCAATAAAATCCTGATCATGATTCAATTGACAGGAACATAGGAAATTACAGGATTAGAAAAAACTATTGTGGTCCAAACAAGTAAATAATCCTAGTCTACTCTTGATTCTCATACTCTGCAATCACATTATTGAATAGCGTTCCCATTGCATCTTGAATTTTCAGACACAACTTTTAATATAATAATAATCTTTGCCTTTCACATTGTCGAGACATTTCAAAACACTTCACAGGATATATTGTAACGTGGTGTGACTGTGTGAATTTTGTGAGCAAACTTGGCAGCCAAATTTGCACATAGTGCATTGTGTTACAGTTGAGAGATTATCACAGCATTAATGAGGCGATGATATGTGCTAAATATATCTATAGTGTAGAAACTACATGTCAATTGAGAGTAAGTCTACACATTTAAAAATATACTGTGCGTATGCATGCATGTATGCATTGGAAATCCTTGATCAAAAGTAAACTTTGTTCTCAACCTCATTGCACAGGATTGATGACACTGAGGGTTATAGTATGTGCAAAGAATACCTAATGGACTAAAAATAGGTGTCATTTAACAGGCAATGGTCTTAGATTAGCACTAAGGAAATTAAGTTGAACATTGAAGTACGGCAGTAAAGTCTGAGAAGCTGTGCATTGATCATGATTTTAATACAGGGCTCATTTTAGCATGAGGTGTTGGTGAGCACTAAAGCTGACACTGGTGTGCTAATCATTGAAATAAATGCCTCGGTGATTTTTTGCCCTTGGTGGAAACCTAATGGAACTATCACTCAATGGGTAATAGTAATCTTTGGATTTGGTGTAATGCCAAGGATTATTTGTATGGCACCTTTCACGTCTTCCTGACCTGAAAGGCACTACACAAATAATTTTGTTGTGGTTGATGTTGTTGCTTCACTTCAGGAAGATGTCACAAAGTGCTTCACGGGATTTCCTTTGAAGTGGAGTGACTCTATATTTGCAGGAGACACAGAAATCCAATTGTACACAACCATATCCTCAAAACATCCATGAACTGTAAAGTGAATTGACCGTGTATTTGTGGGCGAAGCACGGCAGCCAATTGCACAGAGCAGTGTCCCACAAACAGTCATAGATTGAAATGACCAATTTTATTATTGTAGTTTTTTTGGAGAGATTATTATTAGGAAATGAATTATTGGCCGATTATTGGCCAGGACACCAGGAGAAACTTTTCACATAGAGCCATGGGATCTTTACCGTTATTCTGAATTGGCAGATTCAGACTAACGCCTCATCTGGAGGCCTGCATCACTGACAAAACAACAGTGAACAAAACAAACTGAATGGAAGGCAAGCAGGACTCTTGACCAATCTCCCACTCTTGCCACTGTCATGAGAGGACAGTTTGTTGGTGACTGAGGGAGTGGGCTGCCTGAAGTTGGAAGTGATTCTCGGGCCAGATAAAACATTCCCAAGGGTGGATGTAGCCCACGGGCCACCATTTGGACCACCCTGGTCTAGGTTGATATTCCAATACAATGCTGCATTGTCAGAGATGCCATTCTTTGGATAAGATAGTAAACAAAGTCCTCTGTCTGCCTGTTCACATGGATGTGAAAGATCCAGCGGCAATACTCGAAATGAGAAGGGAATTTCTCGCAGTTTCATGTCCAACAATCCTTCAGATAAAATTAGTCATTCACATTATGGCTGTTTGCGGGACATTACTGTGTAAAAATTGACTTCTGCATCTACTTACAAATACACAGTCACTACATTTCACAGTAAATCACATTTAGTACTTTGAGTCTCAGTGGCATGATGTCAAATGCAATGATTATTTCTGTAACAAAATCTCTTATTCTTATCCCTTACTGAAACAAAGGCACAATGGTACGGCATGCATGGATTAGTTACTGCATGACAGTCACAGCTCATTTCTCATGTGAACTGCATAATTACAAAATGAAAAATTCTAATTGAGATATGTTGTTTGATTGGAAACTGAACAGCTGCTGGATAGGGCGCTTACAGATGAGTTTTTATTTCACAACACAATTTACATTTATATATCTAATAATTAAAAGGGGGAAGAAACCACATCCATCTAAGATGTAGAAACAGATAGGTTTAATCTACACCTCAGAGTTGTCACTTACATTACCCGAGGATCTGCAATTGAATTTCATGCAAAAGTACCAAATTGGGGTCTAGTTTGCAGAGATAAACAAACTGACATCTCTTTGGATGTTTGGCATGCAGTCTCAGCGACCTCAGCTCAGGCAACCATCTCATAACCAGGGCTGAATAGCAATTTCCGTACTGTAATATTCTTTATATTCTGTAATATTCCAATAACAAAGAGATGGAGAAATAGGGGGCAAGTGAGGGCAGAGTTTTGTGGTTCTCAAACAGGGCATCCAGCCCGCAGCAGACAAAAGGTTGGACTACCTTGTTCCATGTGAAGCAATCTTTGTAAGAGTTTATATTCTAATAAAGCAGTTCTGTTTTGGTTGTGCCATATGAGGTACAATACTGTATAATATGACAAAATACCATCAACCACATAATTACATGGTATAGCGACATTCCAGGGCACTGAAAAGACAGTATTTTGGATCCGAGCTGGGGGTAGGGATTGGGGAGGGTGGAGGGCAGGCGGGGAAGGAGGTTGATTGAAAGCACAGTTGAAAAGGAGGGCTTTGAAGTAGATCTTGAAGAAGGCAAAGGATGAGGTGAGGTGGAGGGATTGTGGGATATATTTTCAGAGGGTGGGAACAGAATAGCTGAAGGCCTGGCCACCAATGGTGTGATGGACAAGGTAGGGGACATGAAGCCCACTGAGTGTAGGTAGTGGGTAGGTTCGTATCTGTTTAGGAGTAGCAGAGGTAAGGGGATCAAGGCCATAGAGGGCTTTAAGGTGAGGACCAGGATCTTGAACTGTATACTCTGTGTGATGGGAAGCCACTGGAATTGGGCGAGGGTGGGGGAAATATGCTCAGCTCAGAGTCTAGTGCGGGAGAAGACACGAGGTGCAGAGTTCTGGATGATCCAGAGCCAATGGAGGAAGGAGTTGGGAAGCCGACAAGCAAGGAGTTTCTATAGTCAAGCCTGGATGTTATGAATGTATGTATGAGAGTTTTGTCGGCCTCCGGTGTGAGTCAAAGGCGGAGCCAGGAAATGTTGGAAAGGTGGGGAAGACAGAGCAGGTCTCGGCATGGATGGCAATACTGATGGACCAGATGGATAGAATGGGCTACCATAACTTTAATATACATGGTACAGAGAATTTGCCTTTATATCACCAACCCATACAGTAATTGTGTACTGTGCACAAGTGTGACATAACGCAAATTAGTCATATTAAATATATGGTCCCAACTGATGTGACTTATGTAAGGTTTACTGTACAGACTATTGTAAAATTTCCCAGTCTGACCAGAGGAAGTAGCTTTTGTTCAGGTGAGTGCAGATATGTGAACAGCAAGGACACTCGCTTGCCTTTGAATGAGGCTTTAGCATCTTTGAAAAGGCGAAACCAATCACCAAAACACTTGCATTTGTCTGCTGAGGTCCAAAACTCAACCTAGTCTTTGGCTGTGAAACAATTTTGTTTTTAAATTTATTGGAAAATTGCCCTGAATGGTGGAAAAATTCATAACTTCAGTATATATTTGAAAGCTGTCATTTTTGAAAGGATGGCCTGAAGGCTGAAGGTTTAGAAATGAAAGAAGGCCTGAAGTTAAGAAATGTTCACAATTCCACACAATCCCTAAAGGCTACGACTGGTTGGGTATCTATTGGTCTCAGTAATGTTCAGCCTGAGGATCACTCTTGGAAGTGCCTTGGGATATCCTCCCAATGTGAACAGTACTATACTATTGAAATTGGTTGTTTTTGAAGCTCTCTACTGTGCCTGTGAATAACCAAACCACTTGACAACAAACTACTCTTCTGTAGAAACAAGAGGTATAAGGTATAAGGAATGCTTGAGTAGATAGAAGGGATGTACATGACTGTCTACACTTTGCAAATGAGGCTGCATCCTTTATAGGTGCTTTAAACAAATCAATTAAATGAAGTGAAAAACAGGATCAAATTGTCTCTCATAATATTAATGAGCAGAAGGTTACTTTCAAGATAGGCATTGGTGCAGAATACAATATGTTGACAGAATATGTCTGTTAACAGATTAGCAAGAACTCAATGCAAACATTAAAGCCAGGATTAATTGCATTTGATGTGTATAGCATTCCCATATTTTTTCAATTCATTTTTAATTGGTTTCCATAGCTGGTGCAATGCTACGCTCTATTAGATCATAAGAATGTAAGTTCACCTTTCACCATTCTGGCAGTCGTTTGACTTGTTATGCCCCAAACTATATACTGTATCCTGAGATATTATTTTGTAGCAGAAATCTATCCAATTTGTTGTTGAAACAAACAACATTTTCTGCTTCCACTGTCTCCCTAGGGAGCCAGTACAATAAGTTTATTACTCGCTCACTGAATCCTCTCGAAGTGAAAGTCACTCTATAAATATAATTTTGTTGTTGTTGTAGTGTTTCTGCAGATTTGTGCTGAATTTACCACCCTTCAATTGCAAGCTGTATCCTCTGGTTCTACTGTTCATTAGAAAGTAAAACAACTTTTCATTGTCTACATTATCTATTCCCTTCAAAATCAAATATATTATGCACAAGATCACAAAGAAGGTTTGGTTAAAGATAGCCCTTCGGTCCATTTGATTTCACCCTGTTCCAAATATTTATTGATGTTTATTTTCAAATTGCCATTTGCAACCCTAAACTGTTATTAGTAGATTACTGCTCCAAATTCTAGGAAATTGTGAAATTGGTGCATGAGACTGTGAGAGCCTACAAAATACAGTTACTACAATAATACAATAATAATCCCTCAAAAAAACAATAATTCATTGATTATTTCAATCCATGGCAGTTTGTAGAACATTGCTTTTTGGACTTAGATGCTGCGTTTCGCCCACAAATATACAATCAATTCACTTTACAGTATATTCCGTGAAGTTCTTTGAGACATCTCAACAATGTGAGTAGGCACTATAACAAATACAAAGATTATTATTATTCATTATTCTTTTGAAAATAGGAAATATGAAATGTAAGTTATTTTATTCTAAAAAAGCAACACTGAAAGATAATATGTATGTATGATGCCAGTACCGCGCTCAAAGGTGCCAGTGACTCTCGACGGATTATTATTGCTATTACCTCACTGTGAAGCCTCGCTTTGCATGTTATGCATCAGATTTGTTTATAACAGATACAGGTCTCAGTTCGCAACTGTGCTGATCCAATGATCTGGAATCCTGTAGCTCAGTGGTTTGAGCACTTGTCTCACAAGCAAGTAGGCCTGGTTTCAATTCCTGGCAAGGCAAATGTTTCCTTACTCCACATGCTTCTGTTAACCTAGCAGTAAGTAGGAACCCGGTTGTTAGTCAATTGGTGAATAATTTTTCTAGGGGTAACAATTCCTTCAAATATAATAATAAAATACCAATTATTATTAATAGTATCAAAGGGACAGTGGCAGCATGGATCCAAAACTGGCAAGGAGACAGAGAGCAGAGAGTTGTGGTGAATGGTTGTTTTTCTGACTGGAGGGAAGTGTACAGTGGCATCCCCCAGGGATCTGTATTGGGACCACTGCTATTTGTAATATATATAAATGATCTGGACTTGGGTATAGTGAGTATACAAAGTATACAAAGTTAGGAAAAGTAGTAAATAGTGAGGAGGATAATAGCAGACTGCAAGACAACAACAACAACAACAACAAATTACACTTATAAAGCGCCTTTCACGTCGGGAGGACGTCCCAAGGCGCTGCACAGGAGGCGTGTGACCCGAGCTGGGAGGGGAGTGTACGGGGAGGGGTGAAACACGTAGGGGAAGTCGAAAAATTCGGGGTGGAACAAAAGGCACGGTCGAAGAGGAAAGTTTTCAAACCGGCCTTGAAAGAGGAAAGGGAAGAAACGAGGCAGAGGGATTGGGGGATGGAATTCCATAAAGTCGGAGCAGAAAAACTGAAGGCCCGGCCTCCGATGGTGGGGCGGTTCGGGCGGGGGGCTTGGAGCAGGCCAAGTCCTGCTGAACGGAGGGTCCGGGTGGGCTTGTAGGGGGAGAGTAAATTGGTTAAATAGGGCGGGGCAAGGCCATGTAAGGCCTTGAAGGTGAGGACGAGGATCTTGAACTCGATCCTCTGGAGGATGGGGAGCCAGTGGAGACGGGCGAGGGTGGGGGTTATATGGTCGCGGAGGCGGGTGTGGGATAATACACGGGCTGCAGAGTTTTGGATGACCTGCAGCCTGTGAATGGAGGAGCTGGGGAGGCCGATGAGGAGAGAGTTTCCGTAGTCCAGCCTTGAGGTGATGTATGCATGCACAAGTGTTTCGGCAGCGTGGGGGGTAAGATAATTGCGGAGCCTGGCAATGTTGCGCAGGTGGAAGTAAGTGGTGCCGGTCAAGGCACGGATGTGGGGGAGGAAGGAGAGTTTTTGGTCGAACGTGATGCCGAGGTTCCTGACTGGCTTTGTGAGGTGGAGAGTACAGCCTTGGATGTTGAGGCTGGCGGCGCCCGATGTGCGGAGGCGCTGGCTTGAGCCGATCAGGAGGGCCTCGGTCTTACTCACGTTCAATTGCAGGAAGTTTTCCCTCGTTCAGGACTCGATGTCGGACAGACATGCTGTCAGAACATCGATGGTCTGGGGGTTGAGGGATGAGGCAGAAAGGTACAACTGGGTGTCATCCGCATACATGTGGAAATTTACCCCATGTTTGCGGATGACATCTCCCAGAGGGAGCGTATAAATGGTGAAAAGGAGGGGGCCAAGGACAGAGCCCTGAGGGACGCCGTGAGAAGCTGTGCTGGGGTTTGAGAAAAAACCATTGGAAGATACAAAGTGTAAACGGTGATAACAACAAAATTACATTTGTATTGCACCTCTCACATCAGAATGACGTCCCAAGGCACTGGACAGTCAGTGTTTTGGACTTGAGCTGGGGTCAGGATCGGGAAGGGTGCAGGGAAGGGAGGGAAGGGGGTGACCAATGTCACGGACGAAGCGGAGACTCTGAAAGTAAGAGTTGAAGGAGGCTAGGGAGGGGGTGAAGCGGACAGATTGCGGGATGGAATTCCAAAGCTTAGGGGCAGAGTGGCCGAAGGCTAATCCACTGATGGGGGGGCGGATGGGTTGGGCGACATGGAGTGGGATGGAGAGTCCTGAGTGGAGGGAGCGGACAGATTGGTAGGGGTTTAGGAGGTCACAGAAGTATGGTGGGGTATGGAGGGCTTTAAAGGTGAGGAACAGGATCTTGAATTGAATCCTCTGAGGGATGGGAAGCCAGTGGAGTCAGGTGAGAATGGCAGTGATAGGATCACAGAACTTGGTGCGGGAGACGAAATGGGCTGCAGAGTACTGGATGATCTGCAGGCTATGGAGGAAGGAATTGAGGAGGCCAACAAGCAGGGCATTGGCATCGTCGAGCCTGGATGTGATGAAGGCATGAATGAGAATTTCATCGGCCTGAGGGGTGAGGTAATGGCGGAGTCGGGCAATGTGCAGAGGTGAGGGAAGGCAGAACAGGACATACATGGCATGGATATAGGGGAGAAAAGATAGTTGAGGATCAAACAAGACACCTAGGTTCCTGATTAGCTTGGTGAAGTGGAGTGTGCAACCATGGAGTTGATGCTGCAGCACGAGCCAATCAGGTGTAATAATAATTTAAAAAACTAACACATGTGTGCTCTTTGAAGGTAGGAAGGAATACTACCATGTGAACTGTAAAAGGATGACAATCAGTGTCTGTGACATGGATAACAGGGATGCCTCAATCTCACATTGTGCTTCTCCTGTCAGGCAGACACACAGATGTAACAAAAATTATATGAGTAAAGCTAAAGAGGAGACTGATTGTATGTCTGTTAGAGCTTTGCAGACTTTTGTAGGAATGAAATCCTCACTGGAGAGGATGTCTAAGCGCTGGTACATGTACAGTAAAATAGAGTGGTGACAATTCAGAAAGGACAACTTCAAAGAAATAAAGGCTGTATTGTGACGTATTCTGATTGAACTCGTGTGAGTTCTGGCTGTTGGGAAGCATTTTAATTCTGTGAATTTCTTGCCTGATTTTAGAGGAGAGAAATTCATCTGCCTCCCATATTTACTTTCACGAAATCTGAAATAAATTGCTAAAAATAGCTTTTTATTAACCAATTGATTTGATCTCAACTTTTCGATATATTGATATTTTTGAAATGCCTATATCGGCGTATCGATATGAAAATTATATCGGGTTTAGCGATATATTGATATATCGCCGGACCCTAGTAGAACGCTTTGCGGCACTCGCGCTCTACTTTTTACGCGTATCTCTATGGGGCTAGATTTTTGTCCCTGTATATATTTCTATTACATAGACCTAAGATCTACCCCTAGTCAGGCCAATTTCAGCAAGTAGCGGTATATTATATGTGAGACTTCCACCTGTGTTGGAGGAGAGCGACAACTCCTCCAACCAGATGGATTTTTCTGTAGACTGAGGCCTACCCAACATAGTTCACAAAATAGTCTTTATTAGATTAAATCTTCAAGACTATTAACATGACAAAGTTTATGGTGATTCATGAGTAACGCGTTCCACAAAAGTCCACACACACTTAATTTATTGTGTAGTCTAATCGTAAATGAGTACGAAACTTACTTTTCTTTATGACGTCGCTGCAGATGACGTGTGAAATTCAACGTGGTGCCACACGTTTCAGTTACAACACATTTGCAAAACTTACATTTTGCGTGATGTTTGTTCCCCCCTGTTGTTGTGAATTCTTTATGATCTGGGTGTACCCGTACCCAATCACTTGGGACACGACAGACATGGTGATGCTCGTACGCGCCGGGCAGGTTAGAATCAGTGAGGTTTCAGTGCGTAGCACTCGATAAAACCATAGTATGGTAGCCCTTGTACACAAGGCAATGCACAAAAAAATACTCACTCACTCACTCACTCACTCACTCAGCAGAAATCAGTGTTGCTACTCACACAATGGAACTGGAACACGTGGCAATTCAGGGCTTGAGTTGGATTGAAACGCGTCACTTTTTAAAGGGCTTTTTTCATTGGTAGAAAATTGACATGTGGTAGATAGGAAGTAGTATCCCACAGTTCATTCACAAGCAACTTTCGCTGTGAGATTTCCGGTAAGTCGACCGGTGTAGTATTTGCACGAACTGCAGAAAACCCTGCAGCTCAGCTCATACCTGCCGGACTTGTGGCGGTCTGGAGCCCGAGTCCTCGAGTCCCTGCTGTCGAGTCCGAGTCCTGCACAGCCGAGTCCGAGTCCGAGTCCTTCAAATGAGGACTCGAGACCGGTCTCAAGTCCGAGTCCAGGACTCGAGTCCTCCAGCCCTGGAAAATACAGCTGCCAATTTGCACACACCAATATCTGACAAATAGCAATGATTAATATGAGCTGAGGGATTGTTGGTCAGGTTATCAAGAGAAACTCCCATCTCTTTTCTAGTCGGGTCACGAGATTTTTAAATGCATCTGAGCAGGCAGGCAAGAAAGCCCATTTCTTCCCTTTCCTGATCCTTTGCTCCACTTGTTTAAAGAAAAATGATTTCAAGCAATTTTATCGTATTGAAAGCCGGAACAGAACAAACAACAACAACAACAACAACTTTGATTTATATAGTGCCCTCCACACCGGACAGCATCTCAGAGCACTTCACAACAGCGGATCCCGGTACCGAGCCAGGGCCAGGGGTAGAAAGGTGACCAAAGGCGCGGTCGAAGAGAAAGGTCTTCCGCTGGGACCTGAAGCTGAGAAAAGAGGGGGCGAGGCGAAGGTAGTGAGGAAGGGAATTCCAGAGCCTCGGGGCATAGTGGCTGAAGGCACGGCTGCTGAGGGTGGAGCGGAGGATTCAGGGGACATGGAGGATGCCAGACCCAGTGGAGTGAAGGCAACGGGAGCTGGTTTGAGGAGAGGAGAGGTCAGAGAGATAGGGGATGCAGAGGAGTGGAGGGATTTGAAGACAAAAGTGAGGATCTTGAAATCGATCCTTTCTGGGATAGGGAGCAGTGAGTCTGACAAGGACTGGGGTAATTGCGGAGCGAAGTTTGGTGTGGGTGAGTCACAATCTAAATCAATTGGATTTGTAATATTATTTATAGGCAATGTATGTGAAAACTCAAAAAGAAATAGCTAACCTTAAGGCCTGCATCCACTGTGCATGTGAAACCGTTCTGACATTATATATATAAAAATGCAGATTTGTATCTGAAAACTACAGTAATACATGATATTTCATGACAAAAAGGAGGACCTTTATCAATCCTTTGGCAGTTGTAAGTAATTTGCTTCCGTTCTGTGTTCATGCCTTGAGGAATGAATCAGTTTCATACAATATCATTCACTGGCAGCCATTCAATGAGGAACTCCCACTCGGCATAGATGTTCTGCTTAAAATTCCAATACATCCCCCTGAGAACTCTAATGAAGCACATTATTAAATCTGAGTAGCATTTGTTTTGGTTCCATTGGTTGCCCTCTCACTTCTGGGACAAAAGCATGTGGATTTGAGCACTGATAGCTTGTTCCAGACAAGGAGCTCAAAGTGTCCCATCAGCACATTTGGCTCCTAATCTAGGGCAGGTTATCACTCCAATGCAATACTGTACTTGTAAAGTCTTGCATTGTCAAGGCATCATCATTTGGAAGAGATAGTATCACAATTGATTCAATTGTACCCTGGAAATCCTGCAACACTATTCGAAAAGAGAAGGGAGCTTCAGGCCAACAATTGAG
This sequence comes from Hydrolagus colliei, assembly GCA_035084275.1. Lineage (NCBI taxonomy): Eukaryota > Metazoa > Chordata > Chondrichthyes > Chimaeriformes > Chimaeridae > Hydrolagus > Hydrolagus colliei. Next base: position 23,828,832 of record CM068744.1, on the reverse strand, counting down.
CAGATTCATTTCTCAATGTTGTTTGTGAGACATGTAACGTTTCTATCAAGAAAGGTAAGGGTTGTCGTTAATTACCCTGTTGATGTAAGGAATTCAACAACAACAACAAAAATTACACTTATAGAGGGCCTTTCACATTGGGAGGACGTCCCAAGGCACTGAGAATTCATTCACTCCCCAAGTAAAAATGATAACTTATATTATGATACCTCAGCAAAAACAAGCATGAGAATCTCCCACTTTGTTTCTGGTCAGATACACCTCCTGAGAGTGAGCAAAACCTTAACTTAGGCTCAGAAGGGTGTGGGTGGAGCTGCAGATTCAACCATTATCCCCATAAATGCAATGACCTTATTGCTGTAAGTGACTGGCAGATCGGCACCACTTGATTACTTTGTCACTTAAACCAATCAAACAGTAGGTTACATTGTAATGAAGGGACTGATTCGCAATTGTTGGTATTTTCAACCACATGGGACGACACTACCAAACTGCATTTATTCTTCTCTCAACGTGAAAGGTGCTGTATTGAAATGCAAGTGTTATTATTATTAACCTTTCCTACGAGATTGTAATAATAATCCTTGCATTTGATATATCGCTTTATTACGCTTCAAGATGGGATTCACAGAGTAAAGTGAATGCTGTAAATTGAATTGACTGTATACTCTGTGGGTTATTACATTGGCTCATCAAGATAACTTGTATAACCAAGGATACTTCCCACCAAATTCCCAGTATCTAACCCTTCTGTCTCTTTTTTTTCTAAAGGGACAAGCCAGACGTCAACCAAATTTAAATTCAACCAAATTTGTGAAGTTAATTGAAATTCTGTTCAGTGCCCATCCCTTATTACTCAGGACATTCTGTTAATATGTTAATGCCAACAAGTAATTGGAACAACCAGAACAGAAAGTATCAGGACATAAACTGTAGGAAGTACAACAGTGGTTGAACTGCTGTTTAAATAACACAAAGTCCACTTTGTCTTAAATCTTAAGATCATGTGTATTTGGAAGCCACTTCTCAGCAGTTCTTCAAAATTATTGGTTTAAAGAATTTTACACAATTCTGTGCAATTTTAAGTTTTAAGATCATGTAGAATTTCAAGCCAACAAGGCTATAATCGTTTGGTAATCTTTCATTCTCCAGGGAACAAGAATACAACAACACCTTGCATTTATATAGCGCCTTTACACTGACAGTGTCTCAGAGAGCTTAACAGTGGCAGAGCCGAAAAGAGCAAAGGGAATGTGAGATAAGCACTGCAACGAAAGTAACAAAGGTGAATTGTGCCAATGAGTCAATTGCATTCTTCAACAAAGTTATGCACCTCTCATTGATTAGGGGAGAAAACATGTTCAGGATTTCCCTTTTTCTTTGAATTCATTGATATTTTGCAACAACTGTCTAAGTGGAATATCTGATCCAAGATGGCTTTGCTCATCAGTAAAGATTTAAAAGTTGAAACAGTAGGATTTGATATTTACCTTTTTGCAATTTCAATATGAGCCTAACAGATGGCACCAAAAGTTGATGGCTGTTTTAATGCAAATTTTGTGGTGATCAGCCTTTGCACAGCTTCCTCTCTCAGTGAGGCAGCAATCTCACAGTAGTTTTTGCAAAACACCAGCATTGATGGTGGCGTCACATGGAATTCTCTGCAGTATTCATTTACAGGCTGAAAAATGGTCTCGAAACACAACATCTGCTGGTACTTTTCTCAAGATGTGTTCACAGATAAATATCTAATTTTTATTGTGGGAGAAAAAAAAGTAATTCTGGGACTTGAAAGTATCACACAGGCTTATTGAACAGTTATTTTACAATCGTCCATGCTCAATCTAGTTATACTTTGTCTACCTATAAAACCAGCTGGTCAGAGTTTGCTGAATTGTGTAAGGCAGGTTCCCAACCTTTTTTTGCTGTGACCCAAATTAACCACAAGCAGGTCCTTGCGACCCAATTTTGTTTTTGCTGCAACCCAAATTAACTTTCAACTGGTCTGCCCACCACTAGAGGGTGATATCGTGACTGAAGCTCAGCTCTGCCAAAACATTATCTCTGTCTGTTTTGAGCACAATTTTTAAGTACGCTCTTTATACAAATTGGTCGGCGGTGTCTATTTTTTTTAAGTGTTAAAAGATTTTTCTAGCATTAAAAGCTTTTTATTAGCGTTAAAAGCTTTTTTTTAGCATTAAAAAAGCCTTTTCAACAGTATAAAAAGAGGAAAAAAAATAATTCTGATGACCCTTCGTGACTTTTCTGAGGATCCCCGCGACCCTGGTTTGGGTCGGGACCCGAGGTTGGGAACTACTGGTGTACGGCCTTCTAAGAACACCCAGTAGTAGTTCAAAACAACACCTTACAAGATAATATTAATAATAATCCTTGCTCATTATAGCATTGTCGGGATGCCCCAAAGCACAGGATATACTGTAAAATGGTGTGACTCTGTGTGTTTTGTGGATGAAGTAATTTAGTAATTTATTAACCAGCAAAGATGACGTAGAGGTCTGCTGGGGATTGGGCAGACTGCACAGTTAGAACATCTTACAGTTGAGGCAGCTCTTCACACAATCACAAGAGATCATCATCATAATAATAATACAGTACATGCATTTGGTATAATACAGTTCACATCAGGAGGATGTCTCAAAGCGCCTCACAGAATATTTTGTAATGTATAATGATTGTATATTTTATAGGCGAATGCCCATATCTTTCACAAAAGAGGTTTGGATGAAGATGACCTTTTGACCCATTTGATTCAATTTTTCTACAATACCCTCCCTACTGTGCTCCATTTGGAGCAGAAACATATTAGATTGCTATAGAAGCATTCACATGGGAGGGCATTTCAAAGAGTTTATCTGATTGACTGGGATTCTGGGGTGGGGAAGGTGGCTGAAAGTGAAGTCAGATAGGTAGGCCTTAAGGTGAGTTTTGAAGGTGGGGAGGGAAGGTGCAAGTTGGAGGGACTTTGGATTTGGGTTGCACAGAGATGTTTCAAAAATATGTCCAGCCTCCTTGTCTCAACCATCTTTAACCTGTACTTGTATTGTATGGCAGCCCCTAGAAATTAATGATCCAATTTGACCTCTGAAATAAGCCACAGAGACTCAAGTTAAACCTTCTGCTCCCTTTTATAAATATTGCAAATTGACCGCTTTGCATGATACAGTAGTAAAAAGAATTGGCTTCACTATCACCTTGACAACCGGGTTTGATACTGCGTTGGAGTCACAGAAGCCAAATTACCCTCTTAATTTCAAGAGCATTTTTTTACCATCACAAATCTCTTACTTCGAGTTGCGTTAACAATGGTTAAAGCCTCAAGTGGGTTCAGGAACAAAATTTAAGAGCAGATTAAAAACACCATTTGCATTGCGGCTGAATTTGCATTTTATTTTCATATTTGACATTAAAATTTGGATAATTGAAGTTTGAAAATCATTGCTGCCAGCATATTGCCTCCAGGTAAATAACAATAAAAATATGCAGAGGAAGTTTGATTATGTCAGGAACTGTAGAAACGCAGAATTAATGTTGATAATGGGGAGATCACTAGTGTTCAAAATGATGCGTAATATTGCAGTTTTTAAAGGTCATGAGTTAATAAATTTCAAAGTTTGGGAAACATATGTGCTATAATTCAGCTGAGCAGCTTTCTGTTGTGGAATGTTCTCTTCAGGCTATGGCTCATCTCCCTGCTGAACATCTCATTTCAATAATAATCGCATTTTATTTGGCAAAATTGAACAGAATGAATTGTCAGGAGGCTGCATTACATTTCTTGAAAACGTCTGACACTTGTCTAAATAATGAGAACTCAAGCCCCGCAACAATGGTTCCCATGACAATATCAAAGGAGGCTTAATAAAGCACTCAATTAAATGTAATGTAGTGACGCTACTTTTTGAACAGGTATTGCTTGTTTCAATAGGAGCTGATTTTGAATAATTTGCTTTGGGATATGATTAGTTGAGTCTTTGTGGTCATTATGTGCAGTAAAATCTCTTTGGTGGAAAGTACAGCCTTAGAGCACATCTGTGGAAGCAACCTGAGGTTACAGCTTTGTGCAACAAAAATAAAGTGTTAGGTGAGGATGTATGAGTATGTAATAATAATAATAATAATCCTTGCATTTGATATAGTGCTTTTCACATCTTATCGACATTCCAAAGCGCTTCACAGAATATACTGTAAAGTGAATTGACTGTATATTTGTGGGCGAATCGCGGCAGCCAATTGCGCACAGCAGTGTCCCACAAACAGTCGTGGATTGAAATTACCAATTTTATTATTGTGGGTTTTTTGGATGGATTATTATTAGGCGTGTGGAGTAAGGAAACTTGCCCAAGGCTTTGTTCGCCGTGACCTGCCTGGATTCGAACACAGGTCTCCCCAGCTTGGTCTCCCCATCTTGCAAGACAAGTGCTCTAACCACTAAGCCACAGGAGCTCCACAGGAGGAATATAATACTAGTAAACAATTTCCAATAATACTTTAATCAGTAAAGCTTGGAAGAATCCTACTTTATAAAATGCATTTTAGCAATCACATTTTCAAAACTTCCAGTTAAAATGTGTGGGGTATTAACAGGATAAGACATAACATGTTAAGCAGCTATGAAATTAACTCTACTCTGGAAAGCCTTTGAAGCACACATTCCCTCAGGGTTAACACATTTCTATCAATAATGAAGCGAGAATGGACTTTAGACCTTTTTCTTTGGTTTTATATTATTAAATCAGTATTCTGAATGTCACTTACCTTTATGCTTCTTGCCTGTTAATAACTTTTCTTTTCTACAATCACTTGTTATTCCCAAGATCACAATTGAAGTTACGAACTAAGAAGGTCTTTCCGTCATTTGATTATATATTTTCAATAAAAAATTTCCATTACCGCATTTCCCCTTATGTTTCTAGAGTGAGTAATTGACCATTTCCAATTTGGAATGGTGATTGACAAAAAATTTGTCCGAGCATCAGTTTTATTAAAAGCAACTTGCATGTTTTTTTGGGGGTATTTGAGCATTCATGTTAATAGATGGTTAATGTATTTTTGTCATTTAAACAGAGTTGTACTAGGGTCACATATTTTATGGAGCTGTGGAACAAGTCACATTATATATGTATATATGCACAATCAAAGTTGGACAATATTTTGGTGCATTTGACTTTAAAAAAAAATTAAGTTTTCAAAAAGCATTATTATCAGATTGGTTTTGTTTGTTGGTGGGACAGTTGGCATTCTGTAAAGCTGCCAGTCTTTGCATAACTTAAAGGAGGTGATTTAAACAAGGTGTTTTAAATGATAAAAGAAATGGACAAGAAATATCTGAAGCAGAATTACTCTTCCCTATATCAGTGAAAATAATGATGTCTAAATATACTCTATGTAGCATGTCAATACTTCAGCATTTGACAAACTGCTCAATTCAGTCTTAACTTGAAATCAGTTTTCTTCAGGTCTTAAAAGTTACACCTAAAGCTTGTCCCGAGATCTTTCGCCCACAAAATATATAATTCACTTTACAGTATATTCTGTGAAGTGCTATGAGAGGTCTAGAAGATGTGAAAAGCTGTATATAAAATGCAAGAATTATTTATTATTTTTAAGCACCAGTTTCATAGATTCTCATTTGCTAGCTAATGACATGTTCCGAATTATGGAACCAACATTTTGCTTCTGTTTCATAGAATCTCAATTAAGTCGAGCTTGTTGTATCCCATGAAGCTGCACTAAAATTTTGCAATCAATGATTGGAAACAATAGTAGCTAAATGTGTGGTAAAAAACAGATCTTAAGGTAGGTTTTAAAGGTGGGGAGGAAGGTGACAGGGCAGAGGTACTCTCTGGGATAGTGTTCCTACAGAGAGTAGGACAGAGTGGCTAAATGCTTGTTAACTGAAGATAGAGAGGATCGGACAGGGGACATGAAGTAGGCTGCGCTGAACACAGGGATTGCCCAATGTAGTAGGTTCACAAAATCAGATGTTAGTTCATAGGAAGAAGGCTCTTCAGTCCATTTTATCTCATCCATCCAGAACAGCAACATCCTCCCCATTACAGTATCAAGCTGTTTGTTTTAAAGATTAGTCCAGTACCCTGGCCTCTCTCTGACAACCCGTTCCAGTCATTACTTGACCACTAGCTAAAAAACAACTTCTGGCAGTTTGACATCTGGCTATCTGATCTCAACTGATTTTGTAATACAGTTTACTTTGATTTTGCTGCCTCACGTTGATTTGATGTCTTGAGTGATGAGTCGTCTAACACCCTTACATCTCTTTCAGCTTTCTTCTTGGCGAGGTCTATGCCAACAATGAAGTACCTATATGCGGTATTCTTATTTCCAATATTTAACACCTTGCCTTTATTTATATTAAACTTAATTTGCCAGTTAACAGTACATATTCAAGCTCTCCTTCCAAGACGAGTGTAATTACTTTCTACTGTGCATGGATATCCAGATCATTATAATGAAATATCCTTGCATTTGATAGAGCACCTTATCACATCTTCTAGACATCTCAAAATGCTTCACAGAATATACTGTACTGTAAAGTGAATTGTTATTGTAGGTTTTGTAAAGTGAATTGTTATTGTAGGTTTTGTGGCAAAAGTATTTATATATTGATACCTACAAGCAACAAGAAGAATTGCAATACAGACCCTTGAGACACCCCACTTAATACTTTCCTACATTTTGATGTAGGTCATTAGTGATCCAATCCCTGAGGTTGGGGTTTATGTTGCTTTGTGGTGCCAATTTGGTGTCAATTTGGTGCCATTTTTGAGTCAAATTGTTGGAAAAAGCACGGTCTAAATAGAATATATAAAACCTTTTACAACTCACTTGATTAATTTATAACTTTTACCATTGTGTGTTTATTACGTATGACATAGGGATGAAGTAAGCACCATTATCACATGGATGAAAAGTGGGATTAATAAATTGGCATATTCTAGTCTATGTAGAAGAGAAATGAAGTCTGGTTTAGTTTGACAAGATATTTGTCTGAGTCAGAAAATTGTGTGTTCAAACCTTATGTTGGAACTTTGAAGTCACAGTCTGGGTTGAAAAACTCCAATACAGTCCTGAAGATGTGCTGCATTTTTTGACATGCCATCCTTCAGATGAAACGTTACCAAGTGGATGTTAAAGATTTTATGTCAACAAGAACAATAATTTGATTTATATAGTGCCCTTCATGTAGGATAACCTTTGAAGGGGAGGAGGCACCTGTGTGCTCAGTGAGTGCTTGCATTGTGTGTGTAAAAAAAACTCTGCCCAAAGTATGAGATAACTCCAATCAATGAAAACACATATTGTTATAATAATAATCCTCACATTTCATATAATAAAAAATAATAATCCTTCCATTTGATATAGCGCTTTTCACATCTTCTAGACATCTCAAAGCGCTTCGCAGAATATACTGCAAAGTGAATTGACTGTGTATTTGTGGGCAAAATGCGGCAGCCAATTGCGCACAGTAGTGTCGCACAAACAGTCATGGATTGAAATTACCAAATTATTATTGTTTTCTTTTTTGAGGGATTATTATTAGGCGTGTGGAGTAAGGAAACTTGCCCAAGGTTTCGTCCTGCCTGGAATCGAACCCAGGTCTTCTCACTTGTAAGGTGAGCACATTATCAATTTGTTGAGATGTCTTAAAGCGCTTCACAGGATACACTGTAAAGTGAATTGATTTTGTGTTGTGTGGAAGAAACGCAGCAGTCTATTGCGCACAAACAACTGTGAATGAATTGAATAACTACCTTTTGTTTTTTGAAGGATTATTACCCTCGGGAAGCAATCCATCAATCAACTATCAACTGGGTACCTGCTTACTGCAAGGTAACAGAGGGTGCACAGTAAGGATACCTTAAGAGCATTTCTGCTTGTTCAATTAGGTCTCATCCAGAAAGATCTCTCCTCCTCTGGTCCAGCATTACAACCTTACCCATTTCCATTGGTGACCTGATAGGACCTAAGCAGCAGAATTTATTCCTTAACATAAGTGCTCTGGGGCACTACCCTCTATGAATGGTGCAACATAAATGCATTTTGTTGTTGCAACATAGATTAAATGACACTTATATTCCCCACTTCCAAGCCAAACAACAATCAGAAATGTTTGTCTGACGAAGGGTCCTGGTCCCGAAATGTTGATTCACTTTCCTTTCTCCATAGATGCTGCCTGACCTGCTGAGTGTTCCCAGTGATTTCTGGTTTTGTATCAGAAATGGTTGTTCCAGTTCTGTCAGCTGAATCTGACAAATTATTGAATGCGGTAAATCAATGTCTTAAATTACTATTGGACAGCACTGTTCTCGCTTAATGACAAAAACATATCATTCTTATAGGTCCTGGCAGGTTCTCAATTCCTTTGGTTTATGTATTATAACTTGAGGCGTGCAGTTAAGTTGACATCTTTTTTTAACTCTGAGCTTTCCTTCACCTGCCTGCAGGGGAGAAACTGTTGTAAAGCTGAATTCTTGCTCCCTGGCTTGTGTGCTGTGTGTGTCTGCTCAAGCAAAACTACAAACTTAATGACGCTTACTGATGAAGTCAAAAGTTCTCATGCCTTCACACTGAGCTTTACTCTGTGCCTAGTTGTGTGTAAAAGGCTACTGTTTATGATGTATTTTGTTGGTCAGCTGGGTTTCTGCCGCATGAAAAGCATGCCACAACACTTAACATTGACTAAACCAGACAGAGCTCCACAAATACATATAAATTATCCATTGTCTGTAATAGGGTCTGGACTCACTCCTTGGAAGCACACACCCTGTTCATATAATTCCAGAAAGCAATAAGAATGTGTTGTCAAAAGTTGGGGACTGTGAGTGTGCCACACTACTGCTGGAGTTTAACCAACCAAAAACTAAGTTGCTTGCCATCGTTTGGTTAGTTTCCCACTAGGAGGTTATGAGGAGCTGAGTAGAAGAATTCAAACTCCTAGTGACTAGTCTGCTCCTCTAAGTCCTGCTGTGGAGTCAGGCTGATGTCCCGCTGAAGTTAATAATAAAATAATACAGGACAGTAAACAAGTTTTGAGTTTTTATATCTGTAGTGTATTGTTTAGAACAGTTTTTCTCACCAAACGGTCCACGTCAGCAGCGTCTTTGCCGGTCCATGTGAGATTAGAGAAAAATATATATATTATTAATATTAATAGAATATTTATTTCTATAAAAAAGAAAGACATGACACAGTGTCTTAGATTTCTGAGCGGAGCGGATTTTCACAAAATCCCAAACAGTTCATAGTAAATTTACATTCCGTTCCATTCTGCTCCACTTCAGGTCTTCCATTTAACATTAGATTTCCTGTGAGGTGCGGTGGGTATAATGACAGGGGAGGCACTTTCCTTTACTTCTGCAGTTTACTTTGGGAATAGAATGTGTGTAAAATGTAAAGCACTCTACCAACTCTACCAGAGAGATAGGGCCTACATTTTAAAAATTACCTGTGCTCACTTCATGGCAAAGGTTTCTTCTAAAATGTAAAATTACAGCAGGAAAAAAAACATTTTTTATTGTTATCTGTACTAAGTAGAGTGAGTTTCAGATTATTCAACCTAATTAAACCCCAGTGTCTGCAATTTCATTTAATTTCAAGTTTATAATCCACCTCTGATGGATTGCCTGCTTTCTTCCACTTCCGACGAATCGCCCGTCTCCGGCAATATCTCGCCCCAAAAGCCGCTGAAACCCTGGTCCATGCCTTTGTCACCTCTCGGCTGGACTATTCAAATGCCCTCCTCGCTGGTCTCCCCTCCACCACAATCCATAAAATCCAACTCATTCAAAACTCTCTTGCCTACATTCTCACCCACACCAAACTTCACTCCCCCAGTCCTTGCCAGACTTCACTGGCTGCCTGTCCCAGAGAGGATCGATTTCAAGATCCTCACCCTTGTTTTCAAATCCCTCCACTCCTCTGCACCCCCCTACCTCTCCATTCTCCTCTCTCCTCAAACCAGCATCCATTGCCTTCGCTCCACCGAGCCTGGCCTCCTCCGTGTCCCCGAATCCTCTGCTCCACCCTCGGCAGCCGTGCCTTCAGCCACTACGTCCTGAGGCTCTGGAACTCACTTTCTCCCTCCCTTTGCCTCACCCCCTCTCCCCAGTTTCAGGTCCCAACTAAAGACCTTTCTCTTTGACGGCGCCTTTGGTCATCTTCCTCCCCCTACCCTTCGGTCCCGGCATCCATTATTGTGAAGCGCTCTGAGATGCTGTCTGGCATGATGGGTGCTATATATAAATCAAAGTTGTTATTGTTATATGCACAAATCTAGCAGTAAAAAATAGACAAAAATGGTCATGACCTTAAAAGCGATCCACTTCAGTTTAGCAAGATAGCCAGCTGGTCCCCGGCATCAAAAAGGTTGAGAAACACTGGTTTAGAACACCTGCTTCACAAGCAAGAGAACCCGGGTTTGATTCCTGGGCAGGGCAAAATGTTAACTAAATTTCCTTATTTCACATGCCTCTGTTTACCGAGTAGCAAGTAGGAACCCAGTTGTTAGTTAATTGATGGATTGCTTTCCAGAAGTAATAATTCCTTTTAAAAAAAACACTGCTGTGCGCAATTGGTTGCAGGGTTTCACTGACCATATATACAGTCAATTCACTTTAAAATATATTATGTCAAGCCCTTCGAGATGCCTTGAAGATGTGATTAGGTGCTATATTAACTGCAAGGATTACTATCATTATACTCTGTGAAGTGCTTTGAGATATGTCAACAATATGACAAGGCACCATATACAATGCAAGGATTATCATTAACCAGTTAGTTTGCAAAGGTAGAACTTCTGTACAAGTTCCATTAAAAAATCTTGAAAGCTACTACATGCACTTACACAAGAGAGTTTTGTAGCCGTGGAATAAGGAATGGAGAACTAAATGGTGACTGTGGAACTTGAAAGCTGACAGGAGGTTATCGTAACCATACGTGCGAAGATTCACGAGCAGGTTTCCATGCATGAGGTAAGCACATAAAAGCTTCAACTAGCGAAAAAGAAGTAGGAGTTGAAGCCTGGAAACCAATGCAGAGGGAAAAGATTGTGACCTAAGAAGACTGCAGAGATATTTTTCAGCAGCTTTTTGCATTTGAGTGGCCAATAATTAGATGGCAATTAGCATCCCACAGTTCCAAATAGGTAAAAAGGAAGAACCACAACATGAGTTATGTTCAGAATAAAAGCTTACACAAGTGTTATGTGAACTTTCAGCTTGTCTACAAGTACAACAGTAGTGCAGTTGTCTTACGTGACATACCGGTGACACACTATTATTTTTAACATACTCTGCTTGTCACCCACGTGTCTCAAATGCATCTTCCTGCTTATTCATTTTATTATTACTACCGCTGCCAGTCCCACTCAGTGAAAATAAAACCGTCACTTATTCGGATAACAAATGCAATTTTTCATAACTGATTAGAGGTGCTCTTTCACCTGGTATTACAGAAAGGCTTTGGACCAGGAACACTTTTCTCCACCTCATTCACATTGCTTACCTGACCTCAAAAGCAGCAGTAATCCTCATCCTGCATTTGTCACCAATACAACTATTCCAATACCATCCTCAATGGTCTCCCCAGCTCCACTAACCACAAAATCCAGTTATTCCGGAGCTCCACCACCCCAATACGCAACACTAAATTCCGTACCCTCATCACACCAATTTTTGCCAGGCTCCTTGCTATCAAATCCCTTCATACCCTGGAACCTTCCTACCACTCTGACCTGCTTATTCCCCAAACCACTATCTGTCACCTCCATTTGGGGCTTCTGCTCATCTCTCATGCCCTACGATTCACCAGAATAGTCGAAAGGAACGGGGGGGGGGGGGGGATGATGACATCAGTTTAATGTTTCAACTGAATATCAGCAATGCCACACTCTCCAAGCACTACACTGGAGTCTCACTCGAGACTGATGGTTTCCAAACTGTGGGGCGCACCTCCCTTGCGGGGCACGTACCATTGGCTGGGGGTGGGGAGGCCGTGGCCATTATTGTTCTTACTACAGGTAAACCCTGCTTAATGTTGCGACGTTTGCTAATGCGACGTTTGCTGATACGTCGTTCGCTAGCGGGTGGAAAGGGAGTGCAATGGCACTAGGACCTGAGAGTGAGCCAGGCCAGCAGCGAGAGAGCAAACCAGGCCGGCAGCGAGTGAGACCAGCAGCGAGTGAGTGAGTGAGTCGGGCAGGCAGTAAGGGAGACATTTGTGCTGAAAAGCAAGCTCACACATCACAGTAACAAATTCAAAGTGTTGTAAATTGTAAATGTAAATAATTGGTTTTACAATTTTAAGAATTTTTTTCATTTACAGGTACAGTACTTACTTTTTTTTGCAATTAATTTTTTTTTGTTAATACAGTACTTAACAAACTGATTAAAAACAGGTAAGAAAATATTGAATTTGCTGTTAACCTTTGTGAAAATTATTCAATGTGAAGGAGTTTGGGGGGGTGGGGGGGGGGGGGCGGGGGCAACAAAAACTTTGCTGAGTCACAGGGGGACGCCACTATTTAAAGTTTGGAAGCCACTGCTCTAGACTGTGAGTTCAAAATCCCAGCACGGTGTTTGAACCCACAACTTTTTGTCTCAGAGTTGAGAATGGCACAAACTAAGCCAGGCTGACACTTGAAGGTTCTGTGTTACTTATAGGAGGCTAAACCTTCAGCATTCTGCTTCTATTGATGACTACAAGGGAATTCCAACCTTCTTCTGTCAATCATACTGGTTATCGTTATTATTGTTACTAATAATAAATGCAAGGTTATTATCAATGGTCAAATAATAATAAGCCTTGCATTTAATATAGTGCTTAATCATGTCAATGAGATTTCTCAAAGCGCTTCACAGAATATACTGTAAAGTGAATTAACTGTACATTTTGTAGGCAAAACACAGCAGTCAATCATGCAGAGCAGTGTCCCACAAACAATTGTGGATTGAGTGATCAAATTATTATTTTTTTAAAGGGATTATTACCCACTGAAAAGCGATCTGTCAATCGACTAACTACTGGGCTCCTACCTACTGCCAGATAACCAGAGGCATGTGTGTGGAGTAAGTTTATTTGCCTAAGGTTTTGCCCCACCTACATGCACATGCAGTTGTCTGTCTGTGCAAAGTTGCTTGATTACTCGGAACATGTACTGGAGTTAAATCTCAGAATTCAGATGAGATGGAAATTGAAAGATCATAGCTACTGCAGTTTTCCATTCTGAACCTGCAGATGAGATTGATGCTTTGTACAGTAATCAAGTCAGTGTATTTTTTTTCAATTAACTTTGTTTTCATAGCGAGAGGCACACAATGGAAAATAGATTGAACCGTGTAGTTCTTTTCATTTCACAATTCATGAACTGATTCAGAAATAAAACGAGTAATGTAATTAATATCGTAAATGTAATACCTGTACATTTACCCTCTTCAAATCCCTTACTTTTCAACCTGCATTTGTATTCTTCTCTTTCAGATGAGTAGCTGAGAAACAGACCGAATGTTTGACCAGAGCACTGTACAGCCTGAAAATTATATCTGGGGATCTATACTCAACTGATTTAACAATGTAGCTCAGAATCGAGTTTGTCATGTTTCTGCATCCCCCTTGGCAAATTCAATCCCATTCATGGAGTACTGTACTTGTGTTTCCTATTTTTGGATCCTATATGTGTGAAGAAGCCTTGGATTTATCAGTATGACATTTCATTTTCCTGAAAACTATACACATTTTATAGATTAGTGCATTGGCATAACAACTACAAAATATAATGTTATGACATCCTCAAACAATAATAGTTGAAGCCTTTGAGTCACACGGTTGTGCCAAAACTGTGTGGTGGGGGGAGTGGGGGGAATAATACTGTAGATTTTTGGACTATAATGTGTGTCGATGTGATGATTATCACTGATCATAATTTTAGCATTATACACTGTATATTTTACCCCTACAGTACTCAGCTCAACCCTTACACCCCAGATCTAATAGAATTCTCTTGCAGTGATTTTATTCAGGGTGACAGTTCATTTAAAGTGAAGGATTCTAATGTTTGAATTCACTTACCATGTAATTAAATGGAAGCTTCTTGTTAAAATGAAATTACTGTCTACTTACAGTGAAATTCCGAACACTTATTTTCATTGTTTTGGTTTATAATGAACAGCGCAATGTGCCTCACTGGTCCATAGAAATTGTATTCTCCAGCCACAAAGCACTTTGGATTCTACACTCTCTTAGCAATATTGTCCAATTGCTATTTACATGTAGGGAAATATATTTTACACAACGTATGAATGCTGATACAGTTTTACTAATGTATTTTTATTAAACTTAATCTGAATTTGTCATATGTGGAGGCCTTATGTACTCATCTTTTCACCTGAACATGAACATTTTAAATTAAGGGGGACTCAACTGGGAATGTATACAGGAGTCACAATAAGATTCATAAATTATTAATTAATATTGATCTTACAGGAAATCAGATGTGCATTGTGTTCTGCTGAAACCCATTCTCTCCATTAAACCTTTCAGGAGGATGTGTTGCATTGTGTAATGTGTATTTTTTCACATCCTGGGATGGCACAAGTGAGGGCCCATGCTCGAAGCGTGTGTGAAGAACATATTGAACATTAAGAGTGACAATATGAATCAGATAAAGAAGATCCTTTTTGATTAATCCTTCGCATTATAACATCAAGCTATTTCTTAAAGGTGTCCAGTGTTTGGATTTGCAATCCATGTCTCCTTGCTGTCTAAACCTCTCTGACCTCTATGTTTGGGATTGTTGATGAGACTATTTAGGCATAGCATCGATTTGATACCTTAGCCATGATTTTAAGGTCACAGTATTTCAATGGACTTGATAATAATAATAATAATCATCCTTGCATTTGATATAGTGCTTTTCACATCTTTTCGATGTTCCAAAGCGCTTCACAGAATATACTGTAAAGTGAATTCACTGTATATTTGTAGGCGAATCGCGGCAGCCAATTGCGCACAGCAGTGTCCCACAAACAGTCATGGATTGAAATGACCAATTTTATTATTGTGGTTTTTTTTGGAGGGATTATTATTAGGCGTGTGGAGTATGGAAACTTACCCAAGGTTTCGCCCTGACCTGCCTGGATTCGAAACACAGGTCTCCCCAGCTTGGTCTCCCCAGTTTGCAAGACAAGGGCTCTAACCACTGAGCCACAGGAGATCCTGTTGATCTACAGGATATACAATCCCTTGTGGATCATTTACATTTAACTCTGTGCTGGGAATGTGTGGGGACTGATCATGATTGACAGATACAGTACTGTATATAAAGGCAGTAAATGGCACAGGTGGTGTTCTTCACAATTTCAAAGTTTTGACTTGGCACCAATAACTGACAGGAATGGCTGTTTACTGAAGTGAGTTTATAATAGGTCCAAATAACAAAAAGTGATTGTTTGCTTTACCAAATGCAAGAATTTACCAAATGCAAGACCTATTTACCAAATTGAACCAAATGCAAGAATTATTATTAATCCAGTTGTTATACCCCTGGCAGTTTTAGTCCATGTTGAGGCTGCCAGAATATTACAAAAGTGGCCAACGAAGTGATTTGCAAATAAGACCTTAGGGTCAGTATTGATCCTATTTCATTTGGCTGTTATAACTGCCAAAGAACAACTAGAGCACAGGAGGAAAAGACAAATGTCTTGCAACCAAACTTACCAGCTAAAAAGCAATTATCTGTCTGTCAGTAAAAGGCTGTGACTGGGGAGATAAAGGTTTAGTTTTCTTTGAAAATATATATTTATTTATAAATATATTTGCTGGGATTTCAGATCCTGAGAGTCAGGACCCAACAAGCCTTGGTACTATTACATAATAATCTTTAATCATTTGTGTATCTCTTAAACCATACTTATTGTAATAAAATCATTTACACCTTTACCAAGGCTTGTTGGGTCCTGACTCTGGGGATCTGAAATCCCAACATATTTGTTGGTAACACAAATACAAAACAAAATACCAAACCAAAACGCACACATACATGTTGTGCACACAATTTTTTTCAAGGTACGCTCCATTTAAAACATTCGGGAGTTGCTTCCACGTGTGCATCACAATCATGGACGCGCTGGCGCACACGCCGATAAGGTCACTCACAGCTTTGGGAAGGCACCCCAATGTGCACAGTTCATTCACATGTTGATTGTATGTGCATTTTCCGGACGCTCTTTGGTTGCATGTCGAGTGTCCTCCTGTACCTCTACACTTTTTGACAATCAGTTTGGGTGCACTTATGGGCTACCCAGTGGGTGCACCCTGAATGGTTTGCACAGGATTGTCTCCTGCCGGGGTCAGACCCCCCCATCTGGCCTTTGCCACAGTTGATCCGAACTTCACCGTGTCCCTCAGTACCTAGTCCCTGATCCCAGCGTGCACAGGCTCTCACCATCCCTTTGTTCTCCAAGAAGAGCACCTGGTTTGCGGAATGGCAAAGGCCTTCCTTTACCAAGTTTATGATCCTCTAGGCATGTAGAGTTTTGCTGTGAGTGTGGGAAGAGGCTACACAGCACCGAGTGCCATGACAGCAAGTC
This sequence comes from Hydrolagus colliei, assembly GCA_035084275.1. Taxonomy (NCBI): domain Eukaryota; kingdom Metazoa; phylum Chordata; class Chondrichthyes; order Chimaeriformes; family Chimaeridae; genus Hydrolagus; species Hydrolagus colliei. The sequence goes on along the minus strand of CM068744.1, from coordinate 23,812,207 downwards.
CCCAGGGACAAACCGTGAGGGTATCCACTAGGGTGGGTCGATATGGAAATTTTCCGATTAAATATATCGATGGGCTCATATCGAGATATACCGAAATATCGATATTTTCGGGTTTTTCGTACTGCGCATGCGCACGCGCATTCGGAGTGCGCGCGCGTTCGGGGCCTATCTTCTCAGGAGGTAAATATCTTTCGCTCTCTGTGTCTCTCACTCTCTCCATCTCTGTGTTTTTCTGTCTGTGTGTCTCTGTGTCTCTCGCCCTCTCTCCTCTCTCACATCCCCCCCATCTCTATCTATCTGTATATTATCAAATCCACCCCGTCTCTCCCCCCCCCACCGCCGTCCCTCTCTTGCACCCCCCACCCCCATCGTCTCTCTCCCCCACCACCACCCCAGCCGTCTCTTTCTCCCTCCCCCCCTCCGCCGTCGCTCTCTCCCTCCCCTCCAGCCGTCTCTCTCACCACCCCAGCCGTCTTTCTCCCCCCAGCTGTCTCTCTCCCCATCCCCCCAGCTGTCTCTCTCCCCCTCTCCTCCCCCCCAGCTGTCTCTCTCCCCCTCCCCCAGCTGTCTCTCCCCCTCCCCCCAGCCGTCTCTCTCCCCCTCTACTCCCCCCCTCCAGCCATCTCTCTCCCCACCCCAGCCGTCTCCCCCTTCCCCCAGCCGTCTCTTTCCCCCTCCCCCCAGCCGTCTCTCTCCCCCTCTCCTCTCCCCCCAGCCGTCTCTCTCCCCCTCTCCTCTCCCCCCAGCCGTCTCTCTCCCCCCCCCCAGCCGTCTCTCTCCCCCTACCCTAGCCGTCTCTCTCGCCCTCTCCCCCCCCCAGCCGTCTCTCTCCCACTCTGCCCCCCCCAGCCATCTCTCTCCCCCTCTCCCCCCCCCAGCCGTATCTCTCCCCCTCCCCCCAGCCGTATCTCTCCCACCCCCCCCAGCCATTTCTCTCCCCCTCTCCCCCCCACCAGCCGTCTCTCTCCCCCTCACCCCCCCCAGCCATTTCTCTCCCCCCCACCAGCCGTCTCTCTCCCCCTCACCCCCCCCCCCTCAGCCGTCTCTCTGCCCCTCAACCCCCCCCCACCCCCCACCCCAGCCGTCTCTCTCACCCCCCAGCCCTTGCATACCTGTATATTGTATTCGAGGACTGTGAATACAATATGGCGGCTTTGCACCTCGGTCTGTGCATTGTGTATAGAGATGAGCATTCTGGGTCTTGTAGTTCAGTGTGCTCACATCCCGATTTTTTACCTCGATATATCGATATTTTTGAAATGTCTATATCGGCGTATCTATATGAAAATTATATCGGGTTTTAGCGATATATCGATATATCGCCGGACCCTAGTATCCACTCTATCTTGCTTCAAACCGCCTTTGCAAAACTACACTCGCGGAAGCGGTGGTCCACGTTCTCCAGGCCTCTGCAGCCGACCCGAGGGCAGCGTACTGACTGGCCGAGATGTCGACTATGCAAGAACGCCTTGAGGGGGAGTGCTCCTTTAATCATCAGCCAGGTCTTGTCCTGATATTTGTTAGTCAGGACCAGTGACAAAGCGTTTTGCCAGATGTAGCTGGCTATTGCTACAGGGTAGCTCCCAATGGGGTCTGGCTCCCATATCCGAACCATTTTGACTACCTGTTGTGCGGACCACTTGGTGATTCCATGTGGATCTGGAATAGTGTTTTTCAGGAAGCTCTCTTCGTAGGACAGGTGTTTTAGCACACTCCAACTGTGTGAAATGTTTCGAGGCAATTTTGCCAGAGCCACCATTCTTAGCACCAGGTACATGCAGAAACCCAGTACGTAGCGGCATTTGTTGCCACTGAAGCACAAGCACAGCCTCAGGCAGCTACACACAAAGGTGGCCATGAGGATCAGGACTACATTGGGGATCCCTTTTTCCCCCTTTTCTGGGGCTTTGTGCATCATGTCCCTGCGGACGCGATCCATCTTGGATCCAATGTTTGGACCTCAATCATCCTTTCTGGTAACTCTTTCCTTTATCATCGATGTAATACCGGGTGTCTATCCTAAATGTTCCTTTTATATCCATGAACCTCCAGTTATCATGCTTTGCATATCAGGAAGTGATAATAATAATAATCCTTGCATTTGATATAGCGTTTTTCATGTCTTCTAGACATCTCAATGCACTTCACAGAATATACTGTAAAGTAAATCAACTGTATATTTGTGGGTGAAACACAGCAGCCAATCGCACACAGCAGTGTCCCGCAAACAGTCGTGGATTGAAATTTATTACAGTTTTTGGGGGATGGATTATTATTAGGCGTGTAGAGTAAGGAAACTTGCCCAAGGTTTCGCCCGGACCTGCCTGGATTCGAAACACATGTCTCACCCTTATAAGGCATGAGCTCTAACCACTGAGTTACAGAACTCCACATTGTTCCTGGTTCAGTTTCTCAATCCCATTAAGCATTTTATTATAATAATACACCTTGGAATTGAAATAGCATCTTATGAGTCAGAAGCATGCTCAAAGCGTTTTACAAGATTTACAGCAAATTGTAATAAGGTGTAATTTGTAGGTGGACATGGCAGCAAATTTGTACACAACCATGTCCCATAAATAGCCATGAAGTGAAGAACCGATTTTATCTGAGGAATATTTATTCAGGAAATGGGAAAATCTCCATCTCACTCTCCCACACATGTGAGAAATTGAAGAATGATGTGGAATCTTGAAATGTGGTGTTAAATGCATTAGCAGTGGATATGAAGGTGACAACATCAATTAACTTTTCAGCTACTCCTTGCGTTGTGTACAGCAGGCCTTCCTGAAGAGGGCAATATCCTCAAGATGCTATTATTATTCCCAGCAACCAGCCACTGTCATATAGGACAGCAACTGTTTTCAAGCCATCCCAGGGTTGACAAATGTACAGGACTAGTATTGACTGTGCACGTATCCTATGTGGCCTGAAAGTGCAAAAGAAATTTCAGTTTCCCTGTATAATTTTTTAGTACTTCAACATTTTCAAGTTGAATGTTTGTGGAATGGAGTTCCAAATGTGGGGGCAGAGAGGCTCGACCACCAATGATGCGAGGAATATGGACCAGACTGGAGCCTATTGAGATGGAGCAGACAGGTTGATGTGGCTTTAGCCCCATGGAGAGCTTTGAACACGAGGACAAGGATTTTGAATTCTATCCTCTGGGGGATGGGGAGCCAGTGGAGCCGAGAAAGGGTGGGGGTGAGAGAATCATGGAGAGGACACGAGCTGCAGAGTTCTGGATGACCTGCAGCTTGTGAAGGGAAGAGTTGGGAAAACTGACAGGCATGGCATTGGTGTGGTTGAGTCGAAATGTAATAAATGCGTGGACAAGGGTTTTGGCTTCTTGAGGGAAAAGCGGTGGCAGAGACAGATGATGTTGCAGATGTCAGGGAAGGCAGAGTGGGTCATGAAAGGACAATTGAGGGTTAAACAAGATGCCAAGCTTCTAGACTTGCTCTGTGCAGTGGAGTGTGCAACCCTGGATGGTGATGCTGTTAGTGCCTGATGTGTGAAGGTGAACACCCAATCAGGAGGGCTCCCATCTTCTTGATGTTCAACTGGAGAAAGTTTGCTCTCATCCAGGAGTTGATGTCTGACAGACATCCTGCCAAGACATTCTGCCAAGACAGCAGTGGTCCTGGATCGAAGTGGAGGCAGAAAGTTAGAGTTGGGTGTCATCTGCCTACATGTGGAGGTTGATACCCACGTCAGCAGAAGACGTCACCAAGAGGGTTTGGAACATGAATAACTATCAAATAATGATTAACCCATGGTTCTAAGAGAATGGTTTCTCCTTCAGGCTTCTCAAGGTCAATTTCACCTTATAGATCACAGACTATAGATTAGTTTTGTGTGGTGTATGAACACTGGCATGGACTGTTTGAGCCAACTAGCCTATTTGAGTGCAGATTCAGTGAGCAATGAATACCCCTCTAAAGAGAGAGTGAACCATCCATTTCAGACAAATGGAAATTTTCAGTCATATGTAGAACACTCCGAAGTTTAGTTTTGATACTCATAAGTATTGCGTCAGGCACCTGGATTACTAAAACATAAGTGAATTTGGATGTTACAGCTTTATTAACCAGAAAATTAACAAGAGTTAAGTCTTGTTTTCCCCACCATTAAAACAAACTTTTCACAGTAAAAATTTACCTTAAAAAATATTTTTTAGGTAGACATCTGGCCACAAGTCTCAATATAATTGATGAAGGATGCTTTAATCTGTGTGTGAACTGTCAATGCAGTAAAACCTCAATAATCCAGCCCTGGTTGGGCTCACTCACCTCCCAGATTTCGGAGTTTGCCGATATTTAGAACCTACCCTAGAAGTGGCTGGGGAAGCTCTGCCCCATACACCACGTGTGCTGTAAACACAGCGCTGAGGCCAAACAATGGCCGAGCTCCACCCACAGCGTCCGATGACAGAGCGGCCACGCCGGGAACTACAAGCATCTGTTCCAAACTTCGGGAGATTTGCCGGACATGTAATTTGAAATCTTGCTGGCTTTCAGAATATTGGATTATCCAGGTTTTACTGTACAATCCAGTCAATGAAGCATTCCTTAATTACCCCCAGTAAGAACCAAAGAAGGAAAATGTTTGGGAGGATTTGTCCTTTTTGCTGGAAACTGAGCATGCTCCAAAGTGCCATGCTTGACAAAACAATATTGAAATTGAGACAATTATCTGTGGCAGGTTTGTTAGTACAGTCCCTGTGCCAGGCAGGTCAGTAGTATTCCATAGCACTGCTGACAACAGTACAGCTAGACTGGCTCATCAGCGCGACTTGGGAGGAAGATCTGTCAATGAGGGGCAGGGTTCTTTCCCACTCAGCTCCTTTTAAACCTGCAGCCAAAGCCTTAATAAGTGAACTGGTCCTAGCGGCTAATACCTTGCCAGAGAATACATACAATTGTTTAACCTGGATAAACTCAAACAATATCCCCATACATACTCTGGGGGCCATAAGCTTGGCTTTTCACAGCCAGCATGTAATACTCTCGGAATGAAGTAAGCAGAGTACCTGTACATCTCTGCAGGGAGAGAATGTGCATGCCTTTCCTTTGCGCTCTGGGTCTCAACCCCATGTGAGGGGCGTTATATAAATGCAAATTGTTGTTGAATTTATTGTTACCAAGAAACTTAGATACTATTTTTGCTCAAGTATTTATCCTGTCTATATTGGGCACTAAGGTATGCATTCCAAAGATAGCGTCATGCTGCGTCTTTTCATGCTATGAGTCAGGTGAGGAAGATTCCATGGTGAGATTCTACATCGAAAAATATCACATGTTTTGTTCCCCAGCATTGGCATGCTGTGCCACCAGCTATACAAGGATTCATTAAGCACATATCATAAGAAGGCAGTATGTCAGCAATGCTGCAATGGACAAGAACATTACATACAGATACCACTGTAGCCATTGAAGAGTCCTGGCTTATATTAAGACAACAACAATAACAACAACTTTGATTTATATAGCGCCCTCCATGCCAGACGGCGTCTCAGAGCGCTTCAAGACATGCCATTATCGGACCTCTCCAACAATTGAGTATTTTACGCACTGTTCAGAGTGAAACATTAATTTCAGATTTAGTGAAATAGAGTGAGCCAATGTTACTTTGAGATTCCAGTTCGAGTTAAAAAACAAGTGGAATTTGTACTAATAGAAGTGCTATTTTAACATTGTACTTTTCTGTCATGTTTTTGTCATAAGGACTGCATATTTTTTCTGGACTGTGTCTCCCGCTGCAATCAATATGTTCCTCTTTGTTTTATTGTTACTGGCAGGTGGAATCATTGCCAATGTCTTATACAGTACATACAATGGCTGCCAGCAGGTTGTGTAGAGTTTTACCTGCAACGATATTTAAAGCAAACCCAATTTCTGCCTTCAGTCATGCTGTCTTGGAGGAGCTCTGGCAAGTGTTGTTCTGATGCTAGGCAGGGGAAGGTTTGGCAGGATTGCAACAAACTCTTTGAATAGGCTCACTAATGAATTAATCATCAGTTACATATTGTTTTAGAAGCAACAATGTTACACAGTTACATATAACATCCAGTTGTAGCACTTTTGCCTGCTTTAGGCAAACATTACCAAGTTGTGCTGCCTGTCCTGAGTTGCTTAGACTTGGCCTAAGGTAACCTGGATAAGTTTGCAGCGTACTCTACTCTGGATCAAAAGGTGATAGATTCAAGCTCCACTTCAGGAGCTGAACTGATAGGCTAGATTCACAAGCCAGTGCAGTATTGGGAAGTGCTGCATTTTTTGAGATAGGAAGTTAAACCAAGGTGTTGTCTGTTGAGGTGGGAGTTAAAAATCCCATACACAATTTGAAAAGAGAAGAGAATTTCTTCCTATATTCCAGACAACAATACTCCAACTTAATGGTTTATTCATTGTATTGCTGTTTGCTGGGTACAAAATGGATTCCTGTGTTTCTTTGCAAATACAGAGTTAACAATCCATTATCAGTGACAGGCTTTTTTAAGATTCCAGCCAGTCCTGGATAAATTAGTAGATCATCTTAGTTAGAAATCCATCAACTGGGCATGGTAACCCATTGAGCTAGAGAACTCAGGTGGAAATGCACAGTCACTGCACTTTGCAACAAATCTTGTGAAGTTGTTTTAGAAGCAACAATAACAACAACTTTGATTTACATAGCACCCTCCATGCTGGACGGCGTCTCAGAGCGCTTCACAATAATGGATCCCGGGCCCGAGCCAGGGAGAGGGGGAAAAAGATGACCGAAGGTGCAGTTGAAAAGAAAGGTCTTCAGCTGAGTCCTGAAACTAGGAAGAGAGGGGTGAGGCGAAGGGAGTGAGGAAGGGAGTTCCAGACTTTCGGGGCGTAGCAAGCACTTTGAAATGTTTATAGGTGCTATATCAAACTTGGGGAATATTTAATTGATTATTATTTAGTGTATCTGTCAAGTCCTGTGAAGACATCAAGTGTTGAGTCCAACTCATTTGAGCTCCATCGCTGCATATACAGCACCACATACACTGACACAATGTCTGTTGTTCACATTGCTGTATGCAAGTGCCTGCTGCGCTTCAGCTAGAAAATATGCAGTCAATTCACTTCACAGTATATTCTGTGAAGTGCTTAGCAGATGTAAAAAGAGCTACATCAAAATGCAAGGATTCTTCTTATTATTATCGGACATCCACTGGAATCTCACAGATTGAGAAGCACTCATCTAACTTGCCGAACTGACATGCGTGATCCTTGATTCCTAGCAGGTGGTCAGACAGATTCATAGATTCATAGAATTTTACGGCACAAAAGGAGGCCATTCGGCCCATCTAGTCTGTGCCGGCTCTTTGAAAAGAGCAATTCAATCCCACTGCCCTGCCCACTCCCCATAGCCTAATAGACCTGTTCTCCCTAAATAAAGATCTAATTCCCTTTTAAAAGTTGTTATCGAATCAGCCTCCACCACCTTTTCAGGCAATGCATTCCAGATTCGAACAACTCGCTGAGTGAAAAAAATTCTCCTCAGCTCCCCTCTACTTCGCCTTGAAATTATTTTAAATCTGTGACCACGAGTCACAGATTCGCCCACGAGTGGAAATAGTTTTTCTCTATTTGCCCTGTCGAAACCCCTCATGATCTTATAAACCTCTATTAGGTCTCCCCTCAATCTTCTCTGCTCCAGAGAGAATAACCCTAGCCTATCTAGCCTCTCCTCATAGCTGAAGTCCCTCAATCCTGACACCATCCTAGTAAATCTTCTTTGTACCCTTTCCAATGTCTTCACATCCTTTCTGTAGTGTGGTTACCAGAATTGAACACAGTATTCCAGCTGAGGCCTCACCAAAGTTTTATAGAGGTTAGTCAGCACTTCCTGACTTTTGTATTCTATACCCCTATTTATAAAGCCTAGTATCCCATATGCCTTCTTAACAGCCTTGTCTACCTGTCCTGCCACCTTCAACGAGTCACTAACACAAATCCCCAGGTCTCTCTGTTCCTTCACACCATTTAAAATTGTACTATCTAGCCTATATTGCCTCCATTCATTTCTTCTCCCAAAATGCATCACCTCACACTTCTCTGCATTAAACTTCATCTGCCATGTGTCTGCCCACTTTACCAATTTGTCTATATCCTCAGATGGCTACTATCCTCCTCACTATTTACTATTCTCCCTAACTTAGTGTCATCTGCAAACTTGGAAACTGTACTCCCTACACCCAAGTCCAGATCATTGATGTAGATTACAAAGAGCAATGGTCCCAAAACCGATCCCTGTGGCACACCACTGCTCACTTCCCTCCAGTCTGAAAAACAGCTGCTCACTACAACTCTCTGCTTTCTGTCTCGCAGCCAGTTGTGGATCCACGCTGCCACTGTCCCTTTTACGCCGTCGGCCTTTAATTTCCTAATAAGTCTCTCATGTGGCACTTTGTCAAATGCCTTTTGAAAGTCCATGTAAACTACATCAACTGTTCTACCATTATCCACCCATTCCGTTACCTCATCAAAAAATTCTATCAGATTTGTAAGGCAAGATTTGCCTTTAACAAATCCATGTTGACTGTCCTTTATTAGCCTATATCTTTCTAAACAAACATTGAAAACAAACCTCCAAGACTTGCCAGAATTTTTGAACAACATTCAGGAATTCAAGCTGAGGTTTACACAGAGCATTCTTTGCTGAAACATCTATTTATGATTGGTTGCCAAATGGTAACAATTATGAAGTGCAATAAAAATAAGTAAAAACTCCTTACATATGATGTAGCCTTTCATGTTAGGGTTGATCCTGGCCAACAAGCCCTCAATCAAAATTTCAAACTCACTTCACAGCAACATTTAGGAGGTTTTTAATAGAGGAGCTTAAAACTATAATAGGGTTTGATAAGTTAGCAGCCAGGCAGGGTAAACCTTGGGCAAGTTTTCTTACTCTACAGGCCTAACAGCAATCCCTCAAAAATTTTTTTTTTTTTAACATGCATTGTATATTTTGTTGTATTATTTTTAAGGGAACCATTTTGCAAAACATAACAGGAGAAAGGTCACCTATCCAACTGTATAAACGGAGATCAATTTGGAAAGAGAATCAGAAGAAATAATAGAAGTATGATCAAACTGGATGTGTCATAATATAATTCTATGTGCCACAACACACCTGGAGACTTTGGGTTCATCAAACTGAGAAATGTACAACAATACTTGGATACCTTTAGATGGACATATATACAGTATTTGGATCAAAATGGATATTAAATTGGACTTTGCCCTCAATCTCTTCCTTAGCATTTGATTAGACCAATTTCAATTTTTGTAAACTATATGTAGCCATGAAAGCATTGTTAGGATGTATTATTTCAATAATAATAACAATCCTTGCATTGATACAGCGCTTTTCACGTCTTCTAAATGTATCAAAGCTCTTCACATTTATACTGTAAAGTCAATTGATTGTATATATGTGGGCGAATCGCAGCAGTCTATTGCACACAGCAGTGTCCCTCAAACAGTTGTGGATTGAAATAACCAATTTATTATCTATTTTTTGAAGGATTGTTATTAAGCATGTGGAGTAAAGAAACTTGCCCAAGGTTTCTCCCTGCCTGGAATTGAACCCAGGTCTCTCGCTTACAAGTCGAGTGCTCTAACCACTGAGCTACAGGACTCCATAATAATAGATTCCACAATTTTAATTTCTTATAACTATTACTAATCTGAATGAATAACTATTGTTTGTAGAACATTTGTGTCAGTACTTTCTTCACAGCAGGATCACAAATTTGAATTTACCCTTACAATCCTGGCAATAATAATAACAATAATAATAATTCTTGCATTTGATATAGTGCTTTGCATTTGGTATACAGAACAGCTGACTCTTTTGAAGATTTTAAGCCTTTTATTTCGAATTCTTTAAGAACACCATCCTGTTTTCTTGAAGCTAGTAGTTGCTCAGTCATTTGACAAGGCAAGATATTTAGAAGGTCAGTTTCTTTCAGCATCATTTGAAAGGCTCGCTGATTTACTTATGAAATTGTAAAGGCCGGCATTCAAAGATAATTCACCAGGTACCTTGAGGAAGAATTTGCAAAGCAGGCGTATGAAATGAAGCTGCTTCATGAAAGAAGCCATATAGGATGCTAAATGGGGGAAAAGACCTTGTTTCTCTTTCGCCTCTCACGAGGAGACTGGTAATGAGCATACATGCATATAAGCGAGATTATAATTACTCTCCCTTTGTTAGACCACGTGCTTTTCTTTTCTTGTTACTGTTGTGTCAGCAGCCTACTGACATTTGCACAAAGTATGGAGCCTGCATAATTCATCTCGGTGCTAATGGATGTTAATTGAGCAATGCCGAATAATGATGCTCATATGCTTTTGTAGGAAAATACAGACATGTTACAAAAACCATGAGTTAAGTTGCTGAAGTAATAAATCCTAAAACCTATTGAAAACTGTGTACTGAAGGTGCAATATTTGCAACAGCTTTAGGCACATTGATAACCAATGGTAGAGCTAGCTAATCTTCTTAAATGACATGTAAACAGGCTTAAATGGTATTTAAGGATGCAGAATGGAAGACTGCATATGTGTGGGAATGGATTACCACAGTCAATATGCTGTAGAAAAACAGAGAAAAGCTTGGTTCAGCAATGGTGAAGTTAGAAGAAAGCGTGGTGGAGAGAGAACTAATTTTATTCTGAAATGCGGGTGTTTGTTGCCCTATGATGTGCTTGGGATGAGATGGTTGTGTCTCTGTGCCTTACAGACAGTGAGGGAAAAGCTAGCAGCAGGTCTGAAAAACATCATAATTAAAAGGTCCACAGGAAATATTGTTGAAGTGCATTCCATATATGCAAGATAATTATATTGTGTACAGTGCTGGAAATAGATAACTATTCAATTATTGAGAGGCTACAGGATTTATTTATTATTATCATTTAGATTAATGTAACCTTAGAGCAATGCTATAAATTTTGAATGGTTCTTATGTACAAGCATAATTACATATATCTATGATGCTTGGTGTTTCGAGCGAAGTAGGCACACGACTTACTCAATGTCTACAATGAGCTTGCTAGCCTGTATGAGGAGTGCTATATGAATGTATACTGTTGTTGGGATGTCCAACCAAAGTGAAAGGTGCTATACAAATGTAATGTTGTTGTTGTTTGTGTGCAGTTACTCACCCATGTGAAATGCATAGTTGAAATATTTCCATTTCCAAAATGTACCTATTTCCAAAACTAATGATGGCTTGTCACCCCAGGATGAAATTGCATATCTGCACATATTCCTACAACTTTGATATGCAGCCATATGCTACACATGTTTAGATACCACAAATCAATCATAACTCTTAGGCCTTCAATTTTTATAGTGCCTTTTCATGTCAAAAAGTCTTCAAACTGTAAAGTACAATTCAACAGCTGTTAAACAATTATCAAAATTGTTAAACAAACAATTTTGCACACACCATTTTCCCTTAAACAGCAATGTTGTGAATGAACATTTAATTTGCAGGAAAAACTCCATTGTTTTTTTTCCTAGAGTGGGATGGGATGTTTATATCCACCTGAACAAGTAAAGGGGACATTTGTTTAATATCTCAGCAGCTCCAATACCAGCACTGACTGAGCTTTGCAATGGAGATTCAGCATAGAATAGGATGACAGGTGCCAATGTGTGGCTTTAATTAACCCACAATCTTCCGATCTCTTTTGTTGAAGTCTCTTTCCAATGCTAGATGCTGAAAGTGAGATCATTATAAGACTTAAAAGAGAATTCACTAAGTACTTGAAGAGAAATCACACAAAATAGTAAGATGAAAAGGATGATATTGAGATTAGAGTGTCTAGCTCCAATGGAGGAGTTAACATTAACATAAACTTAATGAGTCAAACAGCCTCAGACTACACTGTAGTTTGTATGATTCATTCTTTATGGAGTTTCTTTTGTTTCCCTTGCTCTGTCATATTCTGTAGATCTCTGTTTGGATTTGATGTTGCTCTTTTTTTCCTTCTTTTTCTGCTGTCACAATCTCTCTCTTTCTCTGTGGCTGGACATGTTACTGTTGAGATTTCCTGAATAATCCCACTACTGTGTTGAGTCACACTCTGCTACAGATCAACTATGCAGTTTCTTGAAGCATGACAGAATAGGACAAGAGTATTGTCGTATGTCAGGACATCTTCCTCCACAGGAGAATTGCTAGGAACAGCCTCTGAGTGATGAGGAAGAGGTGCAGTGTCAGAGCTTGTTGGATAATTCCATACATCAGTCTTTGAAACAAAACTACATCTCGTTAGATGTGACTATTTTGTCCTTGTTCGATTCAATAATTAATTCAATTTCTTTTGCAGCTCCTTTTGACCCAAAGGGCAGTATTTACACAAAACATATCCATTATCAGTGACAGGCTTTTTAAAAATTCCAACCAGTCCTAGATAGATCAGTAGATCATCTTAGTTGGAAATCCAGCAGCTAGGCATGGCAGCTATCAAGCTATTATGGGCTAAAGAGTTTAGGTGGAATTCCCCTCTAATTCAACGAAGACTGGCTGCTGTTTTCACGCACAAGGTATACGGTTATCACACTTTACAACATGTCATGTGAAGATCTGTGAGACACTATTATAAAATGTAAGGATCAATATTACTAGCACCACCCAGCCCGCTCTCACCTCAGTCTACTAAATCAAAACAACAGCAACAAATTACGTTTGTATAGTGCCTTGCAAATTGGGAGGTCATTCCCAAGGTGCTGAACAGTCAGGATTTGGACCTGAGCTGGTTATTAATAATAATAATCTTTGCATTTGATAGCGCTTTTCACATCTTCTAGACATCTTAACATGCTTCACAGAATATGCTGTAAGGTGAATTGACAGTATATTTGTGGGTGAAATGCAGCAGCCAATTATGCACAGCAGTGTCCCACAAACAGTCGTGGATTAAAATGTCCAATTTATTATTGTATTTTTTTCGAGGGATTATTATCAGGCGTGTGGAGTAAGGAAAGTTGCCCACGGTTTCACCTGGCCTTGAATTGAACCCAGGTCTTTCACTTGCAGGGAGTGCAGGGACGGTAACCATAGTTGCGGTCGAAAAGTAAGGTTTCAAGACGGGCCTAAAAGTAACCTGTCCAACCATATAATCAGCCATTGTTGACAAATAGGACGAGTTCATGTGTCATTAGATTGTAGCTGGTACAATGTAGGATTACTTTACATCTATGCAAGGCAGAAGATTAACATTCTATCTGTCTTGCCGGTGCAGATGATGATTTATTTTTCAGTTCACAACACAAAACACTCCATTAAATCTAACCATTAGAATTCCATCTTCTGTTTTGTTGTCAGGGCATCAAAAGCTCTTCACTACTGACAGCTTCCTTGCAATACAATACTTACATTCGATATAGTACCTCAACGTGTCATTGAGACATCACAAAACACTTCACACATTCTTATAGTGATTGTATATCTGTAGGCAAACACACAACCAATTTGTGTATAGCAATGTCCAACACACAGACAAAAAATGAGTGTCCAATTCTATTTGGCATGTTGTTTGCCAGGATTCCCTTCTGTTTTCAAATAGTTTCATGGGATATTTAATGGCCACCTGAACAAGCAGGCAGGACCTTGGGTTAAACTTCTCAGCTGGAGGTTCTCAGCTGAAGGACGGCATCTCTAACAACGTAACTCCAGCGCTGCCAAGACTGTTAGTTCTTAGGCCTGCTGTGAAGATTGAATCCACAATCTTTCAACTCAGAGGCTTTCAACCAACTGAGCAAGGCTAACACCTTTCTAGCAACATTGGAGCATGGTATTTATTCTCTATTAGGCCAGCAGGATAAGAGGTCACAGGTTCAGGTTTGTACAGGCAATTTTTAAACCAACAATCCTAGTCCCCATCAACCAGAGGGTTTGAGGCCAGCTAAAATACATGTTCTCACCATCACTCGCACCCTCCAGTCATCATTGCCATCAAAGAACTATCAAATATGCCTAGAATGTTTTGATTTTATCTACCTGCATCACTTGGAAATTGGCTCAGATTTATCACCTTAGTTAATAATAATAATCCTTGCATTTGATATAGTGCATCATCATGACATTGAGATGTTTCAAAGCACTGCACGGAAGTTACTGTAAAAAGTAGTGACTGTGTACCTTGTGAATGAAACTGGGGGAAATACGCCCACTTAAATCTAAATTGTCTTCTGAGCTTGACCCCTTGTTGTGCATATCTTCAAACATACTCTTAATTGCATTTTATCCATACACTTTAAAGATCTGGACAACTTCATAATACAGTTTTATTGTCCTTATTGTTAACGTAAACAGTATCTCACTTGTTTAGTGTCATTGCAGGGTTTTTTTACAGTGACATGGACAGTTTTAACAATAATGCTCTATGAAAATACATTAAAAAATTCATACATGGAGTCTTATGGTTAGAGCACGCACCTCACAAGCCCGGCGGGCCTCCCGACCTGGTGCTCACTGGTATATTCTGTCAGCACTTTGAAATGTCTAGAAGACATGAAAAGCGCTACATTAAATGCGTATTATTATTATAAACTAATGTCTTAACATATTTGTTAACTGACAAGTTTTCACATGGATATTTCTGTTGCTGTGGGTAAAGCGTTACCTAGTGACATTTCCCCCAGAGTAGCAATGTGATTTACAGGGAAAAATTGTAAGTAGTTAATTTCTAACACTTCATAGAATAAGGGAGTGATTCTTTGCTTGTTGGTAAATTTAGTGACTTTAGCTCCGAAGATGTATTAACAAAGGGATTTTTAAATTGGTGGAGCATCATGTCATGGTCGATAAACTCAGTGATGAGTATAAAATAAAACCAGCTCCCCACCAAGGTGAGAAGAATTATTGACAAGCCTAGAATTACCCTCAATGAATAATAATTGCAGTGAAAATGTAAAACGGTGAAAAGTTTAATTATTTAGAAAGTTATTTGAAAGAATAGGGTAATTATGGCTCTGCTTATTGTCATAGCAACCTCAAGCCTGCATTCATTTTCAGAGCATGCTCTCAATAATACAATTGCACTGCTGTTTTGTCATATTGTTTTGTCATAGAGCTTCATGGGATTTTACAGTGAAGTGCAGTACAGATAGACCCCGGTTAACGAAGGGGTTAGGGACTCTAAAACCCTTTGTTAAGCAAAAATTTTGTTAAGCGAGAGTTTAACTGTATTACTGTATTTAGCTGCCGCCAAAATGCCGCCCCGACCCGAGCCTCCCCGCTAACATCAGTTTAGTTCCTAGCGGTTCCTAGCGCTAACATTTTCGGTGTAAGGTTGAACAGCCAAAAATCTGGAGTTCCGGAACCCGGAATGTGACAAAAATGCAAGAATGAAAACGCCAATTCTACCTGCTCTAGGCCAGGTCTTCACAGTCACTGCACTGAAATATCACAACCTGGACCCAGGCATTTCCTGACTCGGTACGGGCTTCTTTCTTCCTCCCCCCACCTCCTCTCTTTCTCTCTACCCACCCATTTCTCTCTTTCTCTTTACCCCCACCTCCTCTCTTTCTCTCTACCCCCTCCTTTCTCTCTACCCACCCACTTCCTCTCTACCTCTCTATTCCCCCCCTCCATCTCTATCTCTCTATCCCCCTCCCTCTCTATCCCCCCCATCCCCTCCCTCTCTATCCCCCCCTGCTCTCTATGTCTCTATCCAACCTCCTCTCTATCTCTATCCCCCCCTCACCTCCCTCTCTATCCCCCTCCCCTCTCTCTCTATCTCTCTATCCCCCTCGTCTCTATCCCCTCTAACCTCTATCCCCCTCCCCTCCCTCTCTATCCTACCCATCCCTCTCTATCCCCACTCCCCTCTATCCCCTGTCCCCTCTACCCTCCCATCTCTCTATCCCCCCCACCTCTCTATAGGAGGCACGGCACTGCACTGCTTAACTGAGGCACGCTAAAGACTGAGCGTGCATTGCTGGGGCAACCAGAGAGAAGCTGCGCATGAGAAGTTGTGCACGAGAAGCCCGCGAGATATTTAAAGTGTGTGCAAACATTCGTTATAGCGAAAGCAGCCTTTGTTAAGCGGAGAAGTGGTATAAATAGAAACCCTCATTATAGTGAAGTTTCAGTAACCGGGCGTTCGGTAAGCGGGGTCTAACTGTAAATGTATTTTGTGGGCGAAATGTGGCAGCCAGTTCCGCACAGCAATATCCCACAAACAGCCAAGGAGTGAGTGACCAATGCTACTCAGGGGGGAATGTTGACTGGTACACCAGGAGAAACTCCATTTTCTTTTGGTGAATGCCATGGGATCTTTAACACCCACCCGAATAGGCAGGCAGGAACTTGGTTTAATACCTCATTCAAAAGATGGCATCTCCTAAAAATCATATTACTACTACTAATAATAATCCTTGCATTTGATGTAATGCTTTGCACATCTTCCAAACATCTTAAAGCGCTTCACAGAATATATATGCCATATTCAGCTCACAACTGATCAATCTCTCTTCCTCCAAACGAAAAAATAAATAGGAGAATAGAAGCCCATGGTATTAAAGTGACAGTGGCAGCATGGATCTAGAACTGGCTGGGAGTTGTGGTGAATGGTTGTTTTTCTGACTGGAGGGAAGTGTACAGTAGTATCAACAACAACAACAGCTTCAATTTTTATAGCGCCCTCCACGCCGGACGGCGTCTCAGAGCACTTTATCCCCCAGATATCGGTATTGGGATCACTGCTCTTTTTAATACATAGAAATTATCTAGACTTGGGTATAGAGAGTACAATTTCCAAGTTTGCAAATGATAACAATTTAGGAAAAGTAGTAAATAGTGAGAGGGATAGTAGCGGAATGCAAGAGGACATAGACAGAATAGTAAAATGGGCAGACACATGGCAGATGAAGTTTAATGTGGGGAAATGCGAGATGATGCATTTTGGAAGGAAGAATGAGGAGAGGCAATAAAGGCTAGATAGTACAATCCTAAGGGGTGTAAAGGAACAGAGAGACTTGGGGGTTCATGCAAATAAACCTTTGAAGGTGGTTGTAGAGGTAGATAAGGTTGTTAATAAAGCATATGGGATACTAGGCTTTATAAATAGGGGCATAGAGTGAAAAAGTGAAGAAGTTATGATTAACCTGTATAAAATGCTGGTTAGGTACTGTGTTCAGTTCTGAGCACCACACTTTACAACAACTTCGATTTATATAGCGCCCTCCATGCCGGACGGCGTCTCAGAGCACTTTAGGAAAGATGCTAAGGCATTGGAAAGGTTGCGGAGGAGATTTACCAGGATGATACCAAGAATCAGCGACTTTGGTTATAAGAGGAAAGGCTAGAGAGGCTAGGATTATTCTCATTGGAGCAGAGAAGGTTATGAGGAGATCTAAATCATGAGGGAATTCGATAGGTGTAAACAGTGAAACATTGTTTCCACTGGTGGGTGTGTCAGTGAATCAAGGTCACAGATTTAAAATAGTTTCTAAAAGAAGCAGAGAGAAGGTGAGGAGAGTTTTTTTTCATGCAGTGAGTTGTTCGATTCTGGAATGCATTGCCTGAAAGGGTGGTGGAGGCCGTGCTGTAAAATTCTACGATTAGTTATTCGATCCACGGCTGCCGCGTTTTGTCCTTAAATATACAGTTCACTTTACAATATGTACTGTGAAGCACTTTGAGACGTCTACAAGATGTGAAAAGCACTATATAAAAATTCAAGAATTATTATTACTGCCATTTGCCTATTTTTGTATTGAGTGACATTCTAGTTCAATTGAACTATATTAAAAACAAACCTGGGCATTGTCAGGATGTGCTTGCAATAAAATGAGCATTTACCTCAGATTAAGTTATCAACAAAGTTTCTATTGGCATTGAAATGAATATGAGAAACTCACCAACACTCTGAGACAAAGTAACAAGAAGATTTGCAATGATAATTTGGATCAAAGTGATATATTGGGGTTGAAATTGCAGTATTGGCAATGCGGAAATCACTGGACTAATTAGATTACCAGGGTGTTGCAGACACTTTGCCTGTTTTATTTTGGCTCAGAAATAACCCGAAAAGTCTGATCAAAGAACAGAGAGCAAAGTAAATTTCACAACCAAGTCAATGTATCATTTAGTAAGGCTGTTTGTGGGACACAGCTTTGCACAATTGGCTGCCTGGATTCGCCCACAGATATAGAGTCAGTTCAACAACAACAACAACAAATTACATTTATAGAGCGCCTTTCACTTTACAGTATATTCTGTGAAGCGCTTTAAGAAGTCTAGAAGATGTGAAAAGCGCTAAATCAAATGCAAGAATTAGTATTATATCAGCTTTGATAGTAATAATCCGAGCATTCGATAGAGCGCCTTGTCAACAACAAAACACTTCTTGGATACACTATCAAGTGTGGAAACTATATATTTTGTAGATTTGGATACTGGAATGTACCATGAATAGTGGAAGGTGAATGATATTTTTTATTTTTTGAAAAGGCAGTTTATTGGCAAGAATATCACCATAAACTCTTCTTTTCGAATTGTGCCATAAATATTTTCTAATTCATTTAACATCGCATTTAAAGGACAGTTTAACTCCTTCAACACAGCGCCTTGGGATGTGAAAGGCACTCTACAAATGTAATGTTGTTGTGTTGTTGTACTCGATTGTCAGCTTTGACTATGAACTCAAAGTCCTGACATGAGGCTTGAACCCACAACCTTCTAACTCGGAGACAATAATATTGCATCTGAGCCAAGCTGACATCTAATCAATACTGTTCAAACATCACATTTTGCCTTTCCAAAAAGTTGATCTTTGGACCCATTTGAAATAGACGTGGAGTCTTGTCGCTCAGTGGGTAGAGCACTCGCTTTATAAGCGTGAGACCTGTGTTCAAATCCAGGCTGGTCAGGGCGAAATGTTGGGCAAGTTTCCTTACTCCACATGCCTCATAATAATCCATCTAAAAAAAAAAGTAATATTGGTCATTTCAATCCACGACTGTTTGTGGGACACTGCTGTGTGCAATTGGCTGCCACGTTGCACCCACAAGCATACAGTCAATTCATTTTACAGAATATTCTGTGAAGCGCTTTGAGACGTCTAGAAGACATGAAAAGCACAATAGTAAAACCGGCACCCGATCAACCGTAACTTCCGCATAACCGGCAAAAAAAAGGTCCGTATTCGATTAACCGGAATTTATCGGGAAAAATGCATAAAAGTTTTTTGTTTTGCGTTTTCGGACGAATATCCGGCACGCGCTTTAACTGGCATTGGCCAGGTCCCGAGGGTTATGGATAAACGAGCTTTTACTGTATATCAAATGCAAGGATTATTATTAATATATCCAATGATAAAATGCTACTGGTAAATTATAACATCTGCTTTTTTATAGATTATGATTGGGCACTTACATTTGGACTGCACTAGCCATGAGTTTTAAAAGCAGTGGTGGACAACCTTTATGGTCGGACGACAAAACTGTTTCTTGATTGAATATTTATGCCATAAATCAAGAGATATTCAATCAAGAAAAAATGAAAATACACTAATAATTGTACATGGACTTACTTAGACTATTGCTAATGTTTGAGTGATGGTGGGAAGATGCTTCTTGATGGCCTGCACAGGTTGGCCACCACTGGTTTAAAACATACCTGTACTGTAGGCATCATCATTAACATTGATTGAAAGTGACATTCCAGAAAGCATTGGCAGAGTAGTGAATTGCATTTATTAGCAGTAAACCTAAGAATTAATATTCATTACTGAATTCAGTGCATGAACTGGTTGCTGTTGCGTACTTGTTCAGTGGGAGTGATCCATCTTAGTGTGCATTGGACCTTTGAATATTCATGCCAACCCTCCCTCCCTTTTCTGTATCACCCTTTTGGAGACTGTTGATTTTTTATTTCCTGCAATCCTTGTTCAATAAACATTAATGTCAGAACATGTACAGATGACTTTCACAGCCGTGGTCCATCTGTATATTTTCTCATTTGGCAATGGCAGCATTGACACAGAGAATGTTTCTTTTCTTTTAGGTGGCAGTTGATTCACACACAACCTAATCACATTACTGTTGTTGTAGCCCAAATGCAATTTGACAGTGAAGCAATGCTAATATATTTAGCTCACTTTATTGGTAACCTCCACACAACCCATTTTTTAAAGTCCTGAAGATGTCTTTATAGACATCAATAAGAATCTTCTTTCATTACCATTGTGTTCTTCAGAATGCTTAATACAAACCCACTGGGATTAGAGCACAAAATGTGTACAATCTATAACAACAAAATTACCATTGTAATGCGATTTCACGTGCGGGGACATCCCAAGCCACTGGACAGTCAGGGTTTCAAGCTTAGTAGTTAGGATTGGGGAGGGTGGAGGACAGGGCGAGAAGTAGGGTGATTGAAAGTTCGGTCGAAGTGGACAGTTTTGAGATGGGTCTTGAAGGAGGCAAGGGAGAGGTGAGGCAGATAGACTGTGGGGATAGAGTTCCAGAGGGTGGGGGCTGCGTGGCTGAAGGCCCCCCTGCCAATGGTGGGCTAGGCGAGGCAGGTGGCGTGAAGCAGAGGAAGTGGGCGGGTGGTTAGATGGTCACAGAGGTAGGTGGGAGGAAGAAAATGGAGTGTTTGAAGGTGAGGATCAGGATTTTGAACTGTATACTCTTTTGATGGGAAGCCAGTGGAGTCGGGCGAGGATGGGTGTGATAGGGTCACAGAGCCTGGTGCGCAAGACGACACAGGCTGCAGAATTGTAGATGATTATCTCCTCCTAGCAATCACTAAAATGTATCTAAGGTACAGAGTGACAAAATTTATCTGACATCAAGATACAAAAATACTTTTCTCTTTTTGAAAGTTGCAGAGTTCACTAACATGATAATATCAAGCTAAAAAATTGTGGTCTGAATCTCTCGTGTTGTTAAAGTTAATACACTGTGTCGCTATGCCACCAAAAGATAAAATCTGTCAAATGATCCTGGGAAATGAAAATCATATGAAGCTAAAAGCGAGCTGAGACTGATTTTTATTGCTTCATGTAAAGGAGTTAGAACTTGTCTGTCAGCTGTATTGCTGCGCTATACATCTGCTGATGGATATTTTATTATAAATGAAGGTAATCAAGCTTGAAGTGTGAATTTGTTTTTTTTCATTGAGGTCGCTATCACTGTGTGGATGTAAGGGAAAGAAAATTGAAGATGTGGGAAATTTGAAAGCAAAACACAGTAGCTGGAATGTCACTGGAGGTCAACATGTGTGTCTGAAAGAGACAGGAAGGTTAATAATTTGGGGCATAGCTCTTCATCAGTTACTTATATTATCTGAAAAAGGCCCTATTAAGCAAGGCAATAAGAAAACAAAAGAATACTACACAGTATATACAGTGTGGTTATGTAATGTAATACAATAATAAACCTAGTATTTTGACATAATGCCTTATCGTATTGCTGCAACATCTCAAAGTACTTTCACACGATATTACAGTGAAGTGTTTCTACCCAAATGCGACAGCCAATTTCTGCACAACAAAGTCCCATAAACCACCATGCAATGAGTAACCAATTTTATTTGGGGTATTATTGACCAGGATATCAGGAGAAACTCCCTTCTCTTTTTGAATAGTGCCATGGTATCATTGTCAGCTACCTTAGCTGGGAGAGGGGATCTTGGTTTAATGTCTCATATGAAGAATGCTGCACACCCCCAGCACTGTATTTGAGTGTCAACCATCAATAATAATAAATAATCATTCATGTATTTGCTACAGAACCTTATCACCATATTGAGATTTTCAAAGTGTTTCACAGGATACACTGTAAAGTGGATTGACTGCAATTGTGATTGTGGCAGCTAGTTTGCGCACAGCAATGCCCCACAAATAGTCATGGAATGAATAACCAAACTTATTTGGGGAATTTGTTGGCTAGGAGACTGTGAGAAACTCCCTTTTGTTTTTGAATAGTGCGGTGGCTGACACATTAACATACACACAATAACAATCTTTATAGTTGAATATACTAATTTTGAAAATCTTTTGGTTTATAATCTTCATGAACAAAAGAGGAGTTCTGTAGCTCAGGCTGCTGAAACACTCACTCAAGCCTTCATCACATCCAGGCTCGACTAGCCAACATCCTGCTTGTCATCCTTCCCAATTCCTCCCTCCATAGGTTGCAGATATTCCAGAACTCTGTGGCCCATGTCCTCTACGGTTCAAGCTTCATGACCCCTATCTTCCTCATCCTCATGCGACTCCATTGGTTCCCCATCACCCAGAGGATTCAATTTAAGATCCTTGTCCTCACATTCAAAGCCCTCCATGGCCTCATCCCACCCCACCTCTGTGACCTCCAAAACCCCTACATTTTTTAAATTAACCCTGGAAAAGTGATCCACCAATTGTGTAACAACCAGGTTCCTACTTACTGCTACGTAAACAGAGGTGCGTGGAGTAAAGAAACTTGTTCAATGTTTCACCCTGCTGGGAATCAAACCCAGTTCTCTCACTTGCAAGGCTCTAACCATTGAGTTACAGGACTCCCAAGATATGATTACCGGTATAACCTTCCTGTACTCAGCTGTTTAACTGTATCTGTGGCTTTCATACCAACCTTGCTCTAACCTATGGACCTGTTGACCCCACTCCTGGCTTGATTCCTCAACTTAGAGTTATGTCTGGCAGCCAACTTCAACAACAACAACAACAACAACAACTTCGATTTATATAGCGCCCTCCACACCAGACAGCGTCTCAGAGCATCTCACTAGCTAACTTCAGCTAGTGATGGTTAATTACATCTCCTTGGGACTGGATTTTTTATTCTAAATTCATAGCTGGATTAGCTAGATCATCGAACATCATTCTGATCAAAGTTTGCGCCAAAAGAATGTGAATTGCTAAAGCAGAGACACTGGAATCACTAATTGTGCCATTTCACAGCAGTTTCGTATGTGTTTAATGTTTAATGATCAGCATGACTGACATCATGTTGACTAGTGAAGTGAACAGCAACCAACTGTGCTGAATTCAATAATTTATTCAGGATTCTCTCTTTTGGACTGAGTGGATTGTAATTAGTACATTTGTGCAAAGAACTGAGCAGTAATTAGATATGACAGATCTCGAACCTCTTTTGCATTGTCTTCTAAGGGCCTGAGGAAATTTTTCAGAAGATTCGTTTTTTTAAAAAAAAAACTATTATTTTAGCAAAGTGGTCGTTTCCACTCAGGGTATTTATTACTGTTGGAAAAATGGCAGCTCTCTACCTAAATGTAGCTTTACCTGCTCATGTATCTGAAATAGCCCTTTGCACGTATCTTAAACAGCAGAATTGTTATACTGTATTCCTAAAGGAGATACTTCCACACTTACTGGTGTTACTCAGTCACCCTTTGTTGTATGTTGTACACTAGAAGTAACATTGAAATAAACATTTTGTGTGGGAGGGAATCATGAGGAAGTTCAGCTCCATCAAGACAATAAGTTCAGCCATAATCCACTACACCCCCTCATCATATCACAAGGAGGAGATGCTCCACACATAGTATCTGCTCCCAGGCTACCTACAACCATAAGTAACAGAACTGAAAGGTACAAGTTATTTGGCTGAATCACTGCTACTCTTGCCTCTGGGTCCGAAAGACGTGGGAACAAGCCCCACATTGGTACTTTGAGGTGAAAGTCTGCCCCCACCAGTGGTAACATGCAGCCCTGCATTCTCAGAGGTGCAGTTAGATAAGTCTGGGTTCTTTTTCAGGTGGATGTTAAATATATCTTGATGCTATTTGCAAAGAAAGAAGGGAGTTAGTTTCTCTCTGTATTATCATCAACAATCCTCTAGATAAATCATTCAATCACAACATGGTTGGTTGCGCACTTTTGCTGACTAGAAATTAGCTGCTGCATTTGCTTGCAAATACACAAGCATTGTACAGCAGCAATTTCTGTGAAATGTTTTGAGATGTTTCAAAATGCTGAAGGCAATACATGAAATGCAAGGATTCATATTACGAGTACTTCTGTTTAAAACATTCAGCATTGTGTGTCAATTTGCAGAGGTCACTTCACTGGACTCAATCAAAGAACGGAAACCTATGGAAACAACACAAATTTGTCAGGCGCAGCAAATGCACCATAATGGTCACATATGTTGTTCCATTGCTGTTCTCAAAAGGTCATAGTTCTTTTGCTGCTGATAGTTACCACTGAATTATGAATAATGAAGCAAAACATGCATATCAATTGTGGGTTTAAGACACAAGGATATGAACAAAGGTCAAGTGCTGATACAGGACTATCTGATTGATATCACCCAGCAAATATCTTCAGTGAGATTCTCTGAAGCTCATACATCTACAAACCTTGATGCTCTCCTTCAATGTATTACAATACTTTAATTGTTGAATGGTTGGTAAAGGCAGTTACAAATTTATTTATCAAACAATGAACTATTATGTTGGATTACTACATCATAAATTATGTTTGATAACCGTTGTTAAACTATATTCAGTCATGGTCAACACTTTTATTGATTTCCTAGCAGAAGTTTAGATACAGAACAGTAAAGACATAAAAAAAAAGAATTTATATAGATGTATACACATACATATTTATAAATCTGTATGTCGTGCGTTGGCAGTTTACTTATCTGTAGATATCGGTTTTTGTCTGCACATGTTTGTGAGTTGTGTGTGTTGCAAGTGAGTTGTGCGTGATATGTGTCAGTTCTATGTGTTGATTGTGTGTTGCATGTCTGTTTGTGAATGAGTTGTGTGTGAGTTGCATGTGTTGAGTGTGTTTATGTTATGCTACCACAAGGAGTTGTTGAGGCAAACAGCATAGATGCACTGTGTTTAAGGAGAAGCTAGATAGGTACGTGAGGGAGAAAAGAATAGAAGGTTTGCTTGTAAGCTTAGCTGAGGAAGGGCATTAGGAGGCTCATGTGGAGCATAAACTCTGGCATAGACCAATTGGCCTATTTCTGTGCTATATATTCTAATATATTCTAATATGTGTTGGGTGGAGTGGCATGGTTCCTTATGCTGACCAATAAAATGTAACATCTACCATTTTATCCATAGGCTGCATTACTCTGATTATCCAAGGTCATAGTAACAGAAGTAGCATCCCAACAGTTATATAAAATATTTATCCCAGCGTACTTTAATTTTAAATGACTACAAATGTTTGATGTTTTTATTGATTTATATTTTTTGGTGAGTGAAACAGTTCCCGATGAAACTCATTTGTTACTGATGTGACAATGTTTACTGAGTAGTTTGGATAGCAATTCCTCACCAATGGAGAATGTAAGATTGTAAAATGCATTCCATGAATTTGCTGCTTGGTCAGCAAACCAACATAACTGTAGTTAGAGAATAAATTAACTGTTACAACAGGACATGCAAATCAATATCTGGGTATGTGGATGAGCGTTTAAATCATGATTCCGCTCACCTATTCCAGAAATTTCAAACTAAGTCACCTTGCAGCAAAATTTTGAACTATTTATCTTCTGAATAAAAAAAATGCAATAAATAAATCAACAACTCATTGGTGACATTCAAGTGTCTTAGGTCAAAGCAACAGTCAGAGCAGAGATTGGAAAGTCAAGGGCGGCAATGATTAAACCTAATGAAAAGCCAGAGAATGCTCATTGTTGCTATGATTCCTGCTCTCAAAATATTGCTTTATTCTGATGATCTTGGAAGCTTGCTTCTAAAAGCAATGGTAGAAAAGATCTTGTTAGCGCGAGTTTGACACTTCAAATTATTTAAGAAACCATCTTCAGACCTTGAGAAGAATTATATTAATTTGTGGGCTTAATCTGTTGTATTATCTTATCATCAAATATAAATGCTTGAATCCTTCTTTAGGGCTAGTGTACACTATTGTTATTGCATATTGCTTTAATGACATAAGTGGCAATTGAATATGGATGTTGCAAGTATGAAAAGATTCTGGGAAGAGTGACTTGTAGATTTGAAAGAGACTGTGAAAGAGGTTGATTTGAAAGAGGTTGACTTGTAAAGTTTGCATTAAAGGATTGAGTGAATCTACATTGCGTTTTGTGGATTAAATAACATTATATGGTATCAGAAGTGAAAATGGAACCAGGAGTGAAACTGACTACAAGGTATTGAAAAGCAAAATGCAGAGAGAAGCAGAATTAAATGCTCTACCAAGATCACTGCAGTTGGCTGGAAGTCTAAGGCACAATTGGCAATGGTTTGAAAGACTTTAAAAATTTTGGATTAACAGTAAACATAATGAAAATGCCACAGGAACAGAAAAGTCTGTGATACATTTGAATGTAGCAGGCGAGGAAGCAAGGGAATATTTGCAACCCTAGAAAGAGAGGTGGACATGCCATTTAATGAGATGATGAATATTATGAGAGAAAGATGTTGTGAAAAAAATAATGTGATAATTGAGCAATTTAAGCTTGGAACAAGAAAGCAAGGATCCACAGAATCACTCAATCAGTACTGCTGTACTGAGAACCAAGTAAAATTTGCAACTACGGCACATTAAGAGACAAAATGATTTGTGACCAGATAGAGTTGACATAAAGGAGATGAAATTAAGAGGAATGCTTTTGAAAAATGGGGTCCTGATGTTGGAATCAGCAATGGAGATAATAAGGATTGCAAAGGTGACAAAAACAAATATGAGAGAGATGGAGAGAGAAACAGAAATGGAAATAGATGAACTAGCCAACAGGCAAAGTTGGGATGATACAGATGAAGAATATGGAATGCAGAGAATATACAGGCCAAGAGGGAGGCCAAATAGATTGGACAAAATGTGGCAAGTGTGGATTAGAACATCATATGAGGAGATGTCCTACAGGAGGAAAAGAATGCTTTCAATGCAAAAGATATGGGCATTATGCAAGATTATGCAGGAATAGACAAAAATATGTAGGGAGATATAGCAGATATAAAGCACAAGAACAAAATCAAACAGAAAGAAGAGTATACAAGGGGTCAAATAACCTGAGGAGAACCAGAATTGGGCAAATTAAATCAGAAGCATCTGAAAGGATCGATAGCTCAGATACAGTGAAAGTGAACAAAAAGACGAGTATCTCCTCGAAATTCTGTAATGGAACTCATAAACAGCGTACACACAAAAGAAAGAGAAAAATAAGTGGGTGGTATCTTTAGGGTGTAAAAAAAGTAAGGAATTCAGTTCAAATTAGATACAGGAGCACAGGTCAGTGTAATGGCATGGGAAGACTATATAAAATTGGGAGAACCAAATAAGGAAAAAATGGCGTATAACAAGGAAAAAATTCAAACAGTGGGCAGAGTAGAGATAAAAGTGATATATAAAGGGAGACAATATAGAATCAAATTCTACATTGTAAAAATAGAAGCTCATACTTCACTAGGATTGGAAGATATAATAAAAATGGGAATAAAAAAATGGGAATGTGAAATTAGAGGAAAATGAACCAAGAGAAACAGAAGAAATAGTAGGACAATATAAACAGGTGCTTGGAAAGAAATGATTAATGAAAGAAAATATTGAGATCAATGGTACAGACACAAAGAAATTGGAAGAAACAAGGGCAAAACCCACGGAAGAATAAGGCTTTTAAAGAAGCGAAGCCGTATGGCTTCAGAGGAAAAACCTAAACACGGAGGGCTGGATCAAAGGAACAATTTGGGTGAAAGATAAGAATTCCAGATCTTGGGTAAAAGGATGAAAAAGGAAAGATATATAGACAAACATCATGGGAGATCAAACAAAGAATAATAAAAGAAAAAACGGGAGGATAGGGTAAAGCAGAAACTATGAGAAGAACCAGATGTAGAAGATAAATAAAAAGACCACAAACAATGGTAGAAGAAGTTTGAAAGAGGAAAAACTAAAAGAAGGAAGATGTTGCCTATTGCTTGAATGACGTAAGTGGCAATTGAATATGGATGGTGCAAGAATAAAAGGATTCTGGGAAGTGTGACTTGCAGATTTGAAAGAGAGTGTGCATGACGTTGATTTGAAAGAGGGCGACTTGTAAAATTTGCATTAAAAGACTGAGTGAATTTACATTGTGTTTTGTGGATTAAATAACGTCACAATTGTGCAAAGTAAGCAGTAATGGAAACAATGAGTGCAGTGGAGTGCAATTTAAAATGAACACCTTCCATAGAAAGAAGAGGCAAGGTCAAGTGTTTCAATCTCTTGTCCTCAATTCGAACCTACTGTTTGAATTGTTCATTACAGTACTTTGATTCAATTGAACTATGTGCATCTGTTATATATTTAGAGAGGGAAAATATAGTTGGATTATTTCCGATATAAATTACCTCTTGTCTCAATAATGGTAACAATAGCTTCCAAACCTATCCCTTTTAGGAAATAGAGCAATTGTGTTTGTTCCTTCAAACAAACTGATCTCCACTCTATTCTCTCCTTGCAGCATGAAGCTAATTGAGCTATTGGGGAGTGCCAGCACAACTGAGAACTCTGCAAGTCAACATCTACAGCAAAAATGCAAAATACTGCAAATGCAGGAAATCTGAAACAAAAACAGAAGCCACTGGGAACACTCAACAGGTGAGGCAGCATCTATGCAGAAAGGAAAAATGAGTCAACGTTTCGGGTCCACGACCCTCCATCTGAGTTCTGACGAAGGGTCGCGGACCCAAAACGTTGACTCACTAAACTAAATTTGGTCACAGCAATGTCCTACAAACAACCATGGAGTGGATAAATCAATTTTATCGGGAGACATCAGGAGAAACTCTCTTCTTTTTGCAAATATTGCCTTGTGATATTTAATTCCTAGGTCTCCCAATTGGTATTCAGGCTGTAGATGTGATCTCCATCAGTTGTCACCAGTAGTGGTTCTTCAGGGCTGAAAAGATAAATATCAATTGATAACATTAGCAGGGCAGCCCAGGTTTCTACTCTGTACTTTGATTCTGAGACATATGACTCTGACAACATGATTGCTGAGAGCATCAATAAACCTAACCTGAAAAATAGAAGATGCCATGCAACCAATTTGAATTCAAGCAAAGGTACCTAAGTACAACTACATTAAACTAACCTTTAGAATTGAAATAGCCTACAAAATACACAGCCACTACACTTTATAGTAAACCCTGTGATGAGCTTGGAGACATCCTCCCGACGTGAAAGACAAATGTAATTTTGTTGTTGTATTATTATTACGATCCTCTAATAAACCATTTTTGGTGTTTTCTTCCTAAGGAAAGAATGTGATACCAATCTAAGATAACCTCAGCCTGATTAGCAAAACTCCAGTAACTCTTACACCATGTATCTGACTAAAGTGAGCTTAGAGAGAGACATTTGTTACCGTGGCTTATAACAGCAGTACTTGATTGATGTTAGTTAGTGTATTATTAGACTTTTCTCCTTGAGGTTTTCACATTGCAACTATCAACTCTAGAGAGAATGTTTACTTTCCATTTCTTAAACTCCAAAAAAATCCCAACCACCTGCAAATTAAGAGAGGCGACAGCTACTGTAGTCACTCTGTCGAAAAACTGGCCTAATAAGACCTGAGAGGAATGAGTGCTCAGTCATTCTGCCATGTTGAAACAATTTCTTCCATCTCTATTTTTAGCTCTATGGCTAAGTGTAAAAGAAAGGTCAGTGAAAAGCTTTGTACGGGTGACTCATGATGTTTTATTCTTTTCCCTTTGCTGTATGATAGCCACAGCTGCTTCATGTTGTCATGTTACTTTTGAATAAAATATCACTTGAGAGATATCTCTCATTTATAATATCCTGGCATCAAAGTAAGGGCTCTGATCAGACAAATTACAACTATTTTGTAGGGCTGCAATCTGTAATTGCACAGTGATTTTCAAAGAGTATATTAAACAAAATCAAGGTGATTTGCTTGTTGGATGCAAGAGCTGTACAGTACTGGTGTCTGCTTTGTATTCACCTGCTTTGAGTGTCATGCACTCTGACTCCCATCCCTTAAAATGGGATTGAATTGAAAATTACAGACACATGGGCTGTGTATCCATAATTAATACAGAGAACAAACAGTGGTGGATGGTGTTAACAAGACGGTAATGCACCAATCTTTTTGTCATTCAGGACACATGCAGAAACCCATCACCATGTTTAAAAGTATCCAAACTAAACTGAGAATCTCACCCACACATGGGAATTCCAGAGCTGGATTGTTAAGAGTGGAATGTGTACTCTCCCCCTGGAGGGATACATCCTGCTTACCTAATTCTGGAATGTATAAGGCACAGGTTAGCAAGGGACAAGGCTTGGGGAATCTATAGTGTGCATTGGAATACTACTGGAATCTAAACAGCTAAAACCATGGAGCTTGCCCTTGATGACACTGTCTGGCAAGCTTTCCCACTGCTGGGGCCACTCTACTGGTTAGGGATGTGGTTAAAAGGAGGTAAATGGGAGAATTCCCTGCCATCAGTGAACAGTATGCCTTTGCATGTCCTGCTGATGAGCCAGGCTGGTTATGGTATCATCAGCAGTGCCCTGGAGTACTGTGGACCCACCTGATTCAGGAACTAGACTTCAGAAATAGCCTCAGAGAGCTTGCTCGAATTCCATTGCCCAACACATCCCGTGGGACCCAGTTCAGCTCCAAGGAGAATGCACCTGAGGATTTGCAATTGACATAAAATTAAAGGCTTCCAGTTGATGTGAATTCCAGTTAACAAATGCATTCAAAACTAAGCTGTATCTTGAATGCATTTCAGCATAAGCTCAAGTTATTTTATCCTCTAGAAATGATTGGTGAGATCACATCTGGAATAAAGTAATACTATTTGCCAGATTGCTGAAAGTGTTCCTTGTGCTAAATTTGACAAGGAGTACCTGAAGGAATACCTACAAATGTGTTTCTTTCCTAATTATAATAAAAATAATCCTTGCATTTGATACAGCACTTGATCACACTGAAATATTTTACAAACTGTTTTGTTTGGCCTATTTTGGAACTCTGTCCTCACTCTAGAACTCCATTCCAAAGTCCCTCCGCATCGACCCTTACCTAGCCTCCTTCAATTCCCGCCTCAAGCAATTCCCTCTTCAACCATGCAATCATTCACACCCCTCCCCTCCCTTCCCTCCAACCTCGCAATATCAACCCCAGCTCGAGTCCAAAACACTGTCTGTCCAGCATCTTGGGACATCCTTCCAATGTCATAGGCGTTATACAAATGTAATTTTGTTGTTGTTATAGCACTTTTGACATCCTCTCGACTTCTCAAAGTACTTCATGGAATATACTGGTGGTGTTCAATCTATTCACTTCACTGAATGATGGAGATGCTACTGTTACTTACTGATTATTATACAGTAGAAGCCCGTTTATCCGTGACTCGATGAACCGGCACTTCCATATAACCGGCACGCCAAAAAAAAAGTACCCATTCGATAAATCGGAACTTATCCGGAACAATAACAGTGGTGCATTTGTAAATGCGTAAATAATAACAGAATATTGTATTGGTACTTATTGTTAAAACTACTCTCTTGCACTTCTCACCTTTACTAGTAGATGCTGCGCTTGAAGCCATGTTGCTGTGGTTGAGGTTTATAGTCCTTTTAAAATGGAGCACGCCAAGTGGGTGAAAAAAATGGAGCGCGATTTTAAAGCCATACTAGCGGCAAGCCAATAACGCTAGCTGATAACCCACATTGTCGCGCGGGTGCACTATTTTGGTTTGCCGCTAGTAGTCTAGGGCTATAGGCTTGCCGCGAGTAAAGTCGAGCGACTTTAAAATCGCGCTGCTGTTTTTTTCACTTGCTTGGCGTCCTCCATTTAAAAAAGAATCGCTGGACTGTAAACCTCAATCAGTAAAGGTGAGAAGCGCAAGAGAGTAGTTTTAACAATAAATACCAGTAATTTAACAGTAATATTCTAATTTAGTAATATTATCTGTTATTATTTAGTCTGGTGTGTATGGTGTGTTAAAGCTTTAATTTGTTTGTCATGGATTTTTGGCCGTGAGCCACCTGAATATCCAGCAGGCACTTTAACCAGCAGGTCCCGCAGGTGCCGGATAAACAAGCTTTTACTGTTATGTACAACTACAACAGCAAAATTATACTTGTATAGCGCCTTTCACATTAGGAGTACGTCCCAAGGCACTGGGATTTCAACTGTATAATGATGAATGTAATAACATCGGACATTTGTGTACACTTGTATCTTCATGTGCAATCCTGTTGCTCAGTGGTTAGAACACTCGACTTACAAGCAAGACCAGAGTTCAATTCCAGGACGAAACCTTGGGCAAGTTTCCTTACTCCACAATAATCCTTCAAAAGAAAACAATAATAAATTGGTCATTTCAATCCATGATTGTTTGTGGGACACTGCTGTGCGTAATTGGCTGGCATATTTTGCCTACATATATACAGTCAATTCACTTCACAGTACATTGTTACGCGGAGAAGTGGTACAAATAGAAACCCTTGTTATAGTGAAGTTTCGGTAACCGGGCGTTCGGTAAGCAGGGTCTACCTGTATATTCTGTATACTGTATATAGTATATTTCAGCACCTTGGGACGTCCTTCCAAAATGAAAGGCACTATACAAATGTAATTTTGTCGTTGTATTCTGTGAGTGCTTTGAGACGTCTAGAAGACATGAAAAGCGCAATATCAAATGCAAGGATTATTATATTATTATTGAATACATCTAGTCTTGCCAGCTCGTCCCCCAGGGCTCTGTCCTCGGCCCCCTACTTTTTAACATCTCCATGCTCCCCCTTGGCAACATCATTTGCAGACATGAGATCAACTTCCATAAGTATGCAGATGACACCCAACTCTATCTTTCTGTCTCTACCCTCATCTCCAGAATCACTGCTGTCTAGACAGATTGCCTATCAGATATTAAGTCCTTGATGAGAGTTAACTTGGTATGGTTGAACATCAACAAGACAGAGGCCTTGTTAGAGATCGATCACCCCTATAGAAGGTTAGTTCTATGGACCCCTCCTCATAAGTGTTTGCAACCACTTACTTGGTTAGGATACCCTATTGGGTGAATCTCAGAACGCATTCGGATATCTCTCAATAACCACTCAGCCAGGCACTAAGTTAGACTATAACCCTTTTTAATACTTGCTCGAGGTTTACACATATATACTATCCTAAGACATAACAATAATATTACAGAGCAATACTACCGAGCTGGAGTCTTCTGTCTTTAATCAGCTCTGCGTGTTCTTCTATGCCAGTTCTTGCTCAGCTACCACTCCGGAGATGCATCTACTTGATTGTGTGTGGAACTGTTTCTTATAGGGTACAAGCATGATCACGTACTGCCCGGTGGTTGTCCTAGTGATACCAAGGGTGCATCAGGAGCCTCTCATGCACAGGTGGGAATGTTCTCTACATTCCAACATAAATAACTAGATTCCCTTTCTGCCCTTATTTGGGTGTTGCTAATTCCTCTGCTCATTTATTGCACCATTTGCTTACACATATATATATTAAAAAAACTTATACTTTAAGGCAACCTCGTAACATTTCATTCGCACTATTATATTCTAATTTCCAACAGCCTTCTTGATTGGCTTCACGCACCAGGCACTGGCAGCATCAAACTTCATAGTTGCACACTCAACTTCAACAAGCCAGTCAGGAATCTAGGTTTCTTGTTCAATCCTCAACTGTCTTTCCTCCCCTACATCCAAACCATGACCCACTCTGCCTTCCCTCACCTCCACAATGTTGCCCATCCGGGTTCAACTAAGCTGATGCCCTGTTTTTGGCTTTCTAAATTCCTCCCTCTATAGGCTGCAGATAATCCAGAACTCTGCAGCCCGTGTCCTCTACTGCTCCAAGCTTTGTGACCCCATTTTCCCTATCCTCGAC
Organism: Hydrolagus colliei; assembly: GCA_035084275.1. NCBI lineage: Eukaryota > Metazoa > Chordata > Chondrichthyes > Chimaeriformes > Chimaeridae > Hydrolagus > Hydrolagus colliei. The sequence continues at coordinate 23,778,338 of CM068744.1, read as the reverse complement.
TGATTCCATTGGCTCCCCATCACCCAGAGGATTTAATTCAAGATCCTGGTCCTCACATTCAGAGCCCTCCATGGCCTCACCCCACTTTACCATTGCGACCTCCTAAGCCCCTATTAATCTGCCCGCCCCCTCCACTCAGCAGATCCACATCCCCACACATCCTCCAACCCACCAGCCCCACCATTGGCAGGCAAGCCTTCAGCCACTCTGCCCCCAAAGTCTGGAACTCCATCCCGCAGTCCCTCTGTCTTGCCCCCTCCTTAGCCTACTTCAAGTCCCACCTCATGACCCTCCTCTTCAATGGTCCCATCAGTCACCCCAAATCCCCACCGTTTCCCTCCACCCTCCCACTCCCTGATCCTAGCTTGAGTCTAATACAATGACTGTCCAGCGCTTTGGGACGTCCTCCTGACGTGCACGGCACTATACAAGTGTAATTTTGTTCTTGTTGTTTTCCCAGCCAGCTCACTTTTCATTGCGAGTAGCCTCGACAGGTGGACTTGTCTAGGGAATCAGATGCACAATGTAAAAGCAGCACAACTGGCTGTCAAGAGGAGCTGCCTCTCTGTACTTGGAAAAAGTCAATACAACAGCAAAAGATGCAAATAATCAGATGGGGGTGCTTGGCAGACATGTTTAAAGTATTACCTAGTTCTGTTTGTTTAATTTTTAATACATGGCCTGGAGTATTCCTTTAAGCACAGTTCTGTGAAAAATCCCATTCTCAAAAATGCCTTTTGATGTTTCGCATTGATTTCTTTGATATTGAAATGTTGCTGGAAGCACTGGAAAGATAGAAATAGTGAACAATATTTTTGAAGCAAGGATAGAATCATCTGGATATGTAACATAACTCTTCAGACATGACAAGCCCTGAAGCATACTCACTCTGCAGCAAATAAGTCATTAAATTGCGTATACAGTCATACAGTATCTATTGTATAACCTCTAATTTTCCAGGATTTACAATGATGTTAAATGTCACAGCTTATTCTGAGAGCTTACACATTTGAAATTCTCATGAAATTATTTGTTACTATTGTCAATTTATTGGCATGTTCATTAATATCACTTCAATTTAATATTGTTGGTTTGCTTGCTTTCAGGTGCATTTTCGTTGTAAATTGCCACAGCTTGTCATCCTAAGATGTGTCTTTCAATATCCAATTTGTAATTTGTTCCTTACAATGCAGTATTATCATAAAGTTATGGTATCACAAAGATGCAGCAATGTCATTCACCATCCTTTAGGGAACATGCTTAGTGCGGGAATTACATTTTGCCCACAATGTATAGTCAATTCACTTTACAGTATATTCTGTAAAGTGCTTTGCGATGTCGAGAAGACGTGATATAGCACTATATCAAAGCAAAGATTATTAATATGATTGCTAACTTTGCTGAGCAGCTGTGAAATGCTCAGATATGGACATACCCAGAAACAAAGGTTACAGAGGGATGCTTTGCCCAAGGCCATATACTTGTTTGCAAAAACAATTTCTCCATCACAATTGTGCTTTGCAATAACAACTATCCATTGCATTGGTTTAATTTTCAGTAATGCACTCAATGATGCAGATCAGCCATACAAAAAAAAATTGTTCACTTCAATCCACAACTGTTTGTGGGACATGGCTGTGTGCAATTGACTACACTTTTCACCCACAAATATACAGTCAATTCACTTTACAGTACAGTATATTATTATTCTGTGATGTGCTTTAAGACATCTACATGACGTGAAAAGTGGTGTATCAAATGCAAGGATGATTATTATTTATTAACATGAGAATATAAGACTAAATATTCAGTGAATTCCATCTGGCTCAGTTGGTAGCACTCTCACTTCTGAATCAGGTTTGATTCAAATTTGTACGTTCAAATCAGATGTTGGGACTTTGATTTTGTAGCTTAAAGCCGATACACCAGTATAGTACAGTGCTGGGAGAAGCACTACATTGCCATCTTTTTGATGAGATGTTGAACTGACATCCTGTTTCACTGTTCCATATGGACGTTAAAAATCCCATAGCACTCTTTGCAAAGAGAAGGGTTTTATTCCCCCGATACACAAATACACAGACACTGCACCTCACAATAACATCTTGTGAAGCATATGCAAAACATGAAAACATGATCCATTTTTTAAAAAACAAACTTGATATTGGATGCCTGGGAGATATTGCATAGAACATAGAACTTTACAGCACAGAGGCATTTCGCTTGTGCTACCCCTTTGAAAGAGCAATCTGCCTTTCCCCACAACAATGTAAATGGTTCCTTATTCAGATATCTATCTAGGTGCCCCCTGAATACTGGATGTGCTCTTATCTTGCCACCCTTTATCTAGTATATTTATAGTGAGTTTTTTTTTAATGGTACAACCCTGGGGAGGAGGTGACACAAAGGACAGCACAGATCGCTGTATCAAATTGTGTGGTTGATATCACAAATTCTTAACACGCTTAACACGTGTTACTCTGTACGATAAACATTAGTAGTCAATTCATCACCAAATACACCGTCACTAGACTTCACAGTAAAATCCTATGAAAGTGCTTTGAGATATTACGATGAAACGACACACATTATATTGAATGAAAGGATTGTTATTATGTTGTTTATAGCTGCCGCATTTGCTTGCATGCTGAGTCCTTACTTATTTGTTTGTACCCATATGTGTAAATCAGCATGATATTTTAAAACTGTTGTTTATCCATTACTTGGTTAAATAATAACGGCTATGAAAGGCATGACAGTCCAGGTGTTATTTATGTAAAATTAGCAATTTATGATTTCCTTTAACATATTCAATCTTCTGATTAAATACAGTGAGCCATCATTGTATTGTAACTAATTATGTGTGAGAATGTACATTTTATAATTTATACTATTGTTAAGAAGCCATTAAAAATTGGTGGGAATTAGTCGATGATTTATTTCACCCTCCGAATGTCCTATTTAATTGCTGTGCTGTTATTCCAGGCGTTGTGACTCATGAGTATAATTGTTCATTTAATACAACATTTGTCCTGTGATTGTGTTTATCTTGATACAGTTTTTACTCCAAAGTCCTGTCCTTGGAATCCCTAAATCGGACAAGCTGCGACCATCCAGGGATCTGCAGCCCATGTCCTCTTCCACCCCAAGCTATATCCCACTCACAAAATACACAGATAATTCACTTAATCCACAATCACTTTCAAATACCTCCATGGCCTTCTCCCACTACTTCTATGTCCTTGGGCATCCATAGAGTCCAGACTACCCAGTCCACGCAGACCTGCTTCACATTTCCTGTCTATTCTGTCTCACCCTCTCTAGGTGATCTTTCAGCCATTCTGTCACCATTCTCTGAAACTCTATCCAAGAGTCCCTCTTCCCTGCCTCCTCTGCCCCATCTGTGAAATACATTGAGGTTCTCCTTCCGACGTGAAAAACGCTATACGTTGTTGTTGTTGAGAGCTGAATTGGCTCCAAGGTGAGCCAATTCCGTTGCCATGCCCGGCAACGGAATGTCGGAATCGAGTCAGCCCTCTGTGGTGGTAATTGGTAGTTTGGTTCCTGAGCCTGACGGGTCAGCAGTATTCCACAGTACTGCTGATGACAGCCCAGCCAGCCTGGCTCATTAACAGGACCGAGCAATCAATGGGGACAGGAAGTCAACCTACTCTGGTCCAGTTAACCCTGCAACAACAATAACAACAGCAAAATTACACTTGTAGAGTGCTTTTTCCGTCAGGGTGACGTCCCAAGGATGACTGTATATGTTTTGTTTGTGTCTGCAAGCCAGAGCCCTAAAAGGTAGAGCTGGACAAACAGTGAGAATGCTTGCCAGACAGCAATATCAGTAGCAAACTATTTTAGGGCCAGAAGGCTAAGCTCATGCAGCATATCAGGCTTCTGATGCTAATAATTTTGTAAATCAGTAAACAGCTAATATCAAATTAATTATATGGAACCAATACTTCTATCTTGTATCTCACAGCACACATCACTTCACATTCACCTTACAAGAGAATCACATAATGTGCCCACATTGAAATGCTGCAATATCAAACAGACAGGATTGCGCAACAAGTGAAACCATGAGGAACAATGGCAGTAAAAAAAAGATTCACTTGTTTTAAATGGGAGAACAAATGTTTTGTATTACCATCAATATGATAAGTCTATATGCTTCTTAGCACTATGCCACCACTTTCATTGTAATAAAACATAATAATCATTCTCGCATTTGATATAACTTCTTATCAAATCGTTCAGATGTGATGAAGCGCTATATCAAATGCAAGAACTCTGATTAACAAAGCGCTTCACGGGATATACTTTAAAGTAGATTGTATATGTCCTTTTGTGAATGCAGCAAACAATTGCACACAGCTATGTCCCACAAACAGCCATGGAGTGAGTGACCAATTTTGATTTGTTGGCCAGGACATCGGGAGAAACTCCCTTTTGTTTTCAAATAGTGCCATGGGATCTTTAACATCCACCTGGTTTAATGTGACCTTCAACAATGCAATACCCTCCACAGCACTGCATTGTAGTGTCAGAAAACTACAAATAATTAACTTAGGTAGAGCTCTTTACCATATATAATATAGATAATTTCTTAATTCTGAATCACATTGTGTGTATAGTTTCCAACGCTAATAATCCTGTATCATGTTGTGTCTGCATTTTACAACACCAGAGGGTCATTGTTCTAACTGTTCATATGTCCTATTTTAGCACTGAATTGAAACATTGCCTGCTTCATTGGAAAATGGTGAATTGCTTTTTTTCAAAAATAGCTTAACTTACAAACTCAACCTTTATTTTACTATCTACCAAATTATAAATGCAAATTATAATTAGCCTTCCATCTTTCTTTTGATATTTTGTTGTCATTTAAAGTATCAAATTATTTGCAATTTGCTCAATAGACTTAGCTGTCAGCCTTGTTTACTTGGGGGAACTCTGACCTTTAAATCAGAAGGTTCAAGCCACACTATGGGGTTCTGAACTCATAAACAATGTTGACGCTAAAGCAGTTTTGATGAGACATTAAACTGAGATGTTGTCATAAGCCGGATCCCATGGCACGATTGAAACTAATGGAATTTCTCCAGGTGTTCTGGCCAACAACCTCCTTGATAAAAATAAAAATAAATTCAGGAATGTTTGTGGAATATTGTAGTGCGCAAATTGGCTACTGTGTTTGCCTCTACATGTAGTAACTACACTCTACAGAAAATTCCTAGACATATTTTCACATGATTCGTCAGATACAGTTAAAACCGCTTGGTTAGACGCTGGTTAACTCCAGACATTGGGTAAATTGATCAAAATAACTGGCATCGATTCATTTACATTCTTACCTGTTTTAAATAAGCCTTTTAATTTGGATGAAAAGCCAGGTTAATCCAGGCAAATTGCTTCACTGGTGGCTACTGAATGCACTTACTTGGGCCTTCTGTGATCAAACTGTGGTTCAGCCAAGATGGACTCCGGAATGCAGATGAGAGGAGTCAAATTGCAATTGACAGTGGACTCCAGTCAATCAGAAAAAAGCATCTAGAGCTGGGGTGTCAATCAGTGGGGTGGGTAGGGGGATGGGGTTGGAGGAACTGGGACGAATAAGGGAGGGAATATCACAATTGATTGACAGCTGAGCCGCTTGGGAATTGGTTGGAGCCCACACATTAACAGGTGGCTGCAGGCTGTGAACTGCCAATCACCTTTGGCTGTAGGTAATTGGTCCTCTTCCTGTTGCATGGGGAACGCAATGGGAGGCAGGGAGGGCTCTGCTGGATGTGAAGGTGTTTGGTTAACCATGGACAAAATATCCATCCCCGATGTGTCCATTTTAAGCAGCTTCCACTGTATATCAAATCCATGGATTAATTTTATCCTAACAAAAGTTACCTGCTGATAGCACTTCCTATTGGCATGCTGATTTATATGTATAGCTCTGCACGTGTTATAATGCAAACATGAGTAATGAGCAATAGAAAAATAAAATGTCACAAGCTCTACAAGAAGTGGATGATTAACATGTGGATTACAACCCCAAGATATCTGACAGCAATTAACCTTTGCATATTTATAGTTTCCAATTCCAATATGTTTATCATGTTTTTTTCTTTGGGGATTTTTCTAATGGGGAAACTGTAAATGTAATGAACCATATTTTGAGGTCACAATTATAGCATGTGCTAGGTTATTACTGGTGATATTATCACATCTACAAATCTATGGTCAAAAACAATTCCTATCTATCATGGGTTGCTGGTGGGGAGGTTGGTGGTGGTGGGGTAGCGTAAGTGATCACTTTCGAAGCCAGTCTTATGTGTTCACTGTCTTGGCCATGACAGTTGATTTATTATGATCACTGCCTTATATCACATACTGTCCTCCTTGGGTAATGTGTCTGGCAGTGGAATATCAAAACCATGTTGATGCCCTGCTGCAGTCTTGATTATCTGGTTTCTGATTTAGAATCCTCAGTACTTCAATGTACTGTACTGCTAATGACAGACAAGTCAGCCTGGATCATTGGTAGGATGGGGAGGGGTGAACCATTCACTAGGGCAGAGATTTTTCCACTCAACTCTAGTTTCCTCGAATGCTGAAACCCGAATGGGTAGGGTGGTGCTAGCTAGACAACAAACAGTTTGGCAGAGTGTTGAAAATAGCAAGCTATGTGTTTTGTCTGGTTCGTCCACAAATATACACTTAATTCACTTTACAGTATATTATGTGAAATGCTTTGAGATATCTAGAAGACATGAAAAATGCAAGAATTATTATTATTAAACTCCAGCAGGACCACACTCTAGACTCCTGAAGCCTTAGCTCTTATTAACTTTCACTTGATACTTTTCCAGAATGAATTGAGGAGTGGGCATTCCTTCAGGGAAAGAGTGTGCATTCAGTTCCAAATCAATGGAACTTTCCATTGAAATGTGGAAATCTCATTTGGGTTGGAAACTTTCAAGCATCGTGATGGGATTCCACTTGTGTCAGACACCAGGATGACTGAACTAAATACAGTAAAATCTTCGTTATCTGGCACCCTTCAGACCTGACCACTGCCGGTTAATTAAATATGCTGGATATTCGAGTGGCAAGTTGCAGAAAATCCTACATAAATAATTAACATATTTTAAAACATACCATATTAATAATAGACTAAATAATAACAAAATATTGTATGGATACTTACCAATAAAGCATTCCAGCACACCTGGTAAAATGATCGGTAAAAAAGCATTCCAGCATTCAGTAAGTTTAATAAATGTGCATGTGCCACGCATGCATGTGTCCAGGGTATGTGTGGGTAGGTGGAGCGGAAAGTAAGAGGAGTGATGGCCCAATTTCCCCACACACTGAATGCCATCACTATAAACTTGCCTATTGGTCACTGGGCTCCTATGTGTGATTTTCTTTCACTCCCAATGCAGCAGATACCTCGGCTGCACTTCGGTGCACCACTTCACCTCATGGATGGCATGACGCTCATTTTCAATTTGAAGCCCCAAATATCCCTCAGCCTTAGAGCTTTGAGAGTGAAGCAGAAAAATGTACCAGAAAAAAATATTCTGATTGAATGGGACCATAATGATTGTAGCCAGCCAAAATGTATGCACAGATTACCAGAGTGATATCTCTTTCTCCCTACCTATAAATACTGCTATAAGTGACTGGTAGAAGAATGACCTATTTAACTATTTACTGGGATTTACAGTACACCTGTGGATAAGCAGATTTACTATGCAATAGTTATATTCTTCAAATTTATACACCAGAATGCAACATTTTCGCTCATTGTGCCAGTGTTGACTCTCTGAAAGCACTCTCTGTACAGTCCCATTCTCCTGTCTTCCCCCCACACCATTCTATTTGTGAACATATGAAAATTATATAGAAACTTAATGAACATGAGATGAATTAGACGCAAGTTGCTATCCACAAACATCTGGAATCAGTAGAATAGGACTGAAGATTTATCTTGTTTATTTTCCATTCCATTACAATTAACAGATGTGACATTGCCACTTAGACTGGCATTCTTGTCGTACTTTAACACCACACTGATCGCTCTTAGTACATTAGCAATACAGATGGTTCAGGTAAACCTGATGTTAAATGAAAATTGATTCTGGGCTTGTTCGTGCAGAGCAAGGCAGCATCATAAGATCACAAGAAAGTTTTGAATGAAGCATTTAAAACTTTCTTTGACACATTTCACCTCACATTGCTTATCATCTTTCTGGTTCATTTTGCTAACAATCTATCTTTTCCATAACAACATAAGAATTCCATGCTGTTGATCACCATGTGTACAAAATATTGATATAATAATGCTTGCATTTGGTATAATGCCTTATCAAGTCTTCTAGACGTCTCAAATTCAAGATCCTCATCCTTACTTTCAAGGCCTTGCCCCCTGCTATCTCTCCGACCTGCTGTCTCCGTATGAACCTGCACAGCTCCTCCGTTCAGCAGGCTCCGGTCTGCTGCATGTCCCCCACCCGACCTGCCCTACCATCGGTGGTATGGCTTTCAGTCTCTTTGCCCCACAATCTGGAACACCATTCCCATAGTCACTTTGCCTTGCTTCCACCCATGACTCATTCAAGGCTGGTCTTAAGACCTTCCTCTTCTGGCGCTCTCCCAACTATCTCCCTCCCCTCCTAACTCTCCATCCCTCCACTCTATCCTGCCCCTCCCACTTGCTCAACCTGACTATTCAGCTCCTTGGGACATCACAGTGAAAACTGAAACTGTGGACACCTTAAATTTGTTGTCCACATCAACACAGCCTGATTCACTTTGCCACAGGACGCGAGTTTCATACTCTCAGGGACCTCCATAGAGATTCACTCCCACAAAGAGTGTCAAAATAGTGAGTGAGGCAGGGGGAGGGAATGAAACAATGAGAGAAGGGAAGCGGGGGAGAGAAAATGAGAGGACGAAAGAAAAGAAACCCACTCTAATCCTCCTTTATGCATCTTAAGAAAATAAGAAAGCCTGAAACAAGTAAAGGACATTCAGCCATCAAACAGCTTTCTACAGCAAATCATGTAATAATCTGTTGTGAACCTCTCAACCTTCATTCATTAGGAAAAAAATAATTGAGCAGAGCTTCAGCATATAGGACTCAGCCATCCATCTGTTCACCAGTTTGAGAGGAGAGAGGGATCCATAGGGAGATGCCTGGGAAGAGCACAGACAACATTTCGGATTGGTCAGGTAAGGGTTTGTGGCATGAACAACATACATCTAAAAAGGGAAAAACTTGAAAGAAAGATGGATTGAATGAATAAATATATGAATTGAAGCAATACTGTGCTTCATGAATTCATTTTATCCTGAATCTTGATCCATTGACTACATTTCCATCTCCTTTTAAAATATTAACAACAACAAACAACAACAAAATTACATTTATAGAGCGCCCTTCACATCAGGACGATGTCCAAATGCACTGAACTATCAGGTTGAGACCCAAGCAAAGGGGAAGGGCACTGTAGGGGTGGAGAGGAGGGTGACAGTTAGGAGGGGAGGGAGAGAGTTGGGAGGGCAATAGAAAGTGCGATTGAAGAGGAGGGACTTGAGACCAGTGTTAAAGGAGGGATGTGAGGAAGCGAGGTGAAGGGATTGTGGGATGGAGTTCCAGAGTTTGGGGGTAGAGGGGCTGAAAGCCCATCCACCGATGGTAGGGTGGGTCGGGCGGGGGACATACAGCAGTCCGGAGCCCACTGAATGTAGGGGATGGGCAGCTTCATAGGGAGACAGCAGGTTGGAGAGATAGGAGGGAACAAGTCTGTGAATGGCCTTAAAAGTGAGGACGAGGATTTTGAATCCTCTGGGTGATGGGGAGCCAATGATGTGGTCACGGAGCTTGGTGTGGGAGAGGACAAGAGCTGTAGAGTTCGGGATGAATCTGAAGTTTGTGAAGGGAAGAGCCGGGAAGGCCAACAAAGATGGCATTTCCACAGTCAAGCCTTGATGTAATGAATGCATGGACAAGGGTTTCGGCAGCCTGAGGGGTGACGCAGTGGCATAGTCTGACAATGTTGCAGAGGTGGTGGAAGGTTGCACTTGTCATGGCGCGGATATGGGGGAGGAAGAACAGTACCTGTCAAACAAGACACCCATGAATGGCTTAAAGAGAAGGAAAGTGTAGCCTTGGATGCTGAGGGGATTGATTAATATTTGATTTGATTAATTCTGGTTAACATTTATAAAGGTGGTTACTGTGAAGTAGGGTCCATTGATATGGAAATTTTCTGATTTAGATATATCGATGGGGTCATATCGAGATATACCGAAATATCGATATTTTCGAGTTCTTCGTACTGCGCATGCATACCGAGTGCGCGTGCATTCGGAGTGTGTGCGCGTTGCGGGTGCGTGCGCATTCGGGGTGCACGCGCATTCGGGGCCTATCTCCTCAGGAGGTAAATATCTTTCTCTCTCTGTGTCTCTCACTCTCTCCATCTCTGTGTTTTTCTGTCTGTGTGTCTCTCTCACATCACCCACATCTCTATCTGTATATTATCACATCCACCCCGTCTCTCCCCCCCACCTCCCCCAGTCGTCTCTCTCCCCCCCCATCAGCCGTCTCTCTCTCCCCCCACCCCCCCCAGCCGTCGCTTTCTCCCTCCCCCCCCCAGCTGTCTCTCTCCACCCCCACCCCACCCAGCATCTCTCTCCCCCTCACCCCCCCACAGCCGTCTCTCCCCCCCCACACCCCCAGCCATCTCTCTCCCCTTCCCCCACCCCCCCATCCGTCTCTCTCCCCCTCACCCCCCCCCCCCCAGCCCTCTCTCTCCCCCTCACCCCCCCCCAGCAGTCTCTCTCCCCCTCACCCCCCCCCCAGCCGTCTCTCCTCCCCCCCCAGCCGTCTCTCCTCCCCCCAACCATCTCTCTCCCCCTCCAGCCATCTCTCTCCCCCTACCCCCCAGCCATCTCTCTCCCACTCCCCTGCCTCCCCCAGCCGTCTCTCTCCCCCTCACCCCCCACCCCCCATCTGTCTCTCTCCCCCTCATCCACCCCCCCGCCGTCTCTCTCCACCTCACCCCCCCCCAGCCGTCTCTCTCCCCCTCACCCCCCCCCCCAGCCGTCTCTCCCCCCCCCAACCCCCAGCCGTCTCTCTCCCTCTCCCAAGCCCCCCCACCAGCCGTCTCTCTCCCCCCACCTTCCCCCAGCCGTCTCTCTCCCCCTCACCCCCCTCGGCCATCTCTCTCCCCCTCGCCCCCCCCCCAGTCGTCTCTCTCACCCCCCACCCCTTGCATACCTGTATATTGTATTCGAGGACTATGAATACAATATGGCGGCTTTGCACCTCGGTCTGTGCATTGTGTATAGAGATGAGCATTCTGGGTCTTGTAGTTCAGTGTGCGGCATTCCGATTGTTTACCTCGATATCGATATTTTTTAAATGCCTATATCGGCGTATCGATATGAAAATTATATCGGGTTTTAGCGATATATCGATATATCGCCGAACCCTACTGTGAAGTTATTTAAGTTCACGTAGAACAAGTTTCATATCTATAGAAAAAAAATCTCTATATCTCTTGTATGTAGAGGCAATTTGATGACATTCTCCTAACTAATAGATAAAGAAAAAATATGGAACCTAGTGGGAACAAGAATAGTGTGCTAACACGTTAACAAAAGTACTTATTTTTAAGATGAATTATTAAGGGTTTAAAAGCATAAAAATAGCTTTCCATCTATTCAAAACTTCAGGATGCTATAGAATAACCGCTACTGTAAATTGTTTGTGGCACCAGCAAAATGTAACATGCCCCAAACATTTGAAAAGAGAAGGGAGTTTCTCTTGGTGTCCTTGCCCAACAAATAAAATTGGTTATTCACTTCACGGCTGTTAGAGGGATATTACTACATGCAAAATAGGCTGCCTCATTTACCCATAACATGCTTAGTACACTCCACATTTGTCTGGAATGTGGTTGGCAGCAGAGAAACATATCCTCTTCAGCTAATCTTGGAAAGTGTTAAAACACAGATTGGCAAGATCTAAGGAACAAAGACCCCAGAGTACCACACAACCTCTTCTTTTTTGAAAGATTTTATTTCTTCTGTGGCTCTTGCCCTTGTTTCTTCCAATTCCTTTGTGTCTGTACCTGTGGTCTCAATTTTGTTTCCTCCCATATTAACTCATCTCTTAATTTTCTTGACATCAACATCTATGCTGGTGACTGTCCCTGGTCATCCATTGGTATATTTCTATAGACTACCAAACTTGATACAAGTAATACCAAATTTTTATCTTCCTTTGATTCCTTGGCTTTCTTCCACATTTTCTTTATCATTTATATTGTTCTTTTTATATCCCATTGCTTCACTAGGTTGGTACCTGGGATGAGGGGATGGGCTGTGAGGATAGGTTGAGCAATTTAGGCCTATATTCTCTAGAATATAGAAGAAATAGATGTGATTTATAGAAACCTATGAGATTATTAAGTGGCATGACAGAGTAGATAGGTTGGGGAAACTGTAACCAGGGATCACAGTCTGAAAATTAGGGGTCAGCCCTTTTGCACTGAGTTGAGGAAAAATTTCTTCACTCAGAGGATAGTGAATTTATGGAATTCTCTACCCCAAAGGGCTGTAGATGCTCAGTCCTTAAACATATTCAAGGCTGAGATTAATAGATCTCTTGTGGATAAAGGGATTAAGGGATATGGGGATAGGCTGGTAGGTAGAGTTAAATTAGAAGATCAGCCATGATTTTATTGAATGGCTGGGCAGGCTCGAGGTTGCCGAATGGCCTACTCCTGCTCCTAATTCTTATGTTCCTATGTTCATGGTGACAATGTTCTGTGGTCTGTATCCCACTGTTTTGTGATTGTTTTATATTCTGCACTCACAAATTATGGCCCATTGTCACTTATTATTTCCTTAGGTATTCCACGCCTGGCAAATATTTCTTTCGTTTTCTCTATCATAGTTGTATCAGTTGTACCAGTTGTATCATTTAATAGCATATTCACTATACCTTTAGATGTAGTCTATTATTAATAAATAATCATTCTCATTATAACAAAACAAATCTGTTCCTATTTTTGTCCATCCATGTTTGGTCTCTGATTCTCCATTAAGGGTTCATGACTTTCTCTATTTTTATGTCTTGCGAATGTCTCATACTTTCCTATGCATTCCTTGAGTTGTTTGCTTATGCCTGGCCAAAATACTATTTATCTTGCTCTTCCCTTCACTCTTTCTATTCCCCAATGCTTTTCATGTAAGTTTCTCAATAACAAATGTCTTAACTATCTTGAAATTATTTTCCTATGCCCTCTATATATTATTCATTTTTTCTGATATATTTCATTTCTATACTCCCGATAGGGTCTTACCTCCCCTGGTGCATCTTTTTCTATTTTCTGGCCAACTTTTGTTCAGCATTGTTTGAATTTTCTTACTCACTTTATCTTTTTTGTTTGCTTCTATTATTTCATTCTCAAGTCTTGTTGCTTTTGTGATTTCCCAAACTTGGAAATTTCCCTTTTTAATTGTTTATTCCAATTTTGACATGTGGCACGACTTGGTATATTTGCCATATACTGTTTATGGTATTTTCAGGTTTATATCTAAACTCTAAATTGTACCTTTGTAGCTGCATTCTCATTCTCTGTAACCTAGGCAGTGTTTTGTTTAGTCCCTTCCGAAAAATTGCCATTAATGGTTTCTAATCAATTTTGAGTACAGTATTACTTTCTTTCCAAATATATATTGATTAAGTCTTTCGGATCCAAATACGACTGTTAAACACTCTTCTATCTGTGTATATATTTTGTTTGTTCACTGATAGAGCCCTCGATGCATATGTTGCAGTTTTTTCTTCTTGAGTTAATGCCGCTGCTAACCCAGTCTTACATGCGTCTATAGATATTTTAACAGGCGCATGTACATCACGAAATTTCAACCCTTGACCTTTTGTTATAGCTTCTTTTATTTGCTGAAATGCTGTTTTCTGTTCTTTTCCCCACATGAACTATCGTTTTACTTTCATCAGCTCCCTTATTGGCACTGTTGTTTTGGGAATAAACCTTGCCACCCAATTGTCTATTCCTATGATTCTTTTTACTCCTTTTTTTATATATCGGTGCAAGCATTTTTGTTATTACCGTTACCTTTCGCGGATAATTTATAACCCTTATCGGGTAATTATATGTTCCAAGTATTTTACTTTGGTTACTCCTATCCTGCATTTTTCTTTGTTTAGCTTTATATTTTCTTTCAATTTTTTTTAGCACCTTTTCCAACCTTTCATCATGTTCTTTCCAAGTTTAATCTTATATCAAAATATCAACAATATAATTGATCATTCCTGGTATTTCTTCCAATATTAGGATAATTGTTTTTGAAACACCTCTTGTGCTGACTTGACGCCAAAGAACATTCTCTGGATGCAATACCTCCCAGTGTATTTGTTAGGCAAACATGGCAGCCAAATTGACCTTACAATGTCCTACAAATAACCATGAAGTGAATGACCATTCCTTTAGGATTGTTAGTCAGGAGCCCAAGAAGAAATTCCCGTCTCTGATACAATGAAACTATCAGACATTTCAAGCCTTTGATTGGCACAGTATCACAAGGGAGGTAGGGATGAACAAGACCCATACAACAACAACAATGACAACAACAATAAGACATATTCAACCCATTATGCCTGTCTGGCTCTTTTAAAGAGCAATTCTTTGAGCCTTTTCCCCACACACGTACAAATTTTTGGATATTTATCTAGTTCCCTTTTGAAAGCTAATGATTATTGGCATGCATGCGGTAATTTACTAGGAAGGACAATGGCATTTGACCTTCACTGGATTCAATTTAAATATTTATGATTTAATCCCAATCAACCCAATTCATGTGGTTTCAATCCATGTGATTTTAATTCAGATCCTGAATTTATTCCTATCCACAGAATTTATTTTATCTGTTAGTATTTAATAAGTGTAAATTATGCATTAGTCACATTTATTATTTTTCTCAGGATAACATTTCATGCCTTTTCTTTAAATTAAACAATTTTATTGCTCATTCATTTCTAAACTGGCATTACAGTCCTTATCTTATCACTGAAGAGCACCATAAAGAAACGACTTTGTCCAATTATTTGAATATAGTTACCAACCTATACAATCTCCAGCTTCTAATTTCAAGCTTTGGTGTTTCAAAATGGCACATTAAAATAAAAAATGTCATCTCACCAGTATTTGTAATTACTTATTGAGTTGATAATAATGTTGGGAGCCTTCCAAGTGCTTTTTCATTGATTTTTTTATTACACGGAGGGTTGGTGCCTGGATGACAATGATGATTTGTGTAAAATATTCCAATACTAAAATCTGTATTCAATTAAATGTTCTGACATTCACTAGATAAAAACAGCGTGAAACCCCTTACAATGGACCAAAACAGTCTGGATTCTTCAGTTAAACTGAGGCTTTTCTGTCTGCTCAGGTGAATGATAAAGATCACATACCACATTTTGTAAAAGCAAGAGAGTTTCTCCAGGTGTCCTGGCCAACAATGCTCCAGATAAAATGGGTTATTCACTTCATGGTTAGCTGTGAAATGTTGTGCAATTATTGGTTGCTGTGTTAGCCTGAAACACACACGGTCACTCCTTTGAAGTTAAAGTAACTCTTGTGAGCACTTTGTGTGGTGGTCTGGTGTAAAAAGAGCTGTATGAACTACAATTATTATTTTATTGTTGTTTAGATAATAATATGACGCTCAACCGATGTGGGTTGGAAGAATTTTCCATTCAATTCAATAAATAAAATGAAATATATGTATATTTAGGAAGCTTGACATCAACATAAACAATTTCTATTTTCAAGACAAAACTGTATTTAAGATCACCTTCCAATCAAAGTTTCTGTGCAGCTAAGTTATGGAAGTATAGAATATTCTTTGCAGTGAGCTACAATCTCTCGACAGCATCTTGCCATTAAAATAACATCACTTTAGTGTGAATATTCTCCGTATCCTTTCTACTGGCAGAACATCTAATGAAGGTTTATTTCATTTCTTAATGGAATGATGCCAGACCCAGCGGTTGTCCTTTTCTGAAAACAAAGTCTGCTACAGCAGTAGCTGGCTGCCTGAACATAGATAACGTTCTCAATTCATTGAAGGTCTTTCCAGTTTTGCACATATGGCGTTCTCTTTTAAAACGATCTGCAGAATTTTACAGCATTTACACAACATTTCCTTTTACACCCAAAAAGTAGTTACTTGACACTCTTATGGACTACAGGAAGAGAAAGAGAAAAAAAATGCTCTGAGCTTAGTTGCAAAACTGAAAAGAAACCATCATTATCTGTTGTCACACATGTGCAGCATTGTGATTGAAATAATCAAATGAGATCCAGTTCATTTTCGGCCCGAAAGAATGCAATCGTATCTCTCTTTTTTGCTGAGGGCAGCTTGCAGCTTCCAAAGGAAAGTTTAATGAAATATTATAATTAATACTGGTTGGCCAAGTTGCAGTTGAATGATTTTTAGGAGAAAGATATACTTAGTAATGCAACTTTCTGTATATCGCACAGTATAAACAGGTCCTCAGGCAATGCAAATCTCAATGGAGCCCCACTGGTGCTGAAACCATATGTACGAAAGTCCAGATCGCACTGAGCTCACAGAGTCTCCACACCCAACCCCCCCCCCCCCACCCCCCATCCCATAAACACACACATTAACTCTTTAAAGCTCTAAGGATATCTAACTATATATCTAAGGGAACTCTAAGTGAAGCATTTTAACGTTATTAAAGAATTGCTTGTGCACTGATAAGCGCTCTGAGAGACCGTCCAGCATGGATGGCACTATATAAATCGAAATTGTTGTTGTTGT
Organism: Hydrolagus colliei; assembly: GCA_035084275.1. NCBI lineage: Eukaryota > Metazoa > Chordata > Chondrichthyes > Chimaeriformes > Chimaeridae > Hydrolagus > Hydrolagus colliei. Next base: position 23,761,445 of record CM068744.1, on the reverse strand, counting down.
AATTTTGTGCACAGTACTACAACATCAACAACAACTTGCACTTATATAGTGCTCTCCATGTTGGCTGGTGTCTCAGTGTTTCACAATGATGGAGCCCAAGGCCAAGACAGGAACAGGGGGAAGGTGACCATAAGCACGGTTGAACAGAAATGTCTTCAGGCGCAACCTGAAGATGGGAAAGGAGGGGATGAGATGAAGGTGTTGAGGGAGGCATTTCCAAAGCCACCAATGGAGCTGAGGATTCGAGGGACTAGGAGTAGGCCAAACATAGTAGAACAGAGGCAGCAGGTACAATTATGCGGAGAGGGATAGGGAGGTTCAGAGGAGTGTAGGAATTTAAACCTAGATTGAGGATCTGGAATTCAACCCGCTCTGTGACAGGGAGCCAGTATAGTTTGGCAAGGACTGGGGTAATCAGGGCATGACGTTTGGTACGGGTGAAAATGTGGGAAAATGTGCTCAGTTTTGTATGAGCTGGATTTTGTGGATGGTGGTTCTGGGGAGACCGGTGAGGAGGGCATTAGAGTACCACAGCCAAGGGGTAACAAAAGCATGGACCAGGGTTTTGGCAGCTGTTGGGGTGAGGTATTGGTGGAAACGGGTAATGTGGTGGGGATGGAGGAAAGCGGTGCTGGTGAGTGACCGGATGTGGGGGAGAAAGGATAATTGGGGATCAAACCTGATGCCTAAGTTGCGCACAGGTTCCAGAGTTTTAAGGACAGGATGGTTAAAGAGGTTAAAGAGGTCGGAACCATGGGACAGCAGACATCGATGGGAGTCACAGAATATGGCTTCCATCTTGTTGACATTTATCTGCAGGAAATTAGCGCTCAGTATAACACTAAAAACACACCTGTGTTGGTGCTCTGCTTCTCTGCCAAAATATCCTTCAGTTCTTTAAATTCTAATTGAAAATAATCTGGAAAGCAATGGAAAATATGTTTCCTGCAGGGTATTTTATAAGGAACCCTTTCATGCCGAGAGTGGTGAGAATGTGGAACACATTGCTGGCTGCTGTGTGCAAATCAAAAAGCGAATCAATTTATGTAAAAGGAGCTTTAATGTACACATGAGAAAGGAGACTTTAGAGAATAGGAGGTGGGGATTTGTGTGGACTATGAATACTGGCAAAAGTTAGTTTGACTAAATGGCCCGTTTCCGTGTCATGTAATTTTAAACAATTTATGTATTTCTACCAACAATAACTAAAACAACAACAATTTGAATGCATATAGCACACTTTACATGTGGTCATCTCTTGGATCACTTAACAGTGGCGTAACTTGACTCCGAGCTGGGGAGAGTAGAGAGTGACCATACGCATGGTCGAAGAGGAAGGTCTACAAATGAGATCTATATCTCCTACCTCCTGGCTCCCCTCCTAACTGACATCATCAACCTCTCCTTATCCACCAGCACTGTTTTCAACCCCCTAAAAACAGTTGTCATCACCCCCATCCTTGAAAAACCTTCCCTGGACCCATCCCTACTCTTCAGTTTCCTCCCCATCTCCAACCCCCCATTCCTCTCCAGGGCCCTGGAATGAGTCATTGCGTTCCAGCTTTGATCCTTTCTCGCCATTCCCCATTTGAATCCCTACAATCCAGTTTCCATGCTGCCCGCAGCACAAAGTCATCCCTTGTAAAAGTCTCTAATGACATTCTAAACATCTGTGATCAGTGCCTCTACCTCCCTGTCCACCTCGACCTCTCTACCGTCTTCGACACTGTCGACCATTACATTCACCGACACAGCCTCTCCTCTCAGCTCAATCTTCGCGTACCTGCCCTTGGCTGGTTCAACTCACCCTGCTGGTCGACCTTCACAATTCCTCCCTCCACAGGCTGCAGATAATCCAGAACTCTGCAGCCCATGTCCTCTACCATTCCAAACTCTGTGACCCCATCTCCCCCATCCTCGCCGACTCCATTGGCTCTCCATCATCCAGAGGATCCAATTCAAGAACCTGGTCCTCACATTTAAAGCCCTCCTCTACCTTGCCCCATCCTACATCCATGACCTCCTATCCCCTTACCAACCTGCCCACCCCCTCCACTCTGTGTCTCTTCCACATTATTCAGAGGATTCAATTCAAGATCCTGGTGCTCACTGTTTAAAGCCCTCCTAAGTCCCTGCCAACCTGTCTGCTACCCCCACTCAGCCTGCTCCATGTATCCCAATTAATCCGCTCCACCATCGGGGGGCGAGCCTTCAACCATTCTGCCCCAACTTTGGAATTGCATCTCACAATGCATCTACCTCGCTCACTTGCTAGCCTCCTTCAAATCCCGCCTGAAGACCCTCCTCTTCAACCATGCCATCAGTCACCCCCTTCCCCCACCTTCCCTCCACCCTCTCCAATCCCAACCCCAGGTCGGATCTGAAAAACTGACTGTCCAGCACCTTGGGATGCCCTCCCAGCTTGAAAGGCACTATACTAATGTAATTTTGTTGTTTTTGTAAAGATCGAGAAGCAGCAGGCAAGACGGATGCACTGAGGAAGAATATTTGTAGTGTAGTGGCTGTACTAGAGGTGAATCATCATGAATCAGTGGCCAGTAGAAGATGCTGAATATTTTATTGCATATTGATACAATAATAATAATCCCTGTATTTGATACAGCACCTTTCACATCAAGAAGATGTGAAAATGCTTCACGGGATTTTACTGTAGATTGTAGCAACTGTAAATTTTTAGGCAAATGTAGCAGCCAATTTGCACTCAGCAATGTCTCACAAATAGCCACAAAATGAAAGACCAATTGTGTGTGTGAGAAACTCTGTGCTGTATCACTTTTTGACCATTTCATCTAAACAAATGTCACATGATTGGGTATTTGAGGGAAGAAAGCATTGGCTTTCCTTGTCACATTGCCTCTTGACACTCAGTCATTGGTAATGATCAGTCAAACCATTTCCAACCCCTTCAAGTAGGGCTCCTGACGATCAGTCGCAGCCAGAAGTGAACAAAATCTTTCTTCTCCATGCATGCATGTCTCTGCCAGTCAGCCACAGATGCAATGGAGGCAATTCAGCTTTCAGAGTGTCTCTTCCAGTTTAATGCAGAAGCAAATGATCGAGTGTTTGCTAAGCGAGACGCTGTCCGGCGTGGAGGGCACTATATAAATCGAAGTTGTGTTGTTGTTGTTGTTTAATCACACCACCCACCAGTTGTGAACAGAGAGTGAATGAACCAAACCCCTTACTTATTCTGAAGCTAGCCCTCTGCCAGCTGGTTACTGTAATATTATTCAAACCCATCATGTAAGCTGTTTGTTGATTGCAGATCTGAGTGAGCCAAGCTCTCCTGTTCAATTTTAAATTTGTCTCCTGTCAGTCAATCATAGAGTTAAGGAAAGCAATCTCTCCCCTCTGCTTTACAGCATTAACACCAGGAAGGTTGAAATTATCTCAAAAGGATTTGAAAAATTTAGCATCTAGGCCACTGATTGGAAAATAATTTTCAATCTGCATAAGTGTGCACACTAAATAGCATTAAAAGATAGGGGTTAACAATTTAAAATAAAAATAGGTGCAACACCTCCAGGTTTTTAAGACAGGATTTAGTCCAGATTCTTCATCAATCAAAATGAGCAAAATATTACAGAGAGAGAACAAGGAAATGGTATTATGGTTGGCAGCTCAAGTAGGGCAGCAAGCATGAGTTGGATGATCTCCTTCTACGCAGTAATCTTCTATGATTCCATACCAGATATTTTTGGCAACAAAAACAACAACTTGCATTTGTACAGCACTCTTCATGCGCAGCACCGTCTAAGAGCACTTAGTAATGGGTGAAACCCGTCACACATTAGTTGGATTTTCAGGCCCACGTTATTCTATTCAAGTTAACAATCTGCAACTTCATCATCTCACAATTTAACGCTCTTGTTGATGCTACATGAAAACCACTCAGTTTAGCAGATAACAGATTACCACAGAATAATCCCAGGTCTCCAACATGTCCTTCTAAACTCTATCCCAAGCTTCTAAAGAGACACTGATGCATTAGTAAGCGTGCAGCAAAGGTCAACAAGGATTAATCCTATAATTGGATCGGTTTCGTAAGAGGACAGCTTGAAAGAGCTTTGGTTATTCTATCTGTAACGAGAAAAAATGACCGTACATGAATCAAGTTTGTAAAGTTGTTTTTAAATGGATAAAATAAAAAAGATCTAGCATGTTTTTGTTTAGTAAACTTAAAACATTGAACAAGAGGACATGGACTTAAAATTAGGGCAATTAATTGAGAATTGAGAGGGAACTCTCAGGCAGAGAATTCTTCTCTTATGGTAAAATTAACGTAAATATTATTAAGGCTAAATTATAAAATGTATTCAACAAGAAAGGAGATGGAATAGCAGAGAATTGGACCTATAACAGTATATTGTAAATGTAGGTTAATCCAGAACAAGTTCTATGCTGCAGTATAAAATCAGACAGAATTAAATCTCCATTGATTTTAATTGATTTTTATCTACACTGTCAACAAAACAGGTTCTCCTGCTTGCCTCCCATCAGTACTTACTTACCTCAGCACTAACAGCACTGATAGTATTAACAGACGCAGAATTCACTCCACCGTATGGACTTCAGTATCCCTCTTGACAACCCAACAGTCCTTCAATCCCTGTATTATGGCTCTCATTCGCTTGGCTTTCCCGCACCTCCAGAACAATGCCTTTGTCCATCACTATCTCTCCTCCTGGATTCTGAAACCCTCCTACATACATCAAATCCAGGTTCAATTATACCAATGCCCTTCTTGCCAGTCTACCCAGCTCCCTGCTTCACAGGCTACAGTCCTCTCCTACATTCCTAACCCCCCATACCTCCACCACCCCCGTCAATCTCAGCCCAACCGCCACCTGCCCCACCACCCCAGCACTCACCCACCCAACACCCGCAGGCTCCGCAGGCTCCCAGTCAGCCGTGTGAAGCATTTTGTGAAAATCCACCCAGCGTGAAAGGAGCTATATAAATGTAAATTATAGTTGTTATTTACTGTGAAACTTGCTTCACAGAGAGAGATTTGTCTTTGATTTTACCTCAACACGTTGTAGAAAAGATCTGCTGAAGATGTTCAGAGGAGTCTCTGGATGGCTTAGCACCTGGACTCTCATTCATTTGGCTTAGGAATGACCCACCAATGTCACTTACACCAGCCACATTTATATGGTGAATTGCAATGTTTTTATAACCACTTCTCTTAGTGGTCTCAGGAACAGGGTTTCAGTGTGAAGGTTAAATCAGCCCTCAATTATATTATACGTTTGCCAGCCAATTTCTGACAAAAATCACAGCAATTTGTCTCAATTTGTGCAGTATAAGAGCAACATAAGATGCTTCACACCAGAATTTTTTAGCATTATTGTCTGGTGGTACGTAAATACAATTCTCACTATACACTTCCCAAGCTGCGCATTAAATGTAATTTGGGATATCACACCTGAATAATTTTAGGTCATCGCAAATACAGGTAGACCCCGCTTACCGAACGCCCGGTTACCGAAATTTCACTTTAACGAGGGTTTTTATTTGTACCACTTCTCCACTTAACAAAGGCTACTTTCGCCATAACGAATGTTTACACACACTTTAAATCTTGCGAGCTTCTCGTGCACAGCTTCTCGTGCGCAGCTTCTCATGCGCAGCTTCTCATGCGCAGCTTCTCTCTGGTTGCCCCAGCAACGCACACTCAGTCTTTAGCGTGCCTCAGTTAAGCAGTGCAGTGCAGCCCCTCCCAAATGGGAGGACATTAAGCGGCAGGATGCTTCGTGGCTTCAATAATAGTAAGTCGAGATGGGGGGGATAGAGAGGAGGGGCGGATAGAGAGATATGGTGGGGGATATATCGGTTATATCGGTATAATTTTTCATATCGATATGCCGATCTTGGAAATTTGAATATATTGGTATATCGAATAATGCGGTATAAAAAAAATATCGGTATATCGCAAATATCGGTATATCGTGTCCGGCAATATATCGATATATCGGTTATATCGGTATAATGAAAACTTTTTCAACTTACCTTGTCGCCGGCATTGCAAACCTCCTGGGCCTGGAGCACGGAATGTGCATGCATATCGGGATGCATGCGCACACCGGAATGCGTGAGCACCTCCGAATGCGCGCACACCTCCGAATGCATGCACATATACAGGATAAAGAAACCCGGCGATATCGGTATATATCGATATGAGCCCACCGATATATCAATAACGGAAAATTTCGATATCGACGGACCCTAGTGGGGGATAGAGAGATAGAGAGATGGGGGGGATAGAGATAGAGAAGCAGGGGGATAGAGAGATGGGGGGGATAGAGAGGGATGGGAGGTGGGATAGAGGGGAGGGGAGATAGAGGGGAGGTGGGATAGAGAGGAAGGGGGATAGAGAGATAGAGAGGAGGGGGGGGGGAATAGAGAGGGAGGGGGGAATAGAGAGATAGAGAGGAGAGGGTGGAATAGAGAGATTGAGAGGAGGGAGGGACAGAGAGGGAGGGAAGGGGGGAATAGGGAGTGGAGGGGGGATAGAGAGATAGAGAGTGGGGGGGTAGAGAGAAAAAGAGGAGGGTTGGGATAGAGAGATAGAGAGGAGGGAGGGATAGAGAGGGAGGGAAGGGGGGAATAGGGAGTGGAGGGTGGATAGAGAGATAGAGATTGGGGGGTTAGAGAGAAAAAGAGGAGGGTTGGGGTAGAGAAAAGATAAGAGGGAGTGGTAGAGAGAAAGAGAGGATAGGGGGGTGGTAGAGAGAAAGAGAGGAGGAGGAGGTAGGGAGAAAGAGATGAGTGGGGGGGATAGAGAGAAAGAGAGAAGGGGAAGGAAGAAAGAAGCGCGTCACGTGTCTGGAAATGCCCAGGTTGCGATATTTCAGTGCAGTGACTGTGAAGACCTGGTCTGAGCAGGTAGGATTGGCGTTTGTATTCTTGCAATTTTTATCACATTCCGGAACTCCGGACTTTCGGCTGCTCACATGGAAAATGTTAGCGCTGGGAACTGCTAGGAACTAAACTGATGTTAGCGGGGAGGCTCGGGTCGGGGCAGCTAAACTCTTGCTTAACAAAAAATTTGCTTAACGAAGGGTTTTAAAGTCCCTAACCCCTTCGTTAAGAGGGCACTATCTGTACTACATGAATATTTAAAGTACTGTAAATACTCGCGTATAAAGCGCACTTTTTTGCACGTCGGAAGATCTCGAAAGTTGGGGGTGCGCCCTATACGCAGGTACAAGAACGTTTGAGCCTCGGAAATGCAGTAAACAGGAGGGGCGGCCGGCGCGCTGTCAGCCGGGGTTTGGTCAGTGTGTCCAGCGGGGGATGGGGGGGAGCGGGTGATGGGGCTTCGGCCTCGGCTGCTCGGGCAGCGGCAACAGCAGCGGACTTCAGTGCTGTGCCTGCTGCCTGCCTTCTGCCAAACCCAGCCTGCCTGCCACCCTCCCTGCCTCCCTCTCCTGCCTCTCTACCTCTCACCCTGCCTGCCTCCCTGCCTCCCCCTCTCTCTCTCTCTCCCTCCCTCCCTGCCTGCCTGCCTCTCTCCCTCTCTCCCTGCCTGCCTGCCTCCCTGCTTCCCCCTCTCTCTCTCTCCCTCCCTCCCTGGCTACCTGCCTGCCTCCCTCCCTCCCTGCCTGCTTGCCTGCCTGCCTCCCCCTCTCTCTCTCCCTCCCTACCTGCCGGCTTCCCCCCCTCCCTGCCTACCTGCCTGCCTGCCTCCCTCCCTCTCTCTCTCCCTCCCTCCCTGGCTACCTGCCTGCCTCTCTCCCTCTCTCTCCCTCCCTCCCTGGCTGCCTGCCTGCCTCTCTCCCTCTCTCCCTCCCTGTCTGCCTCCCTCCCTCCCTCCCTGCCTGCCTGCCTGTATCGCTGTCTCCCTCCCTGGCTGCCTGCCTCCCTCTCTCCCTCCCTGCCTGCCTGCCTCCTTCTTTCCCCCCCTCTCTCCCTTTCTCTCTCCTTCCCTGCCTGCCTGCCTCCCTCTCTCCCTACCTACCTGTCTCTCCTGCCTCCCTCCCTTCTGCCGGCAATATCATCAAAAATGTTTCTGTTTTTTTTCACCAAGAAAAGGTCAAAAGTGGGGGGTGCGCCTTATACGCGAGTGCGCCTTATACGCGGGTATTTACGGTACTTATAATGAATGACACATGAGTCTTTATTTGATCACTCTTAGTCACCAATAATTATTGTTGGGAACAATTGTACTTCATTTGTCATCTAAATATATATGTATGTATGTATATATATATATATATATATGCCTGATAATAATCCCTCAAAAAAAACCTACAAATTTGTTCACTCAATCCACAGCTATTTGTTGGACACTGCTGTATGCAATTGGCTGCCATGATTCATCCACAAATGTACAGTCAATTCACTTTATAGTATATTCTGCGAAGCACTTTGAGATGTCTAGAAAACGTGAAAAGCTCTATATTAAATGCAAGAATTATTATTTTTATTTTTATTATTATCTGATGTGGACCTGGCTTCCAGTGTTGACTGTACAATATTTACTGCAACTTATAAAAAGGCACGTATCTGGGTCTTTCATCCGCAGGACAACAACAACAACAACAACATTCCATTTATAGAGGCGCCATTCACGTCTGGAGGCTGCTGTGCTGTATAGTATGCTGTGCAACGTACAGAAAGTGAAATCTATGACATTTGCTGCTAATAGCATCAATGTCCACAGCACAGCAGGAAGTGACCTGATAATCCTGAAAAGTGCCATTTTTCCATGTTTTGCTATAACACAGCCTCTAAGAGGTCAGATCCAAATACTGTAATAAGGATGCTCAACATGCTATCAAGTTCACTTGAAACCTATCCAAATTTCCTACAACCCTGGTAAACAGCTGCCCACAATAATAATCCTTGCATCTGATGTATCGCCTTATCACATGGCCAGATGTGACAGGAATTATTGCGTATTTGTAGTCAAACACAACCCAATTCTGCACCGCAATGTCCAAAAAGGGCCATGAAGTGAATAATCAATTTTCACTGAAAGAAATATAATTCTAGTACTTAATGGTAGACATAGCCTAAGCCATTACTTTAGTTTATAGCATTGATAGAATACTTAACATACAAGGTTAGAAAGAAGGAAAATTATATTTTTAAGATTGAGGTTTCTAAAAGTTGGACAAAACTCGAAAGGCTCTCAGAAAACTGTAACAGGCCAATGTTGCTAAAAAAAAAGCTCCTCACAAATGTTGGAAGACAGGTGGCAAATATTATTTACAGGCTAAGTTATAATGTTTGAGTTAGAAGCTTTCATTTTCCATTGTAACCATAGCAACGTACAGTACTTTACTTACCTTATTCTGAAAGGTCTAACTAGTTATGGGGCATTTCTCAAACTGCTCATCATTTTGGCCTCTCTGAGTGTGATTGACAAGTTTAGGACCAATTGTACTAAACTGCGACAGTTTTATTGTGAGCATCTTAGCCCAGAAGCTCCGTTTCGTCTCTTCCCTTTCCTCTTTGAAGGCTGGTTTGAAGACTTTCCTCTTCGATCGTGCCTTTTGTTCCACCCGAACTCTTTTACCTCCCCTTCGTGCTTCACCCCTTCCCAAACACTCCCCTCCCAGCTCGGGTCAAACGCCTCCTGTTCAGCGCCTTGGGACGTCCTCCCGACGTGAAAGGCGCTCTATAAATGTAAATTGTTGTTGTTGTTGTTAGCTACTGAGTAGCTTCACATAGAATCCATATACAGTAGTTGGCAGTAAACGAAACGTGCATCCTGTAGACCTGCACTGGTTTTGAATTCAGGTTCTATGGTTCTCACTGCTACACCCAATTCCTATATGAGATTAGATTTACCATAATAATACTTGCATTTGATATAACATAGAGAAAGGATTTTGTTTCCTAGTGTCATGGCCAATAATCCCCCAGATAAAATAATTTGTTTGTGGGACATTGCTAGGTCAAATTGGCCGTGATATTCACCTACAGATACAAAATTAATACACTTTGTAAAAACTAGTGAAGTGCTATGAAATATTTTGAGATAACAACAACAAATTACATTTGCATAGCACCTTTCACATCAGGAGGACATCCCAAGGCATTCCCTTTAAGCATTATGTTGGGACATGAAACTTTAAGCTGCCGATCTTTGGATAAGACATTAAAGCAAAGTCCAGTCTACCTATCCAGGTGACGTGGTTGTTAAAGATCCCATAGTACAATCTGAAAAGAAAAGGATGTTTTTCCCTTGTCCTTGTCAACAATCCCCAAATGAAATTGGTCACATGCACAAAACGACTGTGCACAATTTAGCTGCTGCATTCGCCCACAACATACACAGTCAATTCACTTTACTCTATTTCCGAGCACTTTCTCAAAGATGTTTGAGCAACATGATAAGGCATTATATCAAACACAAGGGTTATTTTTTATTCTCAGTCAAATTCCAATATTCACAGTCCTTGTTTGCCAAGAAATGATTGGCTAGGATCAGAATCATTTATGGATCAGGAATTCTATCAACTGACATGGAAATAGTCCATTTGAAATACGTTGCACCAACGTTCAATTAGAAGTTGATTTTAAAAAGAAACAAAAAATATGAAAGAGAAAACTATTTGTATTTTTAGCACAAAAGTAATTAGACTTGCAAACAATGCTGCTGTCTGAAGAAAAGCATAAACAGGCCAACTGGGAAACATTCTTACTTATTATAGGTCTGGAGTTCTGTGTAATCCTTGGAACATGAATCCTTTCACATGGGAGTAGATGAGATATTGTTTGGTACCTGGCCTGACAGTGAATATTTTTTATATTGAATCAGAGAATCCCAGAATTAGTCATAGTAAATATGGAAAAGGGTAAACAAAGAAACATAATGAGGAATATTTGGGTGTTTGTTACACGTGGAAATCCATTAAAAGGCTTAGGAGTAACCAAACCAAACATAGGAGCATCTCACCTATACTTGGAAATTCCAGAGATAGATTATTGGAATGGAATGCACACTCTCTCCCTGAAAGTAGTATCTGTCAAGCTGTCCTACTGCATGTCAAACTAGGACCACATTACCCTCTAGAGCTTTGACTTGCAAGGTTAACAGGAGCTAAGTGGGAAGAATCCCTGCCCAATCCACTGAAAAGAAATCTTTGGAAAGATTGGTCTGCCCTTTCAAGTCTTGCCCTGTTCAGGGTCCTAAGATGTCCTCCAGACGTGAAAAGCAGTTTACAAATGTAATTTTGTTGTTGCTGTTGATGATGAGTCAGGCTGGCTGTGATCAGCAGTGCCCTGGTACACTGCAAACCCACCTGGCTGGATTCTAACATCCCATTACCAAATATGTCACCTTTGACCAGTCAGCTCCAAGGAGCACTCGTAAGAAGGTTCCCATGTAAGAAATTGTCGAAAAAGGTGAGCGGGGCAGATTATAATGAATAATCATAGCATCACTAATGAAATATGCACAGAATGTTAAAACACTCACAAGATATATTGTTCCATTGAAAACCTTTGACTAAATATTGCATGTTGGGAGACATCTGTCTTTGTATCCTTGTTTTTGTACGCTGGTGTAGTTAAAGTTAAAAGTAATTGTAGAATGAAGTCTTAAAGTTTTGATACTTCTGTTATTTCTTCGGGGGTTTTGAAGCTGTAATATCAACTTCAAAATCTTATTCCCGTCCATTTCCATCTTCTCTGACTTAATTTCACATCCATCTCCATCTGACTCCATGTCTCTAAGGCCTGATTGCACTACCTCTACTCAATCCCGTCTGCCAATCCCAAACTAGATGTCAATACCTCCCAGCTTTCAATTCTTTTCTCATTGACTGCAATTCCTCCATAGATTCAGTAAAAAAAAAAGCCCAGCCCTGAGTCTAAAAATATCTAAACAACAAGTGTTCATTGCAGCTCTAGGTAAATTGAAACACTTTGGGATCATATTAAATCCCACTGTTGATTTTTCAGTTTTATGCTTTAGAACAAACAAGTGCTATTTGCTCAGGGACATTCCAGATGTACAACTCACTACAAAGACTACTGGCTAAGAGACTTCAGACTGAATCCCAGTCTCAAATGATGCACGTTTTTTTCTGGAGGTTAATAATCCTGAACAATAAAAAAAAATTTGGTTAACACTCAAAGTTCAAGTTCATCCTGCAAAATCTTCTTGGTAGGAGGAATATAACTTGATCCCCTTGGATCTGCGTTTTAGTGGGATGTGCTTGGCAGTGAATGTCTGAATCAACTCAATCCTTTCTGGCAGACAACAGACAAGTGAAAAAAGCTATGTATGATCTGATTTGTGAGTAGAGATAATTACAATAAATAATAATCCTGGCATTTGATAATAGCATCTTATTGCATCACCAGATAGTCTCTAAACATTTCAATAGTGTTTACTGTGTAGTAAATGTATTTTTGTGAATACTGTATAGTACTTTGTGATGCTGATAAGACATCTACTGCTATGTCTGAGATCTAAATTTGAGGCTTTTTGTATTGGGAGTCATTGATAACCACTCTAAGTCAAAAATAACGACTGGTTCAATCAATGCAAAGTAAGTCATATTAACCCACATAATCTCCATTCCGATTATAGGATGTCTCGATGGTCCGAATGGTCTGTTTCTTTGGTTTAATATCTATTATTTATCCAAAACCTTGTCCACGTCTTTCTGAGTTCCAGGCTTAATTATTCTAATGCCCTCCTCGCCACACTCCTAAGCTTCATCCTATACATGCTACGGATTATCGGGTATTCCACAGCCCATGTTTTCTTCCAAACCAGGCTCCACAAGCCTGCTAACCCTATCCTCGCTTTACTTCTCCAGTTCCCCATCCTTCAGTGAATTGTATTCCAGATCCTCAAGCTCACTTTTAAATCCCTCCTTGACCTTACCCCACTCTACCTCTGCTGCCTCCTATTATCCTACTACCATGGCTTCTCTCTCCACTTAGAGAATACTGGCTTCCTTCATGTCTGCTGCCTGATCCACTCCACCATCAGTGAACAAACTTGCAGGCTTTCTGCCCTCACTCACTGGATCTGCATTCTAGTGTCCATCTGCCTTGCCTTCTCTTTCCATATCAAGAAAGCTTTCTTGCCCACCTCACCCAGCTCTCCTCTCCACGCTGGATTCCCAGTCAGCTCTGTAAAGTCCTCCTGATGTGAAAGGAGCTCTATAAATGTAAATTTATGGGGATATCAAGAGATTAATGTATCGATCTGTATCTAACCAATCCTTGTAGCTCATCCTGATCCAGTGCACCACCTGGTCACAGTTATAATATTGCTGATTCAGAGCTCTTGCAAGACACTGTGACATATTTCTGCTAAGCAGAAAGCAGTTTTATTTGCCACTCAGAGCTATTATTATTATTCATAATCAGCGCAATTAAGAAGTCATTTTTTTTTGTGTGTGATTGATATCAATGTCTTGTGAAAATCCTTGTGCTGACCTCCCTGTCCGAGGTGTTGCCTATCGATTATTCCATTAGGAGTGACCTTTGTGCACTTCTAATCATTATTCTCGTATTTCTTCCACGTGAATGCTGTGAGCCAGGATAATGCTGACCACCATAGCTGCCAGATCAAGGAAATATCCATCAGCTTCAGGTATATCTCACAACAAAGGAAAATAGTTTCACCTGATATTTTCTCATTGTGAATATTTGGATTTGCACTGATGTTTCTCCAAACAAATTTTATTTATAAATCAATGCTATGGAGGTGACCCAGGGGTGCATTGGTTCAGAGCCGTGAGGGTTGACAAGGTAAATTGGATACTTTAGCCTTGATACCTAAGTACTGAACTACACAAAGTGACAATTTTGACCATCAAGTTACTTTCAATCTAATCTCACTTTCCTTCTTGTTTCCCATATCCTTTGATATTTCTCTCTTTTTAAAGTATCTATCTAATTCCCATGATGAAGGTTGTCAGAGAACCTGCAATGGATGTCACAGAATATTATTATTATTATAACATAAGGTGGATGTCACAGAACATTGGAGAAATTTAATTGAACAATGAGTTGGTGACATAAACCTCACACATTCACAGGATATATTTTACTGTTTCTCCATCATCCACCACAGTGGGACTGTACCCTCTTGGTTCCAGTCACATTCAACCTAGCACCATCAATATTCTGTCTTCTCTAATGTTTTCCGCTCTCGCCTTGTCTTTACCTAATTTTCATGCTCACTCTTGGTGAAATCATCCACAGACATGGGGTCCATTTCAACAGTTATGCGAATGGCACCACATCTATTTACCACTTTTAATCCCGACTCCAGCCTCACTTATGTTGTGACTGCCTGCTTGTTTGACATCAAGGCCTGGATGAGTGCCAACTTTCTGCAGCTGAACATGGTCCAGACAGAAACCATCCACCTCCTTCCCACCATTATATATTCATGTATGATTCTGAACTCCTTAAGCTTCCCTGCCTTTTCTTCAGACTCACCAAAGCTGAAGCAAATTTGGCATGAGATTCGAACTCCAATTATAATAATATATGTATAATAATCCTTGCATTTGATATAACGCTTTCCACATCTTATCAACGTCGCAAAGCACTGCACAGAATGTACTGTAAAGTGAATTGACTGTATATATTTGTGGGTGAATTGTGGCAGCCAATTGCGCACAGCAGTGTCCCACAAACAGTCATGGATTGAAATGACCAATTTTATTATTGTGGTTTTTTTGGAGGGATTATTATTGGGCATGTGGAGTAAGGAAACTTGCCCAAGGTTTCGCCATGACCTGCCTGGATTCGAACACAGGTCTCCCCAGCTTGCAAGACAAGTGCTCTACCCACTGAGCCACAGGAACTCCAAATTAATCTTCCTATCCCACAACCGATCCCTGACCATGACTGCCTTCCTCCACCCATGCCATCCTGCCTATTTTACACTGGCTCCTTCGCCTCTCCGCCATGCGGATTCTTTCCTCTGATTTCCACTGCGAGGAGTTGCTGGATTTCCTCAAATCCAAAATCGAGGGAATCCACTCAGCTGCCACCGCCCTTCCAACTTCTACCACCTCCACACCTCCCTCCCACACTTCTACACCTACCCATCCCTCCTTCCACATCTTCAAACCGGTCTCCCCCTCATTTGTCATCACCACCATATTCACAATGAAGCCCAACACCTGCTCCCTTGATCCCATCCCCACCCCCTCTCCCTTACCTCCCAGCTCCACCTCCTTGCCCCACCACTTATAGACACTATCAACCTGTCTCTTTCATCCGGCATCATTCCCACCCATCTCAAAACAGCCACTATCACCACCATCCTGAAGAAGCCTTCACTTGACACATTACAGCTTTCAAACTACTGGCCCATCTCCAACCTCCCTTTTCTGTCGAAGGTGCTTGAAAGAGACATTGCTTCCCAGCTTCGCTCTTTCCTCTCATCCCACTTCCTCCCCAAGCCCATCCAATCGGTATGATCAAGATCACAAATGATATGCTGACCATTTGTGACCAGGGCTCCTTCTGTCTCCTCGTCCTCCTTGACCTATCTGTTGCCTTCGATACCATGGATCCATCGATCCTTGTCCACCGCCTCTCCTCCCACCTCAATCTTCAAGGTTCTGTCCTTGACTGGTTCAGATCATATCTTTCACACCATCTCCACTTTGTGTCTGCCAACGGTTTTTCCTCAATCCCCTGCACCATTTTCCTGTCCTTGGTCCCCTCCTCTTCACCCTCTACATGCTCCACCTTAGTGACATTAACTGCAGATATTGAGTACATTTCCACATGTACATGGATGACACCCAAGTCTATCTCTCCGCTTCCAAACTCACTCCAGGACTTACCGGTGTCTTGACTGCCTGTCTGACATCAAGTCCTGGATGAGGGACAACTTTCTCCAGCTGAACATTGGCAAGACTCAAGCCCTCTTGATTGGAATGCATCAATGCCTCCCCACTTCAGGCGCTGGCAGCATCAGCATCCAAGGATGCATACTCCATCTCATGAAGACAGTCAGGAACCTGGGTGTCTTGTTTGACCCTGAATGTCCTTTCTCCCCCACATCCATGCTATCACCAGTATTGTCTTCTACTACCTCTGTAACATTACCAGACTCCACCACTATCTTACCACTCAGGCTGCCAAACCCCTCATCCATGCATTTATCACATCAAGGCTTGACTATGGAAACTCTCGCCTCGTCGGCCTTCCCGACTCTTCCCTTCACAAGCTGCAGATCATCCAGAACTCTGTAGCTCATATCCTCTCCCACACCAGGCTCCGTGACCCCATCACATCCACCCTTCCCTGGCTCCATTGGGTCCCCAGCCCTCAGAGGATCAAATTCATGATACTCATCCTCCCATTCAAGGCCATTCATGGCCTTGCCCCTTCCTATCTCTCCAATCTGCTGACTCCCTATCAACCTCCCCACCCCCTCCGTTCAGTGGGCTCTGGTCTGCTCCATGTCTCCTACCATCAGTGGCTGGGCTTCCAGCCTCTCTGTCCCCACACTCTGGAACTCCATCCCACAGTCCCTTCACCTTGCTTCCTCCCTTGCCTCCTTGAAGGCTGGTCTCAAAAACCTCCTTTTTGATTATGCCTTCTGTCACCCTCCCACCTCTCTCCCTGCTCTCCTCCCTATCCTGACCCTCCCGCGTACTCGGGTCCCAACACCTGACCGTTCAGCACCGTGGGATGTCCTCCCGACGTGAAAGGTGCTCTATAAATGTAATTTTGTTGTTGTTGTATTTTGTTTTTGTTGTGAATACAAGGTGTTGAGGTGAAAGGGAACGTTAATTTCTGAAACCCAAATGTCAGCAAGCCCAGACACAAGCCAGCACTTTACTTTCCAGTCTTTTGTTTATTTTTGAGTCATACAAAGGCCCAAGATAATCCCAAAACTAAAACACCAAGTCTCAATGGCGATCTCTGGATGAATAAAACTATTGGGTCCTATAACAAGTTCTACAAAGGAAATGCACAAACATTTCCTTATCATTGAGAGTAAAAAAAAAGCTCTGAGAGATCCCTGTAACGTAAACTTTAATGAATTGCCCACATCCACTTGCAATTTATAGATTTTGCAATGCAGGTTTCTGTATTGCAGATGGAATTTTTTTTAAAAAAAACTGCATTTAACTTATCCAACAAAAGAGGAACCAGTTTACACTGAGGGATTACATTTTTCCATTACCGAAAAGAAGATTTCATATGAGAGGATAGTTTAATTTATTGATAAAATCCTGGTCTTCAAGCCTTCACCTCAGACTTATGAGTGATTCAAACAGTATTTAATGGGGATTATAAAAAATATAAGGATACATCAAGGACAAGTGAGAACATTGAGGGTGTGAGTTTATCAGTCCATCAGTTTTGTGACTTGAACATTGATCTGGTCTTAGACGTCACACGGTTCTTAACAGGCATTTCTCAAAGGCAATCGCTTGACAATAGTTACATGAATAAGTAAAATGAATTACCACATTTTATGCAGTGAGCTGTAGGTTTTCTTTTCCTCCTTCAATGTTCTTTCCTTATCCTTTCTCACCTGAAGGCAATGACTCATACTGAAGTATGGATTGCTGGCCGTCAGCAGGTCTAAACAATCATTATTCATGTGAAAATGGCAAGTAACTAATGGTGGATTATTCAACTGTGAGAACTTCATAGCCTCGGCCACAATCCAGTCTGTACTTTACATTTCAGTCACGCAATACTCATTGTCAGCAGTGAGATAGAGAGTATTGTTTAATACAATTCCAGTGATTATTCCTCTCTTCCCTAGTTTAACGACTAACAGGGCAATTGCATTACTCCGCTGTCTCTAATAATCATTATCTGGCACTTCAAAATGAATGAGAAACCTGTCACAAGCACAACTGCAACAGTTATTATTCACTGATAACTATTATCCTTATCTGGGAGCATAGCATAGCAGGCAGCTGGAGTGGTCATCTTACCTGCATCACATTAATCTTGACTGAACTCTCTATTTTTGTACCTTATTGATTAATGGTTATTGTGAAGCCCAGCCCAATCAAACAGTGCATAAACTCGTTATTTAAAGCTCTGGATGACATAGGCCCGATGTTGTGGTACATGTTTACCTGCAGCGTTCAGACTGCCAGATGTCTGATCAAAGGATGCTAACCAAAGTAATGCTACCCTGCATGAAAAGCACTGTATAAATTCAAGTTGTTGTTGATCTGGGCTCTGCTGCTGCTATTCTGTGTATGCCCTAGTCAGTCAGATTGTAAAGCTTGTGCTTATGTTATTCTGATTATTCAGCATGACAAGATGATTTCTGTATTCCTAAAACACTTGTGGGGGGTCTGCGCTCTCAACAGACATGGTGGGAAGTTTGTGTGTCATTTGCTGTACAGTCTGATTGGGAATGTGAGTGATTAACTTGACAGCCTGATACAGAGTATGTATGATTTGCTTTTTAGTCTGATGGAGAGTGTATGTGATTTGCTCTGCAGTCTGATTGGGAACATGTATGTTGTGTGACTGTCAGCCTGGGTTGCCATTTCCTATATCTGGTTGTAAGTGAGTAGAGATGCGATTTATAGGTTTTTCTCAGCAGCATAGCAGGCGAACATTCAACACTTTCATTGTGGCTTGCAAAGATCCATGTGTCATCAAATGTAATTGGGACCAGAGCTTAAGACATGGTCCCTTTAGAGGGACTCTATTTTGACCTCAATTCTGCATTGGAAACTGAATCACAAGGAAATTAAGATACTCACTTCTCTGTGCTCAAACCTTTTCAACAGATTGATTGTGAGTTGTACTGGAGAGGTTCCACTATGCCCACACCTTTGCGTATGTTAAATATTTGATCTGGAACTGAGAACTGCAAAGCCATCATCTCCTCTTGGACCAGCGATTCACGGACCTGTCCTCATGCACACAGAAGACAGCTTTGTTATCATTATCCCTCATGCAACTTATTATGCAAAAATGGTAACCTTGTCTTTTCACCTGAAACTGCTAGCCTTAGGTATTTAAAAATGATTATTGTCATATCTTCTGACATTAGTATGGGCACAGTTTAATTACTGGTCTGTTACCAGACAGATTTTTAAAAATCCTTTGTATGCAGGGTTAAGGTTGTGACTAGTGTGTTTTCAACTGATGTGCCTGAACTGCTAAAGAAATACATGCATCTGGATGGCACAAATGTTCGGCTATTGAATAATAAGAATGCTATACACTGCAGTTTGAAATGTCAGCTAAATGCTTTACAAATAGTTTCAATGCTATTTTATTTGAGCAATGTATTCAGCCATGAGGCAAAGAGGCCACTATCTGCCATCTTCAGATCAGCTCAAACCTTGACAGGAAATTTCCCAGAGAATATGAAATAAAACAACTGTAACCCCTTTCTATTGAGTTGAACTTTCTTTCAATAGGTGCCATGGCCATTATATATTTGTTATTTGTGTAGATTAATTATACATGTTATATAAATATAGTATTTCAGATACAGTACAGCTAATAGTTTTACAATATTTAAGGTTTGGAGGCTGAAGATTTTTCTTTCAGTAGAATGTAAGGTGAATCCTACAATTGATAGGGTATCTATAACATCAAAACATCTCAAAGTACTTCAGTCTAATTACTGTGGGTATCCGTTGGCGAACAGTCGGGACAGAAATCATGCATATAAGGCAAAGATCAATTGAGGTGCTAGACTCACCCCTCATCAATGGACTTCAGCAAAAGCTTCAGAAATAAATGAACCACTTCATCAGGCCAACAACAACAACAATAAAATTATATTTATACAGCACCTTTCATGTCAGGAGGACGTCCCAAGGCGCTGGGCCAAATAAGGCCAAAAGGTCAAATAAGTGCAGCTTTGAAATAAATAATAATTGTTTCTTCCAGACCTGACACATGTCAATGAAATCACTTGTTATAGTTGACTAGGCGATATCAGAGATCTCAGCTTGAAGGATTGCATCATCATTCTCAGTTACTTGCCGCAGAAAGAGGAAAGTTCAACATGGAACATTTCCATACGTTATTTTGAAATAAAAAAATACTATCTATATTATGAAGTAACTGCCTTCTATATGATGAAAAAGTGCCAAGCATTTGTCTTCTAACACTTTTCCATCCAAAATTTTGAGAGATCCATTTTACTGGGATTCCTATACAAAATTCTTTGGAATATAATCTCTCTTTTCTTCTCTCTTCACTATTAGCAACAGTTGAATGGTTTCTATGAACCATAGAAATTTACAGGACAGAAACAAATCTTTTTTTAATTGTCTTATATGTAGTGGAGAGAGAAGTAATGAGAACACTCACCTTGCAACGGATTTGATTCCCAGCAGGGAGAAACATTGGGCAAGTTTCCTTAGTCCATCCACCTCTATTTACCAAGCGGTAATTATGAATCTGGTTGTTTGTCAATTGGCGAATTGCTTTTCCATGGGTAATAATTCCTTTTAAAAAGTAATGATAATTTGGTCACTCAATGGCTGTTTGTGGGACATTGCTGTGCATAATTGGCTGCTGCTTTTTGCACCAAACTACAAAGTCAATTCACTTTACAGTATATCCTGACATCTCAAAGTGATGATAAGGCACAATATCAAACGCAAGGAGTATTATTATTATTATTATTTACTATTGTGTTTTGCTTTGTGGGTATTATAGTAGATGACATTGTGTGTAATCTTTTAGGTAGTATACATAATATTTCTACAATTGTAACTCTTGATGTCTTTCTTCATTCTGGAGGCCAAAAACAACTCCAAGGTCCTTTTCTCCACCACCCACCACCTCCACCGTGTGCCCCCACAAGCATCCTCAATCTTCACATCCAACACCAAGTGCAAATAGGTCATGGACTTCCTTACCGCCCAAATCATTAACATACATCTGGCAGCCTCATCCTCCTGCCCCTTGTCACCCACCACAATCTCCTTTCCTTCTCCCTCACCCACCCTGTCTTAGGTCTTACCATGACCCCCATCCTACATTCCTTCTTCCCCATCTCCTTCCTCCCTGTAATCCACCATCACCCCCAATAAATCCACCACCTGCTGCTTTGACTCCCTTCCCATCAACTTGCTGATCACCCAGCTCCCCACCTCCGCCCACTGCTGGCAGACACCATTAATCAGTCCTTCTTCTCAAGTCAGTCCCTCCCGCCTCATAACCGCTGTCATCACTCACCTCCTTAAAAAAACTACAATTGATCGCTCCAACCTCAGGCATTACCACCCTATCTCAAACCTATCCTTCATTGCAAAAGTTTTATAATGTGTTCTGCCATCCAATTCCGTGCATACCTCTACCTCCACATCCTATTTGAACCCTCCAGTCTGGATTCCGCCCCAACCACAGTAGAGAGATTGTCCTTGTGAAAGTCACAAACAATGTTGTCTCTATCTGTGACCAGGGTTCGCTCTGCCTCCTTGTCCTCCTGGATCTCTCCTCCACATTTGTCACAAGTTGTTGTTGTTGTTGTTGCTGCTGCAGATTTTGAACTCTATCCTCAATTGTGGATGGAATGGTTGGGAAGGCAAACAATGTACAGAGTAGCATTGAGAGCATTGTCTGGCAGGCAGTATTTGTCCTTCAGACCGTGCTTCATGTCACAGCTTTAGCTTGCAGAGTTAACAGTAGCTTTCATTTGCACAGATTGAGAAAATTCCCCGCACACAGTTTTTGTGGTTACTTTCAGGAATAACAATAAATCAAGTGAAGAAACAACATTAAGATGAACAAGGAAAGGTAGGCACAAGCTCCAGGCAAGTTAAGTTAAATACAATATAAGACTTTATAAAACGTACCATGAAGGTGGCTAATAGCAGACGTGCAGGTTTTGGATCAGGATCAAAAAATTGCACAGGTTCTGGTCATTACATTATCACACGTATTATACCTGGATGTGTTAACATTGTTTATTCCACCCAAATGATATATAGTAGTAGATAGTTATCAAACAGCAAATATATTCTAATTTTATGTTTGTGCTGTGCAATGCAATTCTATTTAATGGTGGATATAAATTCTATTAAAATATGAAGCTGTCTTCAGTAAGATAGTTCATTTATCTAATAAAAAGACAATTCTATTGCATGATACCTCAGCTGCAATGCTTTTTGCATAAAAGCTATTTAAAAATAGTTTAAAAATAAATGAAAAAAAATCTAATGAACAAGAACTTACTCAGAATTCTTACTGAGGAAATCTCCCTTGTTCAAAAAGGGATCCATAATTCACTCATACTTTTGGTGCATTGTGAGTTATGAATCTTTTACACATACAAAGGAATGCAAGTGTTCACTCACTCCCAGAGAGTTACTCTGTATTTATTGGTTGATTCAACATGCAATATTCTTTGTAGTTAATTAGCATTGCTTGACTCCTGAGATGCTACCCTGCATGCTATCTTGCATGAGGGACACTATATAAATCCAAATTGTTGATGTACTTTGAATTCAATTATTAACAAAAGATCCATTTGTCAATCTCCAACTGCCGAATCTTCTGTTTGTGTTAGCGATGGTTTGCTGTGACTCTCAGTTCTTGTTGTTTGATGGCTCATCCATTTATAGTTTGATTGACTGGACTCACTGACAGCCACTGACAAGAGAGTTGCAGAGTTGACAAGACTATTACATAGCTTTTCGTCACCTCGTGTCTTGTGTATATGGTACAATTGGGTACTTGGTTGAAATATGGATTAGGGCTGGAGCAGTCTGTGCCATGAACAGCAACAATTATTCTTGGCAATGACCCTTATCCAAGACCTTTATTCATAATGTCCTGGCTCGTCAATTTAAATGCTCTGCACAGAGGACACCTCAGGTGTTCCTTACACAAGCTCCACACCATTCAGAACTCTGAAACGTGTATCCTCTCCTGCATCAGGCTTCATTAGGCTATCACCCTAATACCCTAATAAGGTCTTCTGGGTGGAAATGGTCCATGGTGCCGTCAACAAGCGGCCTGCTGAACATTTGCGCATAAATCAAGAAATATTCAGTAATGGAAATTTCATTTTGTTGGCTGATCAAAATGGTTTGCCACCATTGGTGAAGGGCACTGTATAAATGTAAAATTGTTGTTGTTAGAGGTATAGCAAAATATCTGGGCATCACAGATATGTGGGAAAAGGGAATAGAGAGGTATGGAAGGAGGCTAGAGAAGGGTGATTAGAATGGGTGGAGGTTCATGTAGGTTAGAAATTTTGGTGTGGAATATTTGGTCTGAGTGGTTTGCAGATACTAGTATTAGACGGTGACTGGTTTCCTTTTTCTCTTATATACCCAGCACAAGACTGCTCTTTTAGGAGAGACCATTGGAAGGGAAAGTACACAAACATAATCCATGGATTATAAGTGCAGAGTTGATTTGGTTGAAGAACAATGCAACCATAAACTGTAATTCGAAAGAGAAAGTCAATGAATATCAACATTTTCCATCTGATAGCACATGGCATACTTTTAATGAGCAAATTGTCTTCCAACCAGAAACAAAGCTTCAGTTTATGAGGCTTTTGATAATGATGATTCTGCCAATTTTATATCTTTATGCAAGACGTGGCTCGCATTTTAGATTATTGTAAATGTAGCTGTTATGAATCATCCCAATGATTGGTGCTGATTTTTCTGGTGAGACGTTAATGAAATTCTGTTTCAACTGATTTAACACAATGGTTGAGTCTCAAATGTTTTTAAGTAGCAGAAGAAACATTATGCTTTGGGAATGGATTGGAAAGTATTTAGGAAGTTGATTCGTTCTTTGAAAATCTTTTGTGTTGTGTGGTGCCATTCTTCACACCAGATGTATTGAGAGATGAGTTGTGAATGTTGGCTGTTATGTGATTAGATGTAAATGCATTAAATTCAGTTAGTTTGTTACCCTATCCTGTCTTCCCATATTATTCTCATTCTCCACTCTCTTCGCTCTAGCATTAGTGACTGAGCTTTCAGTTAATATGCCTTGTTGACTGAAACTACTAACAAGCCTTGCCTGCCCTCTCCCTGGCTAGAATTCATCTTAAAAATATATCTTTATTTAGTTCAAATTGATAAATCTCTTGTTACTTGGCTCGTTTTCCAATATAATATCTGTTAAATACTTTGAGATTTTTTAATACTTTTAAAATATATACAGTATCACCTTTTGTACAACACTGGTTAGGCCTCAGCTGGAGAACTGTGTTCAATCTGGGATGGCTGTCCAGGCATTGTGGAAGGTGCAAAGGAGATTTACCAGGATGGTATCAGGAATGAAGGACCTCAGTTATCAAGAGGCTAGAGAAGCTAGGATTATTCTCCCTTGGAGCAGTGAAGGTTAAGAGGAGACTTAATAGGAGTTTTCAAAATTATCAGGGAATTTGAAACGGTGAACAAGGAGAAACTATTTCCACTGGCGAGTGGGTTGGTAACCTGAGGTTGCGGATTTTAAAATAGTCGGTAAAAGAAACAGAGGGGAGGTGAGGAGAATTTGTTTCACGCAGCAAGTTGTGCAGATCTGGAATGTGTTGCCTGAAAGGATGGTGGAAGCTGATTGGGTAACAACTTTTAAGAGAAAAATAGATATTTATTTGGGGAGAACAGCCTTGCAGAGCTATGGGGAGAGGGCGGTGGGTGGGATTGATTTGGATGGCTCTTTTCAAAGACAAAATGGGCTGAACAGCCTCCTTTCGTGCTAGTTAATTTTATGATTCTATAATTCTATGAAAGGTGCTGTTATGAGTTCAAGTACTTTTTGTTATAATCAAAATATTTATTGACAGATAAGTCTGATTTAATCAACCATTATTTTCCCTTCAGTGTTTATGACTCTCTTTTCTCAGAAGCCTTTTTTTTTAATCAGGCTTAGGGCTAGATCCAGCAAGGTGGCCGTAATAGTAATAATAATAATTCTTACACTTGATATAGTGCTTTTCACATCTTCTAGACATTTCAAAGTGCTTCACAAAATATACTGTAAAGTTAATTGACTGTATATTTGTGGGTGAAACACAGCAGTCAATTGCTTACAGCAGTGTCCCACAAACAGTCATGGATTGAGTGACCAACTTATTACTGTTGGGGTTTTTTTGAGGGACTATTATCAGGCACATGAGTAAGAAACATGCCCAAGTTTTCTCCCTGCAGGGAATCAAACACAGTTCTTTCTTGTGAGGCAAGTGCTCTAACCATTGAGCTACAGGATTTTTTTCATGTAATATTTGGTGACCCTGAGGCCTAATTGATGCAGTCAATATAGAATTGCATCATGTCAAAACATTTCAAAGAGCTTCAAGCAATAAATTGTTTTTGAAGTGCAGTGGTTGATGTTATTCTACACGATTCTGCACTGGCAATGTCCTCTGGACATCAATGAGATGAATGAACACATTTTGTGTGAAATTTGTATGAGGTAGGAATATTGGCCAGGACATAAACATGGTGTACTTCTCCTTGAAATAGTGTCATGAAAACTTTCAACCTGAGACTAATCATTATGGTTGATGACTACAGAAAGTGATGCATTTAACACAATCGCCAAATCACAAGAGACATTTAGATGAGGCATTGGAGAGGGTGCATTTGATCACCCTCAGCCTATTTGATCTCTTTCTTGTAGAATGACCAATCTACCATCCATTGAGCAGTTTCTTAAATGAGTCCTGCATCCTAGTCTCAATTTGGCTTCATTGTTCCTGTTGTCTATAATATAATATGACTATTACAGCATCAAGTTGGTTTCTAAGTATCCTGGCCTTGCCTATTCTTCCTGGTAATTAATTCCAGTCGTTAATTACCCTGTGGGTAAAGAAATGCTTCCTTATGTCTGTCCTAAATCTAGTTTTTAGAGACTTGAACCTGTATTCTCTTGTTCTGCAGCTTTGACGTATCTGAAAATATTGATTGTGGTTAACTTTCTCAATCTTATTGCAAACTGTAATTACATACCATACAATTAGGGGAGACAATAATTCTATGTCTAAATCCAGATAACAATAAAACAAAACAGATTGATATATAAATAATTCTGGAACAAAGACAGTACAGTATTTTGTTAAGTTTGTTAATAATATCAGTTCTCATGTAAGAAACAATAAGAGACAATTAGTTAGAAAATGTCTGTCCCCTGCCACCCATCCAACACAAAAAAGCACACAATCTCAATCTTGCAATTTCCCCAACTGCAGCATTTTTTAATTTCCATTTATTGATCTTTTTTTCTATGCAAGGGGCAAAACCTTGGGCAAGTTTCCGTACTCCAAACGCTTGATAATAATCCCTCAAAAAAAACAATAATTTGGTCAATAACAACTGTGACGTCATGAAAAGCGCTATGTCAAATACAAGGATTAATATTATTATTATTAAAACAATGATAGAGCAACAAATTCACCTTAGTGATATATTTTGCAAACATGGGGTTAGTTTCCACAGGTACGCAGTTCACACTCACATCAATACTCAAATCTTTCTATTTCTCTCTTTATTTTTAAGTCCATTGATGATCTGACTGCCTGCCTGACTGATATTAAGGCCTGTTTGAGACTTAACTTCCTTCATCTTACTATTGTCAAAATGAAAATGTGTTGATCTTGGCTTAAAGCTAAAATCAAATGGTTTTTGCTAACAGATTTCTGTACTCGGTGGATGTCAGAGAGGCTAGTGCTATGATTTGGTACAACTCCAACCAAAAAGAGTAAAGCAAATTAAGGCAAATCATGTCCAAATCCTAGCTGCCTTAAGCAGAAGATCATATAACATCTTGAGAAAGAAGGAGAGAAAGGGAATCTGACCACACCACCATACATTGTCAAGTAGAAAGCTGCCTGAATAATAGGTCAGAGTCAGTCAAGCCTATCAGTGTAGGTCAAATAGCTTCACCAGCTAACTTTCACTGATCTATTTTCAGTACAATTGAAAGTATCTTTGCTTAGTAATAACAGTAGTCCCTCAACTGAATTGGGCCCACCTCTATCTATGCTAAATTTGTTTCAGCTGCGAGGAAACTTATCAAATGCTTTTGTACCATTTCTTTATATGTGGCAAACAATAATATATAAGAATAACAATAATAATAATAATAATCCTTGCATTTGATAATAATGCGCTTTTCATGTCTTCTAGACGTCTCAAAGCACTTCACAGAATATACTATAAAGTTAATTGACTGTATATTTTTGGGCAAAACGTGACAGCCAATTGCGCACAGTATCACAAACAGTTCGTGGATTGAAATGACTGATTTTATTATTGGTTTTTTTTGAGGGATTATTATTTGGTGTGTGGAGTAAGGAAACTTGCCCCAAGGTTTCGCCCTGACCTGCCTGAATTCGAACACAGGTCTCAAGCTTGTAAGGCAAGTGCTTTAACCACTGAGCTACAAGACTTAACGACAAGAAGCTGGACACCTATTTTGTTTGCTAATATTGAATTGTGAAGGACATCCATTCTTCCAAGTCTACAAAGCAGTACTTTAACCTTACATTATATGCATGGTATGTTTGGTGCACTGGTTGTCAATTCAGCTGTCAGCAAAAATTGAATCAATTCAGAAGGGGGCTCTGAAAATTATTTTCTTTGACTGCTCTTATCAGGAAACATTACAGACTTATAACATCCGGAAATTAGCTGACAGACTTGCTGATCTTTGCTAAGTATTTTTTTTATGCAGATGCCAAGTTCCCTGACATAAATTACGTTACTACTGGTGATGAAAGTGGGACACTTACTTATCTAATCCAAGATATGATTGACAAAGCAATTAGTGAATAAATATTAAAGCAGTTTCTAATCTTGGTTCCTTAAATAATTGCCAGTTGGTTGATACCAAAACCACATGTGATTCATTCTCCAAACATACTTGTTGTCATTTTTCTTTTTCAAAAATCAAGTTTGATTGACTACATTCTGTGCGTGGTTTGTCTGGTGTTTTTAAATGATTGAACGAATAGTCCTACAATAATCCTTAAATTTGATACCATCATGTTGGGAGGACAGCTCAAAGGACTTCACGAGATATACTGAGAAGTGTAGTGACTGTGTATTTTGTGGGCAAACACTCCAACAATACAGCACACCCCTAACACTATATTGGAATATCAACCTAGACTTTATGAGTTCTATGCCCTGAAACTGACCCTTGTTGAATTCAGTCTCTTACTGTTAGTGAGAAGCATTACAGGGAGTTTCGGAGAAGTACAATCCCCAAATTATTCCTTCATTAAGGAAAGAAGAATCCTTGGTGGAAGAAGCTGCCAAGGGGCAAGGCATACGAGAGGTTGAAAAGAAGATTACATCAAAAGCCCTGACACTGTCACACTATTTTTGCTGTCATACTGGCAGACAGAAGCTTGCAAATATACAAGACATTATTACTTGCATTGATTTATTTTTGAAAAGTTGCTGGATTGAATAATTTTTGATTTAAGGCATAATTTGTTTGTTATTTTTATCTTTTTTTTTGGCCAACCAAATTTCATGTATATACTGTATATGATAAGGGTCAGATCATTTAACAACGGTAGGTGACAGAGGCAGTGGAAGAGGAATATCTTCATAAGTAGTATGTAGTCTGTAGTCTGAACACAGCCAGAGGGGACAAAGTGAATGCATTGAGGCAGAGAGTTCTAGAGTTTGGGGGCTTAGTGATTGAAAGCACCGCTGCCAGTTGTGAGGCAGAGAGGACAAGGGATGTGCAGAAGCCCAGAGAAGATTCCAAGTTGTTGCTGCTCAATACTCTGCATCAAATGATTTCAGAGCATAACTATTTACACAAAAGCAGCAGTGGGAGAAATGTTCACCCATGGCAATATTAACTCAGCTATCGCCAGGAATGGACAATCACATGTTATGATGATTGTTATCAGATCACTGAAGACCACATTCTCCAGCATTCACAGAAATTTTTATTTTCTTCCTGTCATTTTCCTCTAGATAGTTGGGAGCGCAATTGAACATGGCTTAATGTGGGACATTGCTGTGCGCTTTGCTGTTGCATTTTGCCTAGAAAATATGCCGTTAATTCACTTAACTGTAATATTCTGTGAAACTCTTTGAGACGTCGCAAAAACCTGATAATGGTACTATATCAAATCCAAGGATTTTTATTATGAAATAGTAAATGCACATATAGTACTTTAACAGGAGGCACTGAATGGAGAATATAATATATGTTACCTAAACCGTTGTTATGGATTTGTCAGCCATTATTTAGTTATGCTTTTTAATCCTGATTCCTAAACCAATTTAAGAAAAACTGTCCCAGCATATAAAAAAAGTCTAATAAATAAAAATAAATCAGTGCCTGAGGATGAGCTTAATCATATTTTGATGAGTTTTTTTTCTGATGCGATCTTTCAATTTTGTGTTGTTGCAGTTAAAGTGAATTGCCTTGGGATGTCCTCCCGACATAAATGGCACTCCACAAATGTAATTTTGTTGTTGTTGTGAATCTGTAAATAAGGATTGATTTTCTGTAGTAATGTTTCCTTTTACTAACATAAAAGGGCTATGCAGGAAACAGGAAACTGGAATGAGAAATTAGTTACTTTATGAGGCTGTGATATCAAAATGTAGAGCTGAAGAGTGTAATATGTGTGATTTAATGTGAAATGTGATATAATAAAAATAAATATGATTTATGATTCCAAGCTTAGATTTGATTTATAATATTCACAATGTTAATGAGCTGCAAGATTTGATATTAGAGAGTTTTTGATGTTGTATTTGCTATATAAAATACATAGTAAATATAATATTCATAATCCTTGCATTTGGTGTAGATTTCAAATCAGGAGACGTCTGAAAAAGATTCACAGGCTTTATTATGCCTGTGTATTTGCAAGCAAATATGGCAGGCTAATTGAGCACAAGAATGTCCCATAAATAGCCATGAAAAGAATGACCAATTTATGTAAGGGAATGTTGGCCAGGACAATGGGAGAAATTTCCTTCTCTTTTCGTGTCGTCATGGAATTATACAGCACAGAAGGAGGCCATTTGGCCCATTGTATCTGCACTGGCTCTTTGACAAGAGCTGTCCAAATCAATCCCACTCCCCCGTGGTCTTCCCGTGCCCTGCATACCTGTCCTCCCCAAATAACTGTCTGCTTCTCTCTTGAAGTTATCATCAAATTGGCTTTCAGAACCCTATTAGGCAATGCATTCTAGATCCAAACAACTCGCTGCGTGAAAAAAAATTCTCCTCACCTCCACTCTGTTCTTTTTTACAACTATTTAAATCAGTGTCCTCCATTTTCCGATCCACTTGCAAGTGGAAATAGTTTCTTTGTTGTTGTTGTTTCTCCTTGTGATGTGATCTTTAACATCCTCATGGATAGGCAGATAGGACCTTGATTTCGCATCTTATCCAAAAGATGACACCCACAATAATACAAAACTTCTCTAGCACTGCATTTTACTGTCATTTTAGACTATGTGAGTTCAAAGTTTAATTATAGGACAACCTTCTAACTCAGAGACAAGTATGCTATCAACTGAACCAGGCTGACACCTGAAAATTATTATATTTTGGGATCCAATCTCGCCTTTGATAAAATATAGCAATTACCTTTGTATGATTTGCTGGCAAACTGCATTATACCCAGTGCTACATAATTGGAGGATGTGGGTTAGGTTACCTTGTGCCTTTGGTTTCCCGTGTAAGAGTTCCATATTGCAGTGCAACGTTACCTTGTCCCGGTGTCTCACAAAGAAACCAAATCCCTATCACAAGATCAAAAGAAATACACTCAACGCATTTAATCTTATGCTTTCAGAGATACCAGCCCTGCCATCTTTATTACAGCATTCAATATTGTTTGAATCCAGGGTTCTGGCAGCAAAGCGCAATAGTGAAAGGGGAAAATGAATCAAGACCTGAAGGGTATTTTCAATAGCCTCTTCAGAGCCAGGGAAAATAATAACTGAAAAATTAGCACATGGTGTATAGGAATCTAAACAAGGGAAGAAAGAGCAAACGCAAAATAATGTACCAGAGTTTTCATAGTTGGGTCTGGGTCAGTGAAAGGAATAATTGGTGCACAGTGTTATTTTCTACACTGGAATATATTATGGAAATTAGAGATTATTCAATAACAAAAATGAATTCAGTGGTCTCCAAAGAAGACCAAAGAAGTAGTATAAATGTAAATAGCCTTATTTTTCTTTATAGCTGTCAAGCTGAAAATGCTAAACACAAAAATCCATTGTATTATGATAATATAGAAAACTAAAACTCATATCTACAGACACTGAAATTAACTCAACTTCAAATTACTGTACTTTGAAGTACACAAAGTTTTCTGCCTTTTATGTGGCGTATTAGGTAAAATTAATTAAAGTATTCCTATAACTGTATCACAATACA
This sequence comes from Hydrolagus colliei, assembly GCA_035084275.1. Taxonomy (NCBI): domain Eukaryota; kingdom Metazoa; phylum Chordata; class Chondrichthyes; order Chimaeriformes; family Chimaeridae; genus Hydrolagus; species Hydrolagus colliei. The sequence goes on along the minus strand of CM068744.1, from coordinate 23,730,125 downwards.
TTTTCTGAAGTTTTAGGTTACTCTGGACAATTGATTAACCTTAAAATTTAATGCACAACAGTTAACACATCTTAATCATAACCTGTAGTAATAATCCTCCCATTTGATATAGTGCTTTTCACATCTTCTAGACATCTCAAAGTGCTTCACAGAATAAATTGTAAAGTGAATTGACTGTACATTTGTGGGCTAAATGTGGCAGCCAATTGTGTACAGCTGTGTCCCACAAACAGTCGTGCATTGAAATTACCAATTCTTTTTGAGATTTTATATTTTTACTGTATATTTTATGGGCAAAATGTGGAAGCTGTGGATTGAGTGACCAAATTATTATTGTTTTTTATTCATTTATTTTTTGAAGCGGTTATTACTCTGGAAAATGCATCTGCCATTCAACTAACAAACAGGTTCCTACGTACTGCTAGGTGAACAGAGGTGTGGAGTAAGGCAACTTGCCTAATGTTTCACCCTGCACTTGCGAGGCGAGTGCTCTAATCACTGAGCTACAGGATGTGTGTATCTGTGTGTGTGATTAGACTCTGATAGTGATTAAGGGCTTAGAAGCACCACCCTGTATGAAACGCACTATATAAATGCAAATTGTGTATGTGTTGGGGAAGTGTTTGTGTGTCTCGGTGTTATTGTTGAAATGCTAAAGAAGTGAAGTGCTGTAGAGGAACTATGCTTCTTACTGTTCCTCCAATGCTGTTTTAAATTTTGGCTGTTGTATTTTGATGTAACAATTCATTCTTTTAAATTGTTTCATTGAGTGAATTTCCACAAAACAATTGTAAAATATGAGAGGTTCAAGTCATGGTTAATGCAACACAAGCATTTTACCACAACAAGTAAAAGGATAGTAAGCAATGCAAATTTATTCCTTTATTCCAGGCCTAGAGAACTGCAATGTTGACTGTGGCCATTCAAAGACAATAATTTTGAATCTTTGTGCTTGAAATAAGAAGTGATTCATCATCCTGCAAGTAAATTTAACTACTTATTGCACCCAGCAGCGCAGATCAGCGTGAGAGCAGGACTGAAATGTAAGTAAGTAATAATAATCCTTGCATTTAAACTTCATCACCTCTTCGAGATGTCTCAAAGAGGCTTCACAGAATATACTGTAAAGTAAATTGACTGTAAATTTTGTGGGAAAATATCCGATGCCAATGCAGGACTGCCAAATTTATTTGTTTCTTACATGTACCAAATTGATGATAATTTGTTGCCAAAATGGCCCAAAGTACAGTATTTGGCAAGCTCAAAACAAAACACAAATAACTATGGCAACAATTCACCCGTTCACAAATTGTGAATCAATCTCTTTTTTAAAAAAATGGTATTGGCAATGAGATCAGAAGATTAAAAACAAGTTAACATTAGGGTCCGGCGATATATCGATATATCGATAAAACCCGATATAATTTTCATATCGATACGCCGATATAGGCATTACAAAAATATTGATATATCGAAAAATCAATATATTGAGGTAAAAAAATCAAAATGCGCGCATACTGAACTACAAGACCCAGAATGCTCGTCTCTATACACAATGCACAGACCAAGGTGCAAAGCCGCCATATTGTATTCATAGTCCTAGAATACAATATACAGGTATGCAAGGGGTGAGGGAAGGGAGATGGCTGGGGGGTGGGGGTGAGAGAGACGGCTGAGGGTGGGTGGGAGGGAGAGAGACGGCTGGGGGGGTGTGTGGGGGGAGAGAGATTGCTGGGGGGGTGAGGGGGAGAGAGAGACGGCTGGGGGGTGGTGGGGTGGGAGAGAGACGGCTGGTGGGGGGGGTGTGGGGGGAGAGAGATGGCTGGTGGGGTGTGGGGGGGGAGAGAGACGGCTGGGGGTGGGTGGGAGGGAGAGAGACGGCTGGGGGGTGTTGGGAGGGAGAGAGACGGCTGGGGGGGGGGTGTGGGGGGAGAGAGATTGCTGGGGGGGATGTGTGGGGGGAGAGAGATGGCTGGTGGGGCGGGGGGGGGGGGGGAGAGAGATGGCTGGGGGTGGGTGTGGGGGGAGAGAGACGGCAGGTGGGGGGTGGGGGTGGAGAGAGACGGCTGTGGGGAGGTGGGGGGAAGAGACAGACGGCGGGGTGGGGGGAGGGAGAGAGAGACGTCTGGGGGGAGTGGGAGGGGAGAGTGACGGCGGGGTTGGGAGGGGGGAGGGATAAAGACGGCGGCGGGGGGGAGAGACGGGGTGGAGGTGATAATATACAGATAGATAGAGATGGGGGGGATGTGAGAGAGACACAGAGACACAGACAGAAAAACACAGAGATGGAGAGAGTGAGGGACACAGAGAGAGAAAGATATTTACCTCCTGAGGAGATAGGCCCGGAGTGCGCGCGCTGCGCGCGCATGCGCAGTACGAAAACCCCGAAAATATCGATATTTCGGTATATCTCGATATGAGCCGATCGATATATCTAAATCAGAAAATTTCCATATCGACAGACCACAGTTAACATTTAGTGTTTTCCAAGCACTGCCCCCAGATATTTATAACTCAGATATTTTGTCATCATCCTCATCTACGTAAATCCCTTAAATTTCCTATAACACTGATCTCCACCGACTCCACTTTTCTGCTCACCCCCTCCAGTTGGTTTCCTCAGATTTGGCTGCACACGGGTCATCATCAGTGCTCGAGCTTTTTAAATCTCACCTCTGGAATTCACTCCCTCAATCACCCCATCTCAATCTCTTTTGTTTCTGCCTTAAAAACCTACCTCTTTGAACTCTTCACCTCCTTCTTCATTTGGAATCCTGTAGCTTAGTGGTTAGAGCACTCGCCTTACAAGCGAGAGACCTGGGTTCAATTCCAGACAGGGTGAAGCCTTGGGCAAGTTTCTTTACTCCACACACCTGATAATAATCCCTCAAAAAAAACAATAATAAATTGGTCATTTCAATCCATGCCTGTTTTTGAGAAACTGCTGTGCGCAATTCACCCATGTTTCACCCACATATACACAGTCAATTCACTTTACAGTATATTCTGTGATGTGCTTTGAGATGTCTAGAAGATATGAAAAGTGCTATATCATATCAAATTATTATTATTCCCTCTCCCTTCTCACCCTGCAAGTACTCCAAGATATTCTATATGAAGGATGCTATAGATTGGACTTTGATCGGCCTCCCCAGTTCCTCCATTCACAGGCTGCAGGTCATCCAAAACTCTGCAGCCCGTGTACTATCCCGCACCCGCCTCCGTGACCACATAACCCCCACCCTCGCCCGTCTCTACTGGCTCCCCATCCTCCAGAGGATCGAGTTCAAGATCCTCGTCCTCACCTACAAGGCCTTACACGGCCTTGCCCCGCCCTATTTAACCGATCTACTTTCCCCCTACAAGCCCACCCGGACCATCCGTTCAACAAGACTTGGCCTGCTCCAAGCCCCCCGCCCGAACCGCCCCACCATCGGAGGCCGGGCCTTCAGTTTCTCCGCTCCCACCCTATGGAATGCCATCCCTCAATCCCTCCATTTCGTTTCTTCCCTTTCTTCTTTCAAGGCCGGTTTGAAGACTTTCCTCTTCGATCGTGCCTTCTGTTTCACCCCAAACTTTTCTACCTCCCCTTCGTGTTTCACCCCTTCCCAAACACTCCCCTCTCAGCTCGGGTCACATGCCTCCTGTGCAGCGCCTTGGGACGTCCTCCCGACGTGAAAGGCGCTCTATAAATGTAATTTGTTGTTGTTGTTGTTGTTGTTGAACTCTAGTGTAACCTGACACTCCAGTGCAGTTCTGGCATATGCTACTGACTTATTCTTTAGATAAGACATTAAAACAAGGGTTTTAAGGGTTTTGTTTATACTGTACATTGGCCCTATCTTCCTGTGCAGGTGGTCATTAGAGATCCCAAGGCACTATTTGTAAAGAGGCGTTCCTCCCATACTCAGAACAAAAAAACATTTCATGGCTGTTCGTAGAACATTGTTGTGTATACATTAGATGCAACATACACCTTCAAAACACATATGGTCACTCCACTTTACAGTAAAGGGATATCCTCCTGATGCGAAAGGCACAAAACCTATTGGAAGGATTATTATTTGCATTAATATGAAAGCAAGCTGTTGATACATTAGTTCAGTTCCTTTACGATGTCCTTCATGCAAATTGTATCTACTCAGAGATCATTTTAATGGTCTGTTGAGGTATGGCTTTGGAATCAAGCAATAGCCTGCATTTGATCAATGACAATTTGAAGCGACAGCTTGGGTACCAGGATATGCTACAAAGGACAAAGCAGGAGAGAAGTTTGGATTTGATTGATGTTGGATTTGAGTGTGATTTTGCCCTTGTGCAATGATACTGCAAAGACTTTTCATACCATCATGTTGTGGAATGATCAACATCTGTGTCATCAGTTGGCAAGTTGTCGAATCCAGTCATAACTTCAAAGCAGATTCTCTGTCACTTTTAAAATAAACTAACAAAAAACAGACTTCAAAATTAAAGCTATATTTTAGAATGTCCCAATTCTGGATGCACTGAAATACAATGAATCTAGACCTTGGTCAATTTTTCACCCCATAAGGTTTGAACAATCAGTATTATCCCATCAGTATGGGTGTCATGAGTTAACACAGATAATAAAGCTGGTTGCAATGTGGAATATTTTTTAGCTTATATTTCAAGGGTTTTTTTTTCCGCCTGACACTCTGGCATTCAGTAAATGTCAGTGCACGCATTAAAGCTACATCAAGTGAAATAAACATCTGTGGGTACATTCCAAATGCAGATTTATTGCAGATGAATTGATGACTAAATGCATCAATTGCACCAATTATTGCAGGATGTTGATCCCATTAAAAAATCAGGCTGCATATTCCAAAGTTTCAAATACCACCAATATTACAATTCACATTCAAATGGTCCTGGCAGCATTCCCACCAATAGCTGACTTTAAACCAACCCCATTTGATGCAACCAATGACCCTCTTCACACTGTGCTATATGGCAGCAACACTTTTGAATGAAAATATTCCAAATTATATAAGTGCAACATCACTGTAGAGGAAATCTCTCATTGTAGCTGTCATGGGTCAAATCACATGCATATAACTTCTTAGAACTTAATAACATGAGTATATTAAGGAGTAGCACTTCATTGAAATTTCACTACTTTTGCTGAGGTTACTATCTCTCGAAAGTCAAAGCACCATTTCTTTGGTTGGCAAAACATTTCGGGGGGAATTTAAGAAATATCTTCATGTTTAAAATGTTGTTTGATAAGTTTGAACAATCGTCTGGCTTGTTGTTATTTATTTTACTTTTTATCACCACCAGGATATGTAACTTCTAATAACAGCATAAATTCCCTCAATCTCATCCTTCGCCCTGATGATTTTTAATTGTATCATCTGCTAGGGCTGTCTATCACAAGTTTAATTGCTGGAGTTAATAGTATCAAGTAGGGAACGGCGATATATCGGTATATCGCTAAAACCCGATATGATTTTCATATCGATATGCCAATATAGACATTTTAAAAATACCGATATATCGAAAAACAATATATAGGCCCCGAATGCGCGCGCACCCGGAATGCGGTGCGCGCACATTCGGGGTGCGCGCGCACCCCGAATGTGGTTGGCTCATATCGAGATATACCGATATTTCGGTATATCTCGATATGAGCCAACCGATATATCCATATCCGGAAAATTGCCATATCGCCATTCCCTAGTATCAAACAGACTGTCGGCTGGTGCTTTTTATCTTGGCTAAAATTAAATGATGTAATGACATTTAGCTGGTTGTCCTAGCCCTAGATCCCTTGTGTGAAAAGTACAATTCTGAAACAATCTCTTAATGCATTGGATTGAGAGGTTGGCATTTTAGGCTCTGTAATTTAAGATTTAACATTTGATGGAATGAAACTTTGAAAGTTTAGGATTTCACTTCACTTTTCAGTCTAAGAAAATTATTCTGCATTAAAAAATATCAGTTGATTCTTACCTAAAACAGCTCTCCTTGAAAATTCACCTGCCACCCACCCCATCTCCAACCTCCCTTTCCTCTCAAAGGACATTTGATTTGTCTGAATCATAAGGCAACTAATACCTTAGATGTTTCCCAAAGTGTTCCACAGTACATCTGAACTATGGTCAGTTAGTCTGCAAAGTGAATTGCTGAAATCAATGAGATGCTTCACATATTGTTCTTTCGGTGTATTACTCTGATGGGCACATTCAAAATATTACAAGTATACAAATCATGTCGAAGAAAGTATCTCAGATTATACTGGCATCAGATCAAACTAGTATGAGCACAAATGCCAAAGTGGAGCTATTTCTGGTAGAGGATGTGCTTACCAGGGAATGAGAGATGTACCACTAGATTGTTTTCACTAGATATGTATTTATTTTACTCTACAAAATAGTTTTAAAAGATCCAGACATAATTGCCCACTGCACTGAGAGGTCAAGAATAACAAACATATTAGTACAACTCAGGGTTCTTTACTGGGGTTGGGGGTCAAGAAACAAAGTTAATAATAATAAGAAGAATAGTACAGTAATAATAATTGTGTATAGTTCCTTATTGTGTCATTGAGACAAATTAAAATGTTTCACGGAATATGCTGTAAACTGAAGTGACTGTACGTTAAAGCAGATTATTGGGTAAGTGCCCCCAGCATTTGTTCCAAAATAAACCTAGTCTGGGAGCATTTGAGGCTGACAACAGAGGAACAGTATTCCATTACTCACCAATGGCCTTCTCACGTTGACAAGCAGAAAAATTCCTAAAAAAAAGTTCTATTATTTCCAGTGTTCTTTGCAGCAACGCTAACAACTTTGAAATTTCCTAATGGTAAGCTACCATACAGCTACCATACGTTTTACACCCAATTATAACTTGTAGATGTATACTAACAAGGTGTATAGTAACAAGGCTTTGCTGTAATCCTTGTGATCTCCTAAATGCTCTTCCAATGCATAAATAAGTTGTCTGTTGAAGACAATATTTGAGAGAAATTTGAGAGTTATAAAATGAGAAAAGAAAATCTGATAACTGGAGCTAAATCAGTGAGCTTTTTAAAGAGAATAATAACAACAACAACAACTTCGATTTATATATGCCCTCCACGTCGGACGGCATCTCAAAGCGCTTGAATAATAAGGATAATATTTGTATTTGATGTATTCGGGTCTGAAACACTGACTGTCCTGCACCTTGGGACGTCCTCCCCATGTGAAAGGCAATATACAAATGTAATTTTGTCGTTGTTGTTATTTCACCATATCAAAACACCTCAAAGCATTTCAAAGGCTTTTGTGTAAAGTGTAAATCATTTCACAGTTTTCTGTAAAGTGTAATGACTGTCTATTAGCAGATGAATGCTGTGGCCAATTTAGCACACAGCAATGTTCCACAAACAGCCATGAAGTGAATAACATTTTGTTATAAAATAAGATGTTGTTGGGCAAGACACTGGGAGAAACTCCCTTCTCTTTTCAAACAACACCATAGAAAACAGGACCTTTGTTTAATGTGTCATCTGAAGCTAGCTCTCCCGTAATGCTGTATTGGAATTTGGGCCAAGACAATAAGCTCAAAGTCCCAACATGAAGTTTAAATCCTGAATCTTCAGACACAGTGCCAAGACTGCTGCCTACTAAGCCAGGCATCAATCTATTTACCTAATGAGGAATCCAAGTCATGCAAATAGTGATTCCTTGTAGTAAACATAAGTGAGTCACATCAACCGTCAGGAAATCTTCCCCAAAGGAAGTTACTTCCAGAAGACATTTTCCTTTGGTCAGTGCGACCCATAATGTAAGTTCTAATAAAGGAATATTGTTAAGAATTACCAGAAACTAGATCCCCAAAACAGATATTGATAATGAGGTTTTTGAAAGTATAAAATCAATAGATAAACATTCATTCTGCTAATCCATTTGGATTTTCTATTCTAGTAAATAAATAATTTTCTCAAAAATCAGGTGTCAGGCTTAGTACCAATTTCAGAATTCAGTAACCAGACTTACTGAAGTCAGAGAAAGGTTGTATTCATGTTAGAAGAATGTTTAACTTTTATTTGTAGAACAGGTGTGATAAATAATAATGATAATTCCATTTGTTATACAATAGCTCCATATTACTTTGTTGAGACGTCTCAAAGCACTTCACAGAATATTTGTAAAATGGAGTGAGTGTATAATTTCTGGGTGAAACATGGCAGCCAATTGTGCCCATCAGTGTCCCACAAACAGTCATGAATTGAGTGACCAAATTATTAGTATTAATTTTTTTGGAAACCAATCCACCATTCAACTCACATCCAGGTCCCTCCATAATGCTAGGTAAGAGGTGTGTGTGGAGTAAGGAAACATGCCCAATCACCCCGCTCAGGAATTGAATCGATTATGATTATTATTATCAGACAAGGACTTCTCCAGTTCCCCATGGTGAGATTGGGACTGAACGAATCCTGCCCTTGGAGTAATAAGCTACAAATGCAGGGGGTTAGGCACATTTTGAGAATGCCTATAAGGACCTATCAAAAGTACCTTTCTACATGATGTGGATGATATGCAAAGGAAATATGGAGATCCTGATCAAACTAAACAGCCAACAGCCAAGAATAGAAACAAATTCGAACCACATTGAAAATGAGTGATGTATTGATTGAAAAGGAGGGGATACAGGTCTGACAGGTGACAGCGGTGATCTAGTGACGGAGGGCCGAACTGACAGACAAAGCAACATAGAGATATTGTATCAGGCAGGGATGAATTATGCATGTCCTATATTTAAAAAAAGTAGGTGAATAAGCAGTTTCTTCCCCATTCACACAGGGTAGAATTTGCAAGGTTGCTCATCAGAACAATTCAGGTTAGCGTGCTGAAGAGATGTAACTTGTACTATTCTAGCTTCTCTCCAGTAAACAGTAATACTATTTCTTCTTTTTATACGTTGCAAAGAAATTGTGACTTCATAGTCATCAGGATAGAATTGGTCCCAGATGGAACATTATCCAGAGTACTGGACTGCAAAATGCTGTTCCAATTCATATCAAATGCAATATGTTTTCCAAGCAAGTACTCCAGATAATGTGTTCCCTTGTTGCAATTTAATCAATACTGCACTGTGCCAGTGCAAAACCCCTGAAGTTAGCATGAGTGCAAATGTTCCGCTTGCAACAGCAATGGGTGAAATTTCCACGGCTAGAATTTGTGCATTTTTACTTTTGCCTAGAAAAACTACTTGAAAATCAGCATGTAACATTAATAAAGTAATAATCTTTGCATTTGATATAGCGCTTTTCAAGTCTTCTAGACGTCTCAAAGAGCTTCACAGCATATATTGTAAAGTGAATTGACCATATATTTGTGAGTGAAATGTGAGATTTTAAACAGGATTGAGAAAGTAAACTCATAATATTTTTGGAAACAGGGGATAACAAGAGAATACAGGTTCAGAGTTGCAAAGGGCAATTTCAGGGCAGACACCAGGAAGTATTTATTTACACAGAGTGGAATTAATGACTGAAATAGGTTATAAGAAGGGTAATTAAGATTGGTACGCAGAAATATCCAACCTATCTTTTGCTGTCAGACCAGACACTCGTTGACTTTCTGTGCATTTCCAGCATTAGTCGTTATATTAAAAGTTATAAATGCTTTATAATGCTTATAAAATATTTTTCACCTTACCACCATCATAATTTAAGCGAATTGACTTAGACCATAAAAGCTTTCACTGTAGCTGCTCTTATTGGGTAGCACCTGTGTTAAACTGATATCCTGTCTGTATTCAGATCATCAAATCAGTGAATGAATAAGGTTAATTCAGTCAGTATCCTGTAAAAGCTACTGGTTTTGCTTCCTGTAAGAATGAATGAAATGAATATATTGGACTCTGTTGCTTACATCCCAGACAAGCATGTCAAATTGTAAATTGCACCTTGCCCAGGGAGCTCTGTATACTTCACACCAACCCATGAGAACATGGCTCATAATTGAGTTTGCTTTGCAAAGTTTTCACCGCTGAGGTGAATCACCTGAAAGAGAAACACTTCATGCCACTATTTTCTTTTTGCCACATTCAAGTCACACAGTGGACGTCTCAATGGACGAAAGTGGGGAAAAACATTAAAATCCATCGAATTAAAATGCACATGCACAGAACATAGAGGAACAAATTGACATGCAATATTCAAAGCAAACCTCAAATGGAGTGCCTTGGAGATGCGGTGACTAATATTAATAATATTACTTGATTTGTTACAGCTATCATGTCTTTGAGATGTCCCAAATTTCAGATTGTTTTCTGTTGTCCAGAAAGGAATGCAACATCGTACTTACCATGTATGGATGTACACTCCAACTTACTGAGTGTGTCTGGAACCTTGGCATCTTGTTTGACCCTGAACTATCCTTTCGGACCCACATCCGTTCCATGACCCGCTCTGCCTTCCCTCACCTCCACAACATTGCTTGGCTCTGCCACTGTCAAATACTGTAGGCCACCAGATCCTCATACACGCATTCATAACATCCAAGCTTGAATATGCAAACCCCCTGCTTGTCGGTCTTCCCAACTCCTCACTCTATAGGCCGCAGATCATCCAGAAATTTGCAGCCTGTTTCCTCTCCCGCACCATGCTCTGTGATCCTATCACCTCCATCTTCGCTTGACTCCACTGGCTTCCCATCAGTTCAAGATCCTGGTCCTCACCTTCAAAGCCCTCTGTGACCTCACTGTCCCCTACTTCTGCAACCTCCTGCCAATCTGCCTGCTCCCCCCACTCAGCAGGCTCCAGTCTGCTTCACATCTTCCGCCTTGCCTGCCCCATCATTGGCAGTCAGGCCGTCTGCCACTCTGCACCCCCCTCTGGAATTCCATGCCGCAGTCCTTTCACCTCGGCCCCTCTCTTAACAACACATTCAGCCTGGCTCATCAGTAGGACCTACATGGGCAGACCAGTGACTGGGGCCAGGTGTCATCCTACTCAGCTCCTGTTAACCCAGCAAGCCAAAGTTCTAGCAGTGGTTCTAGCTGGTCAAGTAATGGGCAAGCTTGCCGGATGGCAATATCGATGGCAAGCTGAGATTTTAGCAGGTTAGACTCTAGCAATGTTCAACACACACTCTGGGGTCTCCAAGCCTCAGTGCTGCCAACTAATACTTAATGCTTTCCAGAATGAGATAAGCAGGATGCATCTCTTCAAGGAGATTCCATTCTATTCCAATAATCTATCTCTGGAATTTCTATGTGTAAGTGGAATGCACGGAAATCTCGGCTTGGTTTGGATATTCTTAAGCATAGGGATGAGTTTCCACATGTGTCAGACACCAGGCTCACCAAAAAACAGTATAGAATTGTATACTGTACTTGAAACAAAGCTTGAACAAAAATAGTTGGAAGCATTCTAGACATGTGAGCATTAAGCTTGATATCAGGAAAAATACTGGCAACCTATGTGAAACAATTAATTCAAGAACATCTGGTGAGAGGAAAAGCAATAAACACATCTTAAGTTTATGAAAGCCAAATTATGCTCAATAGATTAAATGGGAAACCCCTGGAGAGTTAGTATGAACAAAGTAAGGGCAGTCACCACTATATGTCTGTGGATGCAATGATTTTCAGCAAGATAAGGTCCCTCCTGGGAGACATACAGCTAATGGGAAAGCTCATAGAATCAAAGATGACATTGTAAATGGTTAGTAATTGGGTAATTATTGTTAACAGTCCCATTCCAAAAGAAGTGTATATTATTGAAGTACCTCAAGGATTTATACCTGTGTATCTGCTGTCATTGGTATTTGTTAAAGGCGAAGGAAAGCTTTCGCACTGTACTTAATGTGAAGCTAGGGTATATGGTGTTATAAATGTGTGTAACTATTGATTTTCAGGAAAATAGTATTTTCTATATGAAGCACTGCCCTATCAGTAAATATTTTCCAGTTGTTTCAGATATTAACTTCCCTTGCTTTCAGGTATAAAGGTTCTTGATTCATGCAATATACTGAGTATATTACAACAACAACAACAACTTTGATTTATATACCACCCTCCACGCCAGATGGCATCTCAGAGCGCTTCACAGTAGTGGATGCCGGGACCGAGCCAGGGGCAGGGGTACAAGGGTGACCAAAGGCGCAGTCAAAGAGAAAGGCCTTTAGCTGTAATCTGAAACTGGGAAGAGAGGGGGCAAGGCAAAGGAAGTGAGGAAGGAAGTTCCAGAGCCTCGGGGAGTAGTGGCTAAAGGTATGGCCGCTGAGGGTGGAGCGGAGGATTCGGGGGACATGGAGGAGGCCAGACCCGGTGGAGCAAAGGCAACGGGTGCTGGTTTTGGGAGAAAGGAGATCAGAGAGGTAGTGGGGTGCAGAGGAGTGGAGGGATTTGAAAACAAGGGTGAGGATCTTGAAGTCGATCCTCTCAGGGACAGGGAGCCAGTGAAGTCTGGCAAGGACATTAATGGTGGGGGGATACACTGCTTTGTCAGAGGTTTTGCCTTTGCTTGACACATTAAACCCTAGAGCTCAAGCTCGTGTCCTGTAGCTCAGTGGTTTAGAGCACTCGTCTCACAAGCTAGAAACCATTCTGCAGCAAGATGAAATGTTGGGCAAGTTTGCTTACTCCACACACCTCTGTTTACTCAGCAGTAAGTAGGAACCCAGTTGGCAGTCGCTTTTCTGGTGATAATAATAATTCCTCAAGAAAAACAATAATAATTTGGTCACTCAATAACTTGGTCACTGTTTGTGCGACACTGCTGTGCGCAATTGGCTGCGTTATTTTGCACACAACTATACAGTCAATTCACTTTACAGTATATTCTGTGAAGCGCTCTGAGATGCTGTCCAGGGTGCTATATAAATTGAAGATGTTGTTGTTGTTGAGACATCCAGAAGACCTAAGAAGTGCTATATCAAATTCAAGGATTAATATTTATATAAGACAAAATCTTGCCTGTCTGTTCAGGTGAGCATTGAAGATCCCATGGCATTATGAAAGAGAATAGAATTTCTCCTATGACAGCCCCCACAAATCTCTAGGTTAATCGGTTATCCATCTCAGGTTTATGGGACCTCTTTGGCAGTTAGCTAAAAATACACAGTTCCTGTAGTTGACAACAGTTATCAGTGAAGCACTGTGAGATATTTGATAATCACAGGGTCTTGATTCATTTGTCTGTGGTTCCAAATGGAAATCCACCATTAGTGCTTAAGAACAGCATCAATCTACCAAGGAACAGCAGGTAGTATCTAAGGCTGTAATTCTTATATCTAGTGGAGCAACATGATATAAAAGTATCCTTTAAAAACCCTCCACGTTGTCTGTGCCTTCGATCACCTTCCTACCCTTACCCTCCCACCCTCCACCCTTCCTGATCCCAATCACCAGCTCGGGTGCAGATCCCAATCACCAGCTCGGGTGAATGTCCAGCACCCTGAGAGATCCTCCTGATGTGAAAGGCACTGTACAAATTGATTGTTGGTGTTGTTAGATTCCATGAGTACCCCAACAGACACTTTGGGATCCCCAGGTTTTGCCTCTTGCCAACAGTTGACACCCGCCAACCCTGCCACCCCCACCCCCCAACCCCCACTCCCCCCCCCCCCCCACCCGCCCCCACCTGGATAAAACTAATTGAAAATCTGGCAATAATTGTGCTGTCTGACCTCCTGAGTGTTCCCAGCCGTTTCTGTTTTTGTTTGTGTGGAAGAAATTGTGTCAGGAGTAAGATGTATCAACCCCACCCTCGCCTGTCTCCACTGGCTCCCAATCCTCCAGAGGATCGAGTTCAAGATCCTCATCCTCACCTTCAAGGCCTTACACTGCCTTGCCCCGCCCTATTTAACCGATTTACTCTCCCCCTATAAGCCCACCCGGACCCTCCGTTCAGCAGGACTTGGCCTGCTCCAAGCCCCCCGCCCGAACCGCCCCACCATCGGAGGCCGGACCTTCAGTTTCTCCGCTCCCACCCTGTGGAATTCCATCCCCCAATCCCTCCACCTTGTCTCTTCCCTTTCCTCTTTGAAGGCCGGTTTGAAGACTTTCCTCTTCGACCATGCCTTTTGTTCCCCCCCAAACTTTTCGACCTCCCCTACGTGTTTCACCCGTTCCCGAACACTCCCCTCCCAGCTCGGGTCACACGCCTCCTGTGCAGCGCCTTGGGACGTCCTCCCGACGTGAAAGGCGCTTTATAAGTTAATGTTGTTGTTGTTGTTTATTAGGAGATCCAGAAACTATCAATCCTAGTCCTGCAATATTGCCAATAATGACTTTGTGATTTAAGTGGGGGCAGAATTCAATCAGTTTTCATTTGTTGCCTTAAATTCTATCTTCATATCCCACAAAACCCAAAGTAATAAATAAGATAATAATAATCCTTGGATTTGATATAGTGCATTTCACGTCTTCTAGACGTCTCAAACTGCTTCACATTCTATACTGTAAAGTGAATTGACTGTATATTTGTGGGCAAAACACGGCAGCCAATCGCACACAGCAGTGTCCCACAAACAGTCGTGGATTGAAATGACCTATTGTTTTTGAGGGATTGTTATCAGGCATGTGGAGTAAGGAAACGTGCCTTAAAATGGCACAAAGATGGGGATCTGGAGGAAGATGAGTGTTTGTTAACGTATTCATTCACAAAAGGATTGCACTGTGAATGTGAAATACCATGTTGTGATAAATTAAGAAATACTTTAAAGAATACCGCAAATCTTGTGCAAATGTCCCAATGTCTTTCACATTTCATGAAAGATGCTACCTATGATAGCAAGAGGAGTTTCTCTTCCAAATGTATCTTTGTCAAGCAGCATTGTTAGACCTAATGCTTTTACCATTGTTCATTCAACAATGGTGGTAGATAAGTTGACACAGTTGTGTCAGAGGTTCAATAAGCTATTATATTTCTGTCACATTTTTCTGTAAGGGTTGTGCTCCTTGCTGCAAACTCTGGACACTTAATTGTGTTTTGCTTCATTCCTTTCTTTTAAAGTTAACATGCAGTTGTAGTACAGGTGAGGGAGCACATTTTTATGATCTAAATTTAAGATAAAGTAAACCAGATTTCAGCTTTCCCAATTATTTTATGACTCTCAGCTATGTGAGATAAAAAAATGACAAAATATTCAATTACTTAACATTACTTAACACATTCCTTAAACAAATTATACTTACAATTGATACGGCACCTTCATGTTGTTAAAACATGTTGAAGTGCATCAACGTGTGAAGTAGGAGTCCTGTAGCTCAGTAGTTAGAGCGCTCACTTTACAAGAGTGAAAAACTATGTTTGAATCCAGGCAGGTCAGGGCGAAACCTTGGGCAAGTTTCCTTTCTACACATGCCTAGTAATAATCTCTCCAAAATAAAACACAATAATAAAATTGGTCATTTCAATCCACGACTGCTCGTGGGACACTGCTGTGCGCAATTGGCTGCCGCTTTTCGCCCACAAATATACAATCAATTCACTTTACTGTACATTCTGTGAAGTGCTTTGAGACGTCTAGAAGACATGAAAAGTGTTATATCAAAAAATGCAAGCATTATTATTATTATAAAGTATAGTGATTGTGTTTTGTAGGAAAACATGAAAGCCGATTTGCTCCCACCAATGTCCCAAACAGTCAGAAGGTGAATGATCAATTTTTAATTTGGGGGATTATTGGCCAGGACACCAGCAGAAATACCCTCCTCTTTTCAAGTACCATCACGAGATCTTTAATGTCCATCTGAACAGGCAGACGGGATCTTTGTTTAATGTCTCATCTGAAAGCAGCCAATTGCGCACAGCCGGAGTCCCATAAACAGTTGTGGATTGAAGTGATTAATTCATCATTGTTTTGGGGATTATTATTGGGCGTGTGGAGTAACAAAACTCGGCCAAGGTTTCTCCCTGCCTGGAATCAAACCCTGGCCTCTCGCATGCAAGGCAAGTGCTCTAAGCACTGAGCTACAGGATTCCAAATTCACGAAGTGGAGTTTGAACCCACAGCCAAGACATCTTGTGATTCCGGTTTTTCAGGGTGTGAGGCTGGGGGGAGTGGGGGGAACCTCATGTGATTCTGTATGTATATACTACTGTATATATGTGGAAAAATACTATAAGCCTGAAATTCCACTTAGAGTTAACTTGTTTTCTGCAGTACTTAAAAAAAAGCTTCCAAATTAGACTGAATTTAAGAATGTTCCATAATTCTGAGAGACTTTGAATATTAGGACAAAATGGGTCCTATGGGATAAAATTTGTTAACATTTCAGACCTTACATCTTTTAACAGACAATAACCTTGCATCTGAAATAGCACCATATCAGGTCGAAGAAACATTTCAAAGTGCTTCTTAGGATTGAGTAAAGGAATTGCATATGCGTTGGAATTGTGATAACACATTCGATAATTATCAAATCTGTTCTGAAAGATTGCATTTCTACTCCATCATTAAGGCATTCTGCAGAATAATGAACTAATGCAATTAGTTTCAGAAGCCTCGATTTAAAGGGATTTAATTGATCAAGCTTCCTGAGAACCCTGTTGTGATGAGGGCTGGTAAATACTGGATAGATCATGTACTTTGACTGTTTCTGCAGCTCCCAGATAAGCAGCAGTGATTCTAAAACAAATAGGGATATGTCTTATGTATATTAGTACTAATTGGATTTGTTTTTTTAATTCCTGGTGTGATTTATTTTTGTTGATGCCCAGAAATAAAAAAAGAGTATTAGAAAAATATTTCAATTACGCATTTGTTTTATTTCCAATATTACAATGTTTCACTTGTCAAAATCCCGATTTTGCTTAAAATCTTCCGCTGTTTGAAAGCATGTTTTATATTTCACAGCTACTGAGTCCATATTATAGACAGAACCTTACTAGAGATGTAAGAGTGAACAAGATGCGGTGTGGTCAATACTTATTGTCAGTGATAACCACCACATTGTTAACAAATGTGGTTGAGGTCAGTCAATAATGCATGGGGATATCCTTTCGCTTGGGAAAATAAAAGTTTTGACAAATTTTGTCAAGTTTTGAAATTGTTTTGACAATGCGAGTCAAGAGACAATTCAGCACTTTGAGATAGTATCTTATGTGAAGGGCACTTTATCAAGTGCAAGGATTATTATTATCGTAATTTGTTGAGTGTGTTCTTTCTCCCCACAGAGATGACCTCTGCTCAGGAAGTGAAGAATTCTTGAGAATTTATGCATTGACAAAATACACAGTTGCTCCATTTTATAGTACAGTATATGCTGTGTAGTGCTTTGAGACTTCCACCTGTGAAATAGACTATATCAACTACAAGGATTCTTATTATTATTATACATTCAAGTTGTTGTTGGGAGGACGTATCAAAGTGCTTCACAAGATAAAATGTAAAGTGTAGTGACTGTGTATTTTTGTAGGTGAACACAGCTCGCGTCTGAAATACTGACTGTCCAGCGCCTTGGGACGTCCTCCCGACATGAAATGTAATTTGTTTGTTATTGTTGTTGTTGGCCAGGACAGTGGGAGACACTCCATTCCTTTATTTTAAAAATAGTGTCATGGGGTCTGTCCATGTTAACAGTCAGAAGGAATTTTGTTTTGTCATATGATCCAAAGGATTGCACTTCCAACAATGTATTCTTCCCTACACAACAACAACAAAATTACATTTGTATAGCGCCTTTCATGTCAGGAGGATGTCCCAAGGTGCTGGACAGTTACTGCTTCAGACCCGAGCTGAGGACAGGTGGGGGGAGGCGGGGGTGGGGTGATTAGGAGTTGCCGATGGGTCCATCCCTAGCCCTGCGATGGAGCGTTAGCCAGGACTATGAGCTCAAGTCCCTGATCTGGGGCTTGAACTCACAACATTCCAACTCAGAGGTGAGAGTATTACCAACTGAGGAAGAGTAACAACATTTGTCAGCAAATGTAGCAGCTATTTCTCACAACTGCATTGTTTTCCAGTTCCATTTCTTGCAGAAATGTAAATATCAACTGATCAAAACACTATTTCATTACAATGGATATATTGGGCGATTTCCAGAATCACACTGGGACCTGTCAGACTCTCTGCAGAGAATTAGTTTCATGGTGAATTCTATCAGCACCTATTTGAACTGAAGCATAACATACCGTGGCAAATTTCAAAAGCAATTCTGATCAGATACAGAGCTTAAAAGCAGGCGATTAAATTAAGCAAATGCAAGTTTACACAGGATAATTATTACACACACATTCGCCCATTATATGCTTTACAAAGCCACTGCATGCATTCTAATAAAGCAGCCAGCTACTTTGTCAACCAGACAGACAGCCTGAAGTCAATTCAACAGCCTTACTAACATTGTCAAAATTAACGCTGTGTTATTATATAAATAAGTACAAAGGCTGCATAACATGGGACTAGTTTTTCTTCTGTTTCGTTTGTGGAACATGTTTCTGGTACATTATTGATATTTTCAAGGTTTCCAACTTTGAATTATCTACAGGCTGAAGTCCGCAAATCAGTTCCAGTATCAAGACTTGCACAATTAAAGCTGTTATTGTCAGTTTCAACGAGACCCCACTTACCTCCTCCCCAACAGAAGATACCCAGGTAAGGAGTTGAAATGGCGAAATAAAATTGAAGCATGATTGCTTTGCAGAAATGTTCATTTATCCATACATGATAGAACCATATAATTTACATAAGAACATAAGAATTAGGAGCAGGAGTAGGCCATTCGGCCCTTCGAGCCTGCTCCGCCATTCAACAAGATCATGGCTGATCTTCTCACCTAACTTTGATTACCTGCCCTATCCCCATATCCCCTAATCCCTCTATTTTTAAAAAATCAATCAGTCTCAGCCTTGAAAATATTCAAGGACTGAGCATCTACAGCCTTCTGGGGATAGTGAATTCCATAAATTGAGTGAAGAAAAGTTTCCTCAACTCTGTTCTAAAAGGCTGACCCTTAATTTTAAGACTGTGACCCCTGGTTATAGATTCTCCTACCAGGGGAAACAGTCCCTCAGTGCCTACTTTATCTAGCCCTTTAAGAATCTTATATGATTCAATAAGATCCCCCCTGATTCTTCTGTACTCTAGAGAATATAGCCCTAGATTATTCAACCTATCCTCATAGGTCAGTCCCCTCATCCCAGGAATTAACCTAGTGAATCTACACTGCACACTCTCTAAGGCAAGTATGTCCTTTTATAATAAGGAGACCAAAACTGCACACAATACTCTAGGTGCAGTCTCACCAGGGCCCTATACAGTTGCAGTAAGACTTCCCTACTTTTATACTCTAAACCTTTTGAAATGAACGTTAGCATGCCGTTTGCCTTCTTAGTTGCTTGTTGCACCTGCAAACTAACTTTTTGGGACTGGTGTACAAGGACACCCAAATCCCTTTGAATACTAACACTATCTAATTTCTCCCCCTCTAGAAAATAATCTATTCTTTTATTCTTGCTACCTAGGTGAATAATTTCACACTTGTTAACATTGAATTCCATATGCCACCTACTTGTCTACTCCCCTAACCTATCCGTATCTTGTTGCAATCTTTTTGCATCATCCTCAGAGCTCACTCTGCTACCTAGTTTGGTGTTATCCGCGAATTTAGACACGTTACATTCAATGTTCTCATCTAGATCATTGATGTAAATAGTAAATAGCTGAGGCCCAAGCACTGATCCTTGTCCACTAGTTACATCCTGCCAATTCGAGAATGATCCGTTTATCGCTACTCTCTGCTTTCTACCCGATAGCCACTCTTCTATCCATGTTAATATTTTCCCATTAATCCCGTGGGCCTTAATATACCAACATCTACTGGTTCCCCCGTATCCAACCGGCTGGATACATTCTCAAAAAATTCTCAAAGATTATTCAAGCATGACTTCCCTTTTGTAAAGCCATGTTGACTCTGCCTAATCTTTTTATGGTCTTCAAGGTATCCCATAACTACGTCTTTTATTAAGGACTCAAGAATTTTCCCTACAACTGATGTCAGACTAACTGGTCTATAGTTTCCAATATTTTCTCTCCCACCCTTCTTAAATAGTGGAGTTATGTTTGCAATCTTCCAATCAATGGGGATTTTTCCAGTATCCACAGAATTTTGGAAGATTATAGACATGCCATGCACTATCTCAGTAGCCACCTCCTTTAAAACTCTAGGATGCAGGCCATCCGGTCCAGGGGATTTATCAGTTTTAAGACACGACAATTTACCTAGAACCATCTCTTTACTAATATTAATCTTCCTAAGTTGCTTGCTAGCATTGTCTTATTGATTCCCCTCTGTTTTTGGTATGTTTCCAGTGTCTTCTACGGTGGACTGTAGAAAAATACTTGTTTGCTGACTCTGCCATGTCTTTGTCCCCTATTATAATTCCTCCGGTCTCTGCCTGTAATGGACCCACATTCACCCTCGCTATCCTTTTCCTCTTTATATGTTTAGAAAAACTCTTGCAGTCTGTTTTTATGTTCTTTGATAGTTTGCCCTCATAATCTATTTTCTCCCTTTTGATCAATGTTTTGGTCCTCCTCTGTTGTTCCGTAAAGTTCTCCCAATCCTCGGGTTTACTACTCATCTTCGCTGTTTTATAGGCTTTTTATTTTGATTTGATACTTTCCCTAACTGCTCTAGTTAGCCACGGCTGAACCACCTTTCCCATGACATTCTTATTCCTCAAAGGAATATGTGCTCGTTGGGAATTTTGCACTATCTCCTTGAATGTTTGCCATTGCTGGTCTAAGGTCAAATCGTTAAGTCTAGTCTCCCAGTTTATTCTGGCCTAATTCTCTCTCATACCAGCAAAGTTGGCTCTATTTAAATTGAAGATTTTTGTTTCAGACTTAACTACTTCCCTCTCTAACTTAATGCTAAATTCCATCATATTATGATCACTTTGCCCTAGAGAAGCCTTATGTTCCAGTTTGCTGATCAGCCCCATTTCATTACACAAAACAAGGTCTAATATGGCTTGTTCCCTGGTCGGCTCCTCGGCATTACACAAAACAAGGTCTAATATGGCTTGTTCCCTGGTCGGCTCCCTGGTCGGCTCCTGGGCATACTGATCTAGAAAATTATCTCTAATGCATTACAGCACAGAAGAAGGCTATTTGGCATAAGATGTCTGTGCTGGCTCTTCAGAAAAGAGCAATCCACTCTTTATATACCTGCGTTTTCCCCCTGTGGGTCCTTTCGTTGCCTATTTGATTTTCCCTTGAAAACTAACAATGGATTCTGCATTGACCATAGCACCTACATTGGAATCAACTCTATTTATCAAACAAAATCTTCTGAATGCTCCCTTTGCTCCCCTGCTGTATAAGTGAGGGAGAAAGGAATATAAGAGTATGGAAGAGCAGGTTAGTAGACCTGGAGGATCATGTGGGGTATGTTTGTGGTAAACACTCTACACTTCTCGTTTCAAATGAGAACCAAACCGATAACTTGGTTCCTTTTTCCAATGCATTGCCAGGCATTTTTCCCCGTTCTCTGTTACTCGATCCTGGAATCTCTCCAACTTTTTCCCACCCTCACCTCATTTAAGATCCAGCACAAATAGTACCTCTTTGACCACACTTTTCATCCTCTTTCCTCTCTCCGCCCTCCTTGGTTCCTACACCCAACTCGGGTACACAGCCAGCAGTATCAAGCTTCAAGCTATTTCCACTAATAGGGGTATCAGTAACCAGAGATCATAGATAAAATCAAAATGCAAAACACTGCAGATGCTGGAAGTCAAGAAATGAAAACAGAAATTGCTGGGAACGCTCAACGTTTCAGGCCCATGAGCCTTTGTCAGAACAAGATGAAGGAATGTCTGATGAAGGGTCATGGATCCGAAATGTTGACTCACTTTCCTCTCTCCATAGATGCTGCCTGACCTGCTGAGTGTTCCCAGCAATTTCTGTTTTTGTATCATAGTTATAATAATTATTATAGTTACAAAATGCTATGAATAGGTGAAATATTCTCACTCAGTGAGTTGTTGGAAAATGGACTACCCTTCCAAGTAAATTGATAAAGGCAGAGCCCATTGTGGGTTTCAAGAAGGAAATAATAATAATCTTTGCATTTGTTATCGCATTTTTCATGTCTTCTAGACGTCTCAAAGCGCTTCAGAGAATATACTGTAAAATTAATTGACTGTATATTTTTGGGCGAATCCAGGCAGCTGATTGTGCATAGCAGTGTTCCACGAATGGTCATGGATTGAAATGACCAACTTATTACTGTTTTTTTGTTAGGGATTATTATCAGGCATTAAGGGTAAGGAAACTTGCCCAAGGTTTCGCCCTACCTGGAATTCAACCCAAGTTCCTTGCATTGTAAGGTGAATGCTTTAACCACTGAGATGTAGGACTCCAAAGGACTCCAAATGGACAGATATATAAGAGATTATGGGCACACTTCCCCGGCTGAAGGGCATAATATATGTGTAAGTTGTTATTGTTGTTGTTAAAAGCTTGAAGGAATATAGAGATAAGGCACAACAGTAGGACTGAAAGAAAAATCTTGTTCTGAGAGACAGTGGCCGCTCAATATGCTGAATGGACCTCCTTCTATACTGTAAATATCTATGACCCTATAAGTGCTTTCTGAAGTGTAGGCACTGCATAAATGTACATTTATATTGCATAGTCGAATCGGGTGCTGCCAGCTATATCTGTGTGCTTGGTGCTGCATCACAGGATGTTAACATTTCTAGGAACAGAATAGGTTTGTACGCAGTGAATGTTCATGCAGGATGTGATAAAAGCTATGCCCTAACAGATGTGTGTGTCAACATTCTCAGCTCAAGCCATGTGTTTTCTTAGACTCAGCCTTACACAGATTGTTTCAAGAGCTGAGACCTGAAGGATGGCTGCTGCTTTGTAAGCACAATTCATACATTTATCATTCCTGTGAGCTACTTGAGTATCCGTTATTAATGTTGCATTCTCCTCCACAGGTTACAGGGTATGCAGTCAAAAAGACTGGCTCATAATTCCTGAGAAAAATTCCCTAACCCATTCATTCAAAGTTAATGTAACGCTGCTCAACAAAGCAACCACTTACAGAGATTTCAGGAAAAAATTGTTTGCTCAAATTATAAACAGTCAGTATCTTCACTGTGGGGGAGGTAAGTGGGGTCCCATCTTAGCTGAAGTGGTCCCCAGGTGACATGTTTGGCAGTGGAATATCGGAATCGAGTTAGCCCTTTGTGGTGGTCTCTGTAGTCCAGTTCCTGAGCCAGGCTATTGCTGATGGCAAAACAGGCAGCCTGGCTCATGACAATTCTGAAAATGTCTTCAGTTTTCAACAGAAGAACCTATTAAATCTATACCAAATACAACAGCGAGAATGAGCAAATAGAAAAACAGTCTAAAATTAAATTCATTCTATTAATTATTTGCAGAGCAGTGGGAATGGACAGATTGGTGTCATTTTAATAGGTCACAGAGGTAAGGAGGACCAAGACTCTGGAGGGCTTTGAGGGCTAGGACAATGATCTTGTCCCTGCACTTCTATTTATTGGAAAGCATGATTCATCAGCATTATTAGAGATAGGAGGACTGACAAATAATGAAAGAAACACATTGAGCCAATGTCCATGTGTTTAAGCCATAGTTTTAAAGTAACATTTGGAATGCAAATTACTAGCCAGACATATAATAAAACAAAAAAAAATTGTATTTGATATAGCACCTTGCTGGAGTGTCAGCCTAGTAATATGCGATTTGTGGAGTAATGTAGCTTCGTGGTTAGAGCACTTGCCTTACAGGTGAGCGAACTGGGTTTGATTCCTGACAGGGTGAAACCTTGGGCAGGTTTCCTTACTCAACACGCCCAATAATAATCCCGCAGAAAACAAATTGGTTATTTCAATCCACAACTGTTTGAGGGACACTGCTTTGTGCAATTGGCTGCCACGTTCGCCGACATATATACAGTTAATTCACTTTACAGTATATTCTGTGAAGCGCTTTGAGACAGCTAGAAGGCATGAAAAGCGCTATATCAAATACAAGGATCATTATTATTACATGACAGGAGGGTGTCTTGAAGCACTTCACAAGATATACTGGGAAATGCAGTGACTGTATATTTTCCAGGCTAATGCGGCAGCCAATTTGCACTCCGCAATATCCAACAAAGAACCCTTAAGTAAATAAATTATTTTATCTGGAGGATTGTTGGCCAGGACACCAGGAGAAGCTCTCTTCTCTTTTTGAACAGTATGTGGGATCTTTAATGTCCACAGATAGATCTTGTTTTAATGTCTCATCCTTACACTCCAGCATTGCACTGGAGTGTCAGCCTAGGAAATATGAGATTACAACAACAACAAAATTAATAGAGCGCCAAAGATTATAGTCCAGAGGACAGCCTTGAACTCACCTCTTCTGACTAAGAGGTAAGATCAATGAGCTTGTGTGCACCTCAATAATATTCATCAGGTGTAATTAATGTACAAAATATAATTAAGCTCATTTGGAATCATTTCAAAATATATGAAGTGAAAGGATCTCAAAGAGGAAAATAAATACTGATCCCTCATAGAGTTAAATGGAAAGTGGGTTTGTGGCTATTCTCAATCTACATCCTAACAAATTAGGTTCCCTGCAATAAAGTATTTTTGCTCAATGTGTTTCTTTCATTATCTGTCAAGTCTTTTTACCTCTAATTATGCTGATGAATCATATCTTCCAATAAATGGAATAAACATGGGCCACAATTATTCTATAATATTATTTGGATCTGACATTCTGGTCATTTGAAATCCCAAGGGGCTAATTAACATTTATCACTTGAGCAAATGTAGTAATGGATGCTGATGGCCAATAATAATAACAATGCTCTTCAAATAACGTTATATCTTTCTCTCAAGAGGACCTTTCAACCTGCAGTATTTGTTCATTCAGTAGGCCAGGCGTGTCTGCATTCTTAAGGAAGGTGGATGGTGGAGCAAGTTCCCTCTCTCAGCAAAGTCCGCTTGTTCACACAGATGTGTCAACAGTTTAGCGAGCCTATGCATATTGTTTCATATTCTTTACCATCCTAATCAATATAAGATGCACTCTTGCCATCTTGCAATTTGACACTAAAAACTGTATACATTACTTTAACACTCAATTTATAATTAATTATAATACATTATTTATAAATAATAATATAATAATAATCATTGCGTTTGACATAGCACATTATCACATCCTTGAGACGTCTCAAAGTACTTCACAGAATACACTGTAAAATAAATTGTATATTTTGTGAATGGAATGCTGCAGCCAATAACTCACAGCAGTGTTCCACAAACAGGTGTGGATTGAGTGACCAAATGATTATTGTTATTTATTATTTACTTCTTGAAGAGATTACTCCCGAAAATCGATCCGCCAATCGACTAACAACCAGGTTCCTACTTATGGCTAGGCTTGCACTAAGCTCCGTGAACCCATCACACCCAACCTCGCATGGCTCCATTGGTTCCAGTGGCTCCAGTGGTTCAAGTTCAATATCCATGGCATGGTCCCCTCCTACTTCTCTGACCAGCTATTATCAACCTGTCCGCTGCACCCACTCAGTAGGCTCCGGCCTGCTCCATCTCCCCCAACTGGTCGGGTCTTCAGCCTCTCTATCTTTTGGAACTCTAACCCACGTTTGCATCACCTCGCTCCCTCCCTTGTCTCCTTCACGGCATGTCTCAAGACCCTCCTTTTCCCTCCTTCCCCACCCCTCCACCTGGGTCCTAATGATCCTGACTTTTCAGATCATTATCTCTTTACAAATGTTATTTTAAATTTGTACTACTAGGTAAGCAGAGGCATGTAGAGTAAGGAACCTAACATTTCATCCTGCCTGGGAATTAAACATAGGTCCTCTTGCAAGGTAAGTGCTGAAACCACTAAGCTTTAGGACTTTAATCCTCACAGCTCACTTTTAGTGATCTATTACTCATATCCAGATTCCCCTCTTGTCCACTGAGTATTGTGTGCTTCAGGTTGATATTCCTCCCTTTATTCTTTTCTTCTGTTCTGCTTCATTCTATGATGTATAATTATTGTTGTTATTACAGAAACATTGGAAGATGCCATTCAAACACTGGAGTCTGTTCTGCCGGTTTAATAGTTCCTATCAGATCAAAGTAAAATTGGTTACTCACTCCATGGCTGTTTGTGGGACATTGCTGTGTGTAATCCACTTTACAGTATATCCTATGAAGTACATTTAGCTGTCTCAATTACATGAAAGGCACAATATCAAATGCAAGAATTATTATTATTAATCTAATTTCCCCCAAATCCCTTAATCCCACATTTGATGGGCGATCCTTCAGTCACTCTGCCCCCAACCTCTGGAACGCCATCCCGCAGTCCCTCCGTCTCGCCTCCTCCCTGGCCTCCTTCAAGTGCTGCTTCAAGACCCTCCTCTTCGACAGTCCGATCGGTCACCCAAATCCCCCCCTTTCCCTCCACCCTCCCAGTCCCCAACCCCAGATAGGGTCTGAGACAATGACTGTCCAGCGCCTTGGGACGTCCTTGTGATGTGAAAGGCACTATACAAGTGCAATTTTGTTGTTGTTGTTAAGAGCCTTACATCCCAAATAAATATTTACCTCTCTTTTAAAGATTATAATGATATAAACTAAAAAAATATGATTTTCATGACATTACATTAAAGGGTAGGCATTCACACTGTATGACCATATTTAGGAGCAAATCAGTGGCATTTGCTTCACTTGAGGAAAAGACCCCAGGGAAGAAAACTTATTCTTAATCAGATCAATTTCAGGTTTTAAAGGTTGTTCTGAATAGAAAAAGAACATTGAATATTGCAAGCCTTTGTGAAAAATGTGGACACTTCCCTGGTTACAGTATTTCCTGAGACTAAAAAAGGCAAGATTTATAAAAGTACTTCTAATAATAAATAACCTGCTCATTTCCCTTGAAGTGTAATTTCATGCTTTTCCATTAACTCTCCAGAAAATAGTTTCAATTCCTTTTATGTGTTGTCATCCCACTTGACACATCAGTATGTTCTATCTTGACTTTTTAAATCATTTTAACATATTTGTTTTCCCCTGATTGGTATCCTCCTCATTTAGGGTTATCCATCTCAAGTTCTGTCTCTTTCTCTCTCTTTGTACTATTCATTTCTTCATTGTTATTTATAACAATCCTCTGGCATAATAGCAATAATCCACATTTTTTTTCTCATGGTGCACCAACAGTAATCCATTCTAAGTGTTACAATTTCACTCAGCCTTGTCTTATATATTGCTTGATTCACTTGCGAATTTCAAACACCACTAATACACGTGAGTTATCATTTAATTATGCCTTCATGGACCTTCTAGTGACAAGGAGATGAACGGCATTTTAGTTTTTCTTGTTTTGTTCTCTTCAACCCATTTACTGTACATTCTATTGCATGGTCAAACTGTGGATTAATCACACCTATCAATGGGAGTCCTGCGAGTAGTTTGCATTATTTGTTAACTACGAGAATATATTGTTTTGAAACTGAGAACAAATCCAGTCACTACATTTTATAGTAAATCCCTTGAAGTGGATTGTGATATGTTTCAACAATGAGATAAGATTTTATATCAAAGTAAGGTTTAGAATGTTATTAAATGAGCCCAATGGCCTCTTTAGCAAACATCTCTTGTGACTTTGTAATAAAGGGGAAAATGAATAGTCAAATTTGGCTGTCAGTAATAACCCTTACATTTGGTATAGTGCTTTTCATTATTTAGAAGTACAACAACAACTTATATTTATATAGGACCCTCCATGCAAGGAAACTGGAAGCTGATGGAGCTTGGGGAGAACTGAACTGTTGACAATATGGAGTTTGATGTGGGTGAGGATCCGGGCAGCTGAGGTAAGGATGGGTATATTTAATGAAGATATTTTTCTTAATGAAATGATTTTGTGATAACCTATGCTATTGGATAGCTCTGTGCCCTCAGCTCTTATTATCTGAGAGGTGGTTTAAATGGTTCCAACATCAGTTTCAATTCTATGTATCAAAAGTGACCAAAGCGGTTTA
Source organism: Hydrolagus colliei (assembly GCA_035084275.1). Lineage (NCBI taxonomy): Eukaryota > Metazoa > Chordata > Chondrichthyes > Chimaeriformes > Chimaeridae > Hydrolagus > Hydrolagus colliei. Next base: position 23,702,111 of record CM068744.1, on the reverse strand, counting down.
TTTTTCAAATGTTTCAAATATCAGTTAGCACTATGTGCTTGTGCTTTGCAAGGGAAATGTTTAACACTGCAGTACACTTTTTATAAACTAATTAACACAAATTACCTGCATCATTATTGCAATTACATTTTCTACAGGAGGATTTAGCAGTGCAGGAAATGAAGCCAGCAATCAGACATCACTTTAAAACACTAAAGCAATTTTACACATCCATAGCTAGACATATTGAATCACCTTTTCAATGCTGGCAACCTGCCTGCATCCTATCAGTGTATTGAGAATTAGAAAATAGAGGGTTATAGCAGAGGGGATTGAGAATGTTTGGCAATTGTTTAAACACTGGCATGAACGAGTTGGACCAGATAGCCTGTCTAAGCACTTTGAGATGCTACTCTGTGTGGAGGATGCTATATATGTAAATGTGAGTTGTTGTTTCCATGTAGCATCACACAATAAATATAGTTCCAATATCACTCTATTTCTATTTAATTCCTATATTTATATAATTCCTATATCACTCTATACATGAAATTACGGGTTGTAATATTCAGCCTGTGCCTTATACTCTCTGAATTTGGGGAATCAGGCTGTATCCCTCCAGGGAGAGAGTGTGCATTTCATTTCAACATATGGAAATTTCCATATGTAGGTGAACTTTCAGATTGTCTGAAACTCTTAAGCATCATGTATAATATTTCTTTATACTGTATTACTTTTTTTTAGGATATTGAGAGGAGAGGAGAGGAGCTGGAGGAGGATTGAGTTATCCACAATGTCAAAGGCGGTGGATAGGTCGAGGAGGATGAGGAGGCAGAGGGAGCCCTGGTCACGGATGGACAGGATGTAATTTGTGACCTTGACCAGAGCAGTTTCTGTGCTGTGAGGGGTTTGTGAAGGGAGTGGAAGGAGAGGAATGAGCAAAGCTGGGAAGCAATGACTCTTTGAAGGACCTTGGAGAGGAAAGGGAAGTTGGAGATGGGCTGGTAGGTGGAAAACAGGGATGCGTCCAGGGAAGGTTTCTTAAGGATGGGAGTGATTGTAGTTATTTTGAGGTGATGGGAATGGTGCCAGATGATATGAAGAGATTGATTGTGTCAAAGAGTAGAGGGGCGAGGAGTTAAAGCTGGGAGGTAAGGAGAAGGGGAGACAGGTTCGAGCATGTTGAAGGAGGGATGGGTAGGGGTCGGAGTGTGGGGTGGAGATAGGGAGGGAGTGGTGGTTGGGATGGGAGAGGCAGCTGAATGGATTCCCTTGATTTGGGACTTGAGGAAATCCATCATCTCCTCACAGTCAGAATTTGAGAAGAGAATAGGTGAGGCATGGGAAGGTGGACAGAGGAGTCAGTTAGTGATGGAGAATAGGAGTCTAGGGTTACCCTTAATCTCCAAGATTATCTTGGAGAAGGATGATTTGGGATAGGTGAGACCGGAGCAGAACATTTAGCTGTAGTCCAGCCAGATATGCTGGTGGACTGTCAGTTCAGTTTGAGCCGGGTGCATTCGGCAGCCCGCACCTGATTCTTGAGGGAGCAGAGGTGGCCAATTGTTAGTGGGACATTGCTGTGTGAAAAATTGCTACTGTGTGAAAATTGGCCTTGCATGGCTTCTCCACAAAATACACATGCATTACACTTTACAATATATCCTGCAACAACAACAACATTTCACTTGTATAGCACCTTTGAAAGTGCTTATCTGAAAGCACTAGTTCAAATACTGGCTGTAACCATTGCAGCTCCACTTGCAACCAAAGGATCCAAATGGAATATAGATTGAAACACAAAACAAGCATTTCATCTTTATCTATACTCATCTGGGAGGACTCCTGTGGGAGGACTCCTTTTGGCAGGACTGGGTGCTTTAAAAATGTAATTTTGTTGTTGTTGCCATGGCTTAGCTTTGTCTACATTGTTTACTTTGTTCCACATTGACTCAGTTACCAGATGTAACTGCAACAAAAAATACAAAATGGAAAAAACTCACGAATATACCCATGTCACTCTCAGTTGCAAGACCTTTCCGATGAGATACAAATCATGTCTCTATCATAATCGGCTATTAAAATTCTTCTTCAGTGCATACAGCCATTATTGTTTCATTAGTATAGGTAAGGATTGATCATTAACATTCGTATTATCTGGGATGTTTGTGAATGAAAAGCTGTTAAACACCTAACACTTAGGTGTTTAAGTGCTGAGTGTGAGTCATTTGTTCTTCATGCTTTGTACCTTTGTTTATGGATTGATCTGGTTGAAAACTATCAGAGTGTGTTAAGTGTAAAGTGTGTTAGAGGGTAATGCTGGCTGGATGATGATTCCTATGACAAATACCCACATCCAAATACAGGAGCAACATAAACTGGCATTATGTTCATTCACACTATTTTCAAAAGCCCATTTCGCCATGGAGTCTTGCAGCTCAGTGGTCAGAACACACACCTTGCAAGTGAGAGACCTGGGTGCAATTCCTGGTGGGGCGAAACCTTGGACAAGTTTCCTTAATCTACATGCCTGATACTAATCCCTCAAGAAAATAAAACAATAATAAATTAGTCACTTCAATCCACGACTGTTTGTGGGACACTACTGTGTGCAATTGGCTGCCATGTTTCACTGCAAAATATATACAATCAATTCACATTATAGTATGTTCTGTGAAATGCTTTGAAACATCCAAAAGACGTGAAAAGCGCTATATCAAATGTAAGGATTATTATTTATTATTATTAAAGTAAGATCTTTTCAGTAGTAATCGGAGAGTCTGCCATTTCTTTGTAGCCTGTTGAGTCTTGCCTAACATGGCAAATCTATTTGGACAGCAATAAGACACATTACAGTGCAACAAAAGATAACCAGAGGCAAAAGTCTAAAGGGGGCACATTGCTTCAAGGGCTGTCATGAAGGGGAATGATCTACAACCATGTTGGTGCACAAGGCACATTGCAATAAATTGAAGAAGTACATACTCATTTTGGTTATAGAATTGCAAATTTTTGGTGAAATGCACAGAAAGGGACATTGCACTGGCTTACTCAAATCACAAACCGCTATTAAACGAAGGAACCTGAGAAAAAGTCATGTATCGCGGTTGGGTTCTGGCTTTGGGGAGATGCCAGCTTTCAATAGAACTAAACTGTAAATGACAACAACTTGCATCTATATAGCACCTTTCACATAGGGTAACTACTCAAAGTTATTAAACAAATTTTGAATCTTAGAAACATTGAACACAAAAGTGGAATGAATTTCCCTTATAGTTAAATAATTTCCTCTTGTAGAAAATATTATCTTCGGTTGTTTCTCCTGCACTCCATTTCTTTCAACATTTTTATGTGAAAATTTTACTTTTGGGGCATCACCGATGCTGTACGGATAAAGCTGCACTTCACAGGTTGGGAGTTTGAAGCGTGCTGAAGTTAAATTGACCAATGGCCTAATAAAATTAGGAGAGGAAAACCAGCCTGGGTTCCTGCTTCTGGTCCTTTTACAGCACCATCTACTGGTGGGTTTGTCAGCTGGGATGTGAGAGATCAGACTTGCTGTGATGTCTTCCACAGACAAGTGGTCTCACACATAAGCAATAGTCACTTGAATGGGGAACCAGAGGGCGAAACACCGCATGTGGAACCGTTCCCCAGCAAGAGGAGGCGAAAGGCATTTGCCAATGGGGTCAATGATGGACAATTAATTGGACACAATTAATTTTAAAAGAATTGAACAGTTTAAATTTGATTTGATTCAATAATCTTTATATCACACTGATTATGATAGGTCAGAAATTGATCAACCAATCCAGGTTGAGATTTTTGGCGGTTAGCCAGACATCTCTAATGCATCGGAAATCTGTCACTCTGCTTAAGAGTATCCAAACAATACTGAGAATTCCAAGAATGTAAGTCACCTAAACATGGAAATTTCCCTATGTCTGGAAAGGAATGTGCACTCTCTCTTGGAGGGACACATCCTGCTTAAATAATTCTGGAGTGTATTAGGCGAGGTGCAGTTTGACCAATGTCAACACTTGGGGACCCTAGGTTAGGTGATGGGAGTACTGCTGGTGTTTAACCAATTAAAACCGGACAGCTTGGCATTTAAAGTTTCTTCTGACAAGCTTCCCACTATAATAATAATAATCCTTGCATTTCATATATTGCCTTCTCACATCTTTGAATATCTCAAAGCAGAATATACTGTGAAGTGAATTGACTGTATATTTTGTGGGCGAATTGACTGTATATTTTGTGGGTGACCCTATCCACCATGGCTTTGGTTTGCAGGGTTAATAGGAGAGAAGAACACCTGCTCCCAGTGGCTGAGATCCAACCAGGGCACTGTAAATTTGTAGTAGTACCTCCTTGGTTTAATATTTTAATCAGATTTAATTACCAGTTTTTTTAAATTTAACAGACAGGTAAAATGCAGTACTGGTCAGATACAAAGTAAAACTCTACCATTCATTATTTGCACAAGCATTTTAATCTCAACCTAACAAGAAGACCATTAATGCACCAATGTGACTTTTGTTCATGGCCTTTCTGAATAAATATACCCCAAGATACCATTAGTCCGGCACTAAATTAGCAATCTCACTCAGAGAGGTCACAGATTAACACAGTTGAAAATGGAAAGTATCATATTGGCACATATGGAGTTGTTTTTCTGAGGCTGGGGATAAGGCCTATTATTATGGCAGAGTGCTTTACAGTGCAGCTGTCTGTACAGTAAATGGTGCAGCAGAAATTTTATGTAATTTTGCTAAGGTCTGAAATGAGAGATTGTTCCGTGGCCTGCGTTCAAATTGCTCATGATTGCAAGAAAACAATGTTATTAATACAGCAGTAAATGTGCCCACATATAGTGCTGCGGCATTAAGATGCATTTTAAAGGATTTTGTACATTGCATGATTAGCAGATACTCTGGCATCTCTAATCCTTACCCCACATAACAGAGCACAATACTGCATAATGAAAACTACACAAATCCATTTTAACCACAAATTATGGTACGCCAGTTGCATTGCAAATAACTATAATCAAATTGATTGCGATAAATTAAACATGTTAAAGAAAGTAAAAAAAATTGCAGCTCATATGGAGCTCCATTTGAAAATATTTTGACATTAATAAAAGTAATGAAAGTAACACTGTAAATTTCACCTTACTTGATTGCTTTCCATACCCATTCTGTTAATGTCAAGATTGTGTCCCAAGATATATTCATTACCATTCACTTATGTTACACTTATTAGTAACATCTTGCAGCTGTTAAAAATAGTAGCTCTGCTGTTAAATCTCTTCATTACCGTACCCACTCTCGCAAACCTCTAATCACCTCCAGTGGCTAATGTCTATTGGCACTACTGTATTTTTATCTGCATATGTTATTGAGTCATATTACAAAGAAATATTTCATTATACGTAAATGAAGAAACATTTTTTATCTTTTCAGTTATCATGATTTGTACATAGTTTAATGAGAGTTGCAGAATAAGGAAACAATTAAACCCACTTTGGAACACATTGGCATTTGGTTTGCAATCCTCAAGACATTGTATGTTATACAAAATGTTTTTGCCCCATGTCTATTCTAGTAGTGATCATCTGAGGATAATTGTTAAATTATTCTGATGTGATACCATCAAGCTTAACTAGGAACATTTGCTTGCTTCACAAGTGAAATATGATACATTTTATTGAACAATTCCACAGTTTAATGATCAAATAAATTCAATGTGACGCTTGAGCTCGCTATCTGACATATGCATAATGATGTTCAGGACGTGACACAACATTAGAGAGTTCTGCACCATAATTTCTAATGGAACTAATAGCTTGAATATGTCTGTGGGAGAGTTTTTAACATTAGCTACAAAGTAAAAGTGAAGTTCATCTTAATCAGAAAATAATCTTGACAAGCAACAAAAACTTGATTGTGAAAACCTGGCGATGCTATTATAGATATAGGATTGAAGCATGCCAATACATGTTGGATAATCCATGCTGAGGAATTAATGATAATGATAATTAATCCTATAACAACAGAGGCTCAAGCGAATGAGCTACATTGTCTTTGAACCCAGAAAGTTATTAGATGATTTATTAAAATAGGAAATAGTGAGGATAGTAGCCATCTGCATGAAGATATAGGCAGAATGGTAAAATGGGCAGACACATGGCAGATGAAATTTAATGTGGAGAAATGTAAGGTGATGCATTTTGGGAGGAGAAATGAGGGGAGGCAATATAGACTAGATGGTACAATTTTAAGGGATGTGAAAGAACAGAGTCCTGGGGGTTTGTGTAAGTGATTCTTTGAAGGTGGCAGGACAGGTAGACAAGGCTGTTAAAAAAAAGCATACAGGATACTAAGCTTTATAAATAGGGGCATAGAGTACAAAAGTCAGGAAGTTCTGATTAACCTCTACAAAACTTTGGTTAGGCCTCAGCTAGTGTACTGTGTTCAATTCTGGTCACCGCACTTTAGGAAGGATATTAAGGCATTGGAAAGGGTGCAGGTGAGATTTACCAGAATGGTATCAGGAATGAGGGACTTCAGTTATGAAGAAAGGCTAGAGAGGCTAGGTTTATTCTCATTGGAGCAGAGAAGGTTACGAGGAGACCTAATAGAGGTTTTCAAGATCATAAGGGGATTCGACAGAGTAAACAGGGAAAAACCACTGGTGGGTGTGTCAGTGACTCGAGGTCACCAATTTAAAATAGTTTCTAAAAGAAGCAGAGGGGAGTTGAGGAGAATTTTTTTCACTCAGCGAGTTGTTCAAATCTGGAATGCATTGCCTGAAAGGGTGGTGAAGGCCGATTCGATAACAACTTTTAAAAGAGAGGTAGATAGTTATTTGAAGAGGATGGGTTTGCACAGTTATGGGGAGAGAGCTGGGGAGTGGGATTGAATTGCTCTTTTCACAGACTTGATGGGCCGAATGGCCTCCTTTTGTGCCATAAGATTGTATGAATTCTATGATTTCTACAGACATTGGTTAGAATGTGGAATTCTCTGACCCAAACCAAAATGTAAATATTGTCCATAAACTCCTTTCAAAAAGGGAATTAGATGAATGTTTATAGAGGAGAATTATTAATGAATGCATGTAGCAAGCTATAGAGTGATATTAGAACATTAGGTGGCTCACATAGAAAAAATAATTCCCAAAACAGACTGGTTTTATTTGTAGGCTTTCCGGTACCCAAGTGCTGAGACATGCCGCATGCACATCACCATTCTTAAGAGTATCCAAACAAGACTAAGAGATCCACATATGTAAGCCATCTACAGGTGGACATTTTTCTACATCCGGAATGGAATAGATACTTTCTCCCTTGAGTGACACAACTTGCTTACCTAATTCCTGAGTATTAAGCATACGTTTGAGAGAGCCAAGGCTTGGGGACCGCAGAGTGTGCTTTGAGGTACTGTAGCTAAAACTGCAGAGCTTATCATTGTCTGGCAACTTCACACTATTTGTCCAGGTGTGACTACGCTATCTCTTCGAGCTATGAATGCCCCTTAATTTTCCAATCAATACCTTCAAAGTACCCTCTCAAGCTGTGCAGAAATATGATACCATAATCGGTGGTAACCACGTCATATGTCAATGAGTAGTCCAGTATTGAGGAGGATGAGTGTAGAAATCCATAGATAATATACATGAAACAGCACAATCTCATCTGCAAACAGAAACACTACAATTCTGCTGAAGATGCCTGGAACAGACAAGTAATATATTTTTGATGAATATATTAAAAAAGATAAGATTCAATGGAAGGTCGAGAGGAGTATGTTGATTCCTGAATACAATTCAAGATTTGACAGGCACTTCCATTGCTTCCAGCTTTTTGATGGGACACTTGGTCAAAAGCCTTATGGAAATTGATGAATTCAACATAGGTTGTTTTCTTTGAAGCCATACAATGTTCCACAATCTCATATACAACAATAACAGCTTGCATTTATACAGCACCCTTCATGCTAGGTAGCATCTCAAAGCACTGAGTACAGAATCATAAACAACAACAGCAAAAGTATATTTGTATAGTGTAAAAACTTGTATAAACATAGAGATATAAAGTCACATATAAATCAGATTTGCGCATTCCTCATGAGAATGGAATCCAACCTTGCTGATTACACCGTAGGCCACTAATGTATCTCATATATTGTAATGGTCTATGATTTTATAATGGATAACTGAAGTTGAACATAATATATCATGATTTATCTTTCCCAATAGTTTCTGATGAGATCCTGGTTTTAAATTCCTAACCAAATGTTGTGTTAATTGCAGCATTATATTTCTCCATCAGGTTTAACTGTGGGCGTTGTATAATCTTTCAGGCCTGCAGGTTTGATAATTGACTGTCCCATCTAAATTCTCTGTTAGTTTCATGTTATTGCTTTCAGAATGTCTAGTCTACAGAAGGTTGCTGTGATTTATCTTATTCTAAGGTCTCCTACTTCTACTGCGGCTGTGTCAAGAAATCACTTGCTGACAGTCTCAGGGTAAACCGATCAGATTCTGAGCTATAAATATCAAATGCTTCTGAGAAAGTACAGCTTTGGACATTGAAAACCCATGTTTTATGTTGTAAGATTCACATTGGTTTGAAGGTAAGGGTTGAATGTCATGAGCAGGGAGTTGTGATATTTACGAATGACAGTTTGTACGGGCTGCACATAAGAAATGGCAGAGGAAGGTAACAGGTAGTATCCTGCAGCTGAGTGCAGAAGCATAAACAGAGATGTCGGTATGGAAGGAAGCCATTTACCCTTAGAACTGATGCTGCTCCTCACTCAGCCACTGGAAGATCGTACCCAAATCCTTGTCTTTCCCTGTGTGCTCTCCCCATCCCCACCCCTCTTCTTACCTCCCAGTTCCTTGCCCCCCGCCCCCACTACTCTCCGACACCATAAATGTTTCCCTATCACCTGGTACCATTCCCATTCCCCTCAAAACAGCCACAATAACCCCCAATCTGAAGAAACCTTTCCTGGACAAATCCCTGCTCTCCAATTACCAGCCCATCTCCAACCTACCTTTCCTGTCCAAGGTGCTTGAAAGAGTGCTTGCTTCACAGCATCACTCTTTCCTCTCCTCCCACTCCTTCCACAAGTCCCTCCAGCACAGAGACTGCTCTGGTTAAGGACACAAATTACATCCTGTCTATCTGTGACCAGGCTCCCTCTGTTTCCTTGTCCTCCTCAAACCCTCTGCCGCCTTTGACACTATGGACCGCTCAATCCTCCAATGCCTCTCCTCTCACCTTAACCTTCAAGGTTTGGTCCTTGACTGGTTCAGGTCCTATCTCTCACACTGTCTCCACTTTGCCCACGCCAACAATTTCTCTTCCAGTCCTCGTACTATCTTGTGCAGTTTTCCTCAGGGCTCTATCCTCAGTCCCCTCCTCTTCAACCTCTGCATGCTCCCAATGGTGACCTCATCCGCAAACATGGGTTAAGTTTCCAATTGTACGCGGATAACACCCAACTGTTTCTCTCTGCCTACACCCTCAATTCCAGGACTACTGACTTACTGACAGACTGCCTATCTGACATCAAGTCCTGGATGAGAGACAACTTGCTACAGCTGAAAATCAGCAAGATCAAGACAAGCTGCTTCACACTTCAAGTATTGACAACATCAGCATCCATGGATGCACACTCCACCTGATCAAGCCAGTCAGGAACCTGAGTGTCTTGTTTGACCCTGAACTTCTATTCTCCCCCATATCCATGCCATGACCAGCATTGCCTTTCACTACCTCCGTAACATCACCCATCTCCCTCACTGCCTCCCACCCATCAGACTGCTGAAACCTTTACATACGCATTTGTCAACTCGAGGCTCGAATAACTCCCTCCTTGTTGGCCGCCCCAACTCTTAGATCATCCAAAACTGTAGCTTGTGTCATCTCCCGCACCCTGCTCTGCAAACCCATCACCCCAATCTTGCCCAGCTCCACTGGCTCCCCATCTTTCAGAGAATCAAATTTAAGATCCCTGTACTCACCTTCAAGGCCCTTCATGTCCTTGCCACCTGTGAGAACTCTATCTCACAATCCCTTCGCCTTGCTCTCTCCCATGCCTGTTTGAAGGCCAGTCTCAAGACCCTCCTTTTTGACTGTGCCGTTGGCCACCATCCTACCTCTCTGCCCGCACACCGCCGCGCCCCCCTCCTCCACCCGCCCCCTCCCCTATGCTCGGATCCTGATCCCTGATTGTTCAGTGCGTTAGGAAACCCTCCCGATGTGAAATGTGCTCTACAAATGTAATTTTGTTGTTGTTGTCTTTTTATATTCTTTCTATTCATATATTTAGCCAATTCCCTTTCAAATGTTGATACAATCTTAACTTCAATAGCCAGTTATGGGGAAAACGCACCACATTTTAATAACCCGCTTTATGAAAAAATAATTCTAACTCTTAATTCTACTAGTCCATAAGGAAATGTAGTTCTTTATATCCCACCAATGGTCAGAATATAAGAGCATAATTTAGTGAATATCTACATGCTAGATATTAGGCTATGCAAACCTGAAATCCCTATCGTTTCTTACCACCACTCGCTCCGCATCCCCTAGTGGATCAAGTCCAATATCCTCTTGTATTTAAATCTCTCCACAGTCTCTCCTCGCCGTGAGCCCTTTGCTCAGCTTGTCTCATGGTCTTTGTGCACGTGTAGTGCAAGGCAGTTTGTCTGGCAGTCACATATATCTTTAGCCCATTTTATACCAGCTGTGGATTGTTGGTTTAGCACATTAGAAAATAAAGATGGGCCAAGTTAATCAGGCAGGCTGGTTCTGTTTCCATGCTGTACAGTTTATGTCTGTGTCGTTGATTAAACGCTGGCACATTTCCTGTGTGCAGTACAAATATTTCACTAGTCAGAGCTCTATGACCCCAATCAGGCACACCTAGGACTTAATCTCAATTAATGCAGTACAGATGAATCAGTTCCTTCTGGCCTTACTGTGAAGGGTTCTTTCATAGAATCAGTTTACCTAAAAAAAACTTTGAACGATTCTTTACTTCCTGCACCAACAAATAAACTTCAAAGCTTCAAACAATGTTTCACGTTGTTCAAAAAATAATCCAGACAAAGTTGAGGTTCTATATAATAATCGATCAGTAATTAAAGTTCAGTAATTGTTTTTAATTAAGATGTGCAGGTTTCCATCCAGTAACTGGAAGTATATCTCACACATTCCTACATCAAGAATTCCTTAAATAAAAGCAATGAAGAAAAATAAATACCATAAATCCACCCAAATATTAGTACATAATCGCTAACAACAAGTTCAACCTACATAGTGCCTTTTACATTGTTAGACATCTCAAAATTAGGACAGAGTAGGGGTCTGAGCAGGGAAGGAATATAACAGTAATTCAGTATAACAATAATGAACATTTATTTTGAAACTCAACAGCTGGTGTGAGACTACTATACTCATCATAACACCCCTAGGTTTGATGTTTATTGAATGCATTGTAGCTATACCTATAACTTTCATTGTTATTTTGTATTATCTTTCACTCAAACCTTTTAATACCAAAATAACTGAATTATACTGGTAATGGAATGAGCACACATTAGGAATCACTATTGGGCTTGATTAGTAATGCTACGCGATATAATTGAAATTGAATTGGAAATATGTGTTCCTTAGGATTTGCTCATCAATTTCAAGTTGATGTTCCAGATTATATAAAGTATTATGTCGTCCACCTAATCCTAAAAAACACATTGCAATGGAAGTGTTTCTAAAAACACATTTATAAAATGAACAATAAATGATTCCACATCTATTACGCCCAGCACCACAAGATCGCAAAATTGGTTTGAATCAAGAGGCATTTTGGTCCAACTGATCTAAACCCTTCAGAAGCAACCTACTATTATCCAAACACAGCAACAAGCTGTTTTTTAAAAAAAATTAATCCAGTCTTCTTAACCTCAACACCCCTTCTTGACAACTTGTTCCAGTTGTTAAATACCATCTGATGAGAAAACAAATAGATAAAAGCAATTTATTGGGGTTGTTAAATTATAGTACCCTTGAGGCACCCCAATTAATACCTCCATCCAGATTGATCTACCTCCCCTAACAGAAATCCTCTTTTTTCCTTCCCTTAACCCAATTCTGAATCGGTGTCCGTGTTTTGTCATTGATACTCAGTAACCACAATTTGTGAAGGATCTTTCAGGTGGTACTATGTTGAATGTATTTTGCAAGTCTACATATTCAACATCAAATAACACCAACATAGAAAATCAGCTCATCAGTTTACTGGCAACATGGAAAATAATTTATATTGCATTTCCCTCAGCCAACAATTGTTTAGTCATTACTCAATATTTCAGAAACTTATGAATGTACTGAACCTAAAACCTGTTGGAAAATTAATTTGTCACCAGTTTATTGAAACCCACTATGGACTCTGTCTCTGACACCTTACAATGCAAGGCATTCTAAGTCTCAACAACACTTCTAAAATGGCTTCTGCTTGCCTTCTGTTCACTGCCCATTTACTTTTCCTTGTCTTTTTGGCCTCCGCAGATGAATGACATTCTTCCAGCTTTATCACACAGACCAAATATATAGCCGAAAGCACCGAGAAGTGCTTGAGGCAAGGGAAAGTGAAATAGAAAGAGGAGCCATGATTTCCAACAACACTTACATGATGCAAATGCTGTGTGCAATGAAAATATCCGATGAATGAAATGGCTGTTTCTCAATTATATGTTTTCTTCTGCATGAGTTAGAAAAGTAACATTTATCAACGCATAAATAGAAAGTCTGAAAATTGGTCAATTTTGCTTCTAGTTTCAAAACACAACAATGTTCAGCTGTTTAAGAAAAAAGGTTAAATAAAGGGAACTGCTCCATGCTCTGCTCACTGATATATTAGATAGAAAAAAGAATTGTCGGTTCTCTGCAAACTAAAACCTCCTTGTTCAGAGAATTATTCTAATTTTCGAGATATGGAACAGAAATGAATCAAGTCTAAGCTCTTCAAAGCTAACAATCCCCAAAAATAAAAATATATTCTAATATTACTAATTGAACATTTCCTATGGAATTTTTTTATGACACAAGTCAGTCACGTCACAAATGGTAACAAAATGAATAGCAAAAATACCCATTTTATCAGAACATATTCTTGGATTAAACATCTCTTGTTGCTTTGCTTGCAACAACAACAACTTGCATTTATATAGCATCCTCCACACTGGGAGCATCTCAGAGCGCTTAGCAATGGCGGAGTCCGAGCTCGAGCCCGAGCCCGAGCCGGGATGAGGGTGAATGTGACTGTAAGCGCAGTCGAGCAAAAGGTCTTCAGACGCGACTTAAAGATGGGAAATGAGGGGCTGAGGCAAATGGGGTTGAGGGAGGGAGTTCCAAACTTTTGTGGCCTAGTGGCTGAAAGCATGGCCGCTGATGGTGGAACAACAACAACAACAACAACAATTTACATTTATAGAGCAGAAGATTTGAGGGACAAGGAGGAGGCTGGACCCGGTAGAGCAGAGGCAATGGGTACTGCTGTGAGGAGAGAGGATGTTAGAGACTTAGGGGGATGCCGAGGAGTGGAGGGATTTAAACACAATATATATAGGGATTAAGGGGTATGGGGATAAGGCAGGTAGCTGGAGTTAGAGTAGAATATCAGCCATGATTGAATGGCGGGGCAGGCTCAATGGGCTGAATGGCCTACTCCTGCTCCTATTTCTTATGTTCTTATGTTCTTACAAGTGTGAGGATCTTAAATTCGATCCGTTCTGGGAACAGGAGGTTTACCAATAACAACAAGAACAACAAAATGTATGTAGGCACCTTTCACAGCAAATAAATATATTGCTTGCAGTAATGAAGACATGGTTGGAAGGTTAATTTCATAGATTAATTTACATGAAAGCATCAATTAATATTAGGTTGATTCTAAAATTAGTTGTCTTTAAATGAAATACTATTGCAATGGTACAATTGCATTATGTATAACTTTATGGCAGATATTCAGACATTATGGAGTGAAAATTGTCATGGTCCTTAAAAGATTTGATGCTAATACATTAAATCTGTTAAGTGAATTGCATTTTCCTGTCAAATCCTAGCTGTGAATGTAAAAGTACCTTCCCTTCTCTGCTCTACAAAGTGCTTTGAGACGTCCTACCAATGTGAAAGGACATTGGTAGGACATGTCAGTCCTACCAATGCGTAACAACAACAACAACAAAATTACACTTATAAAGCACCTTTCCCGTCAGGGGGACGCCCCAAGGCGCTGAAAATAAATTAAAATACGGTTGTTGTTGACTTCCACATAATGTTTGTGCCCGAAACAAGTCCCAAGATTTCAGCATTGTCATTCTTGTTGCTGACTGAAATTTGACTGCAATTCCTTGCCATCTATTCCAGTCATTGAATTTACCTTTGGAATAATGAAAAACAGGATGGCAATTTGTAACAGGCTTGGAATTACAAGTTGGCATGCTGATGATACAGGAACAGAATAACTCAAATGAGGTAAATCGGCTGAAGGGGAAGAATCAGATTACTTTGGATTGGGGTGGGTTATTCAGGGTGGGGGTAAACAGTAAGCAATAAATGACAGATTGAACACACTATGAAACGCTGATAAATTCAATGATACAATTTCACTACGTGAAAGATCCTTCACAAATTGTGGCTGCTGCATACCAATGGGAAACTGAGAGGGGTGAGGAGGGAAAAGGTGACTGAAAGTGTGGCCAAATACATTGTTTAGGATGCACCTTGAAAGAGGGGAGGGCAGAGACATAGTTAAAGCTTGAGACAACACTACACGGTCACAAAACATTCACCATACTTGAGTCTTGCTAAGCGATCACAGGGACTCTTCCAAAAAAACTGTGCACAACCTTTGTGTGTGAAGAAATGTACTATAAACAACAGAACTTTGTTTTGTATCAGGAGAAAGGAAAAATGGAAAAGTAAATACAGTATTGTACGATGTTTTTGTTTTAGATTTCTGTTGTACAGAATTTTTTATATTTATAAAAATACATATATATTTTCCTCAAAAAATGATTAGAGCTGATCCACCACAAGTAGATGCTGGAAATATCCAAGTTTGTTGCATATTGTATATTACTTTAAGGACCACATTGAATATAGATGTTGCAAGGACAAATGGATTCTGGGAATGTGACTGAGCAATTTGAAAGGGAAAAAACCCCGCAAAATACTACACATGCTGGAGTTGCAATACCTGTCCTTTTACCTCTTCCCAGACCATTGTCCAAGGCCTCAAGCACAGTTTTATATGAGTTAGCGATTTACATTTACTACCACCAATGTAGTATTTTGCATCCGCTACTTGCAATGTTGTCTCCTCTACAATGGAGAGACCAAATGTAGATTGGGTGACTGATTTGCCGAACACCTCCTTTCTGTCCACAAATATAACCCTGATCTACTGGTTTTGTGCCATTTCAACTCTCCTTCCCACTCTGACCTCTCCATCCACGGTCTCCTTCGCTGTTCCAATGAACCACTGCGCAAGCTCGAAGAACAGCACCTTATCTATTTTCTAGGGATCTTACAGCCCTCTAGCCTCAATACTGATTTCAATAATTTCAGGCCATGACAAGTCACCTTACCCTCTTCTGTGACCATCTGATCTACCTGTTCTTTGGCAATTTCATCCCCCTTTGTTTAATGTTATTAACACCTCATCTCTCTCATTTTGTTGCAATATGCCCCTTTTGTTTCACAACATTAACACCTCTTTAACCCATCATCTCCTGTTCTCTACCCCATTTTATCCTTAGTCATCCTTGCCGTGCTTTTCCCTCTATGTTAGACCTTAAAAGCCTCTTCTTCCCAACATTCTCCAGTTCTGACGAAGGGTCATGGACCTGAAATGTTGACACACTTTTCCTTTCTCCATAGATTCTATCTGACCTCCCGAGGCTCTGGAACTCCCTTCCTCACTCCCTTCATCTCACCCCATCTCTTCCCAGTTTCAGGTCTCAGCTAAAGACCTTTCTCTTCGACCGCGCCTTCAGTCACCTTTCTCCCCCTGCCCCTGGCTCGGCTCTTGGGATCCGTTATTGTGAAGCGCTCTGAGACGCTGTCCGGCGTGGAGGGCACTATATAAATCGAAGTTGTTGTTGTTGTTGAGTGTTCCCAGCGATTTCTGTTTTTGTTTAAGATTTGAAAAGATGTTGATTTGTAAAATTGGAGTTAAAAGACTGAGTAAATCTACATTGTGTTTTGAACTAAATAACATTACATGGTATCAGAAGTGAAATGGAACTTGGAGTGAAATTGACTACAAGATGGAATTTGGATTGAAAAGCAAAATACAGAGACAAACAGAATTAAACATCAAGGTATGTGCAGATACCAAAACCATAGATGTTGGTTAGACGTTCAAGGCACAATTGCAATGGTTTAAAAGAGACTTTAAACATTTTGGATCAGCTGCAAACATAATGAAACTGCCACATGAACAGTATTCTGCAATATTTTTGATTGTAGCAGGCAAAAAATGAAGGGAATTATTTTGCTACCCTAGAAAAAGAGGTGGACATGTCAGTGAATGAGATGATGACTGTTATGATGGAAAGATGCTGTCAAAAAACATAATGTCGTAATTGACACATGTAAGTTTGGAACAAGAAAGCAGGGAACCACTGAATCACTCAATCAGTACTATGTGGTACTGAAATCCCTAAGTAAAACATTGCAACTATGGAACATCAAGAGACAAAATGATACATGGCTAGCTTGTAGTTGGCATAAAAGATACTAGATTAAGAGAACAGCTTTTGGGGAAAAAAAGGGCATATGACATTAGAATCGGCAACGAAGATAATAAGGAATGAGAGGTGACAAGAATAAATATGAGAGACCTGGAGAGAGAAACAGAAATTTTAATAGATTAACTAGCCACCAGGCAAAGTTCGAATGACACAGGTGAAGAGTATCAAATGCGGAGTATATACTCTGCAAGAGAGAGCCCAAACAGATGTGGCAAATGAAGATTAGAATATCATGTCCTGCAGAAGGAAAATAATGTTATTAATGCAAAATATTTGTACTTTATGCATGAATAGACAAGAGAATGTAGAGATATATAATAAATCTGCATTTGATTTAACGCTTTTCACGTCTTCTAGACATCTCAAAGCGTTTCACAGAATATACTGTAAAGTGAATTGACTATATTTGTGGGTGAAAAGCAGCAACTAATTGTGCACAGCAGTGTCCCATAAACAGTTGTGGATTGAAATGAACAATTTAATACTGTTTTTTTTGAAGGGATTATTATTAGGCGTGTGGAGTAAGGAAACATGCCCAACATTTCATCCTTACCAGTTTGGAATCAAATACAGGTCTCACGCTTGTAAGGTGACTGCTCTAACCACTGAGATACAGGGTCCACAAAGTAGTAGGGCACTATTGCATACTGATAGATGGTCATGGAATTACAAGTAGATATGCAAACAGGAACAATCAAACAGAAAATTAATTTCTTATCATGTTTCAGCATGTTCCTTAAAAACTGCAAAGGAGGTGGTGGGATCTGAAGAGGAAAATTATTGGGGAATGTTATACAATTATGCACAAGAGAGAAAATCTTCCAACACAGTGGATGATGATAGACACATTTCCTCGAACTGAAAGTTTTGGGAACTATAATTCAAATACAAGAAAAACATAATTGACCTCACCAGAGCTGCATTCTATTTAACCTCAAAATTATATACAGCAGGTATAAAGCACAGGAGCAAAGTCAAACAGAAAGAACAGAGTAGAAGAGGTCAAATAACCTGAGGAGAATCAGAATTGGGCAAATTAAATCTGGGGAATATGAATGGAGTGAGCTCAGATATAGAATCCAGCGAAAATGAGCAATAAGTTCAGAGACCTGGAGAGAGAAGCAATGGAACTCATCAAGAGCATACACACAAAAGAAAATGAAAATAATGAGTGGATGGTATATTCATGGAGTAAACAAGTAAGGAAAGTAATTCAGTGCAAATTAGATACAGGAGCACAGCCGAGTGTAATGGGATGGGAAGAATATATAAAATTAGGAGAACTAAATAAGGAAAAAATGGAGACAGGGAATGTAAGATAATGGTGTATAACCTTGATTCAGCCATCAAGTTGATTACCAGAGGCAATGAAAAAAAGACTGAAATAAAAATTTAGACCACAGGTACACAGACAAAGAAATTGAAAGAAACAAGGGCAAGAGCCACACAAGGAAAAACCTTTCGAAAAAGAAGAAAGCTTCTAAAAACAGAAGGCTGGATCAATAATAAAAATTGGGGGGGAAAGATAAGACCCCCACATCCTATTGGATAAAAGATGAAAATGGAAAGATATATAGATCTATAGATATGGGAGATCAAACAAAGAACACTAAAGAAAATACAGTAGAAAAAGGAAAAGTAGAAGGTGGAGCAAAGCATGCCAGAAACTATGAGAATGACCAGATGCCGAAGAGAAATAAAAAGACTACAAAGAATTTAAATAAGATTTAAACAAAGAAGAGTAAAAGATGGAAGATGTTGCATTTTTTGCCGATCTAAGTGACAATTGAATATGGATAATGCAAGGATAAAAGGATTCTAGGAAAGTGACTGGGCAAATTTGAAAGTAGTTGATTTGTAAATTTGGAATTAAAGCATCGAGTGAATCTACATTGTGTTTTGGATTAAATAACATTACAAAATATTACTGAAAGTGTGTTTCAATAAATTATTTAAAATATATATATTTGAATATCTAGTCACGTGAAAAGCTCTTTGAGTACAATATTAACTATTGACCTCAGCTAACAGCACATGTAGAGACCTCTGATACTATGCGTTGATAATAATTTGTGAATTATTGGTGAATTGATTATTGGTGAATTGATTCACCAGCAATTGCAAAATACAAATTAGACTTCTCGTTCCACCCTGCTAACATGGCTCCCAGCAGTACAAATACAGAAACATTCACATACAAACATTCACTGACCCCATACAGGCTAATGTCTCTCAATATAATAATAATAATCCTTGCATTTGATATAGTGCTTTTCACATCTCCTAGCCATCTCAAAACGCTTCACAGAATATACTGTAAAGTAAATTGACTATATATTTGAGGGCAAATTGCGGCAGCCAATTACGCATAACAGTGTCCCACAAACAGTTGTGGATTAAAATGACCAATTTATTTTTGTATTTTTCAAGTGATTATTAGGCGAGTGGAGTAAGAAATCTTGCCCAAGGATTCGCCCTGCTTGGAATTGAACCCAGGTCTCCCACTTGCAAAGCGAGTGCTCTAACCACTGAGCTACAGGACTCCAATGTAGTCCATTTGTATCTACAGGACTCCAATATATCCATGTTTGGGCACAATGTCCTCCCATTTGCGCATTACAATTAAAACCAGAAGGTGCAATGCAATCATTGTGAAGTCAGATAAGATAGCACTGCATACTAAACTACCTCAGCATTCTGAAAACATTTAATATTAGAAATCCTAAAGACCTCTGTAGAATATTTAAGCAGTGCTTTGTTCTTGAAGTCTCAGAAAATTGCACAGTAAAACAGTTCAAGTCAACACTGTTTCTAACCAACCAGGAAAAGGACAATTCAAACACCTTTAGAGACAGAATATAAGATTATTCACATAGACACAGACTTACAGCCTGTAACCATACTATTCAGCTTAAATAGGCTATGTCAGTGTTCATATTCCACGAGAATCTAGTTGCCAGAGCACTTTATAATAAACTATACCATTCAATACCATTTATTACATAATAATCCTTGCATTTGATATAGAGTCTTAACATGTTGTCAAGGAAAAGCATCAAAGTGCTTTACAGGATATTACCGTAAAGACCAGGGCTTGTGTATGTGTCATGTGTTTTTTTTTACTTTTAAGTGGATGTTTTGTAGCGCCTTCTTGGGCATTTTACAGCACCTTCTAAACTTTTTTCTTTTAATATTTCTTTAATAATATAATGATAATCCTTGCATTTGATATAGTGCTTTTTCACGTCTTTGAGATATCTCAAAGCGCTTCACAGAATATACTGTATGGTGAATTGACTGTTTAATTTGTGGGTGAAACGTGGCAGTCAATTGTACAGGGCAATGTCCCACAAATAGTTGTGGAATGAGTGACCAATTCTTTATAAAATAAATTATTATCCCTGGAAAAGTTATCTGCCTAACAACTGTAGTCTTACTTACTGCTGGGTAAACAGAGGCGTGTGGAGTAAGAAAGCTTGCGTTACATTTTGTCCTATTTTCCCAGCGTTGATCTGCTAAGGAAGTGTGACATTCCACAGCACACTGTTACAAAACACTGTATTTTTCACTCTCGTGAAAAACTATTTTACATGAGAATTTTGACCCTTCCCACACCGGGCGCGTGAGAATGATCACCTTACTGGTAACGAATTGCTGATAAAATACATCAAACTGACGGCTTTAAAATTACCTTGCTTGCTGGATAGGCATGTCTGCTATTAAAGTGAAGAATGCAGTGCTGGAGAATGAAACAGTATTTCTATTTTCAATCAGTGAGCGCCCTAACCAGGTAACATCTGCAGCAAATGCAAGGCAGAGCATCACATTAACCTGATAGCATGGCAAAACCCACCTAATAGTACCAGCAGGTTAAATATGTTCCATGCAATCACACTCCTACATCTCACCTAAACAAATGCTATACATACAGCAAAACAACACAATATTAAACCTCGGCAATACTACTCTCTGCTACAGGTAATCTGGGACTTTTGGACAACTGGTAGCTCAATGATGCATGTACCCTATTATATTGCCTCCACTGACAGCCCTAACGTTTGCAGCAGAACTATTTTGCTGCTCTCTGTAAAAATACGGAGATCTGTCTGAAGAATCACTGACTCCAGAGGCAGCATATACCTTGCAGTGATATTACTGCTGTCCCTGGCACACCAAGCTACCATTAATGTCCTGGATGCAAACCACAATGTATAGGCTTATGGTGTGTTTTTCCAATTGCTAGTTTGCACAAGACCGAAATTCGACTTAATCTCAGTCTATATGATTGTTTTACCTTAAAAATCATCATCATATACATTTGTGGAACGTTGGTAAATTCAGTCCTAATTTGGGGAGCTGGATCTTTTTCCAATTAAGCCAAAGTAGATTTTTAGAAAAAAGAACTTCCCAAATTCAAATTAAATTTAAGAATTGTGAACAATTTAAAACTTTTAAGATAACATAATCTTATAGGCTAGACTAGGTGTAAAGTGCTCAGAGACCAGCATGAAGACCAGCATTTATCATATTAAGTATATGAATGCAAGTTCTTTTAATTTCAAAGCATACTTCAAGAGGAATTAAATAGCTTTCCATTGAAGATTCAATTGAGGTGTATCAGAGATAGATTAAGCCTCATTACATATGCTTGTCTGGGTGATATCTGACAGAATGAGAGCAGGGAACAGCTTTGTCTTATTATAAGAGATGGGTGTAGCCATGAGTTATGCTTTTTTTTATTCTGGGACCAGCTATACACTTCTATATTCTCACTCATATTTATTTAGTTGGCAAATAATACAACATTGAAATGTGGAATTAATTTTTGGGGTGGCTTTTAATTATAATAACCCTTGCATTTGATATGGTGCCTTTCAAGTTAGGAGAACATCACAAAACTTCACAGGATTTTCCACAAAGCAGTGTATTTTGTAGGCAAATGTAACATTCTATCTTCTATCTATATATACTAATAAAATGACCATGTCTGCCTGTCTACATGTGCCTCAAGAAGGATCTCAATAACCGATTAACAGAGAAACATGATTTATACCTCACCAGAAGTATTGCATTCCTCCCCCACATCCGTGCCTTGACCGGCACCGCTTATTTCCACCTGCGCAATATTGCCAGGCTCCGCAATTATCTTACCCCCCATGCTGCCGAAACACTCGTGCACGCATACATCACCTCAAGGCTGGACTACGGAAACTCTCTCCTCGTCGGCCTCCCCAGCTCCTCCATTCACAGGCTGCAGGTCATCCAAAACTCTGCAGCCCGTGTATTATCCCGCACCCGCCTTCGCGACCATATAACCCCCACCCTCGCCCGTCTCCACTGGCTCCCCATCCTCCAGAGGATCGAATTCAAGATCCTCGTCCTCACCTTCAAGGCTGTACATGGCCTTGCCCCGCCCTACTTAACCAATTTACTCTCCCCCTACAAGCCAACCCGGACCCTCCGTTCAGCAGGACTTGGCCTGCTCCAAGCCCCCCGCCCGAACCGCCCCACCATCGGAGGCATGGCCTTCAGTTTTTCTGCTCCGACCCTATGGAATTCCATCCCCCAATCCCTCCGTCTCGTTTCTTCCCTTTCCTCTTTCAAGGCCGGTTTGAAGACTGTCCTCTTCGACCGTGCCTTTTGTTCCACCCAGAATTTTTCGACCTCCCCTACGTGTTTCACCCCTCCCCGTACACTCCCCTCCCAGCTCGGGTCACACGCCTCCTGTGCAGCGCCTTGGGACGTCCTCCCGACGTGAGAGGTGCTTTATAAGTGTAATTTGTTGTTGTTGTAATGCATACAGTTATGGGCACCACACCTCATGAAAGATATATTGGACCTAGAGGGGTGCAGGGCAGGTTCACCAGTATGTTACCAGGCCTAAAAGGATTACTTTAATGAGGAAAGGCTGGGTAAACTAAAATTATTGATATTAATATTAACTTATTAACATTAATAAATTAAGGAGTTGTATTCTCTTGAGTTTAAAAGGTTGAGGGGTGATTTGATCATAAGTTTTGACCTAAAATATATTTCAGTTTTGAGTTTTCTCACTCCAGTTATACCTGGTGTCCGCAGAATCAAAGTAGTGCTCCATCCCAGAGGATCTCCTGTGGAGCTCCTGTGGCTCAGTGGTTAGAGCACTTGTCTTGCAAGCTGGGGAAACCAAGCTGGGGAGACCTGTGTTCGAATCCAGGCAGGTCAGGGCGAAACCTTGGGCAAGTTTCCTTACTCCACACGCCTAATAATAATCCCTCCAAAAAAACACAATAATAAAATTGGTCATTTCAATCCACGACTGTGTGTGGGACACTGCTGTGCGCAATTGGCTGCCGCGATTCGCCCACAAATATATACAGTCAATTCACTTTACAGTATATTCTGTGAAGCGCTTTGGGATGTTGATAAGATGTGGAAAGCGCTATATCAAATGCAAGGATGATTATTATTATTATTATTATTATCTACATATGTAAGCAGGCCCTGCAGTTACACGTGGTGGACGCACTGGTAGTGCTGTGGTATTGTGCGTCACAGAGCATGCATATAGCCAAGCGATAGCTGGAACAAAATATAGAACACAGATGAAGCCAAGCCGCGGCAACAACAAAATTACATTTTTAAAAGAGCCTTTCAAGTCAGGAAGACATCCCAGTGATTATATATTATACATTTATATTGATCATTATCAAGATGCCTAAGCAAAAAATCTAAACATTGAAGGATAAGTAAGTGTGTCTGTCAGGGTGTCAATCTACATTCCATATTAGTTTCCCTTGGTTGCAAGTGTAGCTGCAACGGATACAGCTACTAACTTATAATTTCAGCGTGATTTGAATTTAGAATGAAGTTTGACTTAAGTGACAGTTATGTTTATTGTGAGGTTGGCATTTGCAGTCAACCGGGTATCTGACACAGGCTTAAGAGTATCGAAACAAAAACAGAAGTTGCTGGGGAAACTCAGCAATTCAGGCAGCATCCATGGAGAAAGGAAAAGGAGTCAACGTTTCGGGTCTACAACCCTTCGTCAGAACTGGGGCTTGTTTGGAGGGAGAGGTTTCTTAAGGACGTTAAAGGGGGAGAGGCAGGACATGGAAGACAAAGGAGAGAAAGAAGACAAAGGAAAAGGAAAAAAAAGAGTGTGTTAACTGATGGGTTGAATATGTGTTAACGACTTCAGGGGGAGAAACAGAAGGGGGTGGGTTTAAACAAAACTGGGGAGAAGAGGTGTTTAGTGGTGATAGAACAAAACACCAGAGAGGCAAGGGGTGTCTGGAGTTATGATTGTGATAGGGGAAATAAAAAGGGGTGGGGGGAGGTGAGAGGTGGGGGGGAAAGCTCCGATGGCCTGAAATGGATATTGAGTCCAGACGGCTAGTGTCCCCAGTAGATAGATGAGGTGTTGTTCCTCAAGCTTTCGCTGTGGGTCACTGGAACAGCGCAAGAGACCATGGATCGAAAGATCAGCCTCTGAATGGGAGCGCAAGTTGAAATGGAGGGAGACTGGAAGATCAGGGTTGACCTTCTGTACAGAGCGAAGATGCTCTGCAAATCGGTCTCCCAATCTGTGCTTAGTCTCCCCAATGTAGAGAAGACCACACCGTGAGCAGCGGATGCAGTATACTACATTGGTGGAAGTACATGTGAACCGCTGTCTCACATGGAAGCTGTGGTTTGGTCCCTGGAGAGGTGAAAGGACAGGTATTATATCTCCTGCGCTGGCACAGGAAGGTGCCAGAGGAAGGAGAGCAGCTGGTGGTGCTGACAGCGGAGTGGACCAAAGAATCCCAGAGGGAGCAGTCCCTTCTGAATGCGGAGAGGGAAGGGGAATATATCTTTGGTGGATGGGTCACGTTGCAGGTGACGGAAGTTTCTATGGATGATGTATTGAATAGTGAGGCTGGTAGGGTGGTAAGTGAGGACCAAGGGGACCCTATCACGATTCCGCGATGGGGGGGAAGGGGTGAGGGCAGAGGTGCAGGAAATGGGACGGACATGGTCAAGGGCCTTTGCTACCATGGTTGGTGGGAATCCTCGGTCGAGGAAAAATGCAGACATCTCAGTCGCTCTGGTATGAAATGTTGCATCGTCAGAGCAGATGCGGCGGAGGCAGAGGAACTGGGAAAAGGAGATGGCATCTTTGCAAGAGGCTGGGTGGGATGAGGTGTAGTGAAGACAACTGTGGGAGTTGGTGGATTTGTAAAAGATGTCTGTGGACAGGCAGTTGCCTGATGTAGAGATGGTGAAGTCGAGGAAGGGAAGGCAAGTATCAAAGATGGTCCATGTAAATTTTATGGAGGGGTGGAAGGTGGAGGCAAAGTTTACAAATGCCTCTAGCTCACTGTGAGAGCAGGAAGCAGCCACGACACAGTCATCAATGTACCTGAGGAACAGGTCGGGGAGCGGGCCTGAGAAGGACCGGAACAAGGAGTGTTCCAAGTGGCCAACAAACAGGCAGGCGTAGCTGGGACCCATGTGGGTTCCCATAGCGACGCCTTTTATCTGGAGGAAGTGGTTGGAGTTAAAAGCGAAGTTATTCAATGTCAGGACAAGTTCAGCCAGGTGGAGGAGGGTGGTGGTGGATGGAGACTTATCTTGTCATCTATCAAGGTGAAAATGGAGGGCCTGCAGGCTGTCCTTGTGGGGGATGGAGGTGTAGAGGGACTGAACGTCCATTGTCAAAAGGAGATGTTCAGGACTGTGGAAACAGAAATTGTCAAAATGTCGGAAGGCGGCCGATGAGTTATGGATATAGAGGGTAGGGATTGGACGAGGGGAGCAAAAATGGAGTCTAGATATGATGAAATTAACTCAGTGGGACACGAGCAGGCTGAGACAGGACAGTCCTTTTTGTGTTTCTTGGAGAGAAAGTATAGGAGCTTTCCCCCCCACAACCGCCTCCCCCCCCTCCTTTTTTTCCCTCATCACAATCAAAACTCCAGACACCCCTTGCATCTCTGGTGTTTTGTTTTTATCACCACTAAACACCTCTTCTTCTCAGTTTCATTTAATCCCACCCCCTTCTGTTTCTCCCCCTAAAGTAGTTAACACATATTCAACCCATCATTTCACACACTCTTTTTTCCTTTTCCTTTGTCTTCCATGTCCTGCCTCTCCCCCTTTAATGTACTTAAGAAACCTCTCCCTCCAAACAAGCCCCAGTTCTGACGAAGGGTTGTAGATGCGAAACATTGACTCCTTTTCCTTTTTCCATGGATGCTGCCTGAACTGCTGAGCTTCCCCAGCAACTTCTGTTTTTGTTTCAGATTCCCAGCATCTGTAGTATTTTGTGTTTTGTTTTAAGAGTATTGATATTGAAACCAGACTGAGGGTTCCACATATGTATGTCATGTACACATGCAAATTTCTGTATTTGAAATGAAATACACACTCTCTTATTGAAGGTTGTAAGAAGAGTTTTAACATCATTATTAAATTATTGGTTGAAACCCCCAAAGTGTAGGTAAAAGAACTGGAACAAACTTGATTGATCTTAGGGAATGCAAGAGAGAGAATTTGAACCAAACAGAATGAGGTCTGTGTGTCTGGGATCTTTCATACATTTGCTGAAGACTTGATCGATAGGTGTTATTCATTCTTTATTTGGAAGAATAGTGTCTTAACAGTCTATCTCAAGTAAATAAAAGGGACATTATGTTGATACAAGACACTCTACAATCAACTATGACCCAAAGGTCAACATTCACAAGACCAGAAATGTGTGGCATCAAGTTAACCTGACATTGTCCTGATTAATTGAACTGTTGGTGCTGAGCAATCTGCTTGGACAAGATCTTGAAAGGATTTTATGATGTGAAGGTTATCAAGAAAGGACAATTAACTGTCGAATTGAACTCTTCATACTTGATATCAGGGATATCCCAAATTCCTGAGATTAAAACCTTGGGGCCAATCCCAACTCTGAACTGCTACAGCCCATCTGATTCAGAAGCCAGAACACAAAGACTTTCATGGAGGATTGATTCAGCACAATTAGTCAAAACATTAAAAAATTAACATTGAGCATGTGAATTATCAACTGAATGTGCAGTGTGGGTTATGGAGGTTGATTGACATGGTCAACAAATCCACTTATGCTATGGCTCACAAGGGTGTACCTTATGTTGGAAGAACTAGAAATAACATTATGTTCACCACATATTTATAGGAGATTGGAAACAAACCCAAATTGTAATAATTTCACACCCACCTTTGCTACAAGCACATTATTTCACCAGTCTCGTTAGAAACTGATTATTCCTTAATGGAAGCCATGAATCACAGATGAATTAATTCCATTCACTTAAACTTAGCCTTTCATGCACACAAGTGAGACTGCTGCACATATATTGTGTGTGCTCAATAAGTTGTCATTCTTATTTCCCTGGCAACCACTGAGGTTGTGAGTATTAGGGAATGGGGAAAGCAATGGAATAAATCAATACGACCATACAAGAGGAAAACTTTAAGGAAAAGAGAAAGATGTTTTAAATAAAACATCTGTAGCTAATCTGGTTCATTACTTAAACAGTGACTTGATGCAGTTCAATTTATTCATTTAATGAACTGACTAATTGAGAATCAGGGATTTCTTATGAGCAACTCCAGCTGAAGCTTCACACACACCTCAGCGGCCTTAGTGATGCAGTAAAATGGTGCTCCAAAGCTCAGCAATAGAGTGATAATATCCATGATTTTCTACACTGCAAAGGTACAATCCTGCTATTCGCTTTGGGGATGGCACAGGGAAAGCCTGAAACAGAGTAATTTATCACAGAGCATCCTGAGCTTTTTCCAGTACTTAGTTTGTTGTCAAATGCCACAAAGCAAGTTCCTTGTCTCCTCGTTAGTTATGGAACAATGCAAAATTGACATTTAAAGAATAATCCTTACTTTTGGTATAGTGTATTTCATCACGATATACTGTACTCCATTTCCCATAGCATAGTGGTTAGTGCACTCACGTCACAAGCGAGAGGCCTGGGGTTTGATTCCTGGGTAGGTTGAGACCCTAGGTAAGTTTCCTTACTCTACATGCTTTTGTTTACTTAGCAATAAGTAGGAAATGCAGTTGTTAGCTGATTCAGAGATTGGTTTCCGGGGATAACAATCCCTAAAAAAAAAAAAAATTTGGTTGCTCAATCCATGCCTGTTTGTGGAACACGCTATGTGCAATTCGGCCACATACCACGTAGTAAATCCACTTTAGAATATATTCTGTGAAGCACTTTTATATGTCTCAATTCTGTGTTTAGGTGCTATATCAAATGCAAAGATTTATATTATATAATTTCATATTGGAAGGTTATCCCTTGGCAGACTATAAAGCACAGTAACTGTTTTGTGGGTGAAGTCCCACAATCGGCCACGTAAATGGAGACAATGCTCTCCATTTAAAAATGAAGAGAACATAAACAACTTAAGTAATGGTTATAGATTCTGACGGTATTCTGAATTTCAGTAGCATGATGGATGACTGTATTTAAAACTCTTAACTAAAGAATTCAAAAATGTCCTAAAAACTCGGCTTGGAGCTACAAATCAAACACAGTGTGGGAAAACAAAGACATAGCTGTGAATATATGAAGAAGCCACCAAACAACCATACTAACCAACAATGCTAACACTAGAAATTGATACAGTGCCTATTTTATTCAAAAGGTCTCAGAGTTTTCTGTAAAGTATATTGACAACAACAACAAAATTGCAATTGTATAGCGCCTTTCACGTAAGGAGGATGTCTCAAGGCACTGGACAGTCATGTGAAGACCAGGACTTTGAATTGAATCCTCTGGGTGGTGGGGAGCCAATGGATTTGGGCGAGGATGGAGGAGATGGAGTCGCGAAGCATGGAGCGGTAGAAGACGTGGGCTGCAGAATTCTGGATTATCTGCAGCCTATGGATGGATAAATTGGGAAGGCTGACAAGCATGGCATTGGCATAGTTGAGCCTTGATGTGATGAAGGCATGCTTGATGGTTTCAGTGACCTGAGGGGTGAGGTATAGGCAGAGTCAGCCAATATTGTGGAGGTGAGGGAAGGCAGAGTGAGTCATGGCTTGGATATGCGGGAGGAAAGGCAATTGAGGATCAAACAAGGCAACTAAGTTCCTAACTGGCTTGGTGAGATTGAGTGTGTGTACAACCATGGAGGTTGATGCTGCCAGTGCCTGATGTGTGAAGGCCTTGGTGCAAGCCAATCAGGAGGGCCTTGGTCTTATTAATGTTCAACTGACCTGGATGAGAAAAAGTTATCTCTCATCCAGGACTTGATATCAAGACAGCAGTGGTCTGGGCTTTACTTTGCATTAGCTTTAATGCCGCAACATAACTGGAAATAAATGCGTAGACAGTCTCTACTGAGTATTTCCAAAAAGATGTGCACAATTTTAATGATCAACCCAGTTAGATAATATAACACTAAGTAATCCAACTGTAGTAAGAAAGAATGTGCTTTTGTATAGCGCCTTAGATGTCCAAATATCTGATAATTTTACAATAATTAACAAGTGTGGCAGCTGACACATCATGTCTTCAATAAATCTGCAGTAAATTGTGCTGCTGTAGAAAACAATCATGTAGAAAAGTAGAATCAACTTTATAAATAAAAGGCTTAAAACATTCTTAACACTGTAATAGAAATTCCTATTTTCACAGTGCAGTGAAAACTGGAAGTGGATTGTTAAGTGCCATTGGCAGAAGAATAACAGATATTATATAATGCTTGTTACTTACATGATCAGAATAAAATAAATCATATGCAAGAACAAGCGCCTACTGCCTAAAGTGTATCCTTACAATATAAAAGTAGTAAACAATTCATCTCAGTAAGTTATCACAGAGCTGGGAGTTGGAAGCAAGAGAAAAGCAAGGCTTCAAGAAGGTATGTAAATGATAAATGTCTGTTGGTGCCTTGAGATAATCATGGGAATGAGTTGTCTAGAATGGTTTGGGAAGATGCGTGCAATGGTTATGATAAGTTTCTGGAGTAGCTTCAGAAGAGGGATACAAGAAAGAGACTTAAAAAGAGTTTAAAAAAAAAGAAAATATAAAAGCTGTAGATCTGAAATAATAAAATTCTGGAAGTGCACAATAAGTCAGTAAGCATCTAATAGAGAAAGAGAAGTTAACATGTTGTGTTAGCCCAGTCACAGGTGGGATAGTAGACCCTAGAAATGTTCCTATGAAACTAAATATTTAGGTTAGCTGAATATTTGACACACTAGGAAACCATCACCATGCTTAAGAATCTCCAAGCTAAACTACTGAGAATCCGTGCAAAATTTAGGATAAACAGAGCTGAACTAAAAAAAACAAAGCCCATAAGAAGTTAAACATTAAAACCACTCATAATAATCTTTGCATTCGATATAGCGCCTTATCACATCATTGAGATGTCTCAAAGCACTTCACACAATATATTGTGAATTGAATTGACTCTATATTTTTTGTGGCAGCCAATTTTACACTGCAGTGGCCCATACAAAGTTGTGGATTGAGGGAGCAAATTATTTTATTTTTGGAGGGATTATTCCCCCCTCCTCCCCCGCCGAAAGCCAACTCCCAATCAAAGTTTTCCCTAATTGCAATACAAACACGAAGTGGCAGTAAATAATAATAATAATAATAATCCTTGCATTTGATATAGCGCTTTTCACATCTTATCGACGTCTCAAAGTGCTTCACAGAATATACTGTAAAGTGAATTGACTGTATATTTGTGGGCAAAATGCAGCAGTCAATTCCACACAGCAGTGTCCCACAAACAGTCATGGATTGAAAATGACCAATTTTTATTATTTTGTTTTTTTGGAGGGATTATTATTAGGCGTGTGGAGTAAGGAAACTTGCCCAAGGTTTCACCCTGATCAGCCTGGATTTGAACACAGGTCTCATGCTTGTAAGGCGAGTGCTCTAACCACTGAGCCACAGGAGCTCCACATGAGCCATTGTGGCATGTAACAACATTCAGTTTAATCTCCAATTAATTTTGTTTTGTAACGTGGTTTGACATATTTATTTCATGAGGAAGGCACCATACAAATACATGTTCTTGCTGAGATATTCTAAAATGCAGCATTGGCAACCTAGAAGGCACTGTACTAATTGTGCTGCAGTACAATTTGTAGCTGAAGTCGTGAGATACCTTTACAAATTTATTTTAAAAGTGCAAAAACATCATAATACTAAATGCCACTTGCAACAGTGTATTGTCTTCCAGCTTTTTGAGAGAGTTTTTGGTCTATTTATTGGCCAAGGACTAGATCAATACGTTTGATAGTGAACTGTTCCTTCTGATAGTGGGATCCAAAATATGGAGGACATAATTTTAAAATTAGAATTAAGATGGTCAGAAACAAGATCAGGAAACATTTCTCTAAATGGATAGCAGAATTGCTATCAACATCTCCATTATTATAGTTTGAGAGTCCCAGGGATGGTAAAAGGTGAACTAGATTGAACTTGGTCTTTTTCGTCCACCAATTGCTAATCAATTGGAGTGTTTAAAATGCCATTAGAGAGATACTGTGTGCAATTGGCTGCTGCATTTCACCCACATATACAGTCAATTCACTTTACAGTACATTCTGCTTTGAGATGTCACAAAGACGCGGTAAGGGACTTTATCAAATTCAAAGATTATTAATAGTAGTACTCAGGAAGTAAATGAATTAAGGGACATGGAGAAAAGGGATTAAAATACAACCATGATCTAATAAACTATTGGAATTGACTGAATCGTTTCTTCCTGTTCCTCTATTTTTTAAATGCTGGCCATGCTACAGAAGTCGTGAATGCAGTAACTTATCAACAACAACAACAACCAACAACTTTGCTTTATATAGCGCCCTCCACGGTGGACGGCGTCTCAGAGCGCTTCACAATGGTGGATCCTGGGACTGAGCCAGAGGCAGGGATAGAAAGGTGACCAAAGGCGCGGTCGAACAGAAAGGTCTTCAGCTGGGACCTGAAACTGAGAAAAGAGGAGGCAAGACGAAGGTAGTGAGGGAGGGAATTTCAGAGCCTCAGGGCATAGTGGCTGAAGGCCCAGCCGCCTAGGGTGGAGCGGAGGATTCGGGGACGTGGAGGAGGCCAAACCTGGTGGAGCGAAGGCAACGGGTGCTGGTTTGAGGAGAGAGGAGGTCAGAGAGGTAGGGCGATGCAGAGGAGTGGAGGGATTTGAAAACAAGAGTGAGGATCTTGAAGTCGATCCTCTCTGCGATAGGGAGCCAGTGAAGTCTGGCAAAGACTGAGGTAATGGGGGAGCGAAGTTTGGTATGCGGGCGATTTGCCAATACCGTATTTTAGAGCCCATTAACAGATAATGAAGTGTTGCAACATTGTGCTAAAGGGCTATACATGATACAAACATAGATTCAGACTGGTCTCACAGATATAGCCAATAATAAGACAAAGGAACAAGAAAGACTTAACAATGAGTAGCGGAGCAGAACAAAATTGGTGTGTAAATATTCATAAATATCTGGCATCCAAGGTGAAAAATGAAGGAAGCAGTTAATGTGTTAAGATAATAAAGTTTGTGTTCACATATGTGGACAGAATAATGTCCAAGAGGAAGATCTTTCTAGGGTTGCACATTATTTCTAGGCTTCCTCATCTGTCACATTCGAAAATATTGCAGACTGCTGTTCCTGTGGCAGTTTCAATGTGTTTGCTGCTAATCCAATTTTTTTTGTCCATTTTCATTCATGACACCATGCAATGTTATTTAATCCAAAACACAATGTAGATTAATTCGGTCCTTTAACTCCAATTTTTACAAATCCACCTTCTTTCAAATCTGCCCAGTCACATTCCCAGAATCCTTTTATCCTTGCTTCATCCATATTCATATTCAATTGCCACTTAGGTCCTTAAAGCAATATACAACAATCTTGTTTAAAGACAGGATGGCATTCAAAACATTTTGAGCAAAAGAGAGAGGTACAGTAGTTTGACTGAGGATTGAACAGCCTGAATGAAACAAAATGGCCAGGAAGGATAAACATGACCCCTAAGATGCAGATAAATCTTTAAAGCGGGACCTTATGCAAAAGCCTGTTTAAATCAATAGTGTTTAAACATGCCAAACACCATAGCTTGGAAGGGTGAGAAATATGTTTTTTGAACTGATGAATGAAGGCTGTGTCATTGCAAGATGCACTGGAAATAGAGAAGAAAACACTCAGAACAACATAGCGCTGAGGTTAGCAATGAAGCAGAAGAAATGAGGGAGTGAGTAGGAAGTACATTTTAAAGAGGGATCATAAATTAAACATAGGGATTCTTTTATGCAATAATCCCAAAATAGTGAAGTACAAAGGCTCAGAATGTTGCAGTACACTGAAGCAGCATAAAACATGAGGTAATAATACTCAAAGATACATTGAACTGAATTCAAATTCATCAAATACTCTCTGCTCCAATTCCGCTCCTAAACATTGTCTTGCAAAAATCAGAGATTTGTACCCTGAGCTTTTCTAAATCGTTACTTCAGCAATTGGAAACAAGGTTAACAGTTTAGCATTAAAAAAAATATTTTAGAAAGTTTCTTTAGTGTTTTCTATACTGTTATTAGTCAGTACAAATATTGATCATTTTTGAAGCGTAGGTGTAGAAAACATCAAGACCTACTGAGTGGCAGGAAGGGATGAGCGGAAAGAGAGGATGTAACAATATCCCACCACTGAATCGTTGCAAGCTTTCAATAAATTAACTTCTTTTTCTGCATATTGGTGTGTATTGCACCACTATGCTTTTTGTTATGAAGGTGTCTGACATATGCAAAAAACCCATTACTATGTTTAAGGTATCCAAACCAAACGGATTTTCATGCATCCCGCTATTCAGCCAGTGGAAGAAAGATGTGGAATTGGCAGGTCTTGTGTAATTGCACCCCATTTGGAGTGACACTGATCCCACTTCATTTCTTTGATGACTTTCCTGGCTTTGTGCTGCGCTTGGTAAGTTGTCTTTGCCTCAGTTGCTCTGAGAAAGCTTCAAAAACCTCTTTAAAGTATACCTGCTATCGCCTAAAGCTCTCCTTCCTTTTGTGATTACCTTGGCAGGATTTTGCTTCAGGAATGAGTGCCTTTAAGGCTTTAGGCTAGTTTTCTTACAACCTCGGTTGCAGAAGCATGAAAGTCTTTGGCCCATGTCTAGTGTGTGCGGTTAGCCTTCATGCAGAATCAGTCCTAGGCTTCAATACCTCTTGAAGCTGGTAAGGCACACTAACAGCTCCAACATGACAATCAACCCTTGTCACAAGGTCAGTCCCTGTCCTAAAGGTTCAAAGGCTGTCTTGTTAACACAAAAGATAACTGGCCAGTGGTCAGAGGTCTCTCAGTAATGTCAATCAGTGCAATTAGAGAGGAAAGGACGTGTCAAACCAATGACCACCACATGATTGTTTGCATTAAATTATCATGTAATTGGTGAACCTCGAATGGAAGCGGATACAGTAAAACCTCGATAATACGACATTCCAAAAGATGGCATCTCCTTAAAACCGGCAAGATTTAAAAATACATACATCATTCATTTTTTCCCAATGCCTGTCAAATCTCCAAAAATTCGGAACAGCTGCTTGCAGTTCACGTTGGCGCTGCTCTGTTATCTGGCGCTGTGGTTTCCGGTCTTGCAGTTTTTCCCTTCTGTGCTGTATTTACGGTATGTGTGGCAAGACTTTCCCAGCCATTTCTAGGGTAGGTTCTAAATACCACCAAACTCCGAAATCCGGGAGGTGAGCGACCCCCCCAACCGTGCCAGGTTATCGAGATTTTACTGTATCATCATTGTCGAAGAGTCTTACTTCACCTTTGAAGTTCTGGTTTTGACATGTTTCTATCTCTAATAAGGAGCCTGGGATAGTCAGACAACCTTTTTTGGGGCCATCTATTGAGGTACTCATGGCCTTAACGATCCCTGCCACTCAGCACCATGGAGCTTCTGTAGAATGTACACAAATCCCAGAAGCCAGGGCATAGATCCTCAAAGAGGTAACTTGGCCCAGATGAGGCTAGCAGACTGCTACTATCGGCAGGTCGTGATCAATGATCAGAGCCATGCAATATTTCCGCATCACGGGATGTCCTCCTGACATGAAAAGCTCTATAGAAATGTAGTTTTACCATTGCTGTTGTTGTTGTTTGTCTTTGGGTCTATAGGCCCTTCAAATGCTTGGTACCTGGTTGAAAATACAAGGCCACAATCGCTCATCATCCCAAAGTTTCCTTCAGGTTGATCTCAGATTTTTTCCTTCCCAAGGAATTAATGTTCCAAATAGCAAAGGAGAGACCAGGTAGGTGAGATTGTTGAGGTGGTTTGAGGATGCTGGTGATTGTGTCCAGCTATCATGCACCTACGTTCACATTCTATGGCCTGTCAAGAATACAAGCTTCCATGCCCTCCTGAACCCAAATCTCAAACCTCAAGATCCCAGCGCAAGGCAATTTCACCAAAGGTCCTGGTACCTCTTAAGGTATGATTAGATCTTTCACCTTTGTGTTATATACATGGCAGAATTGTGTTTTAATACATATGGGCTGTGCAACACAGTACATTGAAAATGTTTTACCTTCCTGTTCCATGTTGATGTAAATAAGTCAATTTTCTGTAAGATACAAGCAGTGCTAACACATGATAAACACCAGTACAGGGGCCTTGACCATGTATATTAGTTCCAACCTGCAGCAATGCCAGTTAACAAAACAGAGCTCACTGTGGAAAAGCTCACTGCCAGACTCTAAATTCTCCCCCCTTAATAATTCTTCTTTTACTCATGTGTATTATTTATAAATCACTTGAGAGTGTTTCTGTGTCTGAAATTCTGCCGTTTGTATCTCAACAACTGCCTGCTCACATTCAATCGTTCCAATGTTTCATACATCTTATAATAATAAAATAATCCTTACATTTTATATGGTGCTTTCATGTCTTCTAGAGGTTTCAAAGTTCTTCACAGAATAGACTGTTCTAGACTGGATTGACCGTATGTTTGTAGGCGAAAGAGTTATTTCATTATTTTCTTCATGTAAACATGACCATCCTCCTTCATATAGGAGTAAGTCTAGTGTTAGACTGGCATAATTTATAGCACTCTCATTGGGACTTGAATTCATATAGTCGAGTAGAACACTTCCATGTAGTGTTATGGGGTATGTTGCATTGTTGAAATTGGCATCTATTGGATGAGATGTTAGCCAAGATCTGCACAGATCAGCATTCAAGGTACTGTGGCACAATTCAAAAAGATGAGAGAGTTTTCTCCTGGTGTCCTGGCCCACAATCCTCCAAATATATGTACTTCATTGTTGTTTAAGGGACATTTCTTTGTGCAAATTGGCCTCCGCATTTGTGTGTGAAATACACATTCACTACACCTTGCAGTAAATCCTGTGAAGTGATTTGAAACATCCTCCTGACATGGAAAACATTATTTCAAATGGAAAGAATATTTGTTATTCATTTATAAAATGTGAGTACCTGTAGTGACTATGTATTGTGGTAAGCAAATGTCCCCAACGCAGATATAATGTGAATGATACATTTCTGTGGAGATTGTTCATTAACCAACATTTTTATCTCTTAAATACTGTAGTCTAATGGCATCATTAAAGGTCATCTCAACAGACATTTTAACATTCCATCTGAAGGATGGTGCCTCTAACAGGACAACATTCCTACAATATTACACCAACTAGTACCCTGGACAGTGAGCCCAAAGTATTGACTTGGAGCTTGAACTCATTCTGACCCACAAGTGCTACCAAATGAGCTAAGCTTAACACCTGTAATGTTTGTAAAAAGATCAACTTACAAATTGAATGATTTGTAAATCCCAAGTAAAGTTGTATAAATTGACCAGGGAACTGATACTAACAAGTGTCCTTCTGTTCAGCGTGTTGTTTTCCTGTCCATTGCTGTGAAGTGCAGCCACAAAGTTCACACTGTGCATTATTCTTCTAGCTGTTCCAGTACCACAAACAGTGATGCAAAAAGCTTCACCAGGCATCATTTAAATTGAATTGGCAATATGTGTTGACATGACTAATTTGTGCGCAGGCAAAATGTGTGGGCACACAAAACATTGCAATAGTGTAGACAACAAAGTAATAGAAATGAAATAATGGCAGTGAAACGTACTTGGACATGATCATAAATACATTACCGAATAAGCATGGGCTAGATTGGAATACATGGTGCAACACCACTGAGATAAAACCACGAAATGGAATCAAGTTACCCCTGATCATACCTTGACAGATTTTTTTTATACAGAGGCACCCAGTTGCCTTACCATGAACAATTAATTCCAAAAATAACTAACAGAGGAATCTAGATACACTATTTAATGATTATATATAAACGTTGCTATTGATAAAAAGCCAAATCATGCCCACCTTTCTCAGTAACCAATTGCAGTTGACAATTAACTTCTGTGTAAATAAATATTTCTTATCGATGTTCACAGCTCTTAACCTGTGCCTCTTATACTGCTGTTTCCATGTAGAGTGCTGGTTGCTCTTACAGCAATTATCTATACAGCAATTATCCACATGTCAGTTTATCAGACATGGGGTCTGAAGTGGAGGCTGTGAAGTTGGCAGAAACAATCCTGTTGTGTGCATTTTGTGTGAACATAACATCATCAGCATCTTCACACAAAGTCGCACTGAATGGCTTTCTTAGCAATCTCAAAAGAGGACTCCATCCCTCTCTTCCTCACCACGTCTTGCTCTGTACTATCATAGGATTACTGTCAAAAGTGACAGAAAGAAAGAAAACTCAGATAGGAAGTGTGTCAGGCAGAAAGAGAAGGTCAGAGAGCTGGCGCAGTGTGGCACTACAGGCATCGGTTGGCTGTTCAGGTACATATTAAATGACACTATTTGAAAAGAGAAGAGAGTTTTTCCTGGTGTCCTGGTCAACCATCTCCCAGTGTCAAAATGGCCTAGTGGTAGCATTCTCATCTCTGGAGTCAGAAGGTTCTGGGTTCAAGTTCCACATCGGGACTTGGAATAGCATAGTTTAAACTGAAACTCCAATACATTGCTGGGATTGTTGCATTGTCATAGATGCCAGGATCGGATGAGATATTAAACCAAGATCCCGTCTGCCTGTTCAGGTGGATGTTTAAGATTCCATGGCAATATTTGAAAACAGAGGTCATTTTTACCAGTATCCTGGCTAACAATCCCCTTAATAATTTGGGGTCATTCATATCCATAATGGCTGTTTGTGGGACGCGACTGTGCACAAATTGGCTGCTGCGTTTTGGTCCATCAAATACACGATCAATTCACTTTACGAGACCTCATATTCCTAGATGATATAGTAAGTTTGATACTGAAGGTAAAGCACACAAGGAACTGGAGTGAGTATGCCAAAGGACAACTTACAGTTAAAAGAGAGAGAGGAAATCTGCAACCCATCAATGTAGGGTGTATTTGTAACCCATTGCACCCCCCAGTCCAAGTGGTGAAAACACAGGTCAGATTATATCCAAAGGTTTGGGGAGCTAGATGTCTTTTAAACCATGCATCAGATATGATTTTCACTGAGCATACTTTCTCCGCAGAGCATTTCATTTGACTGGGTTGAAATCTGTGGTGGTTCACGAAGCGTTCTTTGTGATAATTATCGCGGGGATTATTAATTATCACAAGTTGTGAAATGTTGCACTTTTCACCCCTTAATAACTATTAGGTACAGCTGTATACAGTGATGGATCACCCAGGATGAGGTAACATTACAGAAGATTTACTGCATATTGCAGTATGTTATCATTGGCGGTGCGGCAATACTTATAGTAATTACCACCATTTCACATCTTATTAAATCCTGCTATAAAAGAATCCAGCACATCCACTAAAATATCAATTAATCCAATTAGGAGGTGAATCCTATTAAAATAAGTTTTTTTTCGCATATGGTAAACATGTGTTATCCACATTACATTTGAAGTAGGTTTTAACCCTTCTTGGTTCAACACTGCTACTTTGAAACAAGGATGTTTCAACAAAACAAATGTAATCGCTCAATCCACCATTGTTTGTGAGACATTGCAATGCACAATTGTCAACAACTGATAAGGCGCTATGTCAGCTGCAAGGGTTATTAGGTTCCAATAGAGTTATAAACATTGGTAATCTACAATAAAATTATAGAGTTTCAGTTTCACAAGATCACACAAGATCCTCATAGACATTCATTTGACTTCATCTTTCCAGCATATCCACCCTACCCTGCTCCCATCATAGCATCAAGCTGTTGTGTTAAATGGGTCCAGCGTGCTGACCTCAATTACTGAATAAGCATGGGATAGATTAGAATACATGGTGCAACACTAGATTTCTGGTGATACATGCCAGCTATCTCTCAGAGCAAATAAATCATTCCTGGTATCGGTCCTGAAATTGCTCTGAACACTGATCTCATTTCTCAGGGCATCATTCACAGTCTTACTATAACCAGTATTTTATGGTAGAGAAATATTGTGTTCATAGTGTACATGTGATAGAGAACCATCATGATTTGCCATCAATTCGTCACCAAATAATTAGTATACATAGGCCCTGAATCAGCATGGATTTTGTTTGAGAAACCTAATGGCATCAATAACAACCACTTGCTTTTATATAGCGTACTCACTCAGTGTAGGCCCCAGAGCACTTGACGATGGGATTGGGAGAGGACTATAAGGCTTCAGATACAACCTGAAAATGGGGAAGAAGGGGGAAAAGCAGAGGGATTGTGTCCAAGTGTTTCAGGATATAGTAGCTATAGGCCTAGCTACGGATTGTGGAATGGAGAGGACAAGGGACAAGAAGGAAGCCAGAAACAGTGGGTTGGGGATTAAGCATTGGTGTTGGATCTGAACCAACACAAGGCTCACTCTTTGGACCAAAAAAAGGAGTGAACATTTATAACTTGGGACAAACCAGGAAGTTTGAGTGGAACATTTTTAACAATGTTAAAGAGTTGGGTTGAGTTTTACTCTATTTTAGTATTCTAGGCACGTAGCAAATGCAGAATCTGGAATTCATCTGTCTGAGACATTTATTCATCCTGATAGAAACAATGTGGAGTGAGTGGGTAGTAACCCACATTGATGTACTACTGCTTTGCTCCCAGCTGTATGAACACAACAGAAGCAATATGTCCTATTTTAATGCTAACAACACAGATTACATTACAATGTACTCTTGATTAAATGGAACATGAACAATTTAACATAATTTGAAATGTCACTATGTACAACATTTTAATAATGAATGCGGACAAGGTAAGCATATTTTAAGGAAATCTGAATCGAGAACCATAATAAAACAAACGTGCAACAGGAGCTCTTTGCTTCTAAAGTGAATATTATGCCCATTTATAATAAGAAATATAGACAGTAAGTTTTTCTTTGGAAACTATGGAAACTCCTACCTTGTTGGCCTCCCCAACTTTTCCCTCCACAAGCTGCAGATCATCCAATACTCTGCAGCTCATATCCTCTCCCACACCAGGCTCCATGACCCCATCAACCCCAACCTCGCTCAGGTCCACTCCAAACATTTGCATTATTGGTTACTTGATACACAAGAACTGCTTAACAGAA
The DNA here is from genome assembly GCA_035084275.1 of Hydrolagus colliei. Lineage (NCBI taxonomy): Eukaryota > Metazoa > Chordata > Chondrichthyes > Chimaeriformes > Chimaeridae > Hydrolagus > Hydrolagus colliei. The sequence goes on along the minus strand of CM068744.1, from coordinate 23,661,686 downwards.
AGTCATTTCATAAATACAATTATCAAAAGAACCCTCAACACATTTTGATATTACAAATAATCTGAACCCATCCTTCCCTCAGAGGATAGAATTCAAAATTCTCATCTTTACTTTCAAAGCCTTCCAGGGCCTTGCCCCTTCTCTCTCTCTCTCTCTGCTAACACCCTATCTCCCTGTCCACTCCCTCCATTCAGCAGGTTCCAGCCTGCTCCATGTTTCCTGCCCGACCCGCCCTAGTATTGATGACTGGGCTTTCAGCCCCTCTGCTTCCATCCTCTGGAACATCCTACAATTCCTTTGCCTTGCTCCCTCCCTTGCCTTTCAACTCACTCACTTTTTGAACCCCTCCAATCAGGTTTCCGCCCTATCCACAGCACAGAAACTGCCCTGGTTAAGGTCACAAATGACATCCTAACCGCCTGTGACCAGGGCTCCCTCTGCCTCCTCGTCCTCCTTGACCTGTCTGCTGCGTTCGACACAGTCGATCACACCATCCTCCTTCAACGTCTTTCCTCCCACCTCAACCTTCAAGGCACAGTCCTTGACTGGTTCCATTCTTATTTGACCCACCGTTTACATTTTGTTTCTTCCAACGGTTTTTCCTCAAACCCCCGCACAGTTTCTCATGGCGTCCCTCAGGGCTCTGTTTTAGGCCCCCTCCTTTTCACCCTTTACACGCTCCCTCTGGGCAACGTCATCCGCAAACATGGGGTAAATTTCCACATGTATGCGGACGACACCCAGTTGTACCTTTCTGCCTCATCCCTCAACCCCCAGACGATCGATGTTCTGACAGCATGTCTGTCCGACATCGAGTCCTGGACGAGGGACAACTTTTTGCAATTGAACGTGAGTAAGACCGAGGCCCTCCTGATTGGCTCAAGCCAGCACCTCCGCACATCGGGCGCTGCCAGCCTCAATATCCAAGACTGCACTCTCCACCTCACAAAGCCAATCAGGAACCTCGGCATCATGTTCGATCAAAAACTTTCCTTCCTCCCTCACATCCGCGCCTTGACCGGCACCGCTTATTTCCACCTGCGCAACATTGCCAGGCTCCGCAACTACCTCACCCCCTGCGCTGCCGAAACACTCGTGCATGCATACATCACCTCACGGCTGGACTACGGAAACTCTCTCCTCGTCGGCCTCCCCAGTTCCTCCATTCACAGGCTGCAGGTCATCCAAAACTCTGCAGCCCGTGTACTATCCCGCACCCGCCTCCGCGACCACGTAACCCCCACCCTCGCCCGTCTCTACTGGCTCCCCATCCTCCAGAGGATCGAGTTCAAGATCCTCGTCCTCACCTACAAGGCCTTAGACGGCCTTGCCCCGCCCTATCTAACTGATCTACTCTCCCCCGGACCCTCCGTTCAACAGGACTTGGCCTGCTCCAAGCCCCCCGCCCGAACCGCCCCACCATTGGAGGCCGGGCCTTCAGTTTCTCCACTCCCACCCTATGGAATGCCATCCCTCAATCCCTCCGTTTCGTTTCTTCCCTTTCCTCTTTCAAGGCCGGTCGGAAGACTTTCCTCTTCGATCGTGCCTTTTGTTCCACCCCGAACTCTTTTACCTCCCCTTCATGTTCCACCCCTTCCCAACCACTCCCCTCTCAGCTCGGGTCACACGCCACCTGTGCAAAGCCTTGGGACGTCCTCCCGACGTGAAAGGCGCTCTATAAATGTAATTTGTTGTTGTTGTTGCCTCCTTTAAGAGACAACTCAAGATATTCCTTTCGACCATGCCTTCAGCAGCCCTCTACCTCTCTGCCCCCCACGCTCGGTTCCTGATTCCTGACTGTTAAGCATTTTGGGATGCCCTCTTTCCTATACACACAATGTTAATGATGTGTATTTCTAACTCACTCTCAGGAACTGATAGACTTATTATCCATCTATATTTGCCCTGAGAAGATGGTTGACCTTCCCTTTAAACCACTGTTGCTCCCACAGTGGGGTTGGGTGGGAAGCTCTAGGATTGTGCCCCAACAACAGTGAATGGTCATGTTGTATGTCCAAGTCAGGTTGCAGAATAACCTGAAGAAGAACTTGGAGATGATGGTGTACCCATGATACCACAGGTTTTGTTCTCCTGGATGATGGAGCTCAGAAGGCTATGGTAGAACAGGTGGTGATTTGCTGTAGTTAAGTTTTGTAGATAGTACACATGCAGTCATGGTGTTGGTGGCAAGAGGCAGTGGTTGTTAACTGGAGTAGCCAGAAATATGATGAAGTGAACTTTTCTCTCCTGAATGTTGCCCAATTTCATCAATGTTGTGACTAAGCCCATCCAAGCAACAGGTGAGTGTTCTACCTATTGCCTGAGTCTAGACCTGGGATGTCTTTCCGGTGTAAAAGGTGCTTTACAAATGTAATTTTATTGTTGTTTTTGTTGTAGATGGTGAAGAGCCTTTGAGAAGTTGGCATCATTATCATTCTCAAGTCATTCAAAGGAAAAAAAGATAGATGATATTCTTGCTCCTGATCATTATCATTACAGAGGGACAGTTTCAAGTGTGGGTGTTCAAATTCAATATCCTTGTCCTCACTTTCGAGGCCGTCCACAGCCTTGCCCCCTCCTACTTCTCTGACCTGCTGACCTCCTATCAACCTGTCCGCTCCCTCATTTCAACAGGCTCCGTCCTGCTCCATGTCTCCCACCTGACCCACCCTACCATCGGCGGCCTTCAGCCTCTGTGCCTCAACACTTTGGAACTCCATCCAACAATCCCTTCCTCTTGCTCCCTCCCTTGACAACTTCAAGGCTGGTCTCAAGATCCTCCTCTTCAACAGTACATTCAATTGCCCTCCTACCTCTCTACCCTCCCTTATCCCAACTCTGCCCGCCCTGCTGCTGGGTCCCGATCCCTGACTGTTCAGAACCTTGGGACATACTCCCAATGTAAAAGGCACTCCACAAATGTGATTTTGTTGTTGATTTGCATTTGATATAGTGCCTTTTCCAACAGGTGGATGTTTCAAAGTGCTTCACAGAATTTACTGTGAACTGTAGTTTATGTACTCTGTAGGTGAAGGAGGTAGGCAATTTGCACACAGCAATGTCCCACAAACACTCATGTAGGGAGTGCCAAATATATCTAGGGGGATTCTTATCTTTGACACTGGAAGAAGCTCCTTTTTCTTTTCAAATGGTGCCATTAGATATTTAATATATAGCTGAACCAACAGACAAGATGGTTTAATATTTCATCTGAAGGACAACATCTCTGACAATGCAATGGTCCTGTAGCATAGGTTAGACTGTGAACTTAAAGTCCCAATAGAGGGGGCTTGCACCAACAACCTTCAAAATCAGCGGTAGCAGTGCTGCCAACATATATCCAGGCGAGGAATTTAGGCAATAAATTATTTACTTTCAGCTGTGAAAATGAGGAAATAAACATCTTTGTTGATAATGAATCTTATTTATAATTTCCAAATTAGTCTGAAGCACTGACCTTTCCTTGAGACATATTTAGAAATAAGCTGTAAATTACTAAACCAATTTTCTAGTTGTTTCATTTATTTATCGTTAACCGGTCAAGCAAGGATTGGAGTATGAAGCAACAACAACAATTTTTAAAATATATTGCGCCTTTCATGTCCAAAGGACATCACAAGGTGATGTATCCCAAGAGGCAGTTAGTTTTCTTGTTGGACAATAAAATATCTAAGATGCAAGTAATGCTGAACTCAAATTTGTCTACTGATTGTTGGAATTGCTTTACTGTTTGTCCCATAAAAATACAAGAAATGTTAGGCGAAAAAATACCAAAGTCTATTTAGTTCACTTTCTACCTTCTTGACGGTTGCATACACATATCCCAAATTACTCTGATATAGGTTACAATATTTTAATATTTGATTACCTTATTTACATTATTTAAAGCTGTGAGATGGTGGGAGATCAGGTTTTGTCCATGTGGGGTCAATTTAGTGAAAAATTTCAAAGTACTGTATGTTCACTGATGGTGCTAGAGTAGAACCACTCGCTTGACACTATTACCCATAAAGCCAATACTGTGGCATTTCCTTTATTTATGATCCACAGGTCTGATTATATTTCCTCAAGGAAATATATAAAAACACTTTGGTCTCTCAATCCATGACTTTGTGGAACACCAATAAGTGGCTGCCGTGTTTTGCCCACAAATATATGTACAGTCAATTCACTTTACAGTACATTCTTGTAAGCGCTTTGAGACGTTTAGACAATGTGAAAAGTACTATATGAAATGCAAAGAAAATTATTATTATTTGACTTTTAGACTGCTCTGTTTGCCTGTCAGTGAATGGGATACGGTTTTGACCTTGAATGTTTTGTTTAATGAAGCTGCTTCAGTGAGCAGATTTATAATCCTTGCATTTCATACACTTTTTTTTGTCAGAAGCACATTTTAAATCACTTCACTGGATATACTGGAAAATGTAGCACCTGTATTTTGTGCAGCAGTCAATTTGTCCACAGCAACGTCCAGTAAATAGCCATAAAGTGAATGGACTGCTCGTGTATCAGCCAGATACAGAGGCAGCACTCTCATCTATGAGCCAGAAACCAGTGAGTTGAAGCCCCATGTCAAGACTTGGAAGAACACAATCTAAGCTAACACTCCAATGCAGTGCTGGGGGGAGTTGTGTTGTTGGAGGTGTCGTCCTTTGGATGACATGTTAAACCGAGGTTCTGTCTACTTGTACAGGTGGATGGTAAAGGTCCCATGGCACTATTTGAAAAGAGAGTTTCTCATAGTGTCCTGGCCAACACTCCCCCAAAGAAAATTGGTCACTCTAGGGCTGTTTGTGATTTCTATTTGCCTTAGTCTTTGCTCTGATCAGCCTCTTGTAATTAATATAGAAAAAACCACAAAGAATCACAAAACTATCAGGCACTCATTACTCCACTGAAGAGGGAAAAGATTGATAAATAATATTGGAAATGGAAATAATAATAGAATGGTCTTAAATACACTCAAATTGATATATCCTGTGAAGTGCTTTGATATATCTTGATGACATGATAAAATAACAACAACAACAAAATTACATTTACATAGCACCTTTCACATCGGGAGGACGTCCCAAGGCCGCTGAGTTCTGGCTGGTTTGCAGCCCATGAAGGGAGGAGTTGGGAAGGCCGACAAGCAGGGCATTGGTGTAGTTGAGCCTGGATGTGATGAAGGTATCAATAAGAGTTTCAACAACCTGATGGGTGAACTAGTGTCGGAGTCGGGCAATGTTGCAGAGGTGTGGGAAGGTAGAGCGCATCGTGATTTGGATGTAGCGGAGAAAGGACAGTTAAGGATCAAACAAGACATCTAGGTTCCTGACTGCCTTGATGAGCTGTTACATCAAAATGCATTACATCAAAATGTAAGGATTATTTTATACATTTGAGGGGTTGGTCTAACTCCAGTATTTAATAATTTATCACATTTGCTGGGATGAATGCTAAAATGATCTATTGATGATATCTAAGAACTGTTCAGTGCATTTTATTTTTATATGTGGAGTCCTGTTCAGTGGTTTGAGCACTCGCCTTACACGCCTAATATTGTAATAATCCCTCCAAAAATAATAATAATTTGATCTCACAATCCACGACTGTTTGCTGTGCACAAAATGGCTGCCACGTTTCGCTCACAAGTGTAGTCAATTCACTGTACAGTATATTCTGTAAAGCATTTTGAGACGTCTAAAAGATATGACAAACGCTATATCAAATGCAAGGATTATTATTATAATTTAGACTGCAACTTCGGCCACCTACCTTCAATTTGATGGGTTCAAGCTCTATTTTTAGGTTTTTTTGCTCACAATCTAGGCTGACCCAGTGCAGTGATGGGGGAGTGCTGCACTGTCAGAGATAGCATCCTTTGAATGTGATGTTGCACCAAGGTGCTGTCTCCGCTCCCTCCATTCAGCAGGCTCCAGGCCTCCATGTCTCTCGCCTGACCCGCCCCACTATCGGTGGTTGAGCTTTCATCCTCTCTGCCCCCAAGCTTTGCAAGGGATCCCACAATCCCTTCACCTTGCTCCCTCTCTTGCTTCCTTCAAGACCGATCTCAAGAAACTTCTCTTTGACCGTGCCATCAGCCACAGTTCTACCTCTCTCATCCCAACCCTATGCTTGGGTGCTGACCCCTGACTGTCCAGCCCCTTGAGACGTCCTCTCAACATGAAAAGTGCTCTGTAAATGTAATTTTGTTGTTGTTGTCTTGATGTTCAGGTGAATGTTGAAGATCACATTGCACTATTTGAAAAAAGGTGTTTGATATCTCAATCCTCCATATTTGCCTGTAAATACAGTCAATGCAGTCAATACACATGACAAATGAAATACTAAGATACATTGACATTAATAGTGTTAATTGCAATTGCAAAGAATATTATACTTTATATTGCTACCACTGGATACCTTTCCATCAACTCAAGGGAGTGTGAATGAAAAAGCAATTTCAGACAGGTGATAATTCATTGGTTCTTCACACAATGTGGTAAGCAAGATGCTGAAATAGATGTTAGGATAGACTGTGCACCCAGCCTGGTAGTGAATGAACACTTTCATTTGACAAATTCAGGTCTAGATCAACACTGTAATAAGAGCCAATGTTGAAAATAACAATACAGGTATACAATGCTTTAGAAAAGCAAATTTGAGAGCTTTGAAATAAAATCTTGGGGGGATTATATGGAACTAGAAAAATCAGAAACTTTAAAACCACATCAAAAGAAATGAAAATGTAGTGCAGCAGTGTATCCTACAAGAAAAAAGGGGAAAATAACAAGACTAGAGAGACCAAACCAGGAGGACAAAAGAGCATAAATGAACAGAAGAATTTTAACCCTTTGAGTATATGCAGCAACATATTAAGCTGCAGGATCCCGATAGTATACAATACAAATAAGACAGGAAACAAATAGCACCTGCTCCTTCTTGTTCGGCAATGAAAACATATTTCTTTACACAAAAGTTTCAGCATGAAAATGGGCCATTCGGCTAAACTAGTTGTACTGATATTTATACTCCACACCTTCTAATAAGCCTTCCCATATACAGTACTTCAGTTCATTGATATACTCTAATAACAATAAATAGATTTGGTTTAGTGCTTTTGACATCTGGGGGGACATTTCAAAGCTCTTCACAGGATTTAGTGTAAAGTGTACTGAGTATTTGTTTTGTGGGTGAATGCAGAAGCCAATTTGTTCACAGCAATGTCCCACAAACAGCTATGAAATGAATAACACACAGAGAAACTCTTTTAGAATGGTGGCATGGGATGTTTTACATCAATTTAAATAAGCAGATGGGGCCTTGGTTTAGCATTTCATCCAAAAGACAGCACACCTCCAGGGCTGCATTGGAGTGTAAACTTAAACTATATGAGTTCCATGTTCTGATGTAATGCTTGAACAGACATCCTTCTGACTCCAAGATGAGAGTGCTATCACCTAACCCAGGCTGCCATACAATATACACAGTCAATGATTTGATAACTAAATTACTGAAAGTCCCATCACAATCGTAATACCTGTAGCTTGTAACACGATTAAAGTGATCCACAAGTCTTGTTTAAATCTGAGTTAAACTGGAATCCCACTGATTGGGTAGCTCATGCTTCAGTCCATTGCCACAGTCCAATGGCAGTTTAGCTGCTTTAGACATATATTGGGGGAGGGAGAGTCAGACCTGTGGCTAGTCTTTAATTACTGATTTAATCAATTATAGATTGCTCTTGTTTGACCACATTTATCAGTGATGTGATTGTTGTTACTTCAAAATTATGATATTAACCTTCACCTATGCCAGTATGTTCCAGTAAGGTGAGTAAATAAAATATTTGGGAATATAAATTCACAATGGTTATATATGACATTTGAAAGGTCTTATACAAGCAGTAAACATCCACATATCTACCAAAGGATAATTTGATGCCTTAAATTCTAATGGTTTGTTTTATACTAATCATTTGGGAGAGTAATTCTCTTTTTATCTACTAAGAACAATAGCCAGAATGCTTGAAACTTTGTTGCAAATGAGCTCTCAAGATTAATGATCTTATCCTGTTACGCAAGTTAATATTTATCAACTAAAGTTAAAAAAAATTATGAAACACTTTTTAAAAAAAGTAGTTTTATGATAATCTATTTGAAAGATTACAGATTTAGGGAGTTTTCCTTTTATCAGTATTTACATCAAATATGGAATGTGCATTGAATGTCCAGAGTCAGATTGTGTGTGTGCACCCATTGCTGTGTGTCTCTGTGTGTGTGTGTGTCCATTGCTCTGTGTGTGTGTGTTCCCCCCTTTGCTGTGTGTGTGTGCACCCATTGCTGTTTGTGTGTGTGTGAGTGCCCATTGCTGTGTGTGTGTGTGTATATCCCCTAATCCCACTTCTGTGACTGTTTGTGGGACACTGCTGTGTGCAACTTGGCTGCTGCGTTTCATCCACAAATATACAGTCAATTTATTTACTTTTCTTCATCCTGCCCTGACCTCTCCCGCCCCTGCTCTTGTCCCTACCTGACTACAGCGCCTTGGGACTTCCTGTCGACATGAAAGGCGCTATATAAATGTAAGTATTGATTGATTCATTCATTGATTCATTGATTGAACAGGGAATAGATTGATCAATTCTATCGGATATGGAAATAGTAATAGAATGGTCTTCAACATACCCAAATTGATTTTAGAATTGTTATTTGATAAATAGTGCAGGATTCTACAGGATGGATTAGGAATGGATGACTGTGACACGGCCATGAAAATAAATGAATGTTGTCAGTATTATATCATAATTTACAACTATACTTTGCTGCAATATGCCTGCAATATGTCTCAATTATTAGATCACATTGAATTGTATGGCTCTATGTGTATAACAGTGATAACTTGCATTTACTGCATATAGCACTGAACCACATTGGGTGGTGTCTCAGAGTGCGTAACAATGGTTGGGCCCGCAGTAGAGTCAGGGGGTGGGGAAGGTGACCCTAAGCGCGGTCAAAGAGAAAGGTCTTCAAGCAGGATCTGAATATAGGGAAGGAGGCGGTGAGGCAAAGGGATTAAGGGAGAGAGTTCCAATGTTTCTGTGGATAATGGCTGAAAGCATAGCCGGCAATGGTGGAGTAGAGGATTCGGGGGATAAGGAGGAGACCAGACCCAGTAGGGTGGAGGCAGCAAGTACTGCCATGAGGAGAGAGGAATTTAGAGAGGTAGGGGAGTGCAAAGAAGTGGAAGGATTTAAACACTGAAGTGAGTATCTTTAAGTAAATCTGCTCTGTGACAGTTTTGGTGTGGGTGAGAATGTGGGTGGCAGAGTTTTGGATGAGCTGAATTTTGTGAATGGTAGAGGTAGGGAGACTGATGAGGAGGGTTTTGAAGTAGCCCAACCCAAAGGCATGAACAAGGTTTCAGCAGCTTTTAGGGTGACATATTGATGGAGATGGGCAATGTGGCAGAGATGGAAGAAAGCGATGTTGGTCAAGGACCAGATGTGGGGAAGGAAGGTTAACTGGGGATCAAACCTGTCGCCTAAGTTACACACGGGTTTGGAGAGTTTTAAGGACAGGTCAGATAAGTTGAGGAGGTTGAAACCGTGGGACAAAAGATGTCAATGGGAGCCAAAGAGTATGGCATCCATATTGTTGACTTTTAACTGCAGGAAATTTGCACTCATCCAGTTCTTGGGGAATCAGAGGTATGGGGGTTGCAAGTTGAGGTGGAAAAGTAGAGTTGGGTGTCATTCACATACATGTGAAAGTTAACCATGTGTCTATGGACAACATCACCAAGAGGGAGAATGTAGATAAGGTAGGAAGAATCTTTGGGGTACCCTGCTGGTTACCTCACAGAAGCGAGAAGAAAACATATTTGCAGAAATGTAGTGCTGGCGGTTTGTGAGGTAGGACTCGAACAAACAAGTACGGTCCCACTGAAGTGGATGATAGAGGACTGACAATGGAGGATGATTGCAGACTGACAGTGTCGAGGTCCATCCAGAAGGACGAAGAAACAGAGAGAGCCCTGGTTACAGATAAAGAGGACATTGTTTGTGACTTTTACGAATGCTGTCTCTGTACTGTGGGCAGAGCAGAAGTTGGACTGGAGGGGTTCGGGTAGGATGTGGAGGGTGAAGTTAGTAGGCACAAGATTCTTTGATTCTATGAAAATACTCCAGAGCTTTCGCAAGGAAGGGCCAGGTTTGAGGTAGTGCAGTTGTGGCTGAGGTTGGAGGGATCAAGGTTTTTTAAGGAGGGCAGTGTTGACTGCAGTTTTGAGAGGGTGTGGAACTGACCCAGAGCAGAGGAACTGGTTAATGGTATCTGTCAACAGTGGGCAGAGGAGGGGAGCTAGGTGATCAGCAATTATGTGAGGAGGGGGTCAAGTCATCAGGTGGTTGGGTTCTTGTGATGATGCTGAATGAGAGGAAGGAAAGAGAGATGGGGCAGTTTTTGCTAACGACAGGGAACAGCTGTAGCTGTGAAGATACTAAAGCCACACATAGTGGTGAACTGTGAGGCTGGTTTTCTGCCACCTGGGCATGAGCAGCTGGGTTTGGGATTTTAGGGAGGTAGTTGTTGTACCAGGAGGAGTGGGTGTGTGTGGAGATGGTCCAGGATTTCAGGGGGACAAGGGAATTGAAGATGGTGGAGAGACAATCATGGAGCAGCTTGATGGCTAGTTCAGGGTGACCGCAGGTGGAAGGTCAGAGGGATAGGAGATCTGATGATGAGTCTCAGGCAGAAGCCTTTTCCATGGTATGGTTGAGGACTTGATGGAGAAGAGAGGGATGCGAGAGGAGTAGGAGATGAGGAAGTGGTCTGAGATGGCCTTGTCTGTGATATAACGGTCGGAAATGTCAAGGTGATGTGGGATCATAGAATCATAGAATTTTACGGCACAAAAGGAGGCCATTCGGCCCATCTAGTCTGTGCCCTGTCGACCTGATCTGATGATGAGGTCGACAGGGTGGTCACGGTTGTGGGTTGGCGAGTTGATGTGAGGGTGAGGTTTAGGGAGGAGAGGCTTCAATTAGGGAGATAGGTTCATGGGGGGAGAGCCAGGTTTTTGTAAACCCAAGAATATTGATGTGCTAAAATAATAGTGTAAGATGCAGGCAAAATGTACTGGTATAATAAATAAGCAGGAGGAGGTCAAATGGAGTTGAAGTATAGCAGGGTTTAAATACAACAGTTTGCATTTATAAATGTCCCTCATGCAGTTTAGCATCTCAGAGTGTTAATGATTTAAGTGATTCAAGAGCCATTGTATAAGTTGCACCTCGTCCCACAGGAACTTTGCAGATTGAGTTGGAGCAAGATTACCGTGAATTGAGATCGACCGTGAACTCATCCTTTGGATGAGTCATTGAATCGAGGTACCCAATATTTGCCTGCTCAGGTGGACATTAATGATCCCATGGTATTATTTTAAAAAAGAATGGTGTTTCAACAATCCTCCAAATATAAATCAGTCATTCACTTCATAGCTATTCGGGGGCCATTCCTGTAATCAACTTGGCAGCTGCATTTTCCCACATGTTACACAGCCACTCAACTTTACATTATATCCTGTAAAGTGCTTTGAGGTATCTTCTCAGTGTCCTGTAGCTCAGCGGTTAGAGCACTCCCCTTTCAAGCGTGAGACCTGTGTTCGAATCCAGGCAGGGCAAAAGCTTGGGCAAGATTCCTTATTCCACATGCCTAATAAAAGTCCCTAAAAAGAAAAAAATTGGTAATTTCAATCCCCGACTTTTTGTGGGATACAGCTGTGTGCAATTGGTTGCCACATTTAGGCCACAAATATACAGTCAATTCACTTTAAAATGTATTCTGTGAAGCGCTTTGAGACATCTAGAAGACGTGAAAGGCATTATATCAAATGCAACGATTATTATTAATGTGAAAAGCACATATCAAATGCAGTATTTAGTATTATCATAATTAATTATCATTACTGACTTGCAACGTCTTGACATTGAGGAGATGTTAGGTAAGAACCAAGGACTCGTGAGTTGACATGACGTACAGGCAAGTTGTTGCAGTTAACTCAGTTTACATGATGAGGTAATTATTGCGACAGCTCCCACCACTACCTAAAGTGTTTTTTTCCAATAACATCCAAAGACACAATCTGTCATTATGTAAGATAGGTCACCACCACCACAACAACAATAAAATTACACTTATAGAGTGCCTTTCACGTCGGGAGGACTTCCCAAGGCATTGAACAGCTAGGTCAGGACCCGAGCAGTGGGGAATGGGTCAGGGTATGGGCAGAGGGAAGGAGAATAGGAAAGGGGGGAGAGTTCGGAAGGGAATAGAAGGCATGGTCAAAGAGGAAGGTCTTGAGACCGGCCTTGAAGGAGAAAAGGGAGGAAGCGAAGTGAAGGGATTGTGAGGCGAAGGGATTGCGGGATGGAGTTCCAGCGTATGGGAGTAGAGAGGCTGAAAGCCCGGCGACCAATGTTTGGGGGTTCGGGTGGGGGGCATGGAGCAGGCCAGAGTCCTCTGAACGGAGGTTGCGGGCAGGCTGATAGGGAGACAGCAGGTCGGAGAGATAGGCGGGGCAAGGCTATGAATGCCTTGAAAGTGAGGACGAGGATCTTGAATTCGATCCTCTGGGGGATGGGGAGCCAGCGGAGACAGGCAAGGGTGGGAGTGATGTGATCACGGAGTCTAGTGCGGGAGAGTGCATGAGCTGCAGAGTTCTGAATAATCTGCAGCTTGTGAAGGGACGAGCTGGGAAGGCTGACGAGGAGAGAGGTCCCATAGTCGATCCTAGATGTGATGAATGCATGGACAAGTGTCTCGGCAGCATAGTGGCGGAATCTGTCAATGTTGCAGAGTTGGTGGAGGCGATAGTCCAAATCATGGAGCGGATTTGGGGGAGGAAAAACAGTTCGGGGTCGAATAAGATGCCCAGATTCCTGACTGACTTTGAGAGGTGGAGAGTACAGCCTTGAATGCTGATGTTGCCAGCACCTGAGGTGCAGTGGCGCTGACGCGAGCCAATCAGGAGGGCATCCGTCTTGTTGACGTTTAGTTGGAGGAAGTTGTCCCTCGTCCAGGACTCAAAGTCGGACAGACACGCAGTCAGAATGCCAGTAGTCCTGGAGTCCAGGGTGGAAGCAGAAAGGTAGAGTTGGGTATCATTCGCATACATGTGGAAATTTACCCCATGTCTGCGGATGATGTCATGGAAGAGAAGCATGTAGAGTGTGAAGAGGAGGGGCCCAAGGACAGAGCCCTGGGAACGCGACATGTGACTGTGCGATGGCTGGAGGAAAGCCCATTGGAGGAGACAAAGTGAAGGCGGTGTGAGAGGTATGACCGGAACCAATCAAGCACAGAGCCTTGACGGTTGAGGTGGAAGGAGAAGCGGTGGAGGAGGATTGTGTCGTCGACGGTGTCAAAGGCAGCGGATAGATCAAGGAGGATGAGGAGGCAGAGGGAGCCCTGCTTGCAAATGGTCAGGATGTCATTTGTGCTTCGACCAGAGCAGTTTCCGTGCTGTTGGCAGCACAGAAACCCGATTGAAGGGGTTCAAAGAGTGAGTGGGTTGAGAGGAAAGAGCGGAGCTGGGAGGCAACCACTCTTTTGAGGACCTTGGACAGCAAAGGCAGGTTGGAGATGGGCCAGTAGCTTGAGAACTGTGACGCATCAAGGGAAGGTTTCTTTAGGATGGGGTGATATTAACAGTTTGTCCATGATAAAGACATACAGTTAAACAGAGTCTCCAGAAAGAATATAGGCAATAGTCATTTTGTAAATAAATCTTTGTTCAGAGCTTATTCTTCTGTTTAGTTTTCCTTAAATCTTTATACAAGAAAAGGGTATTTGAACAGTTGGACTATAGATTGTGTTTAATGTATTGGTCAGATTGGATTCAACTAAGTTCTAATTGTTCATCTTTACCAGGCTCCAAGGACAGGTTGGACCTAGGGAAGATATAATGTAAGACATGCACTACATTACCTTGATATCTAAATCCCAAGTGCAACAAACTCTATTTCTTACAACAATGCCATTCCTCTACCTTTGGAACTGACTAACCTTTGGTAGCTGTGAGCAAAATTGTTAAATTATGTTCATCTGTAGCAAATTCAAATGAACATTTCTGCTGTGGACTCAAGCGTATGAGGAAGCAGATGGAGATGACCCAGGGATATGTCACTTGGCCATCATATTTTTCTTGGCTAAATCATTGAAATCAAACACCACTGAAAACTTAATCAAACCTATAAATAAAAATCTGTTCTTCAACCACGCAATGCAAAATGGTGCTAACAGCTGTATTTTGTCATATGTATTTCAAGTGTATGTAAATAGTTACTGGACACAGAATAACAATTGTGTGGTCCCTCTAAGGTATATTACAATGTATGTTTCTTTAGTCAATAAAATGCAGTAACTAGACCAGGGGCTTTTTTTGGTGAGAAATTAATGACTTTCCGTTTTATTTTGACAGTAAACCTGCATTACATAATAAAACATCTGCTGTATTGTTGGATTAAATATCAAAGCACAAACGAAGAACAATCAAACAAGAATGCGACATCTCTGAAGCAAGTAAGCCCGCTCCCCTTCAGTTAGAAATTGTCACCACAGGGCTGACAGTTCAAGTGACATTTAATTATTTTACTCCCATATGTCTGTGATTAAATAATAATCCAAACTGTCAAAGAAATACTCTTAAATCATGGTTTTGTCAGGGTTTGCAGAGATTGGGATGGAAATTTTCAATGTTAATCTTTTCTTCTGCTCTAAATTTATATTAATGACAGTCATTCTTTAGCTTTGCTCATACAAGAGAATGCCTTGAATTTTACGGTTGAAAGAGAAATAACCTTCTCATGATGCCTTGAAACGGCATTCAAATAAACGTTTAACTCCTTGTGTGCTAAAGGAATCATTTGTACCCAGCTGAGGAATTTCAAAGACCATGAAATGGTTTAAACTTTTTGAAAAATCGTATGTCTGTTAAGGCGAGAGGAAATAAAAACTTTTCACAATTCATAGCCAGTAACAACACTAAGCTCAAATGCTGCATTGCTCAAGTTATCCAGCAACTGCTTCACTGTGGCCAAATATTTTTTTAATCACAGTTTCCTATTGTCCGAGAATGTCACCTGCATTTCCCACATCATTTATCCTTAACAATGTTTCTAAACCAGATTAGCCAGTTAATATCAAGTCATGTTGAAATGTAATGTTTTCATACTGTGGGATCATTGATCCAATGAGTATCTGCTGTGGACATATCGCTGGAAGTCACCAATCATCAGAGAAATTAGGTCTTGAGGGAACTGCACCTTCCTACAGAATAATATTAAAGAGAAGTGACTTATGTACCTCTATGTTACAATGCATTTGCCATCTTCAATGTAAAAACCATAATGTAGCCAATGTATAAAATTGATGTAATAGCTTTTAGAAAGAGAACAGTATTGAAAAATGTTAACTGCATTTCCGAAAAGATTAATTTAATCCTTCTACACACCAGTTTTTGCTTTTGATTAAAATACAACCAGTTAATGGATTGGGAATTCATACTAACACTAACAAAAAGATGCATTGGATAAGTACCATAGTAACAAAGACTGTAACAAGCATAATTAAGATTTCCTTATTTTTTGTAAGCATTGGCTGCTTCTAAAATTATGCTGGAAACATTTCAGAATAGGGGCATTATTCTTAAAATCTATTATTCACTTCATGTTGCAAATTGGAAAAGCTTGTCAGTCTGGCACACTGGTCAGAAGATTGTGGGTTCAAGCTCCATTTCAACTCACACCATGGTCCAGGTGACAAACCAATAATAATAATAATAATAATAATAATTATTGCATTTGATATAGCACCTCCTTACCTTTGGAATGTCTCAAAGTGCTTAGCAGAATATACTGTGAAGTTAATTGACTATGTTTTTTGGGCGAATATCCAATTCCATAACAGGACTGCCAAGTTTGCTTGTTTCTTCGATGTATCATTCAATGTAATTCTGCATGATCACACCTGACGTGGCCCCAATATATTGATGCAAGTTCCTGTAATACCATCTTATCCAGTGCAATTCTACTTTTATCCTCAGAAGGTCATAAGTCTGCGGGTTGTATTCACCTTCTTCATACTCAGGCTTTATGAAGCTGATGCGACTGATGATTTGTGGAGCTCCTGTAGCGCAGTGGTTAGACCACCCACCTTACAAGCGTGTGACCTGTGTTCGAATCCAGGCAGATCAGGGCAAAACCTTGGGAAAGTTTCCTTACTCCACATGCCTAGTAATAATCCATCCAAAAAAACCACCGGAATAAAAATTGGTCATTTCAATCCACGACTGTTTGTGGAACACTGCTGTGCACAATTGGCTGCTGCATTTCACCCACAAATATATAGTATATTCTGTGAAGCACTTTGAGACGTTGATAAGATGTGAAAAGCGCTATATCAAATGCAAGGATTATTATATTATAATTGGTGCTTGTTTCAACTAATTGACTAAAGTCTACTGTTAGATACATTGTCAGGATTCATCTAATTTATGAGGGCATCTAAAAATATTGGATTGTACTGGACCGAGCACACAAACACAATATTTTATTTGGTCAGTCGAATGTCTGACTTATGTGGAAACCCATCATCATGCTTAATAGTATCCAAAGCAAACTAAAAATTCCACATATCGCACTACACAAGGAAATTCCAGAGCATTGTTGGAATGGAATACGCACTCTCTCACTGGAGGTGTGCATTTTGCTTACCTAGTTCCGAGAATTATTCAGTGCAGGTTAGCAAGAGCCGAGGGGTACTGCTGAAGTCTAACTAGCTAAACTCACATAAACAAATGTAACTCTATTGTTGATGTAGCTTGCCATTGAGAACTGACAAGCTTTCTGAATGCTTGTCCAGTTAGGACCAGTTAGGGCCTTGGCTAGCAGGGTCAACAGGAGCTGAGTGGGACGAATCCTTGACTCCAGTGACTGGTCTGCCCTTCCAGCTCCTGCAATGTGTCAGGCTGGCTGTGCTGTCATCAACAGTGCCCTGAAATACCACGGACTGCCCTGCCCAGGAACCAGACTACCAAGACCACCACAGAGACCTTGGTTGTTTATTGAAGAGATGGTATTATAAGAAATTACTGTGAACCAATTAGTCTTGATCCTGTAATACAGTATGGTGCAATTGTTTATTTACACAAACAAGGTTAATTCATCAAGGCATGTGATAATTGTATTGTACTATGTTAAGCTTTTTTTCAAAGAAAAGTCTACACGTCAGTAAGCTATTTTGTGCAATTTTGTGATATTGCACACCATGCTCTTCAATTAACACAAGGAATGGGTTAAGGAATATCCATATCTGTACGTATCCATCAATTTGTTTTTTTAACAAATTAAACAGATTTACCAGAAATGGTAAATCTAGATGAAGAACTTCAATTATGTGGAAAGACTGGAGAAACTGGGAATGTTCTCCTTAGACCAGAGAAGGTTAAGGGGAGATTTAATAGAGATGTTCAAAATGATGATGGGTTTTGACAGAGTAGATCATTGGAAACTGTTTCCACTGGCAGATGGTTCAGCAACCAGGACACATAGATTTAAGATAATTGGCAAAAGAACCAGAGGGGAGACAAGATTTTTTTTGCACAGTGAGTTGTTACGGTCTGGAATACACTGCCGGAAAAGATGGTGGATTCAACAATAACTTTCAAAAAGGAATTAGATAGCTACTTAAAAAGGAAACATTTGCACAGAAATGGGGAGAGAGTGGGGGAGCGGGACTCATTGGGTAGCTCTTCTTAAGGGTCGGTATAGGCACGATGGACCACATAGTCTCGTTCTGTGCTGTAATGTTCTGATTCTATGATTCCAATGGAAAGTTGTAACAAATTGATATACTCACCTCAATAATCAACATGCTACTTACTCTTAGTCTCTGTTTCCACTCAAAAGTCCCAAAACAATATTGATAGCTCACTTCATGACTGCTTTGCCCACAAAATATACCAACACATATTTTACAGTCTATTGTGTGAACCGCTATAAGACATCTTAATGATGAGATAAGGCACATAGCTTATGCAAGGATTATTATTACATTGATGTTTGCAACTGTATGCCGCATTTCATAGTCACAGTCACTTTACAGTATATACAGTGAAGCATTTTGAGATGTCTCGCTGGTGATATCTTAAATGCAAGGATTATTTTAACGCCTCATCTGAAGGATGGCATCTCATACACGACAGCATACCTTAAACCTAGATTACAAATTGAAAGTCCTAATGTGGAACTTGAACCCACTACCTTGTGACAGTGTGCCTTAATTGCGTAAACAAATCCAAATACATTATTAACATTCCTCATATGGACCTGGAATTCCCTTGACCTAGATCAGGAAAGTGACTATCAGCTGATCTATTGATCTCATACATCAGAGTCTGGGAGCACTATGTTTAGTACCGAGGTCATTGAGGAGATGTTACATTAATGAAATTAGTTAAGAAACAAACTTGTGGATTTTTCTTACCACATCCTTATCTTAATTAGCACACGGAACAGGCTAAGAATGTTGAACATTTTTTCCCCCATAATGTGGAATAGATATACAAACAAAAGCCTTTGTGATATGAATTACAAGTTACACTTTACACTTGCAGGGCTAAGATTAGAAATCTTTTCAATTGCCTATTACTGTAATGGTGAAATTCAGTAAGTGACCTGTCAGCTATGATAAAAATCACGCCAAAGTCATTTCTCATGCACCCTATTGTATTAACTGCATGATACACATTAAATTAGCTTTCCAATGTTTTCACCTGCATTTTCTTTTATTGCTTTTTCTCCTTGGTAGCAAAACTTATTTTGCTTAATTTAAAGCCTCAGGTTTCCTTGTACTTTGTACATGCAAATACAATTCACTTCTCGGAAAATACTCTGCTCTGCATGAATCTGATTTCTCCAAGTCCCAGTAATGTAACTTGTGGAAATAAGTGGCTGTTCTACAGAACATAGGAATAATTTCACTTCATGGCGCTGCAAAATGCTTGACAGACAAACCAATGGCTAGTTTGAAAACATGGCAGATTAAGCCCATTGTGTGTCTGCATTTTGAAGGAGATCCATCCTTCAAATAAATGAAGCAACACCTAATAATAATCCCTCAAAAAAAATTGGTCATTTCAATCTACGACTGTTTGTGGGACACTGCTGTTCGCAATTGGCTGCTGCATTTCACACATAAATACAGTAGGCCCCCATCGATCGTGACTTTCTCGATTGCGAATTCAACCATATGCGAAGAAAAAAATGCGTCACTTTTTTCCGTAACGCATGTAAAACTAGCATATACACACTGGCTAGCGCCACGTGCATGTGGGAGTTCGCCAACCTCACACGATGCACCCTTGGGAGGAGAAGGGAGAGCTTAGCGCCCTAAGGAGGAGAAGGGAGAGCAGAGTGATCGATGAGAGAAGGGAGAGTGGAACGAGCGATGAAATAATACTGTAATAATAAATAAATTAGGCAAGCTGTGGTAGCGTAAGGTACTGTTTTATTGTCTCCAGTGATTCAGTGGAAGCGGGGAGAGTGGGGAGAGCAGAGAGAGCGGGCCAGCCCACTGTAGCTCGCCTCAGTACGTAAGTACCTTCTATTGGTTGGGTGTGGAAGTGCCTGGAGGCTTGAGGTTGGTAGCCCATCGCTGGATTTCCCTAACCACCCTTTTCCTATTACTTGTTAAATTTACCGAACGCAAATTTACCGATTGCGCAGTTTTCCAGGAATGTAACCCCTGCATTCGACGAGTATACGAGTATGACTGTACACAATCAATTCACTTTACAGTATATTCTGTGTTGTGCTTTGAGATGTCTAGAAGACATGAAAAGTGTTATATTGAATGTAAGGATTATTATTATATATTATTATGACAAGGGCTGCCGGATTTATCTTCAAATATATGCTCACTACATATTATGTATAGCAATCACCTGTGAAGTACTGAAAAAATTATTATTATGATTATTATTATTTATGTTTAGGCTCCCAGTGTGTTGCCAATAGGGAAGAGGTATACAATCTTAAAATTGGAGGCTTCAGTCAAACCAGTTTCATTTCAGTTTCATTCAAATTTCTTTAAATGTAGTGATAAATTAGAGAATGTTTCACCTCCCTTATTCCCACCACAAATACATACATGTTCTCCATATAGCTTCCCTGTCACTAAACTCAATATCACATTAATGCAACCAACATCATCCCTTGCGCCCTTAACAACCCTCCCAACACCTACTATCCCCCATTAAAGTCAAAAGTATCTCATGAATTGCATTCACAATTCACTCAATCTAGTTTCTTGTTGTTTGTAGTTCCAATACCTATCTGTATAAAAGGTTTTGATGGATCCCAGTCTTCACCAATGATTGTGGGAGGCTGTAAGATCAATACTTAAATATCTTTTTTCTGGATGAACATCTTGGGATCAATAGCTTAAGTTTTCTCTGATGTTTGCTCCAAGCTTCTGGAGTGATACAGCGATCAATCACTCCCAAAGAGCTGACAACTGAGACTTAAAATAGAAGCCAATGATGGATGAAGGTCTCATGATACAAAATACATAATACAAAAGCCACGAGGGAAATGATAAACATTCTAGACCAGAAGTTCCCAGGTCCCTAGGAATCCTGACTGAGGACCCGCTACCCGCACCAAAGCACTGTGACCAAGGGAACACCTTCCTCATACTCTCTTCGGACTGTGGAAGCTTCTGCAGGGGGAAAGGAATTCCTACCCACAGATAACCATTCTTATATTTGATATGGGGCCTCATTTCATTATTGTGATCAAAGCAAAGCACATCATAGCATATATATTTTACTTCAAAGTAAAGTGTTGGGACAGTTTGTATTTTATGAGAGAACACCCACACAATTTGAAATAATTGGCTTGTTCAACTGCAATTTTCAATACAGAAAATCCCCAGTTTACCACGTATCTGGATTTCGGGCCTAGCTGGCTCAAGGTCCAACACTCCCCAAAAATATTAAAAACAATTTCTACAGATTCTCACTCATGTGGACCCTGAACGTTTCACTCTTATATCATGTTGAGCCGACTCACTATCATTGCTGGGCCTTCCAGCAGCCAGCGATATTGACTTTAACTCAGTGTGTTTGAATCCTACAAGCAGAAGATAGCTTATCTGTTATCTCCTGTTTATGGGATTCAAATAATTAGCATTTACCAGCATTTTAAAAAAAACAATGCAGTCACTCAATCCACATCTATCTTTTTGCACTTAATTTGGCTGCCGTGCTTCGCCCACAAAGTATAGTCAATTCACTCTACGATATTTATTTTGTGAAGGGCTTTGAGATGTCTGCCTAATGTGAAAAGCACTATAGTAAATGCAAGAATGAGTATTTTAAAAAACAATATTATTATTAAAAAGCCAGGAAATGCCTGTATCGGCGTTGTAATTACACACAGCCAGAAATTTCCGTCTTACCAGACCTCCCATTGGCCTGCCCAACCAGGGTTTAAGTTTAATGCAATATTATTATATTATATATTATGTCCCAATTTTCACCCTATGTTTTCCTAAGTTCCTAAAATACAGCACACGAACATCTGCAGATTCACACCTCTGTTCTTGAGGTTAAGGTAGAATTTCTTTATGGCCTCAGAGTGAACGCTGAAATATCAGTCCATAAATTCTGAAAAAAGGGAAAAAAACAATACACACTTCTCTATTAGAGATCTGTAGTCTGTTACAATGTTGAAAATCGTGATTGGATGAAGCAGTTTCAATAAGCTTTACTATAATGCTATTAAATTGTGTCGTAGTAGTAAATTAGCTATTTTGTCTCTGAGACAGAACCTACATTGTCTATGATCAATTGTTAGAGACAATTGAGAACTGGAATTTGCTCACGGAGCATCAACACAAAGTTGTGTTCCCTGGAGAGGTTCCTCACATCCTTCTCTGATTTTCACGCAAGGAATTGAAATCTGTAGAACATTTAGACTGCAGATATTCTTACTGAACACAGTTTGAAAATATGCTTTGAGCTACCAGCATCCGAAAGAGAGCAGCTGGCTGCTTGGTGATAAGAACATTTTAAAGAGAGCACAGAAAGCATGGAAACCATTGTACAATCTGTTAAATCATGCACATTTCCCAACTCAGCTCATTCACTGTGGACAGGTTTGGGGAAAGTCCTTGCCAACTGAAAGGTCCATAAACACTAAAACTTCAGAATATGTATCTAACATCACTTGCATTCCACATCCTTGTCCTCTTTACGTCCTTTGCATGATTACATGGTCCCATCTTGTTTCACACAATATTCAAAAAGAGGTGTGTCCTTTGTCCAGTAGAGGTATATGTGTCTGAGTCAGAAGATTGTCATGGCCAACAAACCTCCAAATAAAATTAATAATTCTCATCTACAATGGTTGTTTTGGGGAATTTCATTTTTCAAATTGTTTTTGCTTTTTTTGGGGTGTTGGACCTGATCCAGCTAGGCCCTTTGAAACTGTTTCCACTGGAGGGTGTGTCAGTGACCTGAGATCACAGATTTAAAATAGTTTCTAAAAGAAGAAGAGAGATGAGGATAAATTGTTTGACGCAGCGAGTTGTTCGAATCTGGAATGCATTGCCTGAAAGGGTTGTGGAGCCTGATTCGATTACAAATTTTGTAAAATGGTTATTTCGGGAGGACGGGTTTGTGGGATTATGTGGAGGGCGCCGGGGAGTGGGATTGACTTTGAATAGCTCTTCTCAAACAGCCTGCACAGACTCGATAGGCTGAATGGCTTCCTTTTATCATGCAAATATATAATGATTCTATGAAATTGACTGTTGCATTTGTCCACAAATCATCAGTAAATCCACTTTAAAGAAATCCTGTGAAGCACTTTGTCCTCCTGACATGAATGGTGCTACGTCAAATGCAACAACAACAACTTGCCCTCCACGCTGGGCGATGTTCCAGAGCACATAACAATGGCTGAGCTCAGTGCTAAGTAGAGGGGGATTATCATTATTATTACTACCTATAGAGACCAGGATTTGTAATACACTGATGGTCGTCATCGATCGCTATTGGGGTGATCCCAACAGATATATCCAGGAAGGGTAACAGATCTATACCTGACATCTACGGACCCAATTGTTTGACTTCAGTCATAGGAAAATACATTTTAAGAAAACTTAATGCTCTCTTAATGTCTCTCGAACTGCGGATGGCAGATATTTGACCATGATCCATCATGCCAGAAAGGAACTGACAACATACAGATTTAATCCACTATATTTAAAATCAAACAATGCAACTTTAATCTGAATCAGGCCAAATAGACAAATTCAATATTGCTCTAAAATGACTCAGTTTTGGATATGAATATGTCTGAATTTGTTGTTGTTGTTGTCTGGGTGTAAATTAGAACAATTCACAGCTGTTTCCTGTAGCTAGATTGGAAAGTCTGCTGAGATATTTACACACATTTTTTTCTTACTAACATTTGCAGGATTGTTATTTTTCCAAAACAGTGAGTTTTAGGCCAGATACAAAGTGGGGAAGTGGGTCAACAATAAACTAATCTGCAATAAATTGGAGAATATTTGATAATATATTTATAATTTCAGTGGATTGTTACTTGAAAAATATTATGTTCTACATCTTGCACATGCCTCGCAAGTGAGAGACCTGGGTTAAATTCCAGGCAGAGTGAAGCCTTGGGCAAGTTTCCTTACTCCACACGCCTGATAATAATCTCTTGACAAAATCCATAATATTAAAATGGTCATTTCAATCCACAATTGTTTGTGGGACACTGCTGTGTGCAATTGGCTGCCGCCTTTCACACACAAACATATAATCAATTAACTTTACAGTATATTCTGTGAATCGCTTTGATGTCTCGAATATGAGAAAAGTGCTATACCAAATGCAAGGATTATTATTACAGGGAAGGTGTTATTTGCTTGTTTTTTTTGTGGGGTGGGGAAAAGGAGAGGTTGTAGGACGGAGAAATAGGTGAGAGACAGCTATCTCTTTTCTAATGTCTATCTGAATAGGGATGGATGAGACCTCGGTTTCAACACCTCATTTCAAGGACAGCATTCCAAACAATGCAACGCCCATCCAACAATGCATTAGATCGATCCACAATTGTTTGCGGGACACTGCTGTGCGTAATTGACTGCCACGTTTCACTGACAAAATACACCGTCAATTCAATTTATAATATATTCTGTGAAGCGCTTTTGAGCATCCCAAAGACGTAATAAGGCGAAATATCAAATGCAAAGATTATTATTATCCACCTTAGACTATATGAGTCCAGGTCTTGACGTGAAAGCTTTTCTTACTCAATCGCTAATTGTTGCTCTTTCCAATCAAACAGAATGAGTTCTTCTAAACTGAGTCATTAAATATGTATTTTAATATGTTGTGGGTAAAAAAAATGTCACAGCTGATTAAGCAACAAGTGTCAGCAACATTGTTCCCTAACCACAGCTTTCTCAGAATCCAAATGACAAGTGTTCATTTGTTCACTTGTTGGAAACCACTGGCTAGTTTGAAAATAAGCTGCAGTCACCCAGATTTGATAAAAGTTCAGTGATGAGGTTTCAACTAGAGCAGAAGAGGTACTAGTGAGCAAAAAAGCATCAGAAAGCCTGCATCTGACTCAGCTGCACTGCCCCACAGGTATCACTGACCAGCAGCAGATCAAAAATGGGCTGGTGAAGAGAATGTGGAAGAAGCTGTGGTTAAAGCAAAAAATCAATATGCTGCTGTTAATTTAATGCTGTTTTGAATTAACTGAGAGCTTAAGGAATCCTGTAACTTGCAACAACAAAATTATATTTGTACAGCACCTTTCACATCAGGAGAACATCCCAAGGTGCTGGATGGTCAGTGATTCAGACCCAAGCTGGGGGTCAGGATTGTGGAGGGCAAAGGGAAAGGATGGTGGTAAAAGGCATATGAATGGAAGTGGAGGGTCTTGGGGAGGGTTTTGAAGGTGTCAAGGGAGGAGCGAGCCAGAGGGATTTGGGATAGAGTTCCAAAGAGTTGGGGCAGAGGTGCCGCCCACCAATGGTGAAGCGGGCAAGGTGGGATGTGAAGCAGGCTGGAGCCCACTGAACAGTGGTTAGAGCACACACCTTGCAGATGAAAGGGACCCAAATTTGATTCCCGGGCGAAACGTTAGACAAACTTACCTACATCACCCATCTCTGTTTATCTAGCTCGTCTTTGCACTGCTTCTGTGGTCACAATAACCAAATACGTGCACAATACTTCTGGTGCAACCTAACCAGGGTTAGATACAGCTTAAACATGGCTTCTGAGGATCTGAATTTAACTGATTTGGTAATATCACCTATTTCCATTGTTTAGTGCTGTCTCACTCGGTGTTGATATAGTGAGAGATGTCAAAACCAAGTGAGCCAACACTAAACTTGGGATGTCCTCCTGCCCTGATAGGCACTCTATAATGTAATTTTGTTGTTGTTGTGAACAATAAAAATAGGTTATTTACCTTGGTAAATTCTATCTCTTTCATGTCTTCTTTTGTCCTGACTACTGCCTTTGTTCCAAAGGTTTCCTCCAGTTGAAATTGTTGTTCTTTTACCTAAAATCTGCTCAACGTTTCCCAGCACATATGCAGTTGCAACAAGACTTATTGGTTTACCTTTCTTTAAAAAGTGCAGTGAACCTATCAAAGTAACGTATCACCTTGAAGCTAATCTTTGTAGAAAAGTTCAGCTTTTGCATTGCTACTGTTTAAAGAAATGCTTCAGTGCACTTCACGTTGATTCAAAATCATTGCTGGTAGTGTGAATAAGCAGACAGAAACACGCCAAAAGCAAGTAGGTATCCAGAATACTCCGCCATGTACTGCTGATGAACTTGTCATGTCTGACGCTCTGGGCACAGTCGATGTGTAGTTTTGCTCTCAGAAATCAGCTGGTATTGTGAGAAGCAGAAGTTCAGGGTGAATCATAGATGCAGGACAGCCCACAGTCAGAGCAGGTCATCAACTCAGTTATAATCCAAGAATAACAGGGCCAGAATTTCACCTAGTCTCAGCCTGCATCAACATTTTGTTATAAAGCTTGAGAATCACACAAAAAGTATGGATACATTCCTAAATTTAGGTAATTTGCAAACCGGTTTTCCGTCGTTCTTCAGGCAGCCGGCTTCCAAATTAAGATTTATTTTAGGAGGGGCTAAAGTGTACTCAATAATTAAATCTTAAAGCAGATTTTAACAGTCAGGAGGGATGAAGAGAGTTGGAGGATGTGAGACTGTGAAGGAATTTAAAGCAGGGAATAGGATCTTGAATTCAAATCGGTGGGGAAGTGGGGAATCAGTGGAGCTAAGTTAGAAGAGGAGTGATAGGGTTCAGAGCAATAGGGTCACAGGCGCGGGAGAAAACACATAATCTGCCTGCGTAGGGAGGAACTTTAAAGGGTTTGGGAAAATAAATCCAGGATGTGCTGAAGCAGTGAATAAGGGTTTCAGAAACCATGCAGACAATGTGAATAAATGATAGAACGATGAGAAACTAAGCAAAACTCCTACCACGGCGAGTTTTGTTTGCTTCCAAAAGTAAAGTTGGGTAGTTCTCTCTGGGTGCCTTTATTCCATGGAGAAATAAAAATCCAAGAACAACAAGCCATTCTATTGGTTTGTGTAAATTCAATGACTGTCAAAGTCAGAAACCGACTTTCATCTCAAGTAGCAGCATTCACACTGGAGCCTCATGGCTTTTGTAGAGAAGCTTGAAGAAGCATTAAAAATGTATGCATTGATCTGATTTTTTCTTAAACTGTTTGAACTATGACCTAGTATGCTAAGAAAACTGGATATCCCTTCACCAGGAATTTTTCATCAAAAAAGCCCCAACATCTTTAGAATTTTAAAAGAGAGGAACATAAACTCAGTCAATATTCTGTGGTGTAAAAATTAACCTTCTTGTTGTCCAGCTGGGTGTCTGACACATGCTGAATCCCATCACCCTATTTTAAAAATCCAACTCAAACTACTCAAGAGTTTTACACATGTATGGAAATTTCCCTTTATTTGCAATGGGCAAAATTCATGAATGAAAAAATAGATTGGAAGAATAATACAGTAAAACCTGACTGGTGCTGGTTAATCAAAAATGCCCCAAGTTGCCGAAAATCCTACACAAAAAAATAACTTATTTTAAAACATACCATATTAATAATAGACTAAATAATAACAGAATATTGTATGGATACCTACCAATAAAGCATTCTAGCACACTCGGTAAAATCGCGTTCGGTAAGTTTAATAATTGTGCATGGGAGTGTGCCGGATGGCTCCGGTATGAGTTCCGGTTGCTGGAATGGTGAATTGTATTGGGAGATACTGGTTGGTTGAGAATTCCAGTTGGTTGGGTGCTGGATAACCAAGCTTTTTCTGTACTCACATTTGATATTGAGTCATTCACGAATGGAGGATGTTTCAAAGCACTTCACAAGATATACCGTAAAGTTTGGTGACAGTGTATTTTGTAAGCAAATGGGACAGCAAATTTATGCATAGCAATAGCCGTCAAACAGCCATGAAGTGAATGACCAATTTTATTTGGGAATTGCTGGCCAGGGCATGGAGAGAAACTATTAACTGTTAACCAAAAAGTATTTTGACAAGAAATAAATGAATGAGGAATTGTAATATGATAGCTTTGACATTTCGAGCAAAAACATTTGAGAAATTTCACAAAAAGCTTTAAACTTGAACACAGTTCTTAAATGAGGACCAAAATGTAAAACAAATATTTTATGGTTACATTCTTGTTAAATTCAAAGCACAAGATGCAATCTATTTCTAGCACTTGAGGAGGTGGTTTGGAAAGTCCCAAGTGGCTTTGTGTAGTAAGTGCTATTATCTATCAAAATAAATTTAGTTTGGTGGAAATTTTATAAAATTTCCCAGATATAATTATTTGTGTTTGCAAGATTACAACACTCATCAACTCGCTCCAAACTTTACTTGTTCCATCAATCTCTGCCCAGAACTGGTGACAATACAACAACATGATGAGCAAATACATCAGCATTAACACAATGCAGAATCTGCATTGCAATTCCATCCTACCAACTTGGTATAGTCAACAACAACAAAATTACATTTATATAGGGCCTTTCACGTCAGGAGGATGTCCCATGGCACTGGTCAAGCCTGGATGTAATGAAGGCATGAATGAGAGTTTCAGCGGCCCAAGGTATGATCTATTCAGCCATGATCTAATTAAATGGCGGAACAGTCTCGATGGACTGAATGGATGGAACAGAGCTGTGGGAAGTGCCAGATCCAAGCTGTGGGTTGGGATCAGAGAGGGGTGGAGGGAAAGCAGGTGGAGGAGGGAAGATGATTCAAGGCACGGTTAAAAGGAAGGTCTTGAGACAAGCCTTGAAAGAGGTAAGGGAGGATCGAGGCAAGGATGAGGCAAGGAAGTTCCAGAGGGTGGAGACAGAAAGGCAGAAGGCGAGATTGGCAATAGTAAAGCGGGCAGGGCATGGGACGTGGAGCAGGCCAGTCCCTGCAGAACAGAGCAACAACAACAACAACAATTTACATTTATAGAGCGCCTTTCACGTCGGGAGGACGTCCCAAGGCGCTGAACAGGAGGCGTGTTGGTGAAAGCAGGGACAGGTTGGTGAAATTTTAATAGATCGCAGAGGTAAGGAAGAGCAAGACCATGGAGAGTTTTACAGGTGAGGACAAGGAACTTACACTTAAACCTCTGGGGGATGGAGAGCATGGGATGCTGGGCAAGGATGGGGGGAATCAGCTCATTAAGCTTAGTTGGTGAGACGACATGAGCTGACAAGTTCCGAATAATCTGCAGCTTGTGGAAGCAGGAGTTGGGAAGTCTAGTGAGCACCGAGTTGGCATAGTTAAGCCTGTATGTAATGAAAGCATGGATGAATGTTTCAGTACACTGAGGCAGATAATGACAGATAATAATAATAATCCTTAAACTTGATATAGCGCTTTTTACGTATTCTAGACATCTTAAAGCGCTCCACAGAATACACTGAACATGAATTGGCTGTATATTTTTGTGGGTGAATGCAGAAATGAGGGAAGGTAGAATGAGTAATGGACCTAGATTTAGCATCCCATCCAAAGACGGCACTTCCAAATATTGCAGGACTTCTCCAGCACCGTATAATAGTGTAACAGACTATATGTGTTTAAAGTCCCAATGTGGAACCGGAACCCACAACTTTCTGACTCAGTGGCTAGAGTGCTACTAATTAACTCAGCCAAGCTTTTCATTATCAACTGTTTATTTTTAAATATTTTACTAAAAGTTCAACAAACATGAGCTGATCCACTACATCATTAACGTTATACACATGCAGTAAAATATAATCACCATACACAGCAGCTGGAAAGGATATCACCATATTGAGGCACAAAGGCAAAAGAAAAAGTATGATTAAAAGAAGAAATGTCTGTTGCAAGAGTTTAATTGAATTGACCAGACCAAGAGGTTACTGTCAATACAGTTCCAATAATAATAATCATCCTTGCATTTCTTATATACCAATATAATAATAAAAATCGTTGCATTTGACATAGCACTTTTCATGTCTTTTAGCCCTCTTAAAGCACTTCACGGAAGATCTGTGAAGTGAATTGACTGTATATTTGTAGGCGAAATGTAGCAGCCAATTGTGCACAGAGCACAAACAGTTGTGGATTGAAATGACATTTTCTGACATCTGTAGGAACATGGCCTATAAGCTGTTATAAACCTACTGTGTCACCACAGCCACAATAACAGCAGCAGAGCATGCAAACACAATGGAAGAGAGAAGGAAGAGAGACTTTTTTCACTTGTTTTGTTAAAGGTAATGGTTCAGATTCCATTCCAGTGCACAAGAGTCTTTGAAGTTCAAGGTATTGGAGAATTATATTCACTTGTTAGTCAGATACATGGAAGATGCTTTGCCATAAGCACATTGGAGAAATTGAATTCCTTTCTCCTAATCAATACTTCAAGGCAAGATCCCTCTACAGATGGGATGATTTTAAAGGGAGATTAAGAAATAAAAGATTCATTTCACAAAACTAGTAGAGAAACACAAGAGGGTGTCAGTATAATAATCCTTGATATAACGTCTTTCATGTTGGGAGGATACCTTAAAGAGCTTTACAGGATTTACCGTAAATTGCAATGGCTGTATTTTCTAGATGAAGACTTACACTTCATGGTGAATGCAGAAGCATATATAATAAAATGGGATTCGGGGAGCCAAGAAATAATTACAAACCAAAACACCAAAAAGTTCCTTCAATTCTATTTCTATTGCAAGATACAAACAAACAATAACAAAACTTACATTTATATAGTGCCTTTCACGTCGAGAGGACATCCCAAGGCGCTGTACAGTTAGGTAGGACAAGAGCAGGGTGGGAAGGATCAGGGCAGGATGAAGAATAGTAGGAAAAGTAACTGTATATTAGTGGGCAAAACGTGGCAGCCAAATTGCGCACAGCAGTGTCCCACAATCAGTCATGGAAGTGGGACTAGGGGCAAAAGGGGGTAAAGAAGCAAAAGGGGAGGGGTCGAGGCAGGGGGAAGAAAACAGGAAAGTCGACTGTATACTTGTGGGCGAAAGGCGGCAGCCAAATTGCGCACAGCAGTGTCCCCACAAACAATCGCGAAAATGGGGCCAGGGGAGAAAGGGGGAAAAGAGGGTAAGGGGGGAGAGGGAGGGAAAGGTAGGATGGGTTAGGGTTAGGGAGGAAGAGGGGGGAGAAAGGGGGGTAAGGAAGAGAGGGAGGGAACGATGGGTGGGGGCAAGATCAGGAAGAGGGAAGAGGGAGGGAAGGGGAAAAGGGAGGAGAGAAAGTGGGGAAAGGGAGTGAGGGAAGAAGAAGATGGGGGCAGGGGTGGGGGGAATCAAACAACAATAATAAACAACAAAAGCAATAATATTAACAAAAACAGCAACAAACAACAATCGTCCAGCAACCACTCCTTGTCCTCGCCGCCCGCCTGGATGATCCCTGAGATGGCGGGAAAAAAGGGCCCAGTGTGGTGTCAGGCCCCAAAACCGACCGGCTCCTCAGTCGGTGAACCCGGGGACTCGGAGATGGCCCTGGCACCTCGGACATGGTGTGTCTGGCCAGCTCGCACAGCAGCAGCAGCAGCAGCCCGATCGCCGTCTGGATCTCCCGCGACGAGATGATCCGTCGCTTGCAGCACCTGGGTGCTCTCCCCCTCGCGGAAGACGAGGGGGAAGATGACACCAATACTATCAAACTTGCAATATATGATATTATTATAATATATATTATATGCCTCCTGCATGTCGGTGGCCATGCTTTCAGCCATTATGCCCCGAAAATATGGAACACTCTACCCCTCCACTTTGCTTCTCTTCCATTTGTATTCTAAAAGAATCCATAGAAAAACATTTTCCTTTTTAATTGATTTTCCCAACTATAATTTAGCAGTTAAAGGTCAGGGAATTGGCACTACAGATTCCAATTATACTCCATTCTTTGGAGAATTTTACCATTAAGGCTATTTTTCCATTCCATGTTTCTTTTTCCCCAAATGTGCTACAGTATCATCAGATTTGATCCTCAGCTGGCCTTCCTACCCCTGTGCAGTCCCTGACAAAGAACTGCTTTCCTCAAAACAAACCCACCTCAAAACATACCTCACACCCAACACAGCAAAACTCTTAAGCCAGGCATTTGTCACCTCCCGTCTTGATGATTACAATGCCCTCCTCACCCATCTCTCCAGCTCCATCATACATAAAATGTAATTACAACAACAACAACAACAACAACAAATTGCTTTTATAGAGCGCCTTTCAAGTCGGGAGGACGTCCCAAGGCGCTGCACAGGAGGCGTGTGACCCGAGCTCAGAGGGGAGTGTTTGGGAAGGGGTGAAACACGAATGGGAGGTAGAAGAGTTCAGGGTGGAATAAAAGGCACGATCGAAGAGGAAAGTCTTCAAACCGGCCTTGTAGGAGGAAAGGGAAGAAACAAAACGGAGGGATTGAGGGATGGCATTCCATAGGGTGGGAGCGGAGAAACTGAAGGCCCGGCCTCCGATGGTGGGGCGGTTCGGGTGGGGAGCTTGGAGCAGGCCAAGTCGTGTTGAACGGAGGGTCCGGGTGGGCTTGTAGGGGGAAAGTAGATTGGTTAAATAGGGCGGTGCAAGGCCGTGTAAGGCCTTGTAGGTGAGGACGAGGATCTTGAACTCGATCCTCTGGAGGATGGGGAGCCAGTGGAGACGGGCGAGGGTGGGGGTTAAATGGTCGCGGAGGCGGGTGCGGGATAGTACACGGGCTGCAGAGTTTTGGATGACCTGCAGCCTGTGAATGGAGGAACTGGGGAGGCCGACGAGGAGAGAGTTTCCGTACATCAATTCAATACTCGGTCACACATATCCTCACCTACATCAAGCTCCATACCACCATCATCCCAGCCCTTGACAGCCTCCACCATCTTCCTATTGCAGAACAGATCGATTTCAACCCCCTCAGTCCCCTCCCCCTCTCCCTGGCTCAAGGTCAAACTCTACCTTTGTTAAGCAATGTACAGTAAAAGCCTGTTTATCCGTGACCCGATCAACCGTAACTTCCATATAACCGACACCTCAAAAAAAAAGGTCCCCATTCGATTAACCGGAATTTATCCGGCACAATGTATTATTATTTTTAAAAACATTTTTGGGGGTGTTTTCGGCTGAATATCCAACACGCGCTTTAACCAGCATTGGCCAGGTCCCGATAGGCTGACGGATAAACAGGCTTTTACTGTACTATCCCGTGTGAAGGTCAGCATAGTTGTTATTGTTATTACTTTTATCTTTGTTGAATTTAATTTGGCAACAAATCTATCCATGTCCTATCTATATTCTCATTATCCTAATGTCCAAACCATTTATGTAGATATAGAGAATAAAAGTTTAGCTGAGCATTTTCCAATTCGAGAAATGTTACTTCTATTTCCTGTCCCTTGAACAAGCCTATTTCTATACTGTCACTTTAACTTCACCATCTTTTAACTTTAACCGCATGGCCCTTAATCTTGTGCCTTGGGACGTCCTCCAGAGGTTAAAGACGCTATACAAAATGTAATTTTGTTGCTGTTGTATTGTAATCTTCACAATAATTTTTTTGTACAGGACTGTATCAAATGCCTCTTTTCAAAACTGACTGATTGATATCTACTCCATTTGTTCAATTGATATGCTTCATAGCCTCTTAAAATTTTTAAACCA
Source organism: Hydrolagus colliei (assembly GCA_035084275.1). Classification (NCBI taxonomy): domain Eukaryota; kingdom Metazoa; phylum Chordata; class Chondrichthyes; order Chimaeriformes; family Chimaeridae; genus Hydrolagus; species Hydrolagus colliei. The sequence goes on along the minus strand of CM068744.1, from coordinate 23,628,378 downwards.
AATTGGTCAACTGCAATCTACCCTTTATCTATCTCTGTTAGCAACCCAGTTTTGTCCATTTGCTTTTTAAATGTTTACTAATGTTTTCCATTAGTTCCACACTCTCCTGCAACAATAGCAACTTCCATTTATGTAGTGTCTTTCATGTTAGCACCCATCAAGAATAATGTCCCAGCGAGCAATCTACGTGTTTTACAGAATATAATAGAGAAGCATGGAATTGAACATTTTTTACCATAAACAAACAGGATAGCTTTGTCAGCAAAATCCTATAGACAACAATGAAATGACCAGACATGGATTATTGGTGCATAAGGTGGAGTAAGTAGCGAAAATAAAATAGCACTTTGCTATTGAACATTTCAATTTCCTTCAAAACAATAAAAAAATTGGCCACTTCACTTCATGGCTGTCTGTGGGACACTGTTATGCACAATTGGCCCACAAAAACACACTGTGCCAAATGCTCTTTTTCTGTACTGTAAATTTCTGTGGTGGTATTCTGGCATGTTGACTATTCAAACTTGGTCACTTATCAATGTGTAGTCTTATTAATATCATTTCTTCTCCAATATTTACATTTTGTAGCTGCTGTACCACAGCCTCTATTCTTACTCCTGGGTTTCTGTATTCACCTTCCTCTCCAAATACTAATGCAAATACTTATCAGTCACGATCTTATCCCCTTGATGTTTCTGTTATTATTATAAAACATAATAATTTGGTCACTCATTCCACTACTGTGTATGAGACCCTGCCGCGTGCAATTGGCTGCCATGTTTCACCCCAAAATACAGTCAATTCACTTTACAATATATTCTGTGAAGCGCTTTGAGACGTCTAGAAGACTTGACAAGCACTATATCAAATGCAAGGATTATTATTATTTATTATATTGTCATCTTTGTGAACATTACCTTGTTTTCTGATCTCATTGTTGTGTTTATTCAATAATTTGCAGTGTGCCAGCGAGACCTGATCTTAGTGATGCTATTTATAAAATGTTTTTGATAGTAGCTCTATGACTGACATTTTGGAAATGTAATTTTTCTCATGTCTTTGTTGAACTGCTCCTAATATTCAGTCACTTGGAGAACACAAGGCAAACGAGAAATGGGATTGGTTGTGCAAAATAAAACAGATAACAGAATAATCCAAATAGATTTAAATAAACGCAAAATACTGCAGATCCATGACCAAAAATGTGTTCTGACGATGGGTCGTGGATGCGAAACGTTGACTTACTTTTTCTTTCTCCATAGCTGCTGCCTGACATGTTGAGTGTTCCCAGCGATGTCTATTTTTGATCCAAATTAAATTGTATGTTTTCCTCTGACATAGATATTGAATCTCTAAATATAGACATATATGCTGATGGAAAGAGTTAAAAGGCTCTTTTACCCCTCCCAATTTTTCATTTCTTCTATACCTACCTCGGTGATGGGATTATGACTCACAAATACATGGAAATCGATCAGTAACTTTTACTGAATCCGCAGACCCTTGACCAGCAATTGAGCCTGGAAATGTCGCTTCATTATTCATGAGCATTTCAGCAAAAAAATCACTGCACTCAGAACATTGTCTGGTGCAGAACCAATATTTCATACCAGGGACTTTGTGGCTTATTGTGTCAACTGAATTCTTGCAGGATTCGTCAAAATTTTCCTTATTTAAATATGAGCAATAAATTTCCTCACAGATGCCAAAAGGAATCATTCGTGAATGTGAACATTAAAGTCCCTAGTGGGTTTCAGCTGGCTTTTTGTTACAACAAGAAAGAAACATTCTATCATTATTTTGAAATATGCGAATGTGCTAGTTACTCTGGTTTATGGCCTACAATTAGATATGGTTCAAAAGTCTAATTGTTACTCAGTACGAACCAAATAAAGTCACTCCAGTAGCACAAGGGTATGGCACTATGAGTTAGATAGAATACGCCTACACACACCGCAGGAGTATGTAATAGCCTTAGGGAAACGTCAGATTGAATACATTTTTGAAATGCAAGTTGTAATGGAATTCTGTTTATAATAATAATAAATCATGTCGTTCACGGTAGAATGAATAGAATCATTAAGAGTATTGGTCTGAGTGGATGTTTGGATAATGAAAAAAATGATAGAATAAAAATAAATCTGCGTGAAACTTTGTTTTTTTTAAGACTTACGAATTACATAACACGGTACCAATCTAACAGTAATAGCTTCTGTAGAAAGAGCATGTATGAATTCATTAAAATGCTCATATTAACAATAATCCTTGCATTTGATATAGCGCTTTTTATGTCTTCTAGACATCTCAAAGTGCTTCAAAAAATATACTGGAAAGTGAATTGGCTGTATATTTGTGGGCGAAACATGGCAGCCAATTGCGCAGAGCAGTGTTCCACAAACAGTCGTGGATTGAAAGGACCATTTTCCTATTTTTTTTTTGAGGGATTATTATTAATCGTGTGGAGTAAGGAAACTTGCCCAAGGTTTCACCCTGCCTGGATTCAAACACAGGTCTCACACTTGTAGGACGAATGCTCTATTCACTGAGCTAAAGGACTCCCCCCGATTATACTGACAGAACATCACATTGACCAAAAGTGCAGAGTAATAATCAAAGGCAAAGGTTCAGATCATTGTGCAAACACAATGTCATATACTAATAATGTAATAACCCTTGCATTTGATATAATAATAACAATAATACTCCTAGCCTTTGATATAGTGCTTTTCATATCTTCTAGATGTCACAAAGCGCTTCACAGAATATAGTGTAAAGTGAATTGACTGAATATTTGTGGGTGAAATGTAGTAGCCAATGGCATACAGCAGTGTCCCACAAACAGTCATGGATTGAAATGACCATTTATTTTCGAAAGATCTAGTACTTTCACATTCGGGAAGAAGTCTCACACCGATTTACTGTAAATTTACTAGATTTACTGTAAAGTGTAGTGACTGTGTATTGTGTAGGTGAAAAACATGAGAGAGAAAATTGCACTATTACAGATCAAACAGATTATTTTACTGTGGTTTATTGTAAATCTATTTTGAATAGATCACTTATTTCATATTAGTTTATTGGTCTTTTTCTTTCTGTCATGAATCATTATGGTTAATTACTCAATCTATACTCAGTTTGGCATTCTGTGTACAAATCCATTTAATAATCTCAACACAAGATAAAGGGCATGAATGGCAACATTATATATTTGAATCAAAAGCTATACCAAAGCTATTTTTTTTATTGATTCTATTCCTTCTACATTTTTATAAAAATTTTAATCAACTTCACCTGGCTTAAATTGCACAGCTCTTTAAACTAACCTCATGCAGCACTTTTCTTTGTGGATCCAGGAAATATCTCATCTGCTCAGAAGAATAATATCATATTCACATGCAAAATACCCGGTCACTGCACTCCTCAGTGAAATCCTGTGGAATTGCTTGAGACATTTCATTCGAGTGTAAAGATGCTATGTCAAATGGAAAGATTATTATTATCTTCTTATGTTTGAAAAATTCAGTTGAAGACACCTTGATTAATGCATGGATTCAAACCACAGGCAGTAGATGCTTTAAGAACAAGTCAACCGTATTCCCTTCCTCCCTCTCTGCCTTCAAAATCAGCCTTTGCATCTATCATCTTATCCACATTTTTGGCCACCTCTTCCCCAAACAGCTTGAGCTCCCAGTCAATTGCGTGAAAATTCTTTGAGACATCCTTCCAGTGTGGAAGGTACTTCAAGGAGGCTTGGAAGTGGATGAGGCAGAGGGACTGCTGGATGGAATTCCAGAGGTTAGGGGCAAAATAGCTGAATGCTCGCTCGCCAATTGTGGGCAGGTGGGACGGGGTACATGGAGGGGAGGGGGCGGGCAGGTTGGTAGGGCCTGTTCAGAAGTCGCAGAGGTAGGGTGGGATGAGGCGATGGAGGGCTTTGAATGTGAGGATTTTTAACTGAATCCTCTGGGTGATGGGGAGCCAATGGATGGGTGAGAATAGGAGAAATAGGGTCACAGAACTTGGAGTGGTAGAGGACATGTGCCACAAAGTTCTGGATGATCTGCAGCCTATGGAGGGAGTAGTTGGGAAGGCCAACAAGCAAACCATTGGCATAGTCGAGCCTGGATGTGATGAAAGCATGAATGAGGGTTTCAGTGGCCTGAGTGCTTAACTTTTGAAGCCAAGGCCCTAATTGGTAGGGTGGTGTATACAAACAGGAAAAGCTTGCCACTCAGTTTTTTGTAATGGCAAACTGTGGTTTTAGCTGATTAGATTTCAACTGTTCCCCAACACACAGACCGGGGTCCCAAAGCATTGGCTCTTGCCCACCTGAGCCTAATACTCTCCACAGCAGGTTATGTCCCTCTGAGGAGAGACATTCCAGGCACAGGAATTTCTAAGTGTATGTGGGATACATGGTTTGGTTTTGATACTCTTAAGTATGGCTATGGTTTTCGCGTGTGTGAGTCACCTGGTTAACTAAATGAAACGGGTCTATTTCAAAATGGCTACTTTTGGAGTTCATTATTTTGCACACATACTCAGTGTACCTTTACCTTTAGATTGTCAAGCAAATTGTGGTTTGTATTCTGTTCATGTCACACATCTCTGACATGCTGGCACTCACGTCATTGAATTAGAATTTAATGGGTTGGAGATCTATGATGGGACTTTCATCTCATAGTCCAGGCAGACACTCTAATGTAATATTGGAAGGGTACTGCATTGGTGACAGTGCTGCCTTTCAGACAAGATGTTGAACCAAATCCGGGTCGGTCTGTTTAGGTGGATGTTAATGATCTCAAAGCACTACTAGAAAGAAGAGAAGCGAGTTTCTCTCATTGTCCTGCCCAACAATCCCCCAGATAAAATAATTTGGATTATTGCCATTCATGGGTCACTATTGTGTGCACATTGACTACTTCATTCCCTTACCTATGAAAATTCATTGATTTTATCATTCCTGTCAAGCACATTGAGCTATTACAACTGTATGATCAGCTACAATATCAAATAGGATTATTATTATAATTAACCTTGTGCACTCATTGTTATCATTAGTAGCTTAGTTCTGAGGTGGTACTTCCTACAGGAGTCCTGTAACTCAGTGGTTAGAACGTAAGAACATAAAAATTAGGAGCAGGAGTAGGCTATTCGGCCCCTCGAGCCTGCCCCGCCATTCGTTAAGATCATGGCTGATCTTCTGACCTAACTCTAATTACCTGCCCTATCCCCATATCCTCCAATCCCTCAATTTAAAAGAAAATCTATCAGTCTCAGCCTTGAAAATGTTCAAAGACTGAGCATCTACAGCCTTCTGGGGTAGTGAATTCCATAAATTCACTATCCTCTGAGTGAAGAAATGTTTCCTCAACTCTGTTCTAAAAGGCTGACCCTTAATTTTAAGACTGTGACTCCTGGTTATAGATTCTCCTACCAGGGGAAACGGTCCCTCAGTGTCTACTTTATCTAGCCCTTTAAGAATCTTATATGTTTCAATAAGATCTCCCCTATTTCTTCTGTACTCTAGAGACTACAGCCCTAGTTTATTCAACCTATCCTCATAGGTTAGTCCCCTCATCCCAGGAACTGACCTAGTGAATCTACGCTGCTAAGGCAAGTATGTCCTTTTATAAATGTGTTAGAGCGCTTGCGTAACAAGTGTGAGACCAACATTTGAATCCAGGTAGGGCGAATCCTTGGGCAAGATTCCTTACTCCATATGCCTAATAATAATCCCTCAAATAAAACAATAATAAATTGGTCATTTCAATCCACGACTGTTTGTGGAACACCGCTGTGCGCAATTGGCTGCTGTGTTTTGCTCTCAAATATCGTCAATTCACTTTACAGTATGTTCTGTGAACCACTTTGAGACATCTAGAAGATGTGAAAAGCGCTATATCAAATGCAAGGATTGCTATATATTATTATTATGACAAGGGCTGCCGTATTTATCTACAAATATATACTCACTACATATTAAAGCAGTTGCCTGTGAAGTATTTTGATGCGTTTGAATGTAAAAGATGCTATTTCCAATGTGATGATCAACATTGTTAAAGTACATCATATAAACACCCGGAATACTTTTGATTCAAAAGCTGTCTACTTTTGTTTTAAGTTTTACGCCACTCACTCCTCCCTCTGCAATTCTTCAAAGATTCTCATCTCCTCTGGCCAAAGGACCAGGAACATGAATGATATATTCCTCCAGGATGAGTGATATCAATGTGCCAACATTGGGATCTGTCTTTCACAGCTGTCACTAAATGCAATTGAGGAAATGAAACTGTGCTAAGCTAAACAATTGTAGTGGATAGTGAAAAATGAGCTGCAGTGTAATAGGTTCACTGCCATTGGGGATAGTTGAGCAACTAATAACATGGAACACTGTATAACAGCTGCTGTCTAACAAGCTGAGCTAGCATTGAAAAGTAAGGCTTAATCCAGTTATAGGGAGTGTATTCTGGGCTCTACCATAGATCCACCCAAGGGTCCAGATGCCTTGGATCAGTGCCATGGGTGCATGTACAAATATCTTGGTAAAGAAAAAATGTGACGGACACGAACAATACCTACGAAGAAGATGGAGCAGATCTGTGAAGAGATTGGAAGAATGTCCGTGATCTTAAGAAAAATGCAGGTGAAAGTATTACCCTGATGGTATTATGTTCTGTAATGCATTGCATCCAATTCCCTTTGATTGTATAGGGTAAAATCCATTTGAGCACTCGTGGTCAATCCAAGAAGATTTGTTTTTCAATCAGTTACTGGGATGTGGGATGCTCTGATATGTAAAGTTATAAAGGCTGAATCCAATGCAGATTTCAAGAGGAAAGTAGATAAGCATCTAAAACATATAGGTTTGAAGGGGTCTGGCAATGGAACTGACTTAAAACCCTAGTCTTGTGTGCTGTGAATTTCTATCATTCTATGAATCTTGCCCAGACTTGGTACTGCAAAGCAGATCTTGTATCGAGGATGCATTAGATGTCTCACCCCACTCCCTCACCCATAACATTCTGCACATTAGGTAGAGAAATGTGTTGTCATCTAATGTAACTTTACAACAAAAGATGCTGCCTTGGTACTGTAAGTATTGGCTTGAGGCTTCCTGAGATGACCATAAAAGTATAAACTACCAACAAAGCAGTTTCAAAGGAAATGATAAAATGATGGAACACAGAAGCAATTAAACTTAAATACTGTTGTGAATTCTACATAAATAATTTATATGACGTATTTAAATTGTTCATTCTTCACATTCATCAACTTCTGATTTAAGTCAACCAATTCCACTTAACTCATATTGGATAGAAATCGAATGACCACTTTCAGAATAGTATTTGATAATTTCTTAATGCTTTGAAAACTAGTGAGCAGTCTGTTTATCATACATGTGGATTGCTTCATGCTTCTGGTTACCAGATGCAACTCACTTTGGAAAAAGTGTCTGCCTGGCTACGTTAGCCTTCCCTGCTTTCCACCCATCCTGATCCCACCCCTAGCTTGGGTGCATATTCTTGACCATCTAGTGGATGTCCTCCCAATGTGAAAACCACTATACAAATGTGATTAGTTGCTGTTTTTGTTGTTGGTAATACTTTTACTTCTGAATCAAAAAGTTATAGATTTAAGCCATCCTCATATTGAGCCCATACAGTCTATGCTGATATTCCAATGCAATGTTGGGAGTCCTCTGGAAAGTTCTAAATGAAAGGATGTCATCCTTCAGAGGTGGCTTCTTGTTCAGCCTATTGATCAATAGCGCTGCATTATTTGAAAAGAGAAGGGAGTTTCTCCTGATAATACGGCCAACAGTCCTCCAAATAAAATTTGTCATTTATTTCAATGTTGTTTGTGAGAAATTGATGTGAGCATAATTGGCTGCCAGATTTGCCTACAGATCCCATGAAGTACTTTGAGATATTCTCCGTACAATAAAAGGTGCCATTTCAAAAGGGAGTATTGGTGCTTATTATTAAGAGGTTTTGTGTCAGTTTAGTGATACTGTGGGTAACATGCATTTTTTGTGGTTATATAACACTATTAACTCTACAGGAAATAGGGGGGTGGTAACGAGAGTTTGATTCGCCCAATGTATAGATGATCACTGGCACTCGATAGTCAAGGTAAAACTCTACAATGTTCATCCAAACCCACACCATTCAACCTTTTCCTACTTCTTTCCCTAGACTGCCTACCCCTCCTTAGTAGCATAGATTCTCGTTTTTTAAAAAAACATTTATTTATTTCAGTCCGCACTTACCTATGAAAATTCATTGATTTTATCATTCCTGTCAAGCACATTGAGCTATTTCAACTGTAAGATCAGTTGGGTCACTGCTGCCATGTTTAATTCCCAATTCTTTCAACAAGTTGCTGTTCTGATTATGTTTGACTCGCTCTGTGATTCACTCTTTTCCACGTACCCACTGATCGAAAGGAAAAAAAAACCTTTCCTTATTTCTACAACCACTTGAGGCTTGTTAAATTTGAACCTATGACCTCTCCTATGACAACCTACATCAAGTGGTGTGCTTACATCAACAGCATCCATCCTCTTGAACATTTTAAATACCTGTATCATTTCCCTCATCTGCAGTATCTTTGCAAGCTTCCCCTCATAACTCAGAACTTTAATAAGCCTTTGGAATTTCCTGGTCTCTCTTCTCTGAGCCATTTAAAATATCTGTACTATTCACGTGCCTCAGAATCTTTTAGGTAACTCAGCTGATTAAAGAGCAACTAAAAATATCAACCAGGATCTCAACTATTTTCTTTCATATTTGTTTCGAATCCAGTCAGGTCAAGGCAAAACCTTGTGCAAGTTTCCTTACTCCACACGTCTAATAATAATCCCTCCCAAAAAAAGCAATAATAAATTGGTCATTTTCAATTCATGGCAGTTTGTGGGTCACTGCTGCCATGTTTCGCTCACAAATATACAGTCAATTCACTTTACAGTATATTCTGTGAAACGATTTGAGATGTCTAGAAGACGTGAAAAGCACTACATCAAAGGCATGGATTACTATTATTATATTTCCTTAAGAATCCCTCTGCATGCCTGCCAACTATATAGAGTTGACAAGAAATTCTGTTTGGTTTTTTTTTAAAATATATTTTTATGAATAGCAATAATCCTGGCAAATCTCATGTCACGTGGATGTTTCAAAATGCTTCACACAATATACTGTAAAGTGTAGTGACTATGCGAATGTAGCAGCCCATTCTTATTCCTTACCCCTGACTCATTCCCTTTGCTCTACTTTCAGGTTAGGTACTCAGCAATGATACCACTTCCTTCTTTTTTTCTGAACCCATTTCGCTTTGCTAACTGTTTTTTCAAAAGCACTTAATGACATAATCTTTCAACCATGCCTTTGGTCACTGCTAAATTTTTTCCAACGTTTTATTCATTATCTCTTGTTCCATTGTTAAGTGATTTGAGATGCTTCATTTGGAGCCTGCTAAAAAATAATGTTCCCTTGTTGCCTATGACTGATAGCAGTATAGTGCAGTCTCCTGACACAATGCACAATCTCCAATCTATGTAACTACAGTTAAGGTACAACATTTAATTTCTACAATTGCAGTCTGGTGGGATAACCCATGTAATCTACTGCTATGTGGTTAGCAATCTGGCAATGAAATGACACACTTTAATGAATCTCTACAAACCAACATCAATGCAAAAGGAGATATCGCACAATGGGCAAATGCTGGATGCTGTACTTGTCTTACTATAGTATTACAGTAAAATCTTGTTTATCCGGTACCCAATCAAACGGCATACTCATCCAAATGGTGTCTCCCAATACAATTCACCATTCCAGCAACCGGATCTCATACTGTAGCCATCCGGGACACTCGCGGTATGCTCACTTTGCGCATGCGTGCAATGCATGCGCATGGGCACTCATTAAACTTAACGAGTGCTGGAATGCTTTTTTTTACCAATCATTTTACTGAGTGTGTTGGAATGCTTTATTGGAAAGTATCCATCCAATATTCTGTTATGATTTAGTCTATTATTAATATGGTATGTTTTAAAATAAGTTAATTTTTGGGGTTGGATTTTTCGGCAACTTGCCACTCAAATATCTGGCATATTTGATTAATCGGCACCAGTCAGGTCCCAAGGGTGCCAGATAACAAAGATTTTACTGTATCTACACGTAAGAATTTGATGCTTCCATTGTCTGTATTTTTCTCACTCTCTCCTTATGGTTAAAGCTACTGGATGAAAGGTCAAGGATGAAAGTGCACTTCGTTATAAATTGGGTTAATAGAAAAATGGTGCTGTACTTTTTCCACTCTAAACTAACTCCCCCAGCTGCAATCAAAATATAACTGTAGTTTCTAATCCGCCCAACTGTTTACTTGATGTTACTGTGGGCGAGGCAGTTCCTCATCATCTCGTAAATGCACATGTACATTTGTAGGTAATCATTCTAATATGAGTTATGTCCTCATAATTCTTCATATCAACAAAGTGAAAAAATGTAGGTTGGCAGGAAAATGTAGCAATCAACTCCCCACCATTTTCTGCAAAGTGTGTCAAAATATTCCTGGCAATTCCCCCAAATATCCCTGCAATTTTGGCAAATATTTCAGCAGCACAAAACTATTTCAATGGTGGAATCTACAAGAAACTGCTTCAAATGAAAATGCAATCAATTGAGGAAGATATTATACAGATAAACCTCTATTTAGGACAGGGCTGCGTTCCTGAAAAACTGTATCTAGATCGAAACATCCTAAATCGAAACGCGATTTCCCATGCGGTCCCATTATATAACCAGAGATGCATTGTTTTCACAAAATTTTGGGACCTTAAACCTACCAAATAACTCACAAAACCACACAACATAACACATAAAACACACAAATTAACACACATAGGCAAAAGGGGGTACTTGGGGTAACTGTACACTACAGTATTGTACTTTGATACTGGCAAACTTTAATACAGTACACTACTGGCAAACTTTGATACTAGCAGTGTGACAGTGGCAGTGGCACTTGCAGCTTCCCCACTCATCTTGATGTTGTGGAGCCCATAGCATCTTTTAAACCATTAAAACCATCCTCTGCTAGCACTGAAAGATGATGCCGTTGAGCCTTCTCCTTCCTGATCATTTAATTCCCTAAACAATGATTTTGCCTTCTCTTGGATACACAAGAAGTGTCACTTCTTGTGTGCTGTGTATGTGCAAAACAAGAAATTAGGTGGATAATGACCTGATGATCTGTACGTTAGCCTCTTAATTGAATATAAGAGTTTATCAATTTCACGTTAGACGTTATTGTACATCTACTGAAGTTATATGTTTAGAAAAGCAGGGTGTATCATACACTGATGACTAAAAATAACAAATATAATAAGTACTCATTGCATTTGATATAGCGCCTTTTCATGTCATTGAGATGTCTCACAGCGCTTCACAGGGTACACCGCGGAGTGAATTGACTATATAGTTTGTGGGAGAAATGCAACAGCCAATTACGCACAGCAGTATTGCACAAACAGCAGCAGATTGAGTAACCAAATTTGTATTATTATTATTTTCTTATTATTAGAACCACATACTGCCAAATACAATGCTGATACACTGTCACCCAGCATGAAGTAAAATAATAATAGATAATTAGTATTATTAAAGTCCCAGTTAGTGAATTGATAACGACTTTCTGTGACCAGCAGACGATACCCCACCAACACCCCCCCCCCCCCACCATCCCCACCCCAAACCACCTATTGTTGTCTATAAACATATTTTAATACAAATGCCCATTGTTATTTTGTTTTGGGATTGATGTTAAAATAATAACATTTTAAGAGGAAACATACAGCCTGCACATCAAGCTGATAATAGGTTCTCCAGGCGCCTGTGATATCGAATCTTTGCATCGTGACGTGTTACAAATACAAGTGTCCAATGGACACTGTTGTATTATTTTCACTTTTAGAAAGTCAGTCCTCTGGGTTGTTGGGATGTAAAATTCTTCAATTTTGCGCCTCAGTGAACCCACACTCAAATGGGATGTTCAACTTCGAAATTTCAATTGCTTGTGCCTAGCTTTATGATATCCTCGTAACTATTCTGAAAATAAAGTGTATGCGTATCTCTGATATAGGAAGCTTATGCTTCACACTATTTATTCATTTCAACAATACTTGGGCAAAGAATCTAAAGAAATCAAATACTATGTGCCAGAAAATCCAGTTTAATAGAATCCTTTGAAGTCGTATAGCAGTGTATGACCCTTGACAGTAATGCAAAAGTGCAGTAATTGCTATATTTTCCATTTACTGTAGAAGTAATCCTAGATGTAATGAATTGGTGCATATTGACTAAAACATCAGTTAACTCATTTAATAGGAGATAGAGACAGATAACTATTTTATAATAATAATAATAATCCTTGCATTTGATATAGCATTTTTCATGTATTCTAGACATGTCAAAGCGCTTCACAAAATATACTGTAAAGTGAATTGACTATATTTGTGGGCAAAACATGGCAGCCAATTGCTTTTTTTTAATGTTTGGGGGGAAGCAAAGCTAAATTAACTTGTGTCTTTGAAATCAAAGTGTGTTTTTATTTCAAACAACAACACATCTAATTTAGAATAAGTGCAGTAATTTATTCCTTATTTTGAAGTGCACTGCTTAAAACATACAGTTCGCTGGTCTCCCAAGCTCCACCATCCACATGCTCTACCACCTGCACTCCTACCCACACTAAACTCTGCAAGCACATCACCTCATTCCTAACTAGGCTATACTATCTGTCTCCCTCTCTCGCAGCCAATCTATTTCAAGATTTACCTTTAAATCCCTTCACGCTAGTATCTCCTACTCCACTGCTCACCCCTTCATTCAGCTGCACATTTCCCATGCTCTCTGCACCACCATGAGTGGCGAACACTTCTGATACCACTCCTATAATCTCTGGAACTCCCTCCTTCAACCTTTTCGTCTCACCCTTAAGTTCCTCCTTAACACCTACCTCTTTGACTACACCTAGGGTCACCTCACCCTGTCACCACTCACTTGCTCAGTGTCTGACCACATCCTTGTGAAGCCTTCTGAGATGTTATTTTAAGGACAATATAGAAATCCATGTTGTTGTTGATAGCAATGATTTTAAATTTGGGTAGACCACTTCCTCTGTATCTACGTGAGAGAAACACAAGAGGCTAGTGCTGTATCACGGCCTGGGGATATCCTTCCGACGTGAAAGACTCTATTCAAATATAATTTTGTTGTTGTAGAAATTGAACATATTAGAGTTGTTGTGTGACCCAAGAGATTTATCTTCCATTTCTTACATTGTTACTCTGATGTAGTCCTCTGACCGTGTTAGTGACAATTGTGACCGAATTACTAGACATTGAATATTGTTCAATTTTCATGATAACTGAGAGTCCTTAATTCACATATTTGATGTGCCCAAGGTGTACAAAGGCTACAGGCCTACACCTTAACCCATGAGCTGGGATCTGCTTTTCAGATTACAAGATTCATAAATATGATTCAAATTGATCTGATCATCTTCTGCCTGCCTGTCTGTCTATCTGTTTGTCTGTCTATCTCTATCTTCCAGTACCTTGGGACGTCCTCCTGACATGAAAGGTGCTATACAAGGGTGAGTTTGTTGTTGTTGTTGTTTGTCTGTCTGCTTGTCTTATACTAATAAAAGGACAATGTCTGCGTTTCAAGAAGGATTTAAATAAATGATTGACACAGAGGCATGATTTATGCCTCATAGTAAAGGTCTTGTACCCAGAAGTGACACAGGCATATTTGTTTTCAGGTAGTTACATCTGGTGGCTGTGGCACTGTGGCAGGGCATGCATGTAGACAAGCGGAGGTAACAAAATAATGGACAAAGATAAAGCTAAGCTGTAACAATAACAATAAAATTACATTTTTAAAGCATCTAGTCCTTCCACTGAGGCCTCCCAAAAGGCATCCTCCCACAGGAGTCCTCCCAGATGAATACAGATAAAGGTGAAATGTCTGCAGTGTGTCTGTGTACCAATTTACATTCCATTTTGTCCTTTGGTTATGAGTGAAGCTGCAATGAATTTAGCTAGTACTTTATATTATTATATCTTAATATAAAAATTATTTCAATAACAAAGAACCAATTATAATACTAATAATAATCCTTACATTGTGTATAGTACTTTTTACGTCAGGAGGATGACCTAAAAAGTGTTACTGAATATATCATAAAGCGTAGTGATTGTGTTTTGTGGATAAATAAGCTAATTTACTCACAGCAATGAACCACAAAAAGCCATATACAGAACAAATGGCCAGGACATAAAAATAGTATCCTCTTCTCTCTCTTCAAATAGTGTCACAGTATCTTTAGTATTCACATGAATAGACAGATGGGGCTTCGGTTTAATGCCTCATCCAAAGGACTAGTATCTCTACCACAGCAACATATGCCGACCACTGCAATGAATTTGGAAGCATTTTACAAGTGAGATTTTTAACAGATTACTTCAATCAATCAAAATTACATTTATATCCGGGTAGGCGTGTAGGGGGAGAGTAGATCGGTTAGGTAGGATGGGGCAAGGCCATGTAAGGCCTTGTAGGTGAGGACGAGGATCTTAAATTCGATCCTCTGGAGGATGGGGAGCCAGTGGAGACGGGCGAGGGTGGGGGTTATGTGGTCACGGAGGCGGGTGCGGGATAGTACACGGGCTGCAGAGTTTTGGATGCCTGCAGCCTATGAATGGAGGAACTGGGGAGGCCGACTAGGAGAGAATTTCCGTAATCCAGCCGTGAGGTGATGTACGCGTGCACGAGTGTTTCGGCAGCGCGGGGGGTAAGATAGTTGCGGAGCCTGGCAATGTTGCGCAGATGGAAATAGGCGGTGCCGGTCAAGGCGCGGATGTGGGGGAGGAAGGAAAGTTTTTGATCGAACATGATGCCAAGGTTCCTGATTGGCTTTGTGAGGTGGAGAGTGTAGCCTTGGATGTTGAGGCTGGCAGCGCCCGATGTGCGGAGGCGCTGGCTTGAGCCAATCAGGAGGGCCTCGGTCTTATTCACGTTCAATTGCAAAAAGTTGTCCCTCGTCCACGATTCGATGTCGGACAGACATGCTGTCAGAACATCGATCATCTGGGGGTTGAGGGATGAGGCAGAAAGGTACAACTGGGTGTCATCCGCATACATGTGGAAATTTACCCCATGTCTGCGGATGATGTTGCCCAGGGGGAGCGTGTAAAGGGTGAAAAGAAGGGGACCGAGGACAGAGCCCTGAGAGATGCCGTGGGAAACTGTGCGGGGGTTTGTCAAATATAATATTATTATAATAAATTATTATAATAAATATAATAATCTTAATATATTTACCAATTAATTAATTTAGAATTTAAGAATGTTTTCCAAAATTCTATATGGTCTTAAATTTCAACATGATGGTGTGATGCTGAAGAACATTTGTGGGCCAGATGTGTAAATTAACAGTGTCTGCAACAGACAAGATTAATCCAATACAAGTTGGAAGCTGATTGTGTGAGTTTAATTAGCTGAATGCTGACATGCGAAGATTGAAAGTAAACCTCTTGCTCCAGTTTTGTTATACTATCGAGATGTGCACGATGCTATAGTGTGCTTTCATTTTATTTCCCATTTAGCTGCTCAGATGCAAAGTACATAGATCGACAAAAAATCAAGACTGACAACATGACTAACCATGACCTGCATAAGTAAATTGTATGTTTGGAGACTGCTCACAAGGCAGTTTTTTAACTATGGGTACCGACAGCAGTCCCCAAGGTAAAGACTCCCCTTTGAACTATAGGAATTCTATGGTATTGACAACCCAGTAGAATCTGCTCCACTCTTGATTTTCTAATAGTTATAAGTGTATTTACAACCCAGTCGAGTCTCCATTACCATGGCAAACATAACCCTGCAATTCCCAGACCTCAAAGGCACATAAATTATATGGAGAGATTTCAGCATGTGGATTTTAAATGGGCCAAACCTTCCTCTAGAGTTGGCTATTGACTTGTGGCAACAGCTCAAACCATACAAATTCATAGCACGGTAGGGATCGAACCATCATGCTGTGCTGGTTAGCAGATTTACCGCAAGCTCTGAATAAGAACTTGGAAAAGCTATTATTAGCTTGATTTAGAAGATAGTCTCCCTATATGAAAGGCATTATATAAATTACAAAAAATCATTTATATAGCGTCTTTCACATCGGGAGGACATCACAAGGCTCTGCACAGTCAAGGAATTGGCTGTGCCCAGAGTGAGTGGAGTAGGGGATTGGGATCAGGGAGGGTATAGGATAGGAAGGTGGCCAAAGGCATGGTCAAAGTGGAGGATCTTGAGACATACCTTGAAGGAGCCAATGGAGGGAGCAAAGCGAAAGGAATGTGGCATGGAGTTCAAAAGGGAGGGGTGGTAGTGGGCAGGGCACATGCAGCAGGCCAGAGCCAACTGAATGGATGGAGCGGACACGTTGATAAGGGATTAGGAGGACAGACAGTTTGATAAGAGGTTTGTACAACAAAATATAAATATAAATCTGTAAAATCATTTTGTCTTAAAATTTAAGATCACGCAAAACTTCTCAAACACCTTCATTGTTGTTTTAATTTATCTCAAAGAGCTTCACAGGATTTACAAATATACAGTGTAGTATCTGTATTTGTAAGCAAATGCAACCGTCAATTTGCACACAACAATGTTCCATAAACAGTGAATAATTAATTGTATCTGAGAGGTTGTTGGCTTGGACACTGAGAGAAGCTGTCTTCTCTTTAGAATAGTGCTATGCAATGTTTACCTTGCACCTGAACAGACAGACAGGACCATGGTTTAACAACAACAACACAATTATATTTGTAGAGCACCTTTTACGTCAGGAGGACGTCTCAAGGTGCTGAACAGTCGGGCGCCAGGATCCAAGCATGGGGGAGGGGATGGGGCAGGATTGGGATAAGGGAGGGCAGAGATAGGAGCATGAAGGCTCGGTTATAAAAGAAGGTCTTGAGTCAGGCCTTGAAAGAAACTTGAGAGGGAGCAAGGTAAAATAATTTTGGAATGGCATTCCAAAGAGTGGAAGCTGAGAATCTGAAAGCCAGGACTCCAATGGTAGGGCAGGTCGGGCGCGAGACATAGAGCCTGCTGATGGAGGGAGCGGAGGAGTTAATGGCAGGTCGGCAGGTGAGAGAGGTAGGAGGGGGCAAGGCTGCGTGAAAGGCTTGAAAGTGAGGTCGCAGATTTTGAATTCTATTTAACTTCTCATCCATAAGACGGCACCACTGCCAATGTAGTAAACCTTTAAAACCGTGTGTGTCAAATACTAGTACATTATAGCCTCTCACTATTTAATCTTATATCAGCTGTACATCAGTGGTGGCCAACCTGTGGCCTGTAGGACGGAAACAGCTAGCTGGTCCGTTAAGAAGCAGCACCCAAACATTCATACAAATCTAGGTAAGTCCCTGTTCAATTACTGGGGTTTAAATATTTTCTTGATTGAATATTTATTGATTGATTGCATAATATTCAATCGAGGTAATTCAATTTGTTGGCAAACCATAAAGGTTGGCCATCACTACTCTACATTATTGTCAAAATCTTCAAAGGATGAAATAAAGTAGGTTTGTGTGCAATTTATAACATCCTGTTCCATTTCATATCTGCTAGATCTGTAGCCTGATACTGTTTCATTATTCAGTCATTAGTTAATATTTTATTACTTTATCCTGTTGACTTTCATTCTACCAATTACACTAAACCTCCGGCTAATTGGACAAATCTAGTCTGGAAACCCAGATTTCCCAGCTAACTGGAATCCTTTTGCTTAGTGGTTAAAGGACTTGCGAGAAACCTGGGTTCGATTCCCTGCAGGGCAAAATGTTGAGCAAACTTCTTTACTCCAAATGCCTCTGTCTACACAGCAGTAAGTAGTAACCCAGTTGTTAGTCGATTGGCGAATTGCTTTTCTGGGGATAATAATTCTTCTTTTTAAAAAATTGGTCACTTCACTCCATGACTGCTTGTGGGACACTGATGTGGGCAATTGGCTCCCGAGTTACACCAACAAAATATAACAAGCGAGAGACTTGGGTATGATTCCAGGCGGGGCAAAACCTTGGGCAAGTTTTCTTACTCCAGACACATAATAGTAATCCTTCACAAAACACAATAATAAATTGGTCAATTCAATCCATGACTGTTTGTGGGACACTGCTGTGCACAATTGGATGCCGTGTTTCACCCACAAATATACAGTCAATTAACTTTAGAGTATATTCTATGAAGCACTTTGAGACATCTAGAAGATGTGAAAAGCACTATATCAAATGCAAGGATTATTATTATTATATAATCAATTCACCTTACACTTTATTTTGTGAAGTTCTTTGAGAAGTCTCGAAGACATGATAAGGTGCTATATCAAATGCAAGGATTATTCTTCTTCCTATTATTATTATAACCACTAATCCTTTATTTAATGATTAAGTTAACTAAATAAGTAAAATAAAAATTCAAACAAATTAATTTTAAGTAAATAAAATACTGCAGTTGAAAAAAAACTAAATAGCAATATCTTGTACTCATTGATGCACTAAGGTTCTATTGTGGCCAATCGGGATCAACCTGTGGCCATCAACAACAACAACAACAACAATAACAACAAAATTACATCTATAGAGCGCCTTTCACATCGGGAGGACATCCCAAGGTGCTGAGAAGTCAGGTCGGGACTCGAGCAAGAGAGAGGGGCAGGGTAGGTGGGAGTGGCAGGAGAGAGTTAGGAGGGGAGGGAGAGAGTTGGGAGGGCAGCAGAAGGCACGGTCGAAGAGGAGGGTCTTGAAGGAGGAGAGGGAGGGATCGAGGTGAGACTGTGGGTTGGAATTCCAGAGTGTGGGGGCAGAGAGGCTGAAAACCCGTCCACCGATGATACGATGGGTTGGATGGGGGACATGGAGCAGACCGGAGCCCACTGAATACAGTTTGATAGGGACAAATAGATTATTTGTAATCTACAATGTATAAAAAGATAAGAGCTTTTTCTTCCAGGAAAGTTTTCACAAACTGCTCCTTATTGTATATAGCAACTAAAATCAGTTCTTCCTCACACTGCCAACTATTTCATTGTGATTTGGTTTGCGGCCATGCAAGTCCTATGACGTTGGCTGAATCAATCTTCTTGCAAAGTGAAATCTCTCAGGGAAAGTTTAGGTTTAAATGCTCCCAATACTGCATAAAATAAGTAAAAATAGAAGACACACATATTCCATCATTGGGATAAAATTTGCCAACGGGGATAGGCTGAAAGAGACCTAGGAGTGTTAGTTGGCACCATTGCTCACCATGTCAGAACAGTGTGAGGTAGCAATAAACAAGATAATTATAATGCTGGCCTACATTGCCAAATCAGTAGAATTTCAAACCCCAGATGGTAGAGAGGTGTCAGGGCATAAAGGGATTTGAAAAAAAGTGTGAGAATCTTGAAATCAATCCCTTCGGCAATAGGGAGCGAGTGGAGCCTGGCTAAATTTATAGTGCCGATAAGTATGTGGGGAGCAGAATTTTGGATTAGCTGGATCTTGTGCATGGTGGAGCTGGGGAGGTCGGTGAAGAGGCCATTTGAAAAGTTTAGTTGGTCGGTCGGTTGGTCGGTTGGTATCGACAATGATTTTGGCTGCATTTGGGATAAGTTAGAGTCGGTGGTGGCCAATGTGGCAAAGTTGGGGGAAGGAGGTTCTGGTCAGGAACCGGATGTGGGGAAGGAAGGACAGCTGTGTCCTAAACCTGACATTTAGGTTGAGCACAGGTTCAGTGAGTCTGAGGGATAGGCTGGGGAGGATGAGGAAGTCAGAGTCGCAGACAGAAGATGTTCTCAGGAGCCAAGGAGTATGGCTTCTTTCTTGGGCATTGAGTAACGATTGTACAAGCTACAACTCTTCTGCCTTGAAAAGGTACATCACAAATGGGATCATAAGGGATTGAGAAAGTAAAGTCAGAAGCATACTTACAGGTATGCCAAAGCAGCGAAAATAGTTGATCCAGGTTTAGAGTTGCCAAGGGAAATTTTAGGACAGACACATGGTGAGCAATGTTCAGTTGGTAGCGATTTTTAAAATCAGAATCCCACATTGGATGGGTGACCCTTACAAGGCCTTTCACCTAGGGGCATCCCAAGGTGCAGGCCAGTCAAGGATTTGCACTGGAGCTGGGAGTCATGATCAGGAGGGTGACCAAAGGCACAGTTAAAGAAGAGGGTCATGAGATGTGACCAAAGAGACTGTAGGATGGATTGACGATGGAGAAGGCAGAGAGGTTGGAGACCTGAACCTTCATTGAGCAGTGGGAGCAACCAGTCAGTATGGCATTATCAGGTCATAGAGGCAGGGAAGAACAAGGCTGTAGAGGGCTTTGAAAGCGAAGATGAGGAAATTGAACTCTATCTTCTAGGGAATTAGAAGTCAGTGGAATTGGGTGAGGGTGGGATTGATGGGGTCATTGAGCCTGGTGCTGGAGAGGTCACTAGCTGCAGAGTTCTGAATAATCTGCACCTTGTGAAGGGAAGAATTGGAGAGATTGACAAGCATGTGATAATTGCGTGGATGAGGGTCTCCGCAGCCTGATGGCTGAGGCAGTGGTAGAACCGGGCAATGTTTGAGAGGGGGTGCAAGGCAGAAAGGGCCATCAACAACAATAATAAAATTACATTTATAGAGCCCCTTTCACATCAGGAGGACGTCCCAAGGTGCTGGGACATTGCATGGATGTGGGGTAGAAAGGACAGTTGAGAGTCAAACAAAACCCCAGAGTACATCCATGGCAAACACTTATCATCTTATTCCACATGTCATTAGGTTGAAACATACTAGGTCAAACTCATTTTAGCCAAAAAAGATAATTTTGTCTTAATTTTTTCAGATCATTGCAGAGCTGTGGAAAATCCTTAAAATCCACAAAACTATATTGTTTTCACAGCTCTTAAAAAAAAACAGCTTCCTAATGGAAAGTGCATGCAAGAATGTTCAACAATTTTGCACAATCTTAATATTTAAGACAAAATAGTTTCATTTACCAAGACGTGGTAGAATTTTTGGTCCAGTGAATGTAACTTACCTCCTGTCAGGCAATTTATCAAGAAACAGTAATCACTGGGATGGAGTGTAATTTCAGTCCATGCCCTTTTCAGTTACCTCTGGAACACAGTGCGATTATTGTAGGGCCTTTTGAATATTAATTGCTTTCAAATCGCCAAATTCTTCAGAGATTGCACTGTAGTCTATTTTAATGAATCTCTGTAGTTTTTATAAATCACATAACTTTCATACGTGGCAGGAACTATGAGAGATGTGACTGCTCATTAATCTAACAATGTTAACTCCAACTTGAAATATGCAGCACGCACGTTTAAAAAAACATTTCAGTCAGGTCCTTTGACTGATTAATGGTTTGGTTGGTGTTCAAATCATTAACACTGAATTTCATTCAATGCAGCAAATACAAACCTGTAGTAATTATATTGAAGGTAGGGCTATGAGCAAAGTAATCAAGAGATTGAAACAATATGTAAACAAGTTGATTCTATTTAATAATAATAATAATTACTCCATTGTAGTGCAAGTACAACATTTGAATCCAGAAAAGTGTTATTTTAACTGTACTTGCATTGACTATCCATCATTTAACATAATATACAGGCTTATTATTTATACCTGGTTCATCATCATCCTACATTTTTGATTGGGTTATTATTTTAGGTTCCAATGGGAACTGTTCTGTTATTGCTATTTCAAAGACATTTGGGTTCAGATTCGCCCCAAAATTCAGATGAATTAACCACTCATCTTGTTGTATACATGATATTCTGCTGCAGGTGGCCTCCACATTGGCTGTACAATAATGGTCACTTTCATGTTTTATAAATTACATTGTATATTTTCAGGATATTTATTTTACATGAAAAGAGCCAGATAAATGCATGTTATTGATACTGCTTTTGATGCATAACATGTTTTTTGCCTTCCTACTACAGTACCTTAACCTACGTTTTTGATCACCCTCCCTTTTGGATTGATGCCAGGGCCATAGAGCAGGTGAATGAAGGCTTTTGATAGAAAAATTATTTCCTCTGGTCAGTGAGTCAGTTACCAGAAATAAAAATACAGGTACCCTGCCCTCGTCAACCGCGAAACTCATGCATCCACGGTTTGCTAAATATGACAATCCTTGCTAACCACGGCATATAACCCTTGCTTATCCACGGGTTTTAACACTAACACTAGCATTTAGCGCTAGGACGCAGTTGCATCAACCTTCTCGATATCGCTTCGCACTAGCGTATAGCGCTAGGACCCAGTTGCACAGACACAGTGGACCAAACAGCTTTCAACATGGGTGTGAATTTTTGTAGTTTTTATAGTTCTAAATTTGTGGGCAGGTTGGTAAGGAGTTAGGAGATCACAGATGTAGGTGGGGTGAGGTTGTGGAGGGCTTTATAGAGCATCTTTCACATCAGGAGGACATCCCAAGGTGCTGAATAGTCAGGGGTCGGGATCCGAGCACTGAGGAGGAGCAGGGTAGGGGGGCGGGGAGGGAGAGAGTTGGGAGGGGAGAGAGAGAGTTGGGAGGGGAGGGAGAGAGTTGTGAGGGCGGCTGAAGGCATGATAGAAGAGGAGGGTCTTCAGACCGGCCTTGAAGGAGATGAGGGAGGGAGCAAGACCAAGGGACTGTGGGTTTGAGTTCTGGAGTGTGGGGGCAGAGAGGCTAAAAGCTCGTCCACCGATGGTAGGGCAGATTTGGTGGGGGACATGGAGCAGGACAGAGCTCGCTGAACAGAGAGAGCAGGGAGGTTCATAGAGGGACAGCAGGTCAGTGAGGTGGTGGGGATGGGGGAAAGGCCATGAATGGCCTTGAAAGTGAAGACGAGGATCTTAAATTTGATCCTCTGGGGGATGGGGAGCCAACGGAGCCGGGCGAGGGTGGGAGTGATGTGGTCGCGGAGCTTGGTGCGGATGAGGACACAAGCTGCAGAATTCTGGATGATCTACAGCTTGCGAAGGAAAGGTTGAAGAGGAGTGCCATCTTTCCCCCCATCTTTCTCCCCTAACCCCACTTCCATGGCTGTTTGTGGGACACTGCTGTGCGCAATTTGGCTGCTGCATTTCGCCCACAAATATACAGTCAATCTTCCTACTCTCCTTCATTGTCCCCTCCCACTCCCCCCCACCGCTCTTGTTCCTACCTGACTGTACAGCGCCTTGAGACGTCCTCTCTACGTGAAAGGCACTATATAAATGTAAGTTTTGATTGATTGATTGATTGATTTGTGGTGGATGATCGGAACTCCTGACACTTTGGTTAACAAGGTTCATTGGGAATATGTAACAGCAACAACAAAATTACACTCATAGTGCCTCTCACATCAGCAGGTTGTCCTAAGGCGCTGGATTGTCATTGTTTTAGACTCGAGCTGGGGTCGGGGATGGGCAGGGTGGAGAGAAAATGGCGGATTTGGGTGATTGATCGGACCATTGAAGAGGATGGTCTTGAGGCGGGACTTGAAGGAGGCCAGGGAGGGGGTGAGGTGGAGGGACTGCAGGATGGAATTCAATAGGTTGGGGGCAGAGTGGCTGATCGATCGCCCGATAATAATGGGTTGGTGAGGGACGTGGAGCAGGCTGAACTGAGGGGCAGGTAGGTTGACAGCGGTAGCAGAGGTAGGGTGGGGCGAGGCCATGGAGAGCTTTGAATGTGAGGACCAGGATCTTGAATTGGATGTTCTGGGTAACGGGGAGCCAATGGAGTCGGGAGAGGATGGGGTAGATGGGGTCACGAATAAATATGCCAGGAAACCTGCACATGCTTGTGTTTCACAGGCTAAAATTAACATAGCCTGGTCTTACATAAATGTATTCTCATGTAAATTGCAATTCCAGGCTTGCTGCGTTCAACTGTACTTGCAATTTACTAATTTGCAATGAGAACTACTCAAAAGATGAGTGTGTTGTGCTACATTCCTAACCTACAGCAGCTTGAGTGGACTAAGCAATGATAAAACATCAAATAGTGAGCACATCAAAAGCAAAATCTATGTCGACAAATATTTTACTTGAGGTCTAAGATATAACGTAAATTTAGAAATTTAGAATGTGTAAATCAGGAATTACCCAAATATGTTAGAGGGTGAAACAGAACAGAAGTTGCTGGGGAAACTCAGCAAGTCAGGCAGCATCGATGGAGAAAGGAAAATGAGTCAACGTTTCGGGTCTACAACCCTTCATCAGACCCTTCGTTGTAGACCTGAAATGTTGACTCATTTTCCTCTCTCCATGGATGCTGCCTGACCTGCTGAGTTTTCTCAGCAACTTCTGTTTTGTTTCAGATTCCCAGCATCTGTAGTATTATGTGTTTTGTTTATGTTAGAGGGTGATTCTGCCTCCAGCCCACGCTGTCTTTCAAGCCCCACGTTGGGCCTTTGAGCTCATAGTCTATGTTGATACTTATATTAAACTGAGGTCCCATCTTGTCTGTTCTGGTGGATGTTAACTATCCACCAAACTATTTGAAACGAGAATCGTCTGGTATTCTGGCCAACGACCCAGCAGAAAAAATTGGTCATTCACTCCACTTTGTCACAAATTAGGTACTAAATTTTGCTACAAACATGCAGTCCTTTCACTTCATAGTAAAAATTCTGCAAAACGCTTTGAGACTTTCAGAGAAGAGATAAACTGTTATATATCAACCAATTACTTTGTATAGCCTTTCACATTGTGTGGTGGGGAACTGAAGATGCTGGACAGTCAGGGATTTGGACTCAAGAAGGGGGTTGGGATAAAGAGGGGTGGAGGTCAAAGAGGTGGGAATAGAAGGATGACTGAATATGTGGCGGAAACGGAGGGTCTTGAGACTCATCTTGAAGGAGGCATGAGAGAGAGCAAGGCAACAATTAAGTGATTGACCATGATAATAATAATAATCCTTGCATTTGATGTAGCACTTTTCATGTCTTCTAGACATCTCAAAGCGCTTAACAGAAGATATTGAAAATGAATTGACTGTATATATGTGGGTGAAATGCAGCAGCCAATCGCACATAACAGTGTTCTATAAACAGTTATGGATTGAAATTCCCTATTTATTATTCTGTTTATTACAGGATTATTATTAGGCGTGTGGAGTAAGGAAACTTGCCCAAGGTTTTACTCTGCGTGGAAGTGAACCCAGGTCTTTTGCTTGTAAGGCGAGTGCTCTAACCACTGAGCTGCAGGATTAGTCACTTATTTTTGACAATGTGTTAAATAAATGGCAAAAACTATTGCAATTCTTTCCCCCATCTACTCATTTATAAACATACTATACCCGCTGCAGCTACGCTTGCAACCAAAGAATGCAATATGGAATGTAGATTGAAACACAGACAGACACACAGACATTTCATCTTTATCTATTGTCATCTGTGAGGACCCCTGTGGTAGGACTCCTTTTGGGAGGATTCAGTGGCGTTTTAAAAATGTAATTTTATTGGTGTGGAGCTCCTGTAGTTCAGTGGTTAGAGCACTCACCTTACAAGCATGAGATCTGTGTTTGAATCCAGGCAGACCGGGCCGAAACCTTGGGCAAGTTTCCTTACTCCATACTCCTAAAAATAGTCCATCCAGAAAAAATAGACAATAATTAATTGGTCATTTCAATCCACGACTGTTTGTGGGACACTGCTGTGCGCAATTGGCTGCCGCATTTCACCCACAAATATAGTCAATTCACTTTCCCCATTTTTCTCCCCTCTTCCCCCCTTCCCTCCCTCTTCCTCCTTACCCTCCTTTCTCCCTGATTTTAAGCCCCCACCACCTTTCCCTCCCTCATCCCCCTTAACCACCTTTCTCCCCCCTTTTCCTCCCTGATTTTACTCCACCTTTCCCTCTCTCTCCCCCCTTATCCTCTTTTCCCCCTTTCTACCCTGGCCCACTTCCAAGACTGTTTGTGGGACACTGTTGTGCGCAATTTATTTGCTGCGTTTTTCCCACAAATATACAGTCAATTTTCCTACTTTCCTTCCCTCAACCATAAACCCTCCCGCCTGCTCTGGTCCCTAACTCTTCCTCCCGCTTTCTTCCCTCTTGTCCTCTCCCTCCCACCCTGCTCTGGTCCCATACTTGGGACATTGTTATATTCTGTGAAGCGCTTTGAGACGTCAATAAGACGTAGAAAGCGCTATATAAATGTAAGGATTATTATTGTATTATTATATTATTATTCTGCGAAGCGCTTTGAGACGTCGATAAGATGTGAAAAGTGCTATATTAAATGCAAGGATTATTATTATTATTATTATTTATTATTAGCTATGTTCTTTGTTTTTGTTCCTGCCACTTGTCTACATGCATGCTCTGTGACGCAAGATGCAATAGAGTCAGCAGCTGCAGCCACCAGGTGTAACTGCAGTAAAAAAAACATAAAACTGAAAATAACTCACAAACAATATAGGATATCTGAAAACAAATATGCCCATGTCACTCCCAGTGCAAGACCTTTCCGGTGAGGTATAAACCATGTGTCTATGTGAATCGGTTATTGAGATCCTTCTTGAAGTGCAAACACACATCGTTTTGTTAGTATAGATTATTAGTATAGATTTGCCACATTTATACTTGAGATCAATACAAGGTCCTATCCATTTTATTCGCAAAAAGATGAAATGTCCACCCTATGCCATATGCACTGTGATGCATTTTACTTATTTAAACCTTTTTATTTTAGCCATTTTTTTCTCCTTTTGTTCTGAACAATTTTCATTTTTTTATAGTTTCCTGCTTTCATTTTCCTCGCTTTGTTTTCTTCTTCCACACTTCAGCTTGTGTGCCCTCTTCCGCTCCCCTCTTCAATTGTTTTTTCTTTGCTCCTTCCCTACAGTTCACAGAGTCAGCCAGAATGAGCAATTCATCACTCAGCGGCAGCTGTAAATTCAAAGAAAATCTGCTCTCATAGTCAAAATTTGCAACAACTCTTGAAAGCTATTTTGAAATCAATAGTGAAATGATTGTATGAATTTCTACATAAATCGAAAATGTTCTCATCTTAAAGTAGGCAAGCAAATTGACAATACAAACCAGAGTAGAATAGCAGGATTTAATAACTAAGCTGCCAACGTGACTGAATGGAACTGATCATTAATTGCAACAATTTCCATGTTTACGGAGGATCTAAGCTTTGATTTTTAGAGAGGGTTGATGGGTAATGGATCAAATCAAAATAGAGTAGCAGGTTGACTAAGCATCGTTAAACTTGAATGCAAGGTAGGTACTGCACACAACAGTTAGTATTTTACAGGTTTTCTCTTGCAAACATGTGTTAGAATGTTCAACAATAACAAAACATTGTACAGAGCCTTTCACATTGGGAGGATATCCCAAACGGTTGAATAGTTGAGGGTTTTTACTTGAGTTGAGGGATGTAATTAAGAATAGGAATGAACGTTAAGTCCAGCACAACCTATTACTGTAGTTTTTAAGTTTAGTGTTTAATTCTTCTCATTTTCTTAGCAATCTGGTTCGGAAGGGTGTGGTTTTAAGACCACGTCAGGATTTGAGCTCATAGTCTGAATTGATACTTGATTCTAGTACTGTGTTGTGCTGCATTATTACTACTACTATCTTTTTGGATGAAAAATTTAATTGAGATCCTGTCTGCTCAATAGGATGCTTTCATCCCACTCCTATACTTGTCCCCTTTGTTCAACTGGCTCTGGCTTTTGCAGTCTCTCCTCCCCTCCACTTTAGCTTCAGCCACTACACTCTGAAAATCTGGAACTGCCTGCCTCAATTCCTCTGCCTTAATTATCACTTCTTACTCGTCTTCAGATCACACCTGAAGATCTTTCTCTTTGACTCTGCATATGATCACCTCTCCTCCCTCCATGGTTCTGCTACTGTTGAGTGCTCCAAGATATTATCTTGTCTGAAGGGTACTATATGAAGTCCGTCGCAGCACAGTTTTTTTTAATGGTCTGGGGAAAGATTGGAAATGATGGGTAAAATTGCCTTTTTCATTCTATACATTCTTACGATTTTA
The DNA here is from genome assembly GCA_035084275.1 of Hydrolagus colliei. Classification (NCBI taxonomy): domain Eukaryota; kingdom Metazoa; phylum Chordata; class Chondrichthyes; order Chimaeriformes; family Chimaeridae; genus Hydrolagus; species Hydrolagus colliei. The sequence goes on along the minus strand of CM068744.1, from coordinate 23,600,275 downwards.
AAATTACATTATTTACGGTGAAAAAGACCATTATGAAATAGAAAGGTTAAGCTCTATTGTTACAATTATACAATTGGAGTTTCTATATACTGTATGTATATATATATATATATTAGATTTTGTTCATTGAGGAGCTAGTTGTGAGGTTGAAGGTACAATAAAGTTTGAAAAGAACAATGGAAAAAGCTAATTTAAGGTTAAGTTACACCAAGTCTGGTCTAGAACCACCCTATCCATTAGGGATTTTGCTTGAAGGGTTAAATGCGGTATATTAACTGTTAAAAACAAATCAAAATTTGTTCCAGTGACTGCCATGAAAATTTTATAAGCACAGATTTTATAATCTTGTATCTATTACAAGTTTCTGGTAGATATTCTGATTGGAGTGTGAGTGTTGAAATAATATTAATCATAATATTTTTTCCATTTGGTATAGCAGCTTATCAAGTCTTCGAGACTTCTCAAAGCTCTTCACTGAATATATTGTAAAGTGAAAAGACTGTATATTTTGTGGGTGGAACAGCCAAATAATGAACAAATAGAGGCCTGATGACAACAGATTCCATAGGTCTTTGTGCTTTGAATGAGACATTTTAAAGAACAAAGAATATTGTCTCCTCACTGGTGCATAAATCACGTCGAATTGGATTTGTGTTCAATCCATTGGTTCTTATTATAATTATTGACAGGGCTCTGCAGGGCAGATAATGCAAAAAGCAACCCTGCAGCACATCTGCTCCACAGAATTCGGATCAATGTATTTGTCATGTTCACAGTCTATTTATGGACCAAATCTCAAGCCTTTTTTTCTTTTAGCTCCAGCTGGGTATTTAATGCTAAGATCCATGTTTGTGGGGATTGAAGGATGGAAGTGCAGGGAAGGGAAGCAAAAATCATTGCACATCTCCTTACATTTAGTTCCCTGTAAATTCCCAGGTGTACTGAAATATAAATATACCAACAATGTGTGAATACAAAGTCTAAAATTCGACTATGTCTCAACCTATTTTTACCATTTTACCTTAAAATTTGAGATCACAATTGAGGAAACTTCTCAAATTCACATTAAATGTGAAGTCAATTGTTCTTCCAGGTCTTAAAACCACAACAGCTTCTAAAGGGAAACTGAATTCAAGGATTTTCCACAATTTAGCAACACCTTAAATCTTAAGACAAAATAGTCATTAAGGCTGGATATGACTGGAGGAAATTTAAAGCCCATTGCAGCTTTATCCTCTTGTGGAGTATATGTATGAAAATGTACCTTTGACTAGAATTTCGGTCATCTTTCACTTCTGCACACCTGTTGCAGCTCACCCGCACCACAGCCAGCAGTGTGAAGGGCTTTGAGGAATTCTCCCAACATGAAGGTTCTATATTAATTCAACCTGTATTGCAAATGTCAAATGACAAGTTTCCACGTTCGTTGTTATTGGGCACTGCTGCCACATGAACTAAAACCTGCCAGCAATCTAAGTATTACTTCCATGATTCTGTGTACTTTTCCATTTGTGTGAAATAATTACTGCCACACATTGCTGTGAGAATTTAGTTAATCACAGTCCACTGCTATCTTTCTCCAGCTTCACTTTATTTAACTACATTCCTTTCGAATGTTAATCAGAGCCTTTTTTTTAGTACCTTTTATGCATTAGCTTTTTTAACAAATGTACAGGTAAGGCCGTTCATTGTTAGTCATCGGGTAGAAAAATGAGCATCCTGAAAATATGAATCAATATGAATTGGTATCAGTCATTTGTAATGAATGGTAGGAGATTAAAAAAAGAAGTTACTGGTGGAAAACACTGGATGGCTATACAGGGAAGAAGACTGATTATATGCTTACACAGAAGATAGAAGACTGGTGTCGCCAATATTAATACAAACCCAAGAATAGACTACACAGTGATCACAACCTTCTAATCTGTAAATTGAAGATAAATCCTTCCTCCTGCTTGCTTGCTTGCTTGCTGATTTCATTGTGGGCAGGTTGTGCACTGAAAATAGTCCCAGGAGCCAAACTTTATCCACTGAGCTAGGCTGCAAAATACTGTTCTAATCAAATACTTTGAGTAATGCACCCGCTTAGAATTGATTTTACTAGGAAAATATAATCAGCAGGCAAACCAAGCAAAAGTATATCTGCATCAGCCCTATAGAGAAAAATTGCAATGATACAGCTGGGATTCCTCCATACACAGTGGTACCTGCTTCAAACATCACACAAAAGAAGTGTTAAGCAATCTATTGAAATTTGTCAAAGATTAAAATTTCAAATCATATTCAGTTCTACTTTAACAATAATTCACAAGGAATTGAAAAGCCACTGCTCTGTTTCATTCCCACCTTTAGTAAAGATGACATTCTTCAAGAATTAAAAAATAACTTTTTTTCTTTCATCTCAATATTGTTTAGAAATGGAATGTGCAAAGCATTCAATTGTTTGGTACAGGATGTTTGGTACAGGGGGTTTGTTCCTCTCTTATCTGTACAACTGTTCTCTGCTTTTCCACTATCACTATTTCCAGCCAAAAAAAATATTCATTCACTTTCTCCACTACTCGTAGGTTAGTCTATACGATACAAAAGTGCACTCGCACTTCAAATGGTCTTTTGCATGAAAGCATTGTTCATTGCAGCAATAACCTTTCAGCCTTGAAAAGAGATGTCTTGGAGCGAACATCATAGAGGCATGCAGCATTCTTTTGTGAGGTGTGGTTGTGATGGACCCCTGGTATAATAGCTTGTGACACATATTCACATATGAAGGAGAGTCTCGAGTTGAGGTAGTATAGAACACTGTGGAAAATATAACCCCAAATGAGTCAGCTCCTTCAGGTGAGAAGAAGCAGGGAAAATTTACAAAGATGGGGTTTGGAGATTATTTTTACCTGAATGAAAGCTCCTAGTCTTCCCTTGAGTCAATTGGATTTACCCATGTAATTGAGTAAATTTGTATTTGTAGATCCCTATTGCTATTTCCCAATAAAATTTACATCAAATTCACCAGAGCAGTATTAATATTGCTTTAAAAAAATAGTGTCCTTAATCCCTAGAATGCAATTTTCCATTCAACGATAAGTGGGCAATAAAATTAAGAGTGTTACAAATATCAGCCCGGATTTGTTGAACTGTTGAACATTTACTATTGAAATGAAATACAATTTTATTTCAGCAATTCGAATAATAAAAAAGAAATTATTGTATGTTTCGCAAAAATTAAATAAGTGACTGATCAACTGCTACGTCTCTATCCTCTGGAACTCCCCTCACTTTACTCCTCTGACCCGTCACCACCCTCACCCAATTTGACCCTAAATAATCCCACTTTCAATCCTATCTCTTTAACCATGATTAAGGTCACCTTCCCCATTTCTACTCTCTCTTGCTTGGAGTTCAAGCCCAAAGTGGTCTCTATACATACAAGTTATTGTTTGTTGTTACTCATGTTGTGGTACATGGTTTGTGTTTGTGACTGGATGATTTAAAAAGGTCTAATATGATGGAATGAGAATAACATGACTTGAAGTTTAATAATAATCCTTGCATTTCATATAGCACTTTTCATGTCTTCTAGATATCTCAAAGCGCTTCACACAATATATTATAAAGTGAAAAAAAAACACGAAATACTACAGATGCTGGAAATCTGAAACAAAAACAGAAGTAGCTGGGAAAACTCAGCAGGTCAGGCAGCATCCATGGAGAAAGGAAAGTGAGTCAACGTTTTGGGTCCACAACCCTTCGTCAGAAGTGGGGTATTTTGGGAGGGAGAGGTGCTATAAAGTGAATTGACTGTATATTTGTGGGTGAAAAGCAGCCGCCAATTGCACTGCTGATAGAAATGTCCCACAAACAGTCATGGATTGAAAAGAGCAATTTATTATGTTTATTTTTTCTTGAGGGATTATTTAATTATTAACAGTCATGAATTGAAATGACCAATTCATTATTGTTTTATTTAAGGGATTATTATCAGGCGTGCTGGGTAAGAAAACTTAAGGCAAGATTTCACCCTGCCAGGAATCAAACACAAGTCTCTCACTTGCGAGGCGAGTGCTCTAACCACTGAGCTACAGGACTCCACAATTGGAGTGATTTATCTGAGGAAGTTTTGTAATGTTCACACAGATAAAATAGGAAAACCTAATTCCTTTAACAGTGCATTTCTATATATTGTAGAACATTGAAATGCAGATTCAATAAGAAGTTACTGCACTTGTTGTAACTGATGTAGTTCAGTGAATTTTATTTATATGTGAAACACAATTTACAATTTCCTTGTAAATTCCAACATAAACCCAAAGGATTAAATGAACATTAAAAATAATGGTTTGGGTATTTCAGGATAAAGCAATTTCATATTTTAACAAGATCACAAGATTAGTTCAGATGAAGAAAGTCGTTAAAACTATCTAATCTCATCCATTGAGAGCACCCACCCTAACATCCTCCATCCGGCACGTTAGCTTCTATTGAACGGTAGAATTATCACATACCATCAAAATTCCACATGTTAGACAAACACATGTTTCAAGAATCTGGAAATGTCCCATGTGAGTGAAAGAGCCACTTAGCATGTAGGAACAAAGTAGACTGATTACAAATATGCCCAGTAAATGAGATTCATGCTAAAATTGTGTTATAACCGAATCTGTGCTATAAATAAGTGAGTCTTAATAGGTAGCAACAGTCAGCGAAATCTGACAAATATCACACAAATCATCGGCACCATATCATGTACTTTGGTGATTAAGAATACAATTGTTTGATAACAGATTAGACAATGTATTTGATAGTTTTCAATTCTATCATGAAGCATCGTATTTTTCACCCTAAGTTTGTTTTGGAGAACTTGGATATTCACAATTATATGTATTTGCACATTAGAAGGACATCCCAAGGATCATAGCCAACTATCTTAAATATAACCTTACAATTCAGACAGTATGGGGACAGGTACAACAGTGATTTGAAATACTGACATATCACATGCAATGTCCGGTTTCAGTGTTATCATTAGACACGGCATCATAGCTTTAGCTGTAGTTGGTTGTACATTATTTGGTTAAATCATCCTAGCTGTGCTCTCTGTAACCACCATATGATTAATAAGTCACACCCCAGATGGCTGTTGCAGCCATTTAGATGTTGTTGTTGCTTGATTTGAATTAAAGAGAGAGATGTGAACACTCTTCTTTTCATACCCTGAGTACCACACAACAACAACAAAATTACATTTATATAGCACCTTTCACATGGGAGGACGTCCCAAGGTGCTGAACAGTCAGGGGTCAGGCCTCGAGCATGGAGGAGCACGGTAGGGGGAAGGGGTGGGAGACATAGAGCAGATCAGAGTCCACTGAATGGAGAGGGTGGGCAGGTTGGTAGGGAGTCAGCAGGTTGGAGAAGTAGGAAACAGCAAGGCTGTGGATGGCCTTGAAAGTGAGGATGAGGATCTTGAATTCAATCCTCTGGGGGATGAGGAGCCAATGAAGCCGGGCGAGAGTGCAAGTGATGGGGTCTTGAAGCCTGGTGCGGGAGAGGACATGAGCTGCAGAGTTATGGATGATCTGCAGTTCATGAGTGATACAAAGTGAGTATTTTTTTAAGTGCTATTAATGAAAACATGAAGTGCTGTTCACTAGAGAGGGAATCATTCCGGAACAGAAATCAATACAGGAGCAGTAAATAAATGCCAAACACAAAGACAAAACAGAAAAGGGAATGCTCCAATAATAATCCTTGCATTTTGATATCTAGCTAACAATCTAATCTAGCCATGGAATGATTTTAATAAGATATGGTAGTGATTATTTATATAATACATTGGGATCTAATTTGGTCTCTTTCTAATGCGATTCCTTAAAAACAACTCCGAGGCATGAAAATAGGATCTCCTTCTAACAAACTCAGTCTCTAAATTCTGATCTACATTCGTAATAACAATAATAATCCTTGCATTTGATATAGCATATCATCACATTGTTGAGACGTCTCAAAGCGCTTCAGCAAATATACTGTAAAGTGAATTGGCTGTACAGAGTATTTTGTGGGCGAACTGTGGTAGCCAATTCCTCACAGCAGTTTCCCACAAACAATTATGGATTGACTGACCAAACCATTATTATTATTATTTTTTGAAGGGATTATTACCTTCAAAATATACAAGATTCGACTTTGACTAGACACCACCGGTTCTTTTACTGGATTTTCCTTGGGAAAAACAAAGAGACACATCTGTCTCAGTGAGATGTTAACTCCCTGGATACCCTGAGACAGAAGGAGATGGGCAATGCTTGAGAGCTCAGAGTACTCACAATGGTTCTGATGGTTGCATCAAAGCAATAAAGATTTAGGTCCTTATATCACAACACATAAATTGGCTTTGACATTGTTCACTCATGAGCAGTTTGATGCCTACATCCCCTCACTGTCTGCCTGCTTTCCGCTGAGTTTTCCGGTGACAGAATTGCTGGAATATTCAAGAGTCTCTGCGGTTGATTTGCTCCTCTGTCCAGAGTGATCTTGTGGGAAGTAATTTTTTTTAGTGACTTTCCCCTCCCAATGTTTTTTAGTTCCTGTAATAAAAAAATCTTAGGTTTGATATAGCATCATAATCATCAGGAGGATGTCTCAAAGCGCTTCACAGGATTTTTAATGTGAAGTGTAGTAATTGTGTATTTTGTGCACTGAAATGTCCACAAACCTAATTTATTTGGGCAATAGTTGGCCAAGACCTTTGCTTTTCAGACACCTCCCTACCTCTCTGATCTGCTCATACTCCACTCCTTTATCATGGCACTTACAATGGGTAAACCTTTATCATCATGTTGGAAGCATGACTCAAAGTGCATCGCAGGATTTACTGTGCAATTGAGTGATTGTAGGCAAACGAAGCAGCAGAAATACGCACATCAATGTACAATAAAAAACATAACATGCATCACCAATTCAACTCCCGTTTCTTTTCAAACAGTGATATTGGAATCTTTAACGTTCACCTGAACAGACAGAAGGGCCTTGGTTTCACGTCTCATCTGAAGGGTGACATGGCAGTGAACAGCATTGTACATCACATTTTTATTCCTATAATTACTTTCCTGATATATTGCTTTAGCTAGGGTTCTGTGCTTAAATGGAGTTAAATATGGTTATTGTATTAAGTAGTGAAAGATAGAGGGGAAAAATGAAAGATAGAGGGGAAAAAGCATAAGTGAACTGGTGGGAAGCTTCGGAGCTCAGCCTGATAGTATCTGATATTTCTTGCTAATTGGTGGTGAAGAAGGAAGTAGCTGGCAAGAAAACCAAGCCGCTGCCTGAAGCATAAGTAATAGCCGACATAGCCAGCCAAATGCAATTGAAAGCCAAAATTGTGGATAAAGAACAGAAAGATAGGATGACAGAAATGTCAGGGTGTTAGGGTGATACATTGCTCTGATGAATCAATGTTCTGCACCATGGAGAGATGTGATTTTGGCTCTAACTGGGTTGCTAGTCTTGGCTATGCCACCAGAGGAAAGCACTGAGCAGAGCTCTGGTAATTTAAGTGCCTGGGCATTTCAGACCAACCCACTCCAAGTTACTCTTAGACATTTCATAGCAGCCAATTAGGCCCCATAGCATTTCCCACCACCTCACCTCCGCTGCCATATGGTGTGTGGCTTGGAAAGGCCCAAAAATAACAGGAGGCAAAATGTTTTGGGAAAAAATGCTCATGTCAAACCAAAACTAACTAGGCAAGAAAGTTTAAACTGTTAGGAATATTTTGGAAACAAGAAATCATCAAGTTGGCACTTGATAATCATAGATGAATTAAGCGTTTTGCAGCATGTTTGAGCATGTTTCTATTAAAAGCTAAGCATAATGTTGATTTGTGAGTGAGTGAGTGAGTGAGTGAGTGAGTGAGTGAGTGAGTGAGTGAGTGAGTGAGTGAGTGAGTGAGTGAGTGAGTGAGTGAGTGAGTGAGTGAGTGAGTGAGTGAGTGAGTGAGTGAGTGAGTGAGTGAGTGAGTGAGTGAGTGAGTGAGTGAGTGAGTGAGTGAGTGAGTGAGTGAGTGAGTGAGTGAGTGAGTGAGTGAGTGAGTGAGTGAGTGAGTGAGTGAGTACTAGGCAGAATGAACCACCAGATTGAGGCAGAGTAAGCCTTTCTGACTTTCTTGTTTCCTCTATTTCATACACTTGTGACTAACATTAAAAGCCTGAGAACATTCAGTGATGTCTGACAGATCCAGTTCTTGCAGCTCATGGGAAAATCTGTCATCAAATTCCAAGACATAGGCATTGGGCTCCGTGCCAGGATGTGACTACAGAGACTTGTCATCCACCCAGAGACCCACGATGAAGTCTTTCCAAATGAACTACCTTCTTTTCCTCCTCCGAGAATTTCGCAATGACACAAACAACTTTCACTCATTTGTTAGAGTTTCTTTAATAACCTTCAAGCAAGAAAAATGCAGAAAGCAGTACACACTGGGTAAACATCCGTAGACATCCTAAGCCAAAGGGGAAGAGGCAGATTAATTCAGACTTCACTGTAAATCAGATTTCTTAACACTTTCTTGTTATGGTCCAAACATAATGCACACCACATATTGATAAGACTCGTACTTGAACTTACTGAGATTTAGCGTGACTCAACATTACATTGTATGAGTGACCAAAATTACTATAATAGCTATAACTGAAAACTGCAGCATCTTTAAACACAAGGAGCTTTCTGTTAACTGAGAGTCTGTATTATAGATTAGTTTAAACACATTTATTTTGAAATCTCAAAAAGGCTGGTCTGAAACATATTATCCTGTAGGCAATAATATAAGTTCCGTTAAATGAAGACTATGTTTTAGGGACAATTGATCATTATTTTATTTTCCATTCTGATCTGAGTGAGAATCTAAAATGAGCAACAAAGTTATAAGTGGATTCTTCAACCAGAGTTTTCTTCTCCTTGGTATTTTCTTATAATAATCCTTGTATTTGGTATAGCTAGTTCCTTATGCATTGATGAAACTTCTCAAACAGCTTCACAGATTTTTAGTGGCAAACACAACATCCAATTTGTGTTCAGCAATGTTCCATAACTGCCATAACTCATTTTAAGTAGGGAATTTTGGCCAGAACACCAACAGTAACTCTCTTCTCTTTTCAAATAGTGGCATGGTATACTTAATGTCTATAATAATGATAAGAATAATAATCCTTGCATTTGATATAGTGCATTTCATGTCTTCTAGACGTCTCAAAGTGCCTCACAAAATATATTGTAAAGTGAATTGACTGTATTTGTGGGTGAAACCCAGCAGCCAATTGCACACAGCAGTGTCCCACAAACAGTCGTGGATTGAGTGACCAAATTATTATTGGATTTTTTGAGGGTTTATTATAACGCTTGTGGAGTAAGAAAACTTGCCCAAGGTTATATATGGGTGGGACCTGGTTCACACACATATGTTCTTCTTAAACCCAGAGGGTTATTTAGATATGGAATGATCCAGCAAAAACAGTGTTTCAAGCAAAATTAATTATAATAAATAATTTTTGATATAACACCTTTCATGTCAGGAGGATGTTTCAAAACCACCAATATCTCACCCCCAAAACAACCCAAACTCTGGTCCATGCCTTTGTCAACTCGGCTGGACTATTCCAATAGGCTCCACCATTGATGACTGTGCCTTCAGCCACTACGCCCCAAGGCTCTGGAACTCCCTTCCTCACTCCCTAAGCTTCCGCTAAAGATCTTTCTTTTCAACCGCGCTTTCGGTCACCTATTTCCCCCTCCCACTGGCTCGACCCCGGGATCCATTATTGGGAAGCGCTCTGAGACGCCGTCTTGCTTGGAGGGCGCAATATAAAATCCAACTCCAAATTGTTGTTGTTGTTCAAAAGGCTTCACTGGATTTACTGTAAATTGTAGTGGCTGTACAGCATAGCTTTTAAACATGGTTTTAACAAGCATTTGAAAAAGAATAATCCAAAAAGGTGTTGGAGGAAAGGCACAGAAGTGAGATTAAATAGACGCTCATTTAGAGAGCTGAAACTGTCATGATGAGATAAAAGGCCTCTTGCTCTACTTGTGTTACATTGCTGTGCACAAACTGGCTGCCACGTTTCACCTACAAATAATAGTCAATCCACTTTACATCATGTGAAGTGTTTTGAGATGTCTTGACAATGTGATAAGCTGCTATTTCAATTGGAAAGATTATTAAAATTCTACGATCCTAAATATCTATGATTCTATATATATCCTATATAATGGAGTCCTGTAGCTCAATGTTTGGAGCACAAGCCTTGCAAGCGAGAGACTTGGGTTTGATTCCTAGCAGGGCGAAATTTGGGGCAAGTTTCCGTACTCCACATGCTTGCTAACAATCCCTCAAAAAATAATAAATTAATCAACTCAATCCACAGTTGTTTGTGGGATATTGCTGTGCACAATTGGCTGCTGTGTTTCATCCACAAACTATACAGTCAATTCACTTTCCAGTATATTTTGTGAGACACTTTGAGACATTTAGAAGACTTGAAAAGCACTATATCAAATGCAAGGATTATTATATTCTTAAACTTGGTGATGTGTCAAGAATCCTCTCCACCATTGGCGGTTGTGCCTTCAGCCACTACTCCCCGAGGCTCTGGAACTCCTTTCCTTACTCCCTTTACCTCGCCCCTCTCTTCCTATTTTCAGGTCTCAGCTAAAGACCTTTCTTTTCGACCGCACTTTTGGTCACCTTTTTCCCCCTTAACCTGCCTCGGGCCCGGGATCTGTTATTGGGAAGGGCTCTGAGATGCCATCCGGCATAGAGAGCGCTATATAACAACAACAACAACAACAAATGACACTTATAAAGCGCCTTTCACGTCGGGAGGACGTCCCAAGGCGCTGCACAAGAGGCGTGTGAGGCGTGTGACCCGAGCTGGGAGGGGAGTGTACGGGAAGGGGTGAAACACGTAGGGGAGGTCGAAAAATTCTGGGTGGAACAAAAGGCACGGTCGAAGAGGAAAGTCTTCAAACCGGCCTTGAAAAAGGGAAAGGAAGAAACGAGACGGAGGGATTGGAGGATGGAATTCCATATGGTCGGAGCAGAAAAACTGAAGGCCCGGCCTCCGATGGTGGGGCGGTTCGGGCGGGGGGCTTGGAGCAGGCCAAGTCCTGCTGAACGGAGGGTCCGGGTGGGCTTGTAGGGGGAGAGTAAGTTGGATAAATAGGGCGGGGCAAGGCCATGTAAGGCCTTGAAGGTGAGGACGAGGATCTTGAACTCGATTCTCTGGAGGATGGGGAGCCAGTGGAGATGGGCGAGGGTGGGGGTTATATGGTCGCGGGGGCGGGTGCAGAGTTTTGGATGACCTGCAGCCTGTGAATGGAGGAACTGGGGAGGCCGACGAGGTGAGAGTTTCCGTAGTCCAGCCTTGAGGTGATGTATGCATGCACGAGTGTTTCGGCAGCGTGGGGGGTAAGATAATTGCGGAGCCTGGCAATGTTGTGCAAGTGGAAGTAAGCGGTGCCAGTCAAGGCACGGATGTGGGGGAGGAAGGAGAGTTTTTGGTCGAACGTGATGCCGAGGTTCCTGACTGGCTTTGTGAGGTGGAGAGTACAGCCTTGGATGTTGAGGCTGGCAGCGCCCGATGTGCGGAGGCGCTGGCTTGAGCCAATCAGGAGGGCCTCGGTCTTACTCACGTTCAATTGCAAAAAGTTGTCCCTCGTCCACGATTCGATGTCGGACAGACATGCTGTCAGAACATCGATCGTCTGGGGGTTGAGGGTTGAGGGATGAGGCAGAAAGATACAACTGGGTGTCGTCCGCATACATGTGGAAATTTACTCCATGTTTGTGGATGACATCGCCCAGAGGGAGCGTGTAAATGGTGAAAAGGAGGGGGCCGAGGACAGAGCCCTGAGGGACGCCGTGAGAAACTGTGCGGGGGTTTGAGGAAAAACCATTGGAAGATACAAAGTGTAAACGGTGGGTCAAGTAGGAATGGAACCAGTCAAGGACTGTGCCTTGAAGGTTGAGGTGGGAGGAAAGACGTTGGAGGAGGATGGTGTGATCGACTGTGTCGAACGCAGCAGACAGGTCAAGGAGGACGAGGAGGCAAAGGGAGCCCTGGTCACAGGCGGTTAGGATGTCATTTGTAACCTTAACCAGGGCAGTTTCTGTGCTGTGAATAGGGCGGAAACCTGATTGGAGGGGTTCAAGGAGTGAGTGAGTTGAAAGGAAAGAGCGGAGCTGGGAGGCAACCACTCTTTCAAGGACCTTGGATAAAAACGAGAGGTATAAATACAAGTTGTTGTTGTTGTTGAATAGTTTACATATTCAAGGTAGTCCGTTGCTGATGTACAGAATGAAAATAGTTCAGCCATTAATATTTTATAGAATGAAGAACACACTCCATGGTGTAAATAGTACACAGTTCAGTTCACCTGCAGAATACATAGTCACAGAATACATAGTCACACTAAAATCCTGTTAAGAACTTTGGCACGTCCTCCCAACATAAATGCCGAAATAATTTTCACTTCTTAGCTGGACAAAACAAAAGTTTAATTATTGTAACTCACTCAAGTAATGGCATTTACCGTCCTTCATTACTGTTTTTAGTATTTCACCCACAGCATCTTATTCAATGCTTCATTTTTCAGAAAAGTCTAAAATATTTTTCAACAGTTATGCACTGTATAATACAAAAAAATTTCTAGGCAGGGAGTTTAAGGCAGTAATTCAATTTTACACTCATACTGACATTCATAACACAGTCAAGCTCTGCTCTTGTAGTTTATAGCATCAACAATTCAATTGAATTACTGCTTTGCAACTATTGCCAGCCATTTTTTATTTTATGTGCAAAATAGAGTGTATTTATTTATATACCTCATTTCAAGATAGTTTCTCCTGTGTTGGTGATGAACGCAACAGATAGAACATTTACTTATGATCCCGTACAATAGTTCTTTAACACTATGACATTCTGCACAGAGACAGCAATTCTTTGTCTGGTATCAAGAAACAGCAACTAGCACCATAGAAATTTACAGTACACAAGAAGGCTGTTGGACCTATCATGTCTGTGCTGGCTCTTTTAAAGAGCAATTTTAATGATAACTAAAGTGCAAAGGAGCTTCGGCAAAGGAGAATTGGATACTGCAGGTTGATTTTGTAGTGTTTCTTACCTGATTTCTTAATTGTGAATTATGAAAAGCTGCTCTGAGGAACCTTGCTTCAATTGAAAGCATTTCCAGTGAGGAGTCTCCCATGTCAAGTGATGTAACTCGTTACTTGAAGGAAATTGCACTTTTGGGTTTCTCTATAAAAAATACAGTACAGCAAATCTGCCTCCTTTCACGGGCCCGTTTCCTGCATTCCACCCATTTCCAACTCTACAAATCTTTCAACTGAAAAGGCTCTGCAGCTGGGCAGCCACAACTGTGAGTGATGGGTCATTGATGACCACAGGAGCTGGCAATCTAACATGTTTTAGTGCACAGCCCAAGCTGAAGTGTCTTACAACTGTATTAGCTAAAAGCAGGAAGGTATTTTTTTTTACAAACACAGAAACCTAGGTACTGTATGAGGATTGCCTTATCATAAATTTTCATTAAAACTGAGCAAATATCAGCCTTTGACAGAGAATAACACTCGAGTAGAATTAATAAAGGGGGGCTCCAGTAGGGTGGGGGGCGGGAGGGGGAGAATAACTGTTCCATATCCATTGATATGGAAATTTTCCGATTTAGATATATCGATGGGCTCATATCGAGATATACCAAAATATCAATATTTTCGTGTTTTTCGTAGTGCGCATGCGCGCATAGCGCGCACATTCAGGGTGCGCGCGCATTCGGGGCCTATCTCCTCAGGAGGTAAATATATTTCTCTCTCTGTGTCTCTCACACTCACTCTCTCCATCTCTGTGTTTTTCTGTCTGTGTCTCTGTCTCTCTCCTCTCTCACATCCCCCCCATCTCTATCTATCTATATTATCACATCCACCCCGTCTCTCCCCCCATCCCCCCCTCCCCCGCCGCCGTTCCTCTCTCCTCCCTCCCCCCCCCCCCCCCCCGCTGCTGTCCCTCTCTCCCATCCCCCCCCCCCCCGCCGTCTCTCTCCCACCGCCACCCCCACCAGCCGTCTCTCTCCCCCTCCCCCCCCGCCGTCTCTCTCTCCCTCCCCCGGCCCCAGCCATCTCTCTCCACCTTCCCCCCCCAGCCATCTCTCTCCCCCTCCCCCAGCCGTCTCTCTCCCCCCCCCCCCCCCCCCCACACCCCTTGCATACCTGTATATTGTATTCGAGGACTATGAATACAATATGGCGGCTTTGCACCTCGGTCTATGCATTGTGTATAGAGATGAGCATTCTGGGTCTTGTAGTTCAGTGTGCTTGCATTCCGATTTTTTACCTTGATATATCGACTTTTTGATATATCAATATTTTTGAAATGCCTATATCAGTGTATCGATATGAAAATTATATCGGGTTTTAGCGATATATCGATATATCGCCGGACTCTAGGCTCCAGTTATACAGTATATATTTTTGTTCTGTGTGCTTTGCTCACAATATACAGTCAATCCACTATATAGTATAATCCTGTGAAGTGCTTTGAGACATTTCGATGATGTGAAAGGCACTATATCAAATGCAAAGATGATTATTTTTTATAAAAAATAAGTTCATTGTGTCATTTTTGAGTTTTCACCAGCTCCCAGAGTAGATCAGACCGTTTCCTGTCTTTGTACACAACATACAGGAAGCTGGCTAGTAAGCTCTGCTTATTTTTGTAGGAGATTCTAATATATGAAATGCTTTTGAGATGATTGTAGCTGGCTGGTCAGCTTCTCTCATGTATGCACAGGACTCCTGCTGGTCTATGGCAGAAGCTGAATGTGTACTGTTGGGACAAAATCAAGCTCTGGTGAGGTGTTTACACACAACCACGCAGTCACTTTACGGTCTGTGAGGTGTCTGTGAGACATTCTCCAGACTTCAAAGACTCTTTCAACAAGTTTAGGATTATTATTTTATAAGTGGGTCATTCTGTATTACATAGAATGACAAACACGCAAAGTAACAGGATTAGAATAGTGGAGAGACCGCACCAACACACACGATGAGCCAAGTAGTCTTTCACTGTTGATAATTCATGTGCTTCGATTGCACGTTTGAATAACAGGCAGCCCTGGGAAACAAGACCTTGGATATGTCACAAATACACAGGCGCCTGAGTGAGTGGTCTTGCACAGATGTCTCTTTTTATTTCCGTATAAAAGACCTTCCTCTTTGATCGCACCTTCATTTATCTTCCCACCAGCACCCCACCTGTTGTCCTTGGCTCCTGCCATAGCTCGGGTGAATCCGTTAACTGTTCATCACTTTGAGACAATCCACCAACATGAAAAACGCTACATGAAGGCAATTTGTATTTGTTGTTACTACATCACCAAGTTCAAAGCAAACAAACAATGTTAACAATGAGGCAACATTTGTAGTATTCATTAATTAAATTCTTAATTAAGAAATCTGAGTAGGGATTTGTGCCAGTTACTGGAGGTAAGCCACACACGTCACTCTGACTTGAGGGAATCCGACTCTGAAACTGGATTAATTTGGACTCATTCCCATGAGCTGTCATCATGGACTCCTGGATTTTCTAACTAAGCAATCTATTATAAAATATTGCAATGTGACCCTGACATATTTCTGCATAAATTCCAAAACCTTCCCGACACAAGTAGTAAGTAAACTAATTTGGGAAATAAAATGCTGCTTGAAAACTTTTGTACCTCACCAATCACTGGAACAGTTTTCCTCTACTGCTCCATATGCCCTGCCCTTTCTATGTTCCTTCTCAAATCCTACCTCTTCGAATATCCTATGGCCATTTCCACCTCTCTCCCTCTCTCTTTTTCCTTGCTCAGCATCCACCCATTTCCCTGTAAATGCCCCCAAGATGTTACACTATGTGACTTGTGTTACATAAATGGAAACTGTTGTTGTCGATCCTCTGTTCAGTTATAAAACTGCAACTATAAACTGAATGGAAGTAATAGGAGCAGTCTAAATGGGCCAAAATACCTTCTCTCACTTCATGCTTGCTTCTATATTTATTGTATTACAACTCTGCATTATTCTGAATGGACATATGAAAAATAGGTGGAATTGCAACATTAAAGTGATGAAAGTAATTGTATTTCAGGAAGTATTTCTTCACCCTGAGATAGACAACTGAAACCATTTATCTGTACCAGGAATAGTTGAGGTCAGGACACTAGATGCATTTAAGAAACAGCTTGATGCTGTGATAGGATTATGTACGGTTGGGTATTCTGGAAATGATTAAATCAAATGGGCGAGACTAGGAGGGCTTTCTTCATCTTGACCAATCTTGTGATCGTGCAATTCTGCAGCTGGCACCAAACAGATATTCTCAATGTGAATATTCCAATAGCTATGAGAACTTCCAAGAAAGAAAGGAAAGAACTGTATTCTATAGCACTTCATCACATCAAACTGTCTTACTGTCAAATGTAGTGGCTTTTTTGAGGCAACAGTGTAAAATACAATCCTATAGCTCAGCGGTTAGTGCACTCATCTTGCAAGCGAGAGACTTTGGTTTGATTCCTGGCAGGGCAAAACTTTGGAAAAGGTTATTTATTCCACATGCCTGATAATCTCTCAAGAGAAACAAATAATAATAAATTGGTCACTTCAATCCAAGACTATTTGTGGGAAACAGCTGTGTACAATTGGCTGCCATGTTTTTCCCACAAATATACAGCCAATTCACATTACAGTGTAATCTGTGAAGTACTTTGAGACATATAGAAGTACTTGAAAAGTGCTATAGCAAAGGCAAGAATTATTTATTAATTAGTAAAAAAAAGTGTATGGGAAAGAATGTGGGATTAGTATTGTAGCAGTCAGTTCTAGTGGAGATATAAAGCACTATGGTACTGCAGCACAGTCTCAATGAACTGAATGGCATCTATTGTACTGTAGGTTTTATTTTATGAATCTCTGATACCAGAAACAGATACAATTTCACTCAGGAGGGTGAGCAACTAACTTGCTGAAGTTGCTCTTGTTGTCAAATGGGTTTGAAAGGCAGTCATGGAGGGAAATATAAAGGCACTGGAATCATAAGTGAGAAATTATATGTTTTTTCCATTCATAATCTGGAAAATATTCAAATGAATAAAACATCAACGTTGACGTCACCAATATAGTTTGATTCAATGGGTTATCTTCATTACATGGTGAGGTAATTGAAGACCTGAATAGATGATACAATATGTATGATTCAGATCTATTTCACTGTGCTCACAACTGACGATGGCATTCCAAGACACTATCTGTGCAAAAGGTATTATATAAATATATGTTGTTGTTTATCAAGTCAGGTTGGGCCTGGAGTTTTCAATGAGATCTCTATCGAAGTGCTCATTACTGCTTTATAAATTAAAATGCTGTGCATAAATGGTGTAAACTGGCTGCCCTCCTTTTGCATGTGCATATCTTGTTCTGTTACCAATGTTTACGTATGACTTCACACTTTAAGATACCATCTTACAAGCGAGAGACCTGGGTTCAATTCCAGGCAGGGCAAAACCTTGGGCAAGTTTCCTTACTGCACACATCTATTAATAATCCCTCCAAAATAAAAATTGGATGTAAGGCACCAACCTGCCTGCCCCCTCTACTCAGCAGGCTCCAGCCTGCTCCATGAACCCCAACCCACCCACTCCACCATTGGTGGGTGAGCCTTCAGCCACTCTGCCTCCAACCTCTGGAATTCCATGCCACAATCCCTCAGCATCACCCCCTCCCTGGCCTCCTTCAAGTCCTGCCTCAAGACCCTCCTCTTCGATGGTCCCATTGGTCACCCCAAATCCCCTCTTTCGCTCCACCCTCCCAGTGCCCGATCCCAGCTCAGGTCTTGGGACGTCCTCTCGGCATGAAAGGTGCTCTATAAATGTAACTTTGTTGTGGTTATTGTTGTTGTTGAAACAATGACTGTCGAGTGGCTTGGTTCAATTTCAGGGCGGACGAAACCTTGGGCAAGTTTCTCCTGATGTGAAAGGGACTATACAAGTGTAATTTTGCTGTAGTTGTTGTTGATGTGTTTTGCTATGCTTTAGGATATACCTGTGCCTCTGATGTAAATTCCTATATTTTTTTAATCCCGCTGTCATATCTTACCAATTTAGGCTCTTCAACTCTGCCATGGGCAAGGACAATTAAAAAAAACCCTGACTCTTGATTTCTTCAAAACATTCCAATTAAAAATGTCACATTATCTGTAATAAAATATTGGAATATGTAATGCATTTTCAATATATCTCTATGCTATACATCTTGTAATCACATGTAATTGGCAAAGATTTTAGCAGTTTGTTGCTTTAATACTGAGGAGTTGTGAGTCCCCAGAATCTGAATGAGGAGCTGCTAATTTTTCAAAGGATGTGTTATCTTTTCACTCAATCAAAGTGGAGCAAGTTCTGTAGCTTGTATCAGCATGGTCTGATTACACCAAGAAGTAGCGTGGATTAGCAACTCTTGAAAATAGTAGTGCTTTACGAATGTGAGTCAGGAGTGCTACAAAGGAAATACCACAGTTGCTAGAGCTAGAGAAGAAAGGTGCAAACCTTAATAGGCTTATCCAACCAGATGATTCCTTCTATTCCCCAAATTGTCTTATTTTACATAATAATCCTTCAGATGCTTTAGAAAAACCCCAAGCACAGATCTGCATTGCACAAAAATCATGCTGTTCATTTTGTTCTGTGTTCTCTGAAAATTGCAGTTGCCTTTCTCTATTTGTATTTTTTTTTCATTTCATCGCTGTGAAAACAAAGCTAAGATTGTCTTTCCAGAAAGTTAAACAAGCATCTCCTTGTGTTTCACTTGAGAGGCCATTCTTTTGCATGAAGAAATGTAAATCTGTTATCTTGTAAGAACTATTATGAACCAATTTCATACACTGTAACCATATAGCAGAGAGATTTTCCGCCAATAAATGTCATTATTTTTCTTCTTTTATAGAACACTTTTCATTGTACAGTAATTCTCTCCTATGTCACTTTCCTCTGGTTACCACACACATTGCTCACTAAATGGGAATCTCCATCCTCTTCACCATTCTCACAGCACTGAAAATATCATCATAATCTTTCACGTCTCACAGATTTAATCCATAAATAATTTATTGAGCTTTGGGTGTCTAGAAGTAAAACTATATATTTTCCATACAAAATTATTCTATTAAAAAAAATCAAATCTAATATTTTCACCTAAAAAATTACTGTCCTTCCGCCCCGATGAAAAGTATGCAGAAGCAAATTTGCAGCACCAAACATCCAGGAGATATTGGAGGCAAAGCATGATGAGGATTTTATGATTTTTTTTTCCCCAGAGGTTAATTGGAATATAGAATTATTTTGGCTAGGGTGGCTATTGAAATAAGATCAATGGTGATATTCAAAAGGATATTATATAAACACATAGGAGGAATAGTATTGGACCTGTGTCAGCCAAGGTCAGTGGTAGCATTGTTGGCTCTGAGTCAGAAGATTTGGATTCAATCCCCATGCCAGGACTTGGAATCCCCAAGTATAGTGGTTAGTGGGCTTGCCTCCAAACAAACAAAATGATCCATGTTTCCTTACTCCACACGCCTCGCCTCTGTTTCCCTAGCAGTAGTAAGAATACAGTTGTTAATCAATTGGCAGATCACTCTCCAGAGGTAATCATCTCTCATAAAAATTCCTGTGGTCACACAATCCACCACTATTTGTGGGACATTCCTGTGTACAATTAGCTCCTAGTATTACCTGAAAAACTCTTTGACATATATCTGCTTTCAGTATGTTGGACAAGACATACAACTTGTGCTATATCAGTCACTTTGAGATTGCAGGGGTCCACGTCCAAGGTTGCATACCAGGTTTGCACAGCATCATAAACTTAATCGAGTTCCTCATTGAATGGACCTTGATAAAGAGACACGCCTGTCTGAAACCACCTCCGCCTCCACCATGCCAAGCAACAGGCTGATGTTGGTCAGAGCATACCATCTCTTCTGCTGCTGCTTCTCTTTGTTATCACAAATTAACTTCTTCAACCTGGACTTCACAAATGAGCTGAAAGAAGTCCTTCCGCTGTTGCCCAGGAGGTCAGCACCATGAAGGAGAATTGATCTGGACACATGTTTAACATACCCCAAACTTAACCTGTGTTGGGACTTCACTACCACTAAAGAGAGACAAGTGGTGTCCTTCACCGCTTCTCAGCAAAGTCATGAAAGACCAAGCAAAAGTTGGTATCCACCACAACCCCTAGGTACGGATCTGTGTTACTAATTTGGATTGATATCTCTTGAATCTTCCAATCAATAATATCAAGATCCCCGCTTGAGCCTTGCTGAGTCAATAATGATGCACTTGGGGGCATGCATTGTCATGTCCCATCGAGAAGCCCAATATTCAAGATAATACAGTACATAAGATCCCTAGCAAGTCCGCCAAGAGCACAAATCATCTTCAAACAGAAGGGCCAAAATCAAAAGGATACTGTCAACCAAAACAAAGGAGAGTGACTTGGGACGTCCACCGATGTGAAAGGTGCTCTACAAATATAATTTTGTTGTTGTTGTTGTTATAGCAATCCAGCAGGAAGAGATGAAAAATTGTAGCTGATTACAAGGCAGATCATCTTTCAGACAGAGAACTGCGTGCTGCAACCAAGCAAAACATTAAACCAAAAAAAATGCATATCTATCAAAGGAGTATTACTGACTACAGCAGATGGCTGCCAAAGGCCCGGACTATGGTAATCAATAAAATAAAAAAATTACAAATCTATTCTTTGATGAAAAGAACTGGAGATAAAAAATCGATGATCTTAAATACCTTATTGGGTTAAAAGTAGATACATAATGAAAGGAAAAATAAGGACTATTGATCAGATTGATCAGGGCGAAAACAAAAGCTTGACTCTCAAAAGGAGTTTCACATGGTTCTAGATAAATAGGTTAGTAAACTCCACAAACTATAGGATATTAGAGGTAATGCATCCTCCAATGCTTCAGATTCAGGTGATGAATTTTTTTTCAAAAATATACTGAGAAATATTAACCCTTCAAGTATCATAGGTAGATTTACTCAGCTTGACACTGTGTAGTTGAGGTGCAGAAAACACATTTACTGAATAGCAAAATGCATTCCCTATTTCTGAAGCAAATTTTAAGTCTATCATTTGACTACATAAATCTTCAGATTCTGGGCTTTTATTAAGAACCTGCTGGGAATAGCCAAGGATTTAGAACACTTTATGGCTTCTTGTTCCTTTCTGGAAGGATCATAACTGTTCGGTTACCCAGAACAAATCGAGTGTGGTTCAGTTTCACTAGGCAAGGGTGCACGCCTCACTGCAAACTGACTGATCTTAAAGATGATCTTAAAGTGGTGTTGCATTCTGGGGGTGTTGTTCTTCAAATGGGATTGTTAAACCAAGGTCTCATCTGCCTGTCCTGGTGAATGTTAAAGATCCTGTGGCACTATTTGAAAAAAGAAAGCAGTTTCTTCCGTTGTCCTGGTTAATAAATCTTCCAAATCAAATTGGTCACTCACTCCATTAACTGTTTGGAGGATATTGCTCTCTGCAAACCAGCTGCTGTGTTTCACCCACAAAGATACAGTCAAACCACTTTACTTTATCCTGTGAAGCTCTTTGAGATATCTTGACAATGTGTCAAGGTGCTATATCAAATGCAAGGATTATTATTATTATAACATCACAAATTGCTTGCCTTTCTTGGCAACAGCTGTCACAGCAGTTCCGGAATATCATAACTCACACAGGACACAATGATCTTCATCTGTACATATTCTTAAATTCCTCAACTCCATTCCTAACTATATAATCATACTGCTTTATTTAAAATCAAAAGGGGGTGTGAATGGACAAGAATTAGGTGGGAAATCCATATACGCCCCACAATGTGGGAAATATTTTTTTATTTCAAGCTTTGGTTGAGGCATATTAATCTATTGCTCATATCCTATGGTTCTACACTTATTATCCAGACTGAATAACTTCAAAATTCAAATTCAGAATAACCTCAGCCCCCAAATTCCTTGTAATCTTGTATTTAGGATATTGCTTAAATTGGAGAATTTAATTGTCAAGCCCTGAAAATGCAATGTAAATATATAGCTTCATTCCTTCCCACCTTCAATGTAATTTTCTGTCCCAGTAAATGTCACCATTTATCCACATTCAGATCCATCTATCACTTTCTTGACACATCTGCTGAGCTGATCCTGATCTAGAATGCTGCACATATAGCTTGTTATTAGCAGTTTTTATATAACATGACAAGAGTGTTTGTGAGGTTGCTTTCTACTTCAGAACAATACCAAAATAGTGGCAGTGGTATTCCCCACCCACTCCACAGTTTGCCATGTTTTTTGAAGCCCCGAGAATTATTAGTCACACAAGAAAGCCCTGGTCTTGAAGCAGAACTATGCTTGTAATGTCTGATTCAGAGGCAGGGAATTTGCTGCAGTCCTGTCATCTCTGTTCTTTTACTGCACTCAATTTAAAACGCCTCTCAATGCCTTGTGTCAGCTCTGAACGGGGAAGGAAATTATATTCATGAATTTGCATTAAACTTTTCATCCTTGAACTTCCACCATGCGTTTTGCTCAACGTCATGAATGAATAGCTCCTTGAATTTGCTGGGAGGATTATAATGGCTAAAATAAGACAAACACTGGAATACATCTGAAATTCAGGCAGCAAAATCAAATTAAAAGCAGAAAAAACCAAAATCACAGCCAGAAACACAGCATATAATTACATGAATAAACAATAAGAACAGGAACTAATTATATTGTCGCTTACACGTAAGAAGTCTGCCTAAAATCTGTCCGATACAGGGAAGTGATTCCATCAAAGAGAACCTCATGAATGACTGACACCTAAACTACAGAAACAGCCCAGAGAGATCCCAATCATTGCACATGATATTCAATGATAACAATGATAATAATTAGTCTGTAAGGAATATTGACAGGCCTGTATTTCCAGAGCACAGGAATCTTAACATGTTTATGTCCAAGGATTACTCGGTCAATCATATCAATTGCCAGTCAAAACACTGATCAATGGGGCCTGTATTAGTGTTGATGGACTAGTGCCATCGTGGGATGCTCAAAAACAAAGATCACATGTTTGATTTTATTAATAATAATAATCCTTGCATTTGATATAGCGCTTTTCATGTCTTCTAGACGTTTCAAAGCGCTTCACAGAATATACTGTAAAGTGAATTGACTGTATATTTATGGGCGAAACACAGCAGCCAATTGCGCACAGCAGAGTCTCACAAACAGTCGATTGAGTGACCAAATTGTTGTTGTGTTTTTTTGAGAGATTATTATTAGGCATATGGAGTAAGGAAACTTGCCAAAAGTTTTACCCTGCCTGGAATTGAACCCAGGTCTCTCACTTGTAAGATGAGTGCTCTAACCACTGAGCTACAGGACTCTGTATCTTTTCTGAATCAGTAGTTAGTGTAATGTTATTTAATCGCAAAACACAATGTAGATTTATTTAATTCCAATTTTACAAATCTACCTCTTTCAAAATCTGCCCAGTCACGTTTATCCTTGTATCATCCATATTCAATTGCCACTTATGTCCGCTAAAGCAATATGCAACAGTTAACAAGTGGAAGGAACACTTTGCACATCTTTTATTAACTGTGCCTGGTGCTTGCACCGTCACATATTTCAAGGGATCAAGACCCCAGTTGTGTTCTTATGCATTAATATGTTTTTTTTCTCTTTCATTGCTGCAAACATTTAATTATTTATTCCATTCCAAGTTCTTACTTGTTCGGCTTTTTATCATGCCTCTACCACTATCTCTCCCCACAAACCCTTCCCATGCTGCTGTGACCCTCATACAAGCTGTTATCGCACCCAGTATTACAGACTCGTTGCCTCCTCCCTATACAAGCTTGAGACCGTCCTATCTCTGCAAACTCTTGTAACCCTATTGCCTTGGCTGCTCCTTGTGCTCAGCAACCACTGGTCTACTCCATATCCCTGTCTCATTTGTTCCATTCTTGGCGGGCAAGATTTCAGCCTTTCTATCCCCTCTCTCTGGAATTTCACATGGTATCCTTCCATCTAGCCCCCCACATCCCCATCTCCATCCTGTGTTTCAGTACCCAGTTTAAGACCCATGTTTTTAACCGCATATTCGGTCACCTTCCCCCCACACCACCACCAATGCTTTCCCCCTCCCATAATCAGCTGTGGAGTGAGTGACCAATTTTATTTAGTAGGACTTTAGAATCATAGAATCATAGAATCATAGAATTTTACGGCACAAAAGGAGGCCATTCGGCCCATCTAGTCTGTGCCGGCTCTTTGAAAAGAGCGATTCAATCCCACTGCCCTGCCCGCTCCCCATAGCCTAATAGACCCGTTCTCCCTAAATAAAGATCTAATTCCCTTTTAAAAGTTGTTATCGAATCAGCCTCCACCACCTTTTCAGGCAATGCATTCCAGATTCGAACAACTCGCTGAGTGAAAAAATTTCTCCTCAGCTCCCCTCTACTGCGCCTTGAAACTATTTTAAATCTGTGACCACGAGTCACAGATTCACCCATGAGTGGAAATAGTTTTTCTCTATTTGCCCTGTCGAAACCCCTCATGATCTTATAAACCTCTATTAGGTCTCCCCTCAATCTTCTCTGCTCCAGAGAGAATAACCCTAGCCTATCTAGCCTCTCCTCATAGCTGAAGTCCCTCAATCCTGGCACCATCCTAGTAAATCTTCGTTGTACCCTTTCCAATGCCTTCACATCCTTTCTGTAGTGTGGTGACCAGAATTGAACACAGTATTCCAGCTGAGGCCTCACCAAAGTCCTATAGAGGTTAGTCAGCACTTCCTGACTTTTGTACTCTATACCCCTATTTATAAAGCCTAGTATCCCATATGCCTTCTTAACAGCCTTGTCTACCTGTCCTTTAGTCTAACATCTCATCCAAAGGAGGGCAGTGGTTCAGCTACAAAGAAGCCCATCATCATGTTTAAGAGTATTGAAACAAAATTACTGAGAGTTCCATGCTCTACGTACGGAAATTTCTGTACATTTATTTAATACAGTTTTAATCATTGAACTAACAAATTAGCCCAGAGGGAGAAGCAGCTGCTGACTTTTGGCCCCAGTCAATATTCCTTGTTTCAAATGCCCTACAACAACATCAACAACAACAACAAAATTACATTTATAGAGCGCCTTTCACATCGGGAGGATGTCCCAAGGTGCTGTATAAAAACGAGGGGAAAGAACCAGAGGAGTTGTGGGATAGGACAAGAGGGAAGGTGTCATCTGAGATGATCTACGTTTCTGCCCGACATGAAGAGCTTACATATTCTAATGGAGGGCAACCTCTTCAGCAATAGTGCATAGTTAATGGCTTCCTATTTCAAACAAACAAGTATCTTCTAGCAATATACAATAATATGTGCTGCAGCTAGGGTCCGACGATATGGAATTTTTCCGATATCGATATATCGGTGGGCTCATATCGATATATCGATATTTCCGGGGAGTTTTGTACTGCACATGCGCGCGCATTCTTAGGTACGCATGCATTCGGGGGTGCGCGCGCATTCCGATGTGCACGCGCATTTCGTGCACTAGACCCAGGAGGTTGCAATGCCGGCGACAAGGTAAGCTGGAAAAGATCGCATTACACCAATAATACCGATAATACCGATATATTGCCGGAAACGATATGCCGATATTTACGATATACCGATATATTTTTTCGTATCGAATTTTTCGATATATCGATATATTTTAAGTTCCGATATCGGCATATCGATATGAAAAATTATATTGATATAACTGATATATCGCCGGACCCTAGCTGCAGCATGCAAATTTGATGTGTGGTCCTGACTTCAGTAAAGCAGAGCCTTTCAGTTTGGAAAGAAGAATTCATGAAAACTGTCAAGCTTAAAACCGACATTCCCAGCACCTATTTGTCATCATTTTGTGGAATTTCCTACCCAATGAAAATGAGCTTGAAATATAGCAGAAATCAGACATATTTCCGTCTATGTGCATCTCTGATTGAAATCAGCCAGGGTGGGACACCCAGACCAGGAATGCAATGAGGTCATAGCACCAGATAGTTCAACTGCTACGCACAAGAATTAAATTAATGTTTTTACTGAACAAACAGTCATACTTTACAGGATGATTGTTAATTATTTTTATGGGTCGATCACTAAAACATTCATTAAATGGCCTTAATGATACTAGTCTCTGAAACGTAACAGAACTACTCTGAAGGCAATGAAGCATGTCTCTTTTTACCCCTCATTTCTGCCAGTCACACTGCCAGTGCTTAAATTGCAGTTTACTGTGGAAAATAAAACTGCCGAGATAACATGGTAGACACTTTCACACCAAATAAACTGACTAGTCAAACCATTGTTACTTCTAATCCTTTGCCCAGCATAATCAAGGCAAATAGGAGTTTTTTTTTGATTAAAACATACATAAATAAATAGGGTCAGTTATCTGATGATGTGATGTACTATTGTAAATAGAATCAAAATACTAAGAAAGAACTTGCATGACTATTAGGTAGGACTGCAGGATGTTTCAGGAAGTTTCAGAGGGTGGGAGCAGAGTGGCTGAAGGCCCATCTGCCAATGGTGGGGCAGGCGAGGCAGAGGACATGAATCAAGCCATAATGTAATTCTGTATTGTATGAATGCGGATCACAGCGAGAATGATACAAGAATTCTGCTTGTTTTTGTTTAGATATTTCACTGTCCCCTGCAGCCTTGGCACAAATGTAGAGTCTGAGGAGGACTTTGTTTTCAATTCTACTTTTGGACCAAAAAGCAGCATTTCAAAAATGGAGCAAAGAAAAGGATTAGTTACTGCAAGAAATTGTAAAAATTCTGCTTCAACAACAGCAGTTTGACATTAAAAGACACAATCACTGCAATTTTCAGTATGGCCTGATAGACACTTGGGGACATCCTCCTGACGTGAAAGGCACAATACTAATCGCAAGGATTATCCTAAATATTACTACAAATAACCAAAAGTTGTGGAGGCAAAGTGCAAGATAACAACCCACAGATACCACAAGAGATTATAGTGTCTTCTAGTTCCACGCTCACAATCCAGGTTTAATAATATCCTTGCATTTGCATTATACATTCACTTCAGCATTTCAAAAAACATGGTTCATGTCTACTTTTAATCTTCTCTTCTCTAATGAAAGCAAATTCTATTCCGTGGGACTTTTCTGATTAATTAAATCCCCAAATCCCAGAATAATCATCGAAACCCAGCCAATGGATCAATCTTGGTTTGAAGGCAGCATGCCCGAAACAGCACACAGTATGTTCCAAATGTGGGCAGGCCAATTGTCTACTGGAGGTTTGAATAATATGTTTCAACCAGTAGTTAAATGTCCTTGAAAAGTATCCTAGTGTTTGATTAGCTGTGGAACAGAAGGTTCCCATTAATTGGATAGTTTCAGGAAATGTTTAGTATCAACTACAAAAAAAAACCTTTACCTACTTTGGAAATGAATATTCTTTCAGTGAGCCCATCGGTTCCATGTTTCCCACTGCAATGATCATACGTTTTTATTTGGTCACAATATATCCATTTACCATTCCTCATCCATCACATAAAAATAATAATCCTTGCATTTGACATAGAGCTTTTCACTTCTTATAGATGTCTCAAAGCGCTTCACAGAATATTCTGTAAAGTGAATTAATTGTATATTTGTGGACAAAAGCGGCAGTCAATTCTGCACAGCATATGGACATGAATTACGTACCATCAAACATTTCATTGTATCTTCTGGCACTTTCTTGAATCTATTTGATTCTTTTGTTGTATTCACATTTTGCTTTTTTCTCATATCAAACATGTTATGTTTCATTACCATCTCTGTATTAGTTACTACCATTGATTCTTTAAACTTCAGAAAGCTTGTCCTTATCTTGGATCACCAAAAACAGTAACATACACAACAACAAGTGAATAGAAGCATGAGAAAAGAAAAAATGGAGTGGATCTTTAAGGGGCACGGAGGGTCATTTGGAGTATGAAAAAATGGGCAGAGAGGCTGAAAACCCATCCACTGGTGGTAGGGTGGGTCGGGCGGGGGACATAACAACAACTACAACAACTTTGATTTATATAGCGCCCTCCACACTGGAAGGCGTCACAGAGCACTTCGTGGAGCAGACCAGAGCTGGCTGAATGGAGTGGGCGGGCAGCTTCATAGGGCGATAGCAGGTCAGCGATTGGAGGGGACAAGGCTCGTGAGTGGCCTTGAAAGTAAGGATGAGGATCTTGA
The DNA here is from genome assembly GCA_035084275.1 of Hydrolagus colliei. Taxonomy (NCBI): domain Eukaryota; kingdom Metazoa; phylum Chordata; class Chondrichthyes; order Chimaeriformes; family Chimaeridae; genus Hydrolagus; species Hydrolagus colliei. The sequence continues at coordinate 23,571,853 of CM068744.1, read as the reverse complement.
ATTTGAAACTCTGGGGGATGGGGAGCCAATGGAGCCGGGTGAGGGTGAGAGTGATGTGTCACGGAGCTTGATGCAGGAGAGGACATGAGCTGCAAAATTCTGGGTAATCTGCAATTTGTGAAGGGAAGAACTGGGAAGGCCAACAAGGAGGGAGTTTCAATAGTCGAGCCTTGATGTGACGAATGTATGGTTCAAGGGTTTCTGCAGCCTGAGGGGTGAGGCTGCGAGAGTCTGGGAATGTTGCAGAGGTGGTGGAACACAGTACTGATCATGGCGCAGACGTGGGAGAGGAAGTACAGTTCAGGGACAAACAAGCCACCCAGGTTCCTGACTGGCTTGGAGAGATGGAGAGTGCGGCCTTGGTTGCTGATGCGGCGAGCACCTGAGGTGTGGAGGCGCTAACGCGAGCCAATCAATATCACCACTTTTTCGCAAATACACTCCTAATATTATCTTGACCAGCTAGGTCTAGCACTGGATACAGTGGCTGCCAGCTTCCATTAAAGTAATACAATACTGTATTTCCATTATTATGTTAAATTCCCACTTGTGTGTATAGTATTGGTACAAGCGAAAAACTGTATAAATGTATCAAATTACAGGTTGACCCTTCTGTGTACAGCACACTCAGTTCATGGAATTTTATGTTACACAAGGCACATTTTGCTCTTTATCTTATATATTCATAGCAAAAGTACTTTAAGATGAATCAAACAAATCTCCTTTTCCACCCAAAAATGTTGCATTGCAATTTGTTTTTCTACATGTCCTTACAAATCAATATACAGTATTTATATAATGCCATGCTAAGAGGTGTGCTGCCCTGTACATGTTAAGCCACACAGCAGTCCTGGGAAGCATAATTTGTACCAATTCATGATGAATCTTAATCCAATTACAAGGTTTAAATATTCAATATCTAATGAAAAGTTATAATCTGAAACAGATTGAATGTATTGGTATAATGCCCCATTAGTACCGCTAGGAGCAATTTCCCATTCTAAAAGCACATTTACCAGAGGCTAGAGAGCTCTTGCAAGTGCAATATAGTGTGCGTGTGCATGCAAAGCTTTACTGACAGACCACTGACACTTCAATAGCATTTAAATGCCAAAGGGCTGTCCAACAGGCAGTCTTAAGGACTTTAAGGCCTTTATAGCATGATTATTTTCACCACAGATGAAACCTATTTGTATGATCTGCCGCAGTGTATTGACACCAAAGTTTGAGTTGGGTTGATTTATAATATTACTTGCATTTGATACAGCGTCTTATCACATCTTCTAGACGTCTCAAAGCACTTCACAGAATATTCTATACTGAATCAACTGTATATTTGTGGGCAAATCGCAGCACCCAATTGTGGACAACAGTGTCCCACAAACAGTCGCAGATTGAAGTGACCAATTATTTTTTCCCCTTGAGGGATTTTTAATCAGTCGTGCGGAGTAAGGAAACTTGCTGAAGGTTTTCCTCTACCGGGAATCAAATCCAGGTCTCCAACATGCGAGGGGTGAGCTCCAATCACTGAGCTACAGGACTGCGATGGCATAAATCAAGATGACATAAATCAAAAAATATTGAAATCTAGGCTGATGGGAATGTTAGACGAGCTGTTGTTAATGATCCACACCACTTGCAGTCCACGGGCCTTCGGTTGGCCCGTGGACTGCAAGTGGGGCCTTCGGTTGGCCCGTGGACTGCAAGGTCTTGTGGCTTCAGACATCAAATTACAACAACAACAAAATTACATTTACAGTGTACCACAGATGAAACCAATTTGTATGATCTGTCTTTCATGTCGGGAGGACGTCCCAAGGCGCTGAACAGTCAGGTCGGGACCCGAGCAAGGAAGAGGGGCAGGGTAGGGGAGTGGGGCGGGAGAGAGTTAGGAGGGGTAGGAGAGAGTTGGGAGGGCAGCAGAAGGCTGCTACAACAACAACAACAAAATTACATTTATAGAGTGCCTTTCATGTCGGGAGGACATCCCAAGGCGCTAAAAGATTATCAAGATCACATGATTGGCACAGCAAAGGTATAGAAGAGGAATAATTACTAATTTGGAGAACAGAGATACACTCACTGCTGCAGGTGAGCTGTATTGTTTGAGCTGCTGTTCTGAGAATACGATAAAGTGAGGCACAAGTGGATGTTCAGTAAAGAGTATATCCAGAGCAGCTCTTTGGGATATCCTCCTGATGTGAAGGGTAATGTAAGGATTATCATTTTTATTACTTTATCACAAGGAGGGATCTCTTGTGCAATTCCTTCCATTGCAATACAGACTGACATCAGGCATATTCTGAGTTCTCGGAAAACAAATGGAAATGCTCATGAAAGCTGTTGCAGAAAGCACTTCCTGGCTGTAAGTGATGTCAGAAGTGACCTGACAAGCTAGAAGTTCTGACAACAGCCATTTTGTGTTTTCACACTATGTTATAATGCAGGGCCTAAATACATGGACCCAAACAAGCATGTCATAATGTGTCTGTCTGGCTCAGTTGGTTGCATTCTTGCTTCTGAGTCAGAAGGCTGTGAATTCAAGCCACAAATCACTACTTTGAACTCACACGTCCAGGCTGACACTCCAATGTGGTGTTGGGGGTTTGTTGTATTGTTGGGAGTGCCATCCTTCATTTGAGATGTAAACCAAAGTCCCTTCTGCCTGCTCCTGTGGACATGAAAGATCTCATGATACTATTTCAACCAGAAGGGAATTTCTCACAATGTCCTGGCCAACAATCCTCCAAATAAAATTGCTTACTCACTTTCTGCCTGTTTGTAAGTCATTGTTGTATACAAATTAGCTGCCATATTATCACATTTAAAATTCACAGTCACTTCATCCTTCCAATGTAAAAGGCATTATATTAAGGATTATTATTACAAATTCATTATGCTTTACAATAAATCCTGTAATGCGCTTTAAGACATTTCAGAGTTGTGTTACAGTTCTACATCAAAGGCAAAGTTTATTATTGGGAATTTGCCAATAAGTCTTGAAACATGAATTTATTAGGATAAACAATAGGTGCAAAGCAGTAAGGTATTGAACATTTCAGATGACATTGATAAACTACTCAAGTTTTACATTCGCAGTGAAAAATATTATCTCAGCCTTATGATGTATTACAGCCTTGTTACATAATTTTATTCATGCGTTATCCTGCATTTAATAATCTAATAGTAAACTGGTTACTGTAAAATTATGTATTTTAACAAGCGAGACCTTCAGCTCTATATAACTCACTAATATATAAGACATATGACACTGCACTTTTTTTGTATCTTTATTTAATAATGTATTTTTTTAAAGTAACTTTATGTAACCACTGCAATACCTGTCCAATTCCCATTAAATGTACGGATCTTAATAATCATTGATGCAGTTTGATAGATTAATCTTTTAAAGTGGTACATTTTAACAGTCCATTTTAAGACCTGGTTAAGACCCGTTACCTATCAAATAATCCACAAAATTCAACCAAATTACATCTATAGAGATTTATTACAAACAATAATACTCCTTGCATTTGATATAGTATCTTATCACATCTTCGAGATGTCTCAAAGTGCTTCACAGAATACAGTATAATGTAAAGTGAATTGACTATGTACTGTATTTTGTGGGCAAAAAACAGCAGCCTATGGCACACAGCAGTATCCCACAAATAGTAGTGATTTGAGTGAACAATTTTTAAAAAAGGAATTTTTACTCCCAGAAAACTGATCTGCCAATCGACTAACAACTGGGTTTTGACATGCTGCTTGGTAAACAGAGGTATCTGGAGTAGGTAAACTTGCCCAACATTTTGGCATGCAGAAAATAGAACCCAGGTTTCTCTATGGCAAAGTGAGTGCTCTAACCACTGAGCTACTCACGGTTAACTGTTAAGTGCGCTATTAATGGGGCACTTAACAGGTGCATACACACACATGCACAAACACAAACAGATGCTTGCGTTGTTGAGGGAGTGGTGGTTGGGGGCAAAAATTTATTCTGGGAATTTTTACAAACTGACTCAGAGGAGATATGTCTCAGTAATTCAGGCATTGTTGATTATTAATCAAGCTGTTTGGCTCATTGAGTGAACAATATGTAGACGTGTTATCAACGCTGCAAACCAAGGTCATAAAATGGAGGGATCCACACAATGAACATCAGTCCTTCACACCATAAAACTGCAGTTAGCTTAACCTTTCAAAATACTCCTGTCAGACCTGTCAAAATTGATTATGTTTTGATACTAGAGAAATGTGTTCGGAAATTAGATTCACAGTTGATCTTCAAAGGCTCCATCAATATTTTCCAATGTGTTGGAAATTCAAATTGATCATATCTTATGCTTGAGCAAGGTGGAACTGCAGTTGGTATCTTCATAGCTGATATTATTGTTGAGGCAAATCACATAGTTGTTGAAATTGCAGCATGACAGGAGGCCGTTTGGGCCATTGAGTGGTTTGAAAAACAGCCATAAAAATGATTTTGCTCCACTTCTTCCTGCAAAGCTGGCATTATACATTTCATGTTCCTACCAGAAGTTGAATATTTGCAACTTAAGAGTTATGATTAGTTAATGCAAATATTATCTTCTACTGACTGCAGCCTCTCCTCCCACCCTTTGGAACTGCATCCCACAGCCCCTGCGCCTTGCTCCCTCCCTTGCCTCCTTCAAGGCACATCTAAAGACACTCCTCTTCGACCGCAACTTCCTGCTCCTACCCTCCCTACCTCCTGATCCCAACCCCCTGCTCGGGTTCAAATCCTTCACTGTCCATCGCCTTGGCCCATCCCCACAACATGAAAGTGCTATAAATTGTAATTTGTTGTTGTTGTTGCACACTTTTAAACGCACAATTCCAAAAGCTGTAGGCATAGTCACCTTTCTTGTGATAAAGTCTTTCAAAATTGTCAAGCTCCATCTCCCACAATATAATTTACAGTCTTGTTTAATCAGGCACAATGTTGTATGCTCGTTTTCAGTGTGAGACAATTTTCAGATGAATATGTGAAGGGCGGTAGGTCATTTCATTTTTGTTACATTTCTCCCCTTCGTCGAAAGATGATTTGGGACATTATTTCCCAAATTCCTGACCAGCCTATGATACCTCACTCATGAGGCCATTCTTCTTGCTTGAGCCCAGAGAGAGCGAGTATCAGCAGGTTCTGCAAGCACTAGTTGATTGACATGTGAAACAGATAAACAAGTCTGTTGGTGGAACAACTTCTTCCTGGAGGCTTTGATACATGGTCACAACCTTGGCAGTAATCTTTTCAGCGCCACTGTTTATCTTGATGGCTGGTTCTTTTGTTGCAGAGTTGGTGCTGTCACCATTCCTCGTTGTTGATTTATTTCTGTTGAGGTTTTTTTAGACAATCATCTTTCAAGTAAGACATTAAATAGAGGTCCTATCAGCTGTCCATGCCAACGTTAGATTCCTTTACTCTTTTTGTAAGGAAGGACATTTCTCCTGGTGTCCAACCAACATTCCCCTAAATAAAATCAATCATTCACTTAGTGGCTATTTGGGGACACATTGCCACATTCACTTAGATATACAACAACAACAACTTTGATTTATATAGCGCTCTCCACGCCGGACGGCGTCTCATATACAGTCACTACTGTAAAACAATTTGAGACATTTCCACATAATAAGGTGTTATTTCAAATACAAGGATAATTACAGTCATGCCTCATTATAACACACTAGTTGGATTGATAAAATCACAAAAACAACAACAACAACATTATACTTGTATACAAAATACAGTTTGAGTTCTGACGAAGGGTCATGGACCTGAAACGTTGACTCACTTTTCCTTTCTCCATAGATGCTGCCTGACTTGCTGAGTGTTCCCAGCGACTTCTGTTTTTGTTTCATAAAATCACAACCCTAGCCGGTTTCATCGGGAATGCATGCAATTGTAGTGAATAGGGTCCCCATGTTTGCATAATCAATGTACTGGGGCTGCATGAAGTACATTAGAATGGAGCAGCCGTGCATCATTATTTAATATTAATAATAATCATTATTCTCTGGCAGGTGGAGATTTAACATTCAAATACAAAATGCACAAGCTTGAGTGAATAATCGAGTCTGCATAGCCCTCAATTCTTCTCTGCTAAGAAGATACGAAAATATATAGGCTCTTACACACAAGCTAAACGACAAATTGCATTTATATAGCACTTTTCATTCAGGATAAATTACATGGTTAACTGAAAGAAGGGGGCAGACCTGATTGATTACAGTCAATCCTTGCCAAACACGACTCTCGGGTAAGGATAAATGCAGCACTTTTTTTGCGAAACGCAAGTAAAATTTGCGTATACGCGCTGGCTGGCCCCATGTGCATGTGCATTTGGGAGGACGCCGGCAACTCCCGACTAAGTCCGATGATTCCTCGGCTGGCTGTCCCTGCACGCATGCGCATTTGGGAAGACGTTGGCCCCGTGCACAATGCATACTCGGGAGGACACACTTTCCTCGGCCTTGGAGCAACCTGATGGCATTGCATGGTAAACAGAAGAGACAGAGTGTCTCTTAACACCTCCAAGACCAAAGTTAAAATCATTTAGCCAAGCTGTGGTAGTGTAAAGTACTGTTTTATTGTCTCCAGTGAGAGCGGGGAGAGTTACAAGCGGGGAGAGCGAGCCAGCCAGCTGTAGCCCGCCTCAGTATGTACCTTGCATTGGTCGGGTGTGGATGTGCCTGGAGGCTTGAGGTTGGATAGCCTGTGGATGAATTACCCCAACCCCTTTTTTCCCTATTACTTATTAAGTTTACCGAACACAATTTTACTGATTGCGCTATTTTCCAGGAATGTAACATCCGCGTTCGGTGAGAGTCTACTGTACTCCTCTGCCTCCTTCGCTCAGTTCACACAGGCTTGCTTCTTGTCTTCTAACCCCTCCTGCTACCATCACTGGCTTTGTCTTCAGACATCTTCCTGCCTACAGCTTGGACACACGTCCCCTCCCACTGAACGATGATTCCACTATTTGAAGGTGCAGAGCTTGAGCAATTGCTGCCTACAACTCTGTAAACCAATCAAGATGGATTCCAAGCTCTGGATGTACAAACACATGTCCACATACTTAGTTAAACTCCAGGTTTGGCAACAGCTGTTGTCAATGTTTCCTCATGGATGGACATCTGCCTTCATTGTGGTGAGTGCACCTTCATGGGACAGCTTATGACATGCCAGTCACTTTGACATTCTTGAATTCCAAGTACCAGGTTTATCCAGCACCAGCTATTTAATAATAACTGTATAATAATCCTTGCATTTGATATAATGCTTTTCACGTCTTCTAGACATCTCAAAGCGCTTGACAGAATATACTGTAATATACTGTAAAGTGAATTGATACTGCACACAGCAGTGTTCTACAAACAGTCATGGATTGAGTGACCAAATGTTATTTTTTGAGGGGATTATTATTATTCTTGTGTGGAGTAAGGAAACTTGCCCAAGGTTTTACCCTGCCTGGAATCAAATCCAGGTCTCTCGCATGGAAGGCGAATGCTCTAAATACTCAGCTACTGGACTCCAGGTCCTTTAACCTAGGTCCTCGGGTAAGGGGCTTTGGCAAATACTCTTGTCTATAACCTGCTATGTTGCAAAATACCTTTGCAGTGAAAGTATCAGAGTTATAAAATGACAGTGGTTCAGATGTCAGTTATTAACTTTGACACAATTCAATTGGGGTTGACAGAATCTGGTATTCACAACAGTTCCTTCATTTTGTGGATGGATTTTATCAAAGAAAGACAAGGATCTTTAATGTGAATGTGACAAATTCTCAACAGTGTCAAAAATGAATGCTATTTTTGGCGTGGAAAATCATTCCTATTATCGAAAAAACACATTTCAGCTCCCTGAGGGTGGTAGGGGAAACATTTTTGAAGAAATATATTTTGATTAAGAATCTGATCAACAATCTAAGAAATTATCAGGTTTGTGCAATTCTGAATGATAGGTAGTGCTTAAATTAATAATATAAAAGTTGTCAACATTTAGCAATGCTGTGTAATTACTGTATAATTTACCGGCACATGCATCACACAATTAACCTTTAGTGACTACATTCTTTTGCTGCTGAAAATTGAATTACGGTATGCTTTTTTCTCCATTTAAATATTACATCAAAGAAAACAAAAATTCCACATTTGTAATTGTATTTGGCAGAAATTCTTATGATATCTTCCAGTCACTGCAAATTAGGTTTCCAAAAAGTTTATTCCATCACGTGCACAGTATCTGTAATATTTCTCAAATGCTTATTTAATCAGTTGTTTCACGGTAGTACTCAACCAGGATGCCAGACTAAGCCTAAGGAATTATGTAAACAATAATAATATTTACATTTGATTCAATGCGTTTCTGCAACCAAAGACATGAGACTCAGGTGGTATGTTGCCTCCCTGGTGCCAGGGTTGAAGACATCACAAAACATGTGCATAAAATTCTGTAGGGGAAAGGGGAACATACAGAAGTGATGGTCCACATTGGGATCCATGTTGTTGGGGAAAAAACGGCTGAGGTACTACAGGGAGAGTATCAGATGCTGGGGAAAAAGCTAAAGTGCAGAACCTCAAAGGTTCTAAGCCTTTGCCAACAATCCCCAAATAAATTAATTTATTGGTTGTTTAAGGGACATTGCTGAGTGCAAATCAGTTGTCTACAAACAGCCAATCACTACATTTTACAATATATTACTATAATCAGTATATTAAATGCAAGGATATATTACATACACAAAATCCTCTATATTTACCAAAGAAAACCAAATAACCTCCTTGTGCCATTTTGTATGTTGTTTTGTGTTCAATTCCAATAAGGAATGCACTCAAGGTGAGGTTTTTGTTACAGGTCAAACCACTGAATAATAAGATGGCCCAAAGATAACGAAAACAAATACAGGCTAATAATACTTTGGTCACCATGGAAACGTCTTAATAATGAGTAACGGAACTCAAACAGTGGGGGCAAAATTTAATTTATGAGATCTACCTAATATGTATTTGTAATTTTGAACACCTGGCAAAGTGAAAACCAAAACAATACCAATAAAAACACCTTGTTATGACAAGATTCATGTTTAAGAGGCTCTTAGGAATATTATAATTAACTGTTCTGCAAAAATCAAAATTTCAACAGCTCTCACCAATGCTATCACAAATATCATTATTCATAAACAATGGCTGCCCTCCAGTCCCCCCATCTGAATGTGGTGCAGTTCACATTGTTCATGTGTGAGCCTTGGCAGTGAGTGTCTGTAGACCACTTGACTATAGAGGACATTACAGTTACAGTCTATCTTACCCCTTTCCCCAGTCTGAGCCAATGGCTCAAGATCCTAGAAAACTGCCCACAATCATTATGTAGCCAGGAAAGTGAAGTGCAGTTCTCACCACCACCATTAGGCAACACAAATCTAGTTGACAAATAAAATTGGCAGTTTGTATGGCTGTTTGTAGAACATTACTACTGTGAACAACTTGACTGCAGAGTTTATGATAAGGCAGTATATCAAATGCAAGTATTATTATCATATTATTAATTAGTTTCAGATAAGACTTCACAACAAAATCAGTTGAATACTTCAATACAAATAAAAGGCTCTCATACTCAAGAGGCATTCCAGTAAAGTTTCCCAGTAAATCACAAGATAACTATTTGTGAAGATAGCCTTTGGCTCATTTCATCTCACCACTCCACAACACCCACCATGCAGTCTTTTCAGCATCAAGCCAATTTTTCAAAAAAGGCTAAATTTAGTGTGTCCAATTTTATTTCTAATTTTCTCCCCTCTGCCTTATGCCTTCACAACCCTGAACTTCTGGTCTTGGCACATCTAAAATAATGGAGACAGATATGCACTTAAGGAGTAATACACTTTGAGGATGTTTTGATTCTCTGCCTCAAGTCTTTGAGAGATTGCAGCTGATTTTCAATAAAACTCTGATCATTTGATCCCGTTAGACTCTCACCAAGTGCCTTTGCATTCCTGTGAGATGGGTTATTCATGTCAGACTTTAACATGACTTTAATGGTGGTTTTGGGCTGCTTGTTCTTGATTAGATAATGAACACCTATTTGTACTTGGTCCTATCTCCTGTGGCTTCTGAATTGGGAACTGATTGTTAATTTGGATAGAACCTCTTCAGGCAAGGACTGCCATCTGCTAGTTATTAAGGAATGATGCAATGGTTGGTTTGGGAGGTGAGTGTAGTGATAAGGAGAGTGACATCCAAGAGGGGGCAATATCAGCAAGCTCTGCCTTCTAATCGCACAAGTTTTGTAAACCAAAATATGGGATTCAGCATACAACAACAACAGCAACATGTGTTTATTTAGTGCCCTTCAAAAAATCTCTTGCCGCTGCATAGTGACGGGTTGTGTGCGAGCAAAGAAGATGGGGAAGGGGTCCATAGGGAAGATGATATGGGTACACGATAATAGTCTGTGTATTTATACTGACCTATCACACTGTTGAGATGTCTGTGAATGCTTGATAGAATATTATTGTGATTTGTACTGACTGTGGATTCTGTAGACGAATGCGGCAGCAAATTTGTGCTGAAACCATCTCAATGAATGATCCTCACCCTTGTTATCAAATCTCTCCACTCCTCTGCACACCCCTATCTCTCTGAGCTCCTCTACCCCCAACCCAGCACCCGCTGCCTTCGCTCCTCTGGGTCTGGCCTCCTCCATGTCCCCCGAATCCTCCGCTCCACCCTCGGCGGCCGTGCCTTTAGCCACTACGCCCCGAGGCTCTGGAGCTCCCTTCCTCACTCCCTTCGCCTCGCCCCCTCTCTTTCCAGTTTCAGGTCACAGTTGAAGACCTTTCTCTTCGATCGAGCTTTTGGTCACCTTTCTGCCCCTGCCCCTGGCTCGGTCCCAGGATCCGCTACTGTGAAGCGCTCTGAGACGCTGTCCGATGTGGAGGGCGCGATATAAATCCAAGTTGTTGTTATTGAGATGTTGATTAGCACAATTTTACATGGGAGATTCTTGGGCAGGACACTGGGAGGCTGACCTATGATTTTATAGCTGTTCTTACTCTGCATTTTTTAATCTTTTTTCATGCAAAGCACAGTACAGTACCTGTATAAATACAGCATAAAGGTTTCCATATGATCCAGAAGAGTAAATGACTGAGAACAATAGTCCTGTTACAAGCACTAGTTACTCTCAATAGAAAACATTAGAGGGAAGCCAGTGGCACCCACAAAAACCCAGAGTATCAGCCTTTAAAGCATCTGCCAAGATCTTGCCAGCCAGACCTTCTGATTGATCTGTATATACTACAAATGTAAATAGTTTTCCGATATATAGTCGAGGTATGATTTAACACAAAATTCACATAGCATTTCATCATTTATTTATTCCATCATTAATTTTGCAGCATCTATTATTTATTTCTTCATTAATTTTGCAAAGGTTTTGCAGCAGTTAAGAAAACCTTCAGATTTTATGCATTAAAATGATTTGTTTTGAAGGACTGTTAATGTTTAGATATATATTAGTTTATATGACATATATACATCTAGTTGTCAGCCTGGCTCAGTGGGTAGTTCTCGACTCTGATGCAAACCCTAATTCAAGCCTTTGAACTCACAATCTATGCTAATATTCTAATGCAGTCCTCAGGTGTGCTGAAATGTTGAAGGCGTTGTCCTTTCGATGATACATTAAACCAAGATCCAACAAGCTTGTTGAAGAGGATGCTAAAGCTCTAATAATGCTGGGGACTTCCTCTCTCTGTCCTGTTCAACATTCCCTGTGATACTACGCTTGATCTTAGCTGAAAGGCCGAGAAGCGATAAAATTGGTTGTCCACTTCATGGTGATTTGTGGGACATGGCATAGTGCTATTTTGTGCAAATTGGCTGCCACATTAGCCTTGGAAGCATTTACTAAATTTAAGGAACATTATTATAATTTTCCCAACCAGTGGAATCACACCCCCAATAGTGTAGTTGACAATATATTTTTTGACATACAGTTTGGTGTAGAGGAGAACATATTTTCTTGACAAAGGCAACCGGTTATTTGAGGGGTTTGTTTTGATCTCTTTCTTTTGTCTTTCCTCCTCCACATAAAGGTTAGTGGGTGGGAGAGGGATTCATTCTGAGCTAATTGGTTCTTCACTTATTGGAAGGTTCATGTTACAACACGTTATCTTTAATAGAAACTCTAATGTTCACTTACTACTTTAACATTGGTCTTAATCTAAGTGTGCAGTTACATACCACACAGATAGTTGTCACTTTGTCGATAACACGCACCAATCCAGTTTATAAAATGCCTGCGTAGTGTTGTGGTTGAAAATCTGTAAAATTAAAACATATGTCAATATTAATAAGCCTGTGGCAAGGGTAAGTCAAGGCGAGCCACAGGCCTGCAGCAGTTTCACAACATGTAGAACAAGATGCATTGGAGCAGAATGACAGTCGTCCATAAATATGAGAATTTCTTTCTGGTGAATTAATACATTTTATCTTTCTGAGAGGAATATATTAATTTCAGGGTTTAAAACATGCCGAGTATTGAGGAATAATGCCAAGAGCATTTGGAAACAATTTCATAAGCAATCGAGTGTTGGGACTCAATTCATAACCACAGATGTCATGAGAATGCACAGGGGAGGAAGAGTGGGCAGATGGGTACATTTGGAGCTTGGGAGGAAAGATCAAAGAACTAATAATCTTATGCTGATGTTCGTAAGACAGAGATGAGAAGGTCATTGTAGAAATTCTCTGTAAATAATGAGTAATGAGGAAAATATATGGTGCATAATGTGAATTATTAACTGTGATAATTATCACATACCACATTTTTATTCTTTGCAAAACAATATAATTGTTATGTATACACAGCCTTTATGTCAGGAGGATGTCTCAAAGCATCTTACACTGCTGGCTGGGTATCCAAGTCAGGGAATATGAGCTGAAAGGGGTTGGGGGGAGGGAGTGGAAAGATGACTGAAGCACGATCAAAGAGGTAAGTCTCAAGGTGGTCTTCGAAAGTGGGAAGGGGGGATGGAGTTCCAGAGAGTAGGGCAGTTGGTGAGAGTTCACCCACCAATGGTGGGGTAGATAAGGTAGGGGACATGAACCAAGCCAATATTTGTTGAGCAAAGAGAGCAGTGGTGTCTCTTGGGTTGTGAAGAGGTATTGTAGGAGCATTGTATTCTTTCTCTAAAAATGTTGTTGCAACTCTATGAAAATCCCTTATTTTTACACAAAATAAATTTAGTATGTACAGTAAAAGCCCGTTTATCCGGCGCCCTCGGGACCTGGCCAATGCCGGTTAAAGCGCCTGCCGGATATTCAGCCGAACACCCAAAAAAAAACAACCCATAAAACAATTTTTTTTCAATGCATTTTTGGGATAAATTCCGGTTAATTGAATGTGGACCTTTTTTTTGCGATGCCGGTTTTACAGTTGATCGGGTGCCAGATAAATGGGCTTTTACTGTAGCTTTATTTGTATTATCAAAGAATGTTATTTATATTATAATTAATTTGTCTTTAATGTTATAAAAAAGTTTTATATTCTACAATAAAAATATACAAACTTTTTTTTAACAATAAATCCTTGGCTCAGATCTTGTTAATTGCTTGTCATCTTAAATCCTGAATTCCTCCATTTTTAATATTAAAAGTGTACAATAAAATTTTTATCTTCTGTAATAAAAATGTATGGACGTTTTGCTGCATCAGTTCCTCAGCTCAGTTCTTGTTAAAGCAACATCTTTGCTCTTGTCCAAAATCTACAATTTAACCCTTATATTTCTTCTCAGTTATTCAAGCAACCAAATTCTCATAGACAGCATTTGTGCCCTTAGGAGACATAAAAGAATAATGGTGGAATCATAATAATAATAATAATAATCCTTGCATTTGATATAGCGTCTCAAAGCATTTCAAAAAATATATTGTAAAGTGAATTAACGGTATATATGTGGGGAAAAACATGGCTACCAATTGTGCACAGCAGTATCCCACAAACAATCGTGGATTGAAATGACCATATTGTTTTTGGGTGGAATGTTATCAGGCATGTGGAGTAAGGAAACTTGCCCAAGATTTTGCACTGCTGGAAATCAAACCCAGCTTTCTCGCTTGTAAGGCGAGTGCTCTAACCACTGAGCTACAGGAATCATAGAACCTTACACCACAGAAGGACTCCATTTAGCCCATAATGCCCATGTATCCAACTAATCTAATTTCACTGCTCTTAAGCCACAGCCCTGCATATTTTTCCTTTCAAGTACCTAAACAATTCCCTTTTGAAAGTTGCTGTCAAAATTTGCTTTCACCACCCTTTCATATTAGTGCATTCAGACCATAACAACATTGTGGGTAAAAATGGTATGCATTTGTGGACCTATCATCCTTGACAAATACAAAGTACAACCACTGGCCAGAATGCAAAATTTATGGCCAACGACATTAGGAAAATGTGATTAGATAATGGAATTATTTATGACACTGGCAGCCAAATCATTTTGTTTCTGCCCATAACCTTGATCATCCACTTCCACCAACTGATTCTTGTTGCCCTGACACTTGAATGAATATTATATGGTATTCCTGTGTACAACAGCCAACAACATAGTTACCATCATTCCTAGTGCTGAATTATTTACCTGCTTATTGGTAAATCTCAGCAGCTTAAAAATACAATAATACTTCCATTTGATATAGCGCCTTCACATAATGTACTCTAACGTGAATTGACTATATTTTGTGAATGATATACAGCAGCCAATTGTGCACAGTAGTGTCCCACAGACAATTAAGGAGTGAATGACCAAATTATATAATAATAATCCTTCCATTTGATTTTGCGCTCTTCATGTCTTCTAATACATCTCAAAGTGCTTCACAGAATATACACTGTAAAGTGAATTGACTATATTTGTGGGTGAAAGGAGGCAGCCAATCACACACAGCAGTGTCCTACAAATAGTCATGGGTTTAAGTGACTATTAGGGACCGTCGATCTGGAAATTTTTCGATTTAGATATATCGATGGGCTCATATCGAGATATACCGATATATCGATACTTTCGGGTTTTTCATACTGCGCATGCGTGCGCGTCGCGAGGTGCGCATGTATTCAGGGGTGCACGAGCATTCGGAGGTGCACGTGCATTCGGGGCCTATTTCCTCAGGAGGTACATATCTCTCTCTTTCTGTGTCTCTCACACTCACTCTCTCCATCTCTGGTTTTTCTGTCTGTGTCTCTCTCCTCTCACTCATCCCCACCCATCTCTCTCCTTCCTTCCTTCCTTCCTTCCTTCCTTCCTTCCTTCCTTCCTTCCTTCCTTCCTTCCTTCCTTCCTTCCTTCCTTCCTTCCTTCCTTCCTTCCTTCCTTCCTTCCTTCCTTCCTTCCCTCCTTCCTTCCTTCCCTCCCTCCCTCCCTCCCTCCCTCCCTCCATCCATCCATCCATCCATCCATCCATCCATCCATCCATCCATCCATCCATCCATCCATCCATCTCTCATCACATCCCCCCCGTCTCCCCGCCCCCGCCGTCTCTCTCTCCCCCCCCCCACCCATCTCTCTCTCCCCCACCCCGCCGTCTCTCTCTCTCTCCCCCCCCCGCCCCCCCGCCATCTCTCTCTCTCTCCCCCCCACCCCCGCTGTCTCTCTCTCTCCCCCCCCCCGCCATCTCTCCCCCCCATCTCTCCCCCCCTCCCCCCGTCTCTCCCCCCTCACTCCTTGCATACCTGTATATTGTATTCGAGGACTATGAATACAATATGGCGGCTTGCACCTCGGTCTGTGCATTGTGCATAGAGATGAGCATTCTGGGTCTTGTAGTTCAGTGCGCGCGCATTCCGATCTTTTCGATATATCAATTTTTCGATATATCAATATTTTTGAAATGCCTATATCAGCATATCGATACGAAAATTATATCGGATATAACTGATATATCGATATATCGCTGGACCCTAGTGACTAATATTATTATTTTATTTTCTTGAGGGATTATTAACAGGCATTTGAAGTAAGGAAACTTGACTATTGTTTTAATCTGCCAGAAATCAAATCCAGGTCCCAGGTATTCTCATTTGCGAGGCGAGTGCTCTAACAGGACTCCACAGCTTAGTGTGGAATTACAAATGTGCACATAAAGACTAACCTTGTTAAGTTGTATGAAAGTACTAGGCTAAGATATGACTACAATCATACCTCAACATATCAGGAAAAACAAGGAACATAGGAACAAAGAAAAACGAGAACAAGCTATTGAGTATGTTCCACCAGGTAGATCTTTCAATCTCAATTCCCCAGTCCTTGCATCCATACCCCTCAATATGTCTACTACTTATAGGTGTCCCAATTGATTCAATCTCTACGACTTTTTAGAGTTGAGGATTCCACATCTT
This sequence comes from Hydrolagus colliei, assembly GCA_035084275.1. Taxonomy (NCBI): domain Eukaryota; kingdom Metazoa; phylum Chordata; class Chondrichthyes; order Chimaeriformes; family Chimaeridae; genus Hydrolagus; species Hydrolagus colliei. Next base: position 23,555,427 of record CM068744.1, on the reverse strand, counting down.
CACAAATCTCTGCATGAAGAAATGCTGCTGACCTCAGTTCTCTCTGTCTTAGTTCTGATTTTATAGCTATGTCTTTTGTAATGGATACCTCCACCACAGGGAAAATTATCCCCTATTTAACCTATATTATTTAAATACCAAAATCAAATCAACCATAAGCCTCTTCTTTTCTAATTAAAGTAACCCCAATTTACCCAACCCATGAACATAGCTAAGCTTCTTCAGCCCAGGTATTTATTCAACAAGAACAACAACAACTTCACAATGGCAAAGCCTGAGTCCGAGCAGGGGGAGGGGGAATGTGACCGTAAGCGTGGTCAAATAGAAGGATCTTCAGGTGCAACTGAAAGGAGATGAGGTGAAGGGGTTGAGGGAGGGTGCTCCAAAGTTTGGGGGCATAGTGGCTGAAAGGTTGGCCGCCGATGGCGGAGTGGAAGATTTGAGGACAAGGAGGAGGCTGGATCCAGTACAGCGGAGGCAGTGGGTACTCCTATGAGGAGAGATGAGGTTAAAGAGGTGGTGGGGTGCTGAGGAGTGGAGGATATTCACCTAGTGAACAATCGATGGACACCTTCTAAGGTTAGTATATTCCTCCTAAGACTAGCTCTGAAAAAGGACTCAAACATAACCAAATAACACAATGAAAAAATATTTGCCTCATGCATCAAATCTGTTTTTGATTTAATTGCAATTACATAATCTGACATTTTACAGTGCACATCTTACAGCATATCGATACGAAATGTTCCCTATTTAAGGAACAGGATTAAAATGTGGTTAGGAATACCACACACATCTAACATAATATATGCTAACCAGTTTTTTGTTCTACTTTGTAATGCTCTATTGTAAAATCCTAACATTTTTCTGGATTCTTTAGTATTAAATATATACTTATCCTACAATTCTGGATCAACTACCACAAATCTCCCAGTTGCCCTTATATATATCAGTTCCCCATCGTTCTGCCCTCCCCTATCTTTCCTAAATGCCCTGTACCTTTATAAGTTTAATTCAATTCTACAACTCTGGTTTAGATATGTCTCTGCAATTTCTATCCCATGTTAATAATCCTTGCATTTGATACAACGCTTTCACATCGGGAAGCAACAAATTATTTAGCAAAATACTGTGAGATTTCCTCCACCAAGCAAAAGGTATTAAATGAATGTTAATTGTATTGTAAGTGTGGTGACAGTATTTGGTAGGCAATTTATAATTATCTATTGCCATCAGTACCTACAGTACCTATCACTTTTGGGTTCCTCTGGCATTCAGGTATTCTAAAGTACATCTAATTTTAGTCTTTGCCCCCTTCACCTCTATGTCTAATTGGTCTTGCTAGCTGGAACTTTCTTTGATAAAAAATCTTTGCATATGATAGAATATACTTCACATAGTATACTGTAAAGTGAATTGACTGTATATATGTAGATCTTTTTGTATTGATTTAGATAGTATACATCACATTTAGCCTAATTCTGTTTTCCCCCTTTTACTCTCACTCCAAACAATCCCTTCTCCTCCCAAAAAGCTTCAGATTTGATCTCATTCTTATCCACCTGAGAATCTCCCATTTCCCTCCTAGTCTAGTTTAAATGAATCCCAATTGCTGCTTTTATATCTTGTGCTGGCAGATGAACTCCCAACGCACTCAAGTGCTTTTGAACCTTTTGTTGTGGACTGCACTTGTGGCCTCAGGTCTCCCTCTAGACTCCTCAATAAAAGAAGCCTTTAGTTGCAAAATGAATCCTTGCATGTCTGAGTTCACCAGAAATTAATCCCATTGTATTTGTGTTTGGATTGCACAGTTCACTGATTTGTGTTAACCCAGCACATTACTAGTCATCCTTTGCAGGCAAATGATCGTGTTATTTTAAGCAATAAAGCAGTGTTAATTTTAGAATGAGATGCTGCCTGGGTAATTAAATGAACTACAAATATCACATTTCACTGAGTTATAAGTAGTCCATAAAATTCCTACAACATATCATTTTGTGGTAGACTGCTTACCCACTTGTATGAGATTGCACTATGAAATATTAAAACCCTCTTTCTCCTTCAACTTCAAATGCATCTGATTTGCAATTGCATTTCTGATGTATGAAACAGAGACTTCTTTTATTGGAAACTCCAGTCTCTTGATGCTGATTTAAAACTGCTTTCAAGTGCTCCTTTATTGTAAATCAGGGTGTTGCAAAGCTTGTACAGAATACCATGCTGAAAGGAAACCCCATGTTGTGCGTATTAGTCTTGGAATGTGTGTACAATGAACTGGGTCAGTAAGGGTTGAGCGTAAAAGCTGAAAGATTAGAATCAGTTTAGATCTATTTAATTGAAACTGAGTGTGCTCTCCAACTGTAAATGGAGCTTAAAGTCCCCTGTTTCTTATTCTTCAATTACAAATGAGTAAACACTGAATAATCCAGCAGGAGGTTGTGAACCATTATAGAGAGGGATTTTCAGCAATGTGGCAGTTCCCAATGTGCTGATCTCTTAGTTCTTTATTATATGATTTGCATTTCTCAATCTTTTTAATTCCCAAGTTAAATCCATAGAATTCAATAATTCAGATCCGTCTCCCAGTTAATTTGTTGGGAAGTTGAAAATGGACACATTGGTGTTTAAGGGTTTGAATCCGAGTATTTAAAGCATCAATCTGTTGGAAGCTGGGAAAATCCTTTGAATTTAGAGTGTGAGGTAAAGTGACAATAAAAAAGCCAATAAATTTCAACTCACATGAAATTAAAGTCATTTTGAAGAAATGGAAGGTATTAAAATGCATAATGATGAATAGCTGGAAGGATGTAATAAAGCTACAGTTTAATTGAGAGGTTCACCTTCATGTCAAAACTGTGTTTGGACCATGAATGGATGATGAGCAAAATTTGAATTTATTGAATAAGTGATACCTTTATTCTTCTGCTTTGACATCCGTTTGTATGAGCTAGCGCCCATTATCTGTTAATTGCTAAATATTCCAATCTTTTCATTATTTGTTTACAATAGAAAATACATTGGAATCTGATGTGAATTCCTATTATTAAAAAATACAGAAAAGGGCTCCTTTATTTTGTGATGGAACCTATTGTGGTACTATATAAAATCACATTAATTGTGTGTCAGCCTGGCTCAATGGTAGCACTCTCATCAGAAGGTTGTAGTACGCCTCTGAATTAGAAGGATGTGGGTTCAAGTCCCACTACTGGACCAGGGATCACATTGTCTAAGATTACATTCAAATGCAGTGCTGGAGGTGCATTGTTGGAGGTGTCATCCTTTGGATGAGACATTAAACTGCCTACCTGTTCAAGTGGACGTTAAAGATCCCACGGCACTATTTGAAAAGAGAAGTGAGTTTATCTAGGTATCCTCGCCAACAGTCCCCCAATAATTAATTTTTTTAATTGATCATTCAACATGGCTGTTTTGTGAGACATTGCTGTGTGCAATTGTGCTGTTGTATTTGCTTACAAATACAGTCTTTGTACAAATATAATTTTTAAAAAATCCTGTGAAGGCCTTTGAGATGTCCATTTAATGTGATAAGTCCTGTAGCTCAGTGGTTAGAGAACTCGCCTTACAAGTATGAGACCTGGGTTTGAATCCAGGCAGGTCAGGGTGAAACCTTGGGAAAGTTTCCTTACTCCACATGCCTAATAATAATCCATCCAAAACATTTTTTTTAATTGGTCATTTCAATCCAAGACTGTTAATGGGATACTGCTGTGTGCAATTGGCTACCACGTTTCTCCCACAAGTACAGTCAATTCACCTTACAGTATATTCTGTGAAGCGCTTTGATACATCTAGAAGATGTTAAAAGCGCTGAATCAAATGCAAGGATCATTATTATTTTATAAGGCACTATATCAAATGCAAGGATTATTATTATTATTATTATTATATAAGGCACTACAACAACAACAACAACAACAAAATTACACTTGAATAGCACCTTTCACGTCACAAGGACATCCCAAGGTGCTGGACAGTCACTATTTCAGATCGAGCTAGGGACGAGGGTGGGGGAGGGAAGTGGGGGGGAATTAGGAGTTGCTAATGGGTCAATTGAAGAGGAAAGTCTTAGGGTGAGATTTGAAGGAGGCCAGGGAGGGGACAAGGTGGAGGGACTACGGGATGGAGTTCCAGAGGCTGGGGGCAGAGTGGCTAAAGACTCACCCACCAATGGCGGGATGGTGGTTCAGGGGATATGGAGCAGGACAGAGCCTGCTGAGCAGATTGGGCGAGCAGGTTGGTAAAGGGTTAGGAGGTCATGAATGTAGGGTGGGGCGAGGTGGTGGAGAGTTTTAAATATGAGGACAGGGATCTTAATATATATCAAATGCAAGGATTATTATTTATTAAAATGCTTCCAAGTTCCACATGGATTAAAGATTAGTAAAAAGTGGTTATCAGTAATTTTGCGGGGCTAGCCAAGAAACCCATCACTATCTTAAGTGGAACCAAACCAGGCTGAAATCCATATATCTCTGTCATTTGGGGAAATATATGGAGTCCTGTAGCTCAGTGGTTAGAGTACTTGCCTTACAAGCAAGAGACCTGTTTTCAATTCTAGACAGGGTGAAACCTTGATCAAGTTTTCTTGCTCCACATGCCTGATAATCATCCATCAAGAAAAAAACCAATAATAAATTGGTCATTTCAACAACAACAACAATTTACATTTATATAGCGCCTTTCACGTCGGGAGGACGTCCCAAGGCGCTATCCACGAGATAGTTTGTGGGATACTGCTGTGCGCAATTGGCTGTCATGTTTTGCCTACAGATATACGGTCAATTCAATTTACAGTGTATTTTGTGAAGCGTTTTGAAATGTCTAAAAGATGTGAAAAGCACTATATCAAATGCAAGGATTATTATTTTTCATAATTGGTAAATTCCCTGGTTTAGAATGGAATGCACATTACACTTTCTCCCTAGAGAGATGCATCCATCATACCTCATTCCATAGTATATTGGGAGAAATGGGAAGAGTTGGGGATGACCACATTGTCTTTACACCTATTAAATCTGAGTTTGAATCCAGCCAAGAAAGCTGGGATGATAGTCTCTTTTTTTGTGTGTGTATGTGTTATCTTTTATCTCTCTGTTAGCTGCAAGAGTATTGAGGGAAATTGCATTGGGCATGGTTTTGGCTAGTTTCTAATGGGTGCAGACCAATGTAACAAAATTTACCTCAAATTGGCACTTCTGATAAGTGTGACCATAAGGATGGCTTCTGTGGAAATTGTTTAAAAAAATCCTACTGGTGCAACAGAGTTGCTTCTGCAATAAGACATCATAAGAAGGTGGGTAAAACAATATTATGCTTATTTTCTTTCTCTTTGTGAAAGCAATGCAGGTTTCTGAGGTTTCCAATCAAAAGCAGAAGAATTGTGTCACTCACCAACCATTATTCCAGTTGAATATTTTGTTTGCTCTGTCAGCTACAATATCATATTTTTACTTCTCTGGGGTCTGGTAAATGCTAAATTAAGTCATTACTCATTTAAGATGACTGAATATGTAATTACTGTATTTGAATTCCACTTATAACAATTTAAAAAGAGGAAGCAACTCTCTATCTAATACTTGGTGATTCAATTTAGGGTCTGTTAAGATTGTACAATTGACCTCAAGCACCCTGCATTGTCTCCTCCCCTGAATGCTACCTAGTTAAACCTTGGTAAAAGAGAGCCTTTGTGAGGTTAGGTGGAGAGATGAACAAGATTGATTGTATTGCTCTTGTAGTCACAGAGTTTGCTGACATGTCCAGGCTCACGTGTGAATAACAATTACACGGTCGAACTACGAGAAGTTCACTTTTCACTGTGCAGCAAAAACAGTAGTGGTACCTTAATTAGGTGTCAGCCTGATTGGTAACACTCCAGGATGCTACCCCGCGTGAAGTACACTGTATAAATGCCAGTTGTTATTGTTATAGCCTCTCAGTCAGAACGCTGTGTTCAAGTCCCGGGACCCCGATCTTACAGTCTAGGCTGAAGCTCCAAAGCAGTGCTAATGGAACACCCTATCATCAGAAACCATCCTTCAAATTAGACTTTAAGCCAAGGTTTAGTCTGGCTAGCCTTTAGCCACTCTACCCCCAACCTCTGGAACTCTATCCCGAGTCCCTTCGCCTCACCTCCTCCCTGGCCTTGTTCAAGTCCCGCCTCAAATCTCTCCTCTTCAATTATCCCATTGGCAACTCCTAATCCCCCCCCTTCCTTTCCCCACTTGTCCCCAGCATGGGTCTGAAACAATGACTGTCCAGTGCCTTGGGACTCCTGGCGTGAAAGTGTAATTCTGTTGTTGTTGCCTGTTCAGGTGGAGATTAAAGATTCCGTGGCACTATTGAAAAGAGAACAGAGTTGTCCCTGGTATCCTGACCAATAATCCCCCAAATAAAAATTGGTCATTCACTTCATGGCTGTTTGTGAGACATTGTTGTGCACAAAACTGGCTGCTATACTGTATTTCATTATTTAAATTTACAAGATGTCACAAACAAGGTTAAAACATTCCAGTAAGAATTCTTCTGCAGGGATAAACAATTCATGAGCATTTGTGTAAACATCCTGGGAATAATTGAAGATTAAAGAGCATCTTTGGAGTGGCTTTAAATTACAAAGAAAATTATGTATGAATATTATTCTTTGATCTTGTTGTAAAATGTCATAAAAGTCTACTCAAGAATATATGGCGCAGTTCCTCTGTTGTTTTATTGTAAAAGGGTATGGACAAAAACAGAAAACTGGGATGACATTGATTGCAATAGGTGATCCATTTGACAAGCTAGCACCAGTATAGCCTAGATGGAACAAATCACCTCCTTCTGTGTTGTAACCTTTACGATTCTACAAAACAAATTCCAATGTGATTCAATTTTTAAAGCAACTCGCGACATGTTTCTTGTCATTTTGGGCGGGTTAAATGCCTAAGGACGTTCGTTCACTACTTTATTAGTGATTCACTCATACTGGATCTCTCAACTCAAATAGAGTGACTGCTATGAAGCACAAACAGCAATGGTTCAGGAAGCTTTTGAGAGCTTATCCCCAGACTGTAGACATGTGCCTGTGACTATCAACTATACTAGTCATGAACTATGTTGTAGGTTCTGTAAGTGGAGTAAAGCTTGTAGGTTTAGGATGCTACCCTATGTAAAAACTAATAATGCAAGTTTTAGGTAGGTTAAAGCGTTGTAGGTTAAAGCGATCATAAACTGATTTGGGATACCCATCAGTAAAACTATGTTCATCTTAAATTATTAAATTAAACAGCTCATAGAATATTGCCTTAGAAGGAAGCATTTTTATTTCTCTGCTACTGCCTTATCCCGTCCTGTATTTATCTTCCGCTACTGTGAAGTGCTTCAGGACGCAACCCCATGTAAATGGCGCTATATAAATGCACGTTTTTATTGTTTATCTAATTCCTTTTTAAATGTTGTTTTGGGTTGGGCCAAATAGCAATTTGTGATGAAGCATTCAGTATTATTCCTGTTACTCCTATCTTCACTAGCTTCCAGTAAGTACACATACATGTCATCTTCAAGTTCATTCAGCCTCTCAACCTTGTTCCGCCATTCTATAAGAAAATACCTTTGCTCCATATCCATTGATACTCTTATTTAAAAATCTATTCATCTCATTCATGAAAATTTTAAGAATCCACAGACTTTTGGGGCTGAGAGTTTCAGATATCCACTACCCTACAAAGAAAAAGTTTGAACTCTATGGGGTGCACTGTGATTTATTCAATAAAGGATTCCGGTCGAACCCACAAGAGCATTATTCTTCTCTTGAAATAGATCACATCAGAATTCCTATGTGTTGACTTGGAGTACCTTTTCACCAGTATCCTCAGTGGGTGGGGTAGGGGGCTAGTGGGCCAAGGTAATATGTTTGGCAATGGATGAATTGAGTTAATCCATTATTGTCCAATTTTTGAGCCAAGCAGGTCTATCCTCCTACACGGCACTGTTTACTGTAAAACCATGATAATCCGGCATGGTTGGGCCCACCGGATTTCAGTGTTTAGAAACCTACCCTAGAAATGGCTGGGGAAGCCCCGCCCAATCCACCACATGTGTGGAAACAGATTTGACCCCCAGCTGTCCTTCTTCCCCCCACATCTGGTCACTGACCAGGATTACCATATTTCCCACCTCCAACTGTACCTTACTACAAATATGGTTGAGACATTCATGCATTCATTTGTGACCTCCTGCCTGGATTACAGAAACACACTCCTCGCTGGTCTGCAAGGCTCCACTATTTAAAAGATCTAGCTCATTCAGAACTCTGCCACCTGCATACTTACTGAACCAAAATTTGTACCCACATCTCACCAGTTCTGGATAGGCTCCACTGACTCCCCATCGCCAAACAGATCAACTTCAAGATCCTCACACTCGTGTTCAAATTCCTTCACTATCTGCCACCGCCTACCTCTCCGACATTTTCACTCTCCAATCCACCTCCAATCCACTGGTACCAGCCTCCAGTTTGTCCCTTGTACATTCCGCCCCTCCATCGGGGGGCTTATTTCATCCACCAAGCCCCAAAACTGTGGAAAACTCCCTCAATCCAGCGGCCTTGCTTCCTCTCTCCCTTTTTTCAAGTCCCTTCCTCATTGATCTGTCTACAGCCACCTATCCCCCAACTCAGAGTCAGGCTCTGCCACTTTTAAGTGCTCTGAGACACTACCCTGCGTGGAGGGTGCTATATCAGTGCAAGTTGTTGTTTTTGCATGAGTTCTCTGCATGTAGAGACTCAAAGGATGAGTGAGAAATAATGGTATCTGTATTTACAGTAAAACAAGAGGTGGAAGGCAGTAAGCTAATTAGCTAAGAGTCAATTGCATAATTTAAAATATTCAATTACACAATGTTTAACTGCTCAGATAAACTGCACTGGGGAATAAATCATATCAATTTACTCAGTATGAAGGATATGATTTTCATTTATGGATAATAAAACATTCTTTGAGTAATGATAAACAGACTTCTTCCTAGCCTAAGCAGTAACACTGCATTTTACCCAGCAAATCCCAAGGAAGTGAAGTTGAAGGCGTCCAGTATTAATCACTACACAGAGAGTCCATTAATTTATAACCCTGTTTGTGTATAGTCATTTGTTGTTCACTGTCACATAATTATTTATTGTTCATGGTGGAAAATGTCAACATGTTTATATCATTGCTTACAAGACTTTCCTTTGTAGGATTCTTCTATTTGTCTTTTATCTTACTCCATCAATTAAGGTCAGCCTCACTGATTTCAGATATGATGGAATTGAAAGGGTGAAAAATGTGGTATTTGATAGATAAAATAATTATCACAGGTGATAAAGATCACATCATTCATCAGTTTGAACCTCAATATATTCGGATCCTTTCAGTGTTTTTTAATGCATGATTTTGTCTCTTGTAATTGATCAGATTTTAGCCCTGATCATACTTCAAGTGTCGGAGTCTATGAACATGATTGACTGTGACCTTAAGCAAACGTAGAGCTTGATGCCTCCTAACATACTACACAATCCATATTTTAGTAAAGTTGCAGAGTCTTGTTACTGTAACCACTGGATTACCTCCAGATTCACCTGAACCTAACCTGACATGTACATTCTAGGTATAGAAGGAAAAGAAAGTGTTAATTAAGAGCATTGAATGTAAGTGATATGTTTAAACACCGTTTGAGAATATCTTAGCATCAGAGACGGCTATTATAAGATGACATTTACCTTCAAACATTTCATAGTAGGACATTAACATACAAATCCTTTTCTCCAGTGACTGCATCACTTGTGGGTGTACAGTCACGTTATTACTGTGTGCATGACATTATTAAGTGGTTGCCTTTTGCAAAATTTGACATTAATGTTGAGGAAATCTGGAACAAATAATCTTGTAACATTAGAAAAGGTACAGAAGAAATACACAAGATAGTAAAAGTGCAGCGGAAATATAGAATATTCCATTAAGAAATAGGGGAAAATTAACTTATAACGGGACTCCATGGATGAATAAGGGGTCTCATTATTAGATGAAAAAGCTGCAGCAAAGGAATTTTTTTGAGCGAATACAGAATAGATAATGCAGAGGAAAACAGCAATACAGCAAATTTTGGGAAATAAATTTTAAAAAAATAACACGAGGAGAGCACAGGAAAAAATATAAAAAGAGAAAGATTAGCAATAAAAGAATGGTTAAAATAGGGGTAGGCCCATTATGGTAGGAGGGGATAAAATCACAGCAGATAATAAGAGAATGATGGAAATATTAAATTAACATTTGCCTCAGTTTTCACAAAGGAAACTGACAAAGAAAATTTGGAAAGGACAGAAAGAGCAGGGTGTAAAATCTCAACAGTTAAGATAAGGAGAGGGATGTATTAAATCAATTACATAAGCTTAAAGGGGACAAGTCACCTGGCCCAGATAGACTGCACTCGAAGACTTTCAAGGAAACAAGGGAGTAGATAGCCAATGTACCAGTATGTATAGAGAAAGGAATCATGCTAGAGGACTGGAAAATGGCCAATATAATACCCATTTTTAAAAAGGGTTGATATTGCTGATCAATATCAGCAATATCAACCCTTATCTTAATAGCGGCTGTGGGAAAAGTATTAGAATCTATGATAAAAGGTGAAGTAACTAGTCATCTGGAGAAGGAGAATACAATTAAGAGCAGCCAGCATGGATTTATAAACAGGAAGGTTATCGTTTACATTATCGATTACAACTTCAAAGAATTTATCAAGCTTGACCTACCTTTCAATGAATCTTTTGAAGATGTAATTGATAAATTGGGCAAGGGAAATGTAGAGAGATAGTATATCTCGATTTCCCAGAAGGCCTTTGATCAAGTTCCATATGAGAGGCTCATAACTAAAATAGGAGGATGTGGAAATGTGAGTGGGGTTACAGAATGGATTAAAGAACGAAAGGCAAAGGATTAAAAGTGAAGGGTTACTTCTTAGGCTGGAAATAAGTTGTAAGTGGTGCACTTTGTAGACAACAACAACAACAACATTACATTTATAGCGCGCCTTTCTTGTCGGGAGGACGTCCCAAGGCACTGAACAGTCAGATAGGGACCCGAGCAAGGGGGAGGGGCATGGTAGGGGGGAGGGTAGGGAGAGCTTTAGGAAGGGAGTAAGAGAGTTGGGAGGGCAGCAGAAGGCACGATTGAAGAGAAGGATCTTGAGACCGGCCTTGAAGGACGCAAGAGAGGAAGCAAGGCGAAGGGACTGTGGGATGGAGTTCCAGAGTGTGGGGGCAGAGAGGCTGAAAGCCCGACTCCTGATGGTAGGGTGAATTGGGCAAGGGAAATGGAGCAGAACGGAGCCTGCTGAATGGAGGGGACGGGCAGGCTGCTAGGGAGACAGCAGGTCGGAGAGATAGGCGGAGGCAAGGCCGTGAATGGCCTTGAAAGTGAGGACAAGGATCTTGAATTAGATCCTCTGGGGGATGCGGAGCTAGTGTAGACAGGCGAGGGTGGAAGTGATGTGGTCATGGAGCGTAGAGCGGGAGAGTACACGAGCTTCAGAGTTCTGAATAATCTGCAGCTTGTGAAAGGAGCAGCTGAGAAGGCTGACGAGGAGAGAGTTCCCGTAGTTGAGCCTAGATGTGATGAATACATGGACAAGTATTTTGGCAGCATGCGAGGTGAGGTAGTGGCGGAGTCGGTAATGTTGCGGAGTTAATGGAAGACAGTACCGGTCATGGCACCGATTTGGGGGAGGAAGGACAGTTCAGGATCGAACAAGATGCCCAAATTCCTGACTGGCTTTGAGAGATGGAGTGAACAGCTTTGGATGCTGGTGTTACCAGCACCTGAGGTGCGGTGGCGCTGATGCAAGCCAATCAGGAGGGCCTCCATCTTGTTGATGTTTAGTTGGAGGAAGTTGTCCCTCATCCAGGAATCAATGTTGGATAGACACAAAGTCAGAACGCGAATAGTCCTGGAGTCGAGGGTGGAAGCGGAAAGGTAGAGTTGGGTGTCATCAGCATAAATGTGGAAATTTACCCCATGTCTGCGGATGATGTCACCGAGGGGGAGCATGTAGAACGTGAAGTGGAGGGGCCAAGGACAGAGCCCTGAGGAACGCCGCATGAGACTCTGCGAGGGCTGGAGGAAAAGCCATTGGAGGAGACAAAGTGAAGGCGGTGTGTGAGGTACGACCAGAAGCAATCAAGGACAGAGCCTTGAAGGTTGAGGTGGGAGGACAGACGGTGGAGGAGGATTGCATGGTCTACAGTGTCAAAGGTGGCAGATAGATCGAGAAGGACTAGGAGGCAGAGGGAGGCCTAGTTGCAAATGGTCAGGATGTTGTTTGTGACCTTGACGGGAGCAGTTTCTGTGACAACACCTCAAACAAAGGTGTCAGACAACTATGTCTGACGATGTATTGACATGTGGCTTGTACCCACAACCATCGGAGTCAGAGGTAAGAGTACTGCCAACTGTGATACCCAAATAGTTGGTGTGAAGTCAGCTCAAACGTTACCGTGGCTACGATGAAGGTATTCATTCATGGAGAAAATGTTGCTTGATTGGTTACTGTATTAATCCATTATTCCAAGAATTAGTAGATAATCCTTTCATGTCGTTTCAGGTCTAACCAGTTCCTTGAAAGAAGGGTAGATGGTTGGGAAGAGGCTATACTCCCGTCAGTAAATAATTAATAATAATAATATAATATTTAATAATAACTGTATAATAATCCTTGCATTTGATATAACGCTTTTCACATCTTCTAGACATCTCAAAGAGCTTCACAGAATATACTGTAAAGTAAATTGACTGTATATTTGTGAGTGAAACACAGCAGCCAATTGTGCACAGCAGTGTCCCACAACAATCATGGATTGAAATGACCAATTTTATTATTGTGTTTTTTTTAAGAGAGATTATTTATTAATTAACTATTATTAATTTAAATTAACTGCAATTTTAAGAAAATAATAATAATTATCATGTTATATATTTTACTGCCCAGTACGGTTATGGTAACCATTTAAACCAGTATTGAAATGTCCTTAACGTTTTGAAAATGCATAATATGTAATGTTCACTGTTCATCTCATCCGTATAGATATTTGTATTTTTCACAAAAATCTCTTCCTTCAACTACCTCACCTGTATTTTACCAAATATAATTTAATTACCTCTTCAGAACAAATTACCTCTAAATTTTCTTAATAGAGTACAGTACTGTAGTTATGAGAAAATAAACTTGGAAAAATATGATCAGATAATATTATAATAATAATAATCCTTGCATTTGATATACAGTAGTGCCTTTTCACATTGTTTAGACATCTCAAAGCACTTCACAGAATATATTGTAATTTGGATTAACAATATATACAAAAAATATATTGCCAAAGATGCAGCAAGGAGAGTTGCTTTTCAAGGTTGGAAAGGACAACTTTATGTCACAGGCTGGAATATATTTCTTTATGCAGTAGGGAATCAATAACTGGGACAAGTGACCAGGAAGAGTGGCTGAGGTCAGGACCCTTGACTCATTTAAGAAACAGCTTGATGCTGCAATGAGGAGAAAACAAGGTGGATATTCTGGGGGGGAAAAATGAGATCAAATGGGTTGTGGTTCTTCAGTCAAACCTCTTAAGATCTCATGAAATTGTTATTTTGCAAGGTAATAAATAAGTATGATCATTCCACATTGACCCATGTTAATGCTATTTCTACAGTGGGATTCCAGGAATAAAGCTAGTTTAGTAATGCCTGATATGCACACATTCTGTATGCTCTGTTTCACATGTTCTGCAATGTCCCAGTTTTTAATTTCTGACAGTTGGTAAATGGATCACTGGTGAGACACTCGTAGACGCATTTCTCTCTCTCCTTCATATAATTGTATCTTACCAATATTCATATTCATACTGGTATACGAATAATACATTCTGCAAAAATCAGGCATTCCCGCATAAATAATACTGATAAATATGGGTTAAGGCTGACTTGAATCCATAGGAATGGTTAGAGCTAATACAAATATGCAGCATTTGGGTAAAATTTACCAATAGGGGAATTTTAAGAAAACATTAAACTAAATCTGTGAAGCCAGTTTCCATACTTCTGTGTGTTTTCTCATTTTCAAACTGGTGTGAGATAAGGTCATTAGCAAAAAGCACTTACAAGCATTAAAATAAATGTTTTTGTGAAATAAATAATACAAAATACAAAGAGTAGAATAGAAAATTAGGAACAAGAGAAGGGCATTTAACCTATTGAGCCTGTTCCACCACAGTCCACACCATGGCCGATATAGCACAACCTCCCTGATGAAATTTAAATACAGTAACAGTAACTGGAAAAATACCACAGTGGAGTGACCTGCATTGAAAGAGATAGATAGTGGCACAGTGAAATGCAAGTTACAGGCAAGAATATGCCTTTGCTCTATCCAACTTCCCAAAAGATTCCGACAACACATCATTTTAAGCACCCTTTTAAGTTCCAGAAATGTATTTAATTCCTTTATAGTTGCTTGTTTCATGAGCTGTAAATGAAATTTACTTAGTCATTGTGGGGCTAACACAAGACTGCAGCCTTCTGAAGAAAAGACCAGCTCTCTGTTTGTTTGTGTCTTTTTGAGCAGCTGGGTGTCTGACAGATGTGGAAATCAATCACTAAGCTTAAGAGTATCCAAACCAAATTGAGAATTCCATTCATCCCACCAAACCATGGAAATCCAAGAGATAGATTATTAGAATTGAATGCACACTCTCTCCCTGGAGAGATGCATCCTGCTTCAGCGACGTGGGACGTCCTCCCGACGTGAAAGGCACTATACAAATATAATTTTGTGGTTGTTGTCACTTACCTAATTTCGGAAACTGTTAGCCACAGATTGGCAAGAGCCTTGGCAAAGTGTGAGTTGGGGTACTGCTGGAGTCTAACCAACTAAAACTGCATAGCTTGCGATCAGTAACAATGTCTGGCAAACTTTCCTGCTGCTTGTGTAACGTGGATCACCCTACCATTAGTGCTTTGGCTTTCAGGGTTAACAAGAACTGAGTGCGAAGATTACTGCCCCCAGTTACTGGTCTGCCCTTCCGAGTCCTGTCTTCAGCCATACCCTGGAATACTGTTCACCCACTTGGCTCAGAAACCGGGCTACAGAGACTTCCACAGAGGGCTGACATGCTTCTAACATTACAGTGCCAAACATGTTATCGTGGCTCCAAGTTCAGCTCCAAGTCACTAATTGTTGACCAAACCCTCTGAGCAAAGGTATGTATTCTGTCTACTAATAAAGTAACACATTCCATTTTTGCAAATGAGGTGACCTCATCCTTGCTATTCGCCTCACCCTAAGAAAATCTTTTTGATCTGCCCTATGTTATCCTCTCAATCCCCTGGTTACACCCCTCTAGCTTCATTCCCACGAGTCAATCCTGGACCCCATAACTACATATTCAAAGTGGAGTAGCCCATGCCAACGACACCCACAGGCTGACAGTATCTTCCATAGCACCTTGAGCTCAAGGTGGTCCAACTGGCAGGCAATATTCGTCCCGCAGGATGATTTCATCTGGCCCATGAACACAGTCACAATGTGTCTCCAGAGCCTTTCAATCTCTTTCAAACCAGTAACAGGAGAGAGACAGGTACAGGGAGAGAAATCTAACGACACACAGAAACAGAGAGAGATACAGAAACAAAGGTATACAGAGAGACACACACACACACACAGAAACACAGATTCAGAGAAAGACACATAAATACAGAGAGAGAGAGAGAGAGACATACATACACATACAGACACAAAGATGCAGAGAGAGACAGCTATAGATGCATTGTCGCTGGCTGCATCGTTGTTTTAAAATTGGAAATTTTGACAGTGCCTGTTTAAAGCTTGCTTTGGTAAGCCATACAGTTACACAATTTAAGACACAGGATTTCTATATAATTCTTACGGATCATGGTTTGGGAAGGGAAACACAAAAATATTGCTTATGTGACCCATGGATGTTTTTCAAATCCAGCACCTGGCCCTCAGCAGCCAAAAGATTAGATCATCCTGGTCTGGGCTGGTACTCCATAGCAGTGCTGAGGTATTCTGCTTGTCAGAGGTACCAAAGTTTGGATGACTTCAAGCCAAGGTTCGGCCTATCTGTTTGGTAGATTTGAAAACTTCCATTATATTGTTTGAATAGAGAAGGAAGAAGGGAATAGAGAAGACATTTCTTGTCTCGAGCAATCATACAGATTAAACCTTTATTTACTTTATAGCTGGGTGTTTCTATGTGCAAACTGCTCTATTTGATTATACGTGTTATTACTACATGTGACTGTATTTATCTGTACTGGCAGCATCAACCTCCACAGTTACACTCTCCACCTCACCAAGCCAGACAGGAACCTAGGTGTCTTGTTCAATCCTCAACTGTCTTTCCTCCCCCATATCTACGCCATGACCCACTCTGCCTTCCCCCACCTCTGCAACATTGCCCAACTTCGCCACTACCTCACCCCTCAGGCCACCGAAATTCTCATTCATGCCTTCATCACATCCAGGCTTGAATATGCCATTGCCCTGCTTGTCGGCCTTCCCAACTCCTCCCTCCATAGGTTGCAGATCATTCAGAACTTGGGTATAGAGGAAATAAGGGAAGACAATATAGGCTAGATAGTACAATTTAAGGGGTGTGAAGGAACATAGCTGGGGGTGCGTGTAAGTGATTCTTTGAAGGTGGCAGGACAGGTAGCCAAGGCTATCAAAAAAGCATATGGGATGCTAGGCTTTTCAATAGGGGCATAGAGTACAAAAGTCAGGAAGTTCTGACTAACCTCTATAAAACTTTGGTTAGGCCTCAGCTAGAGTACTGTGTTCAATTCTGGTCACCACACTTCAGGAAGGATGTTATGGCATTTGAAAGGGTGCAGAGGAGATTTACCAGGATGGTACCAGGAATGAGGGACTTCAGTTATGAGGAAAGGCTAGGTTTATTCTCATTGGAGCAGAGAAGGTTATGAGGAGACCTAGTAGAGATTTTCAAGATAATGAGGGGATTCGACAGAGAAGATAGGGAAAAACTGTTTCCACTGGTGGGTGTATCAGTGACTCGTGGTCACAGATTTAAAATAGCTTCTGAAAGAAGCAGAGGGGAGGTGAGGAGAAATGTTTTCACTCAGCGAGTTGTTCGAATCTGGAATGCATTACCTGAAAAGATGGTGGAGACCGATTCAATAACAATTTTAAAAGGGAGGTAGATGTTTTTTGGGGAGGACGGTTTTGCGCGGTTATGGGAAGAGAGCTGGGGAGTGGGATTGAATTGCCCTTTTCAAAGAGCCGGAATAGACTCGATGGGCCAAATTTTGTGCCGTAAGATTCTATGATTCTATGATTC
Source organism: Hydrolagus colliei (assembly GCA_035084275.1). Lineage (NCBI taxonomy): Eukaryota > Metazoa > Chordata > Chondrichthyes > Chimaeriformes > Chimaeridae > Hydrolagus > Hydrolagus colliei. The sequence goes on along the minus strand of CM068744.1, from coordinate 23,538,026 downwards.
TAACTCTACAGTCCGTTTCCTCCACTGCTCCAAGCTCCGCTACCCCATTTCCCCCATTCTCGGTCTACTCCACAGCTCCCCATCCTTCAGAAGATTCAATTCAAGATACTGGTCCTCAGCTTTCACCACACCCTACCTCTGGAACCTTCTAACCCCCTACCAACTTGTCCACTCCCTCCGTTCAGCGGGCTCCAGCTCGCTCCATATCCCCCGCCCCACCCGCCCCACCATCAGCGTGCAAGCCTTCAGCCTCTCTGCCCCCAACCTCTAAAATTCCAAGCCACAATCCCTCCACCTCTCCCTCTCTCTCGCCTCCTTCAGGTCCTGCCTCCACTTCGACAGTGCCATTGATCACCCACCTTCCCTCCATACTCCCCAACCCCAGCTCAGATCTGAAACAGTAATTGTCCAACGTTTTGGGATGTCCCCCGATGTGAAAAGCACTATACAAATGTAATTTTGTTGTTGTTCAACTTCCATATCATCAGGTCTCCTAGGCCATTATTGGCACTTCCTGTTTGCTGATGCAGTGAGCATGGATTCCTACAATAACTGGTAGCCGATTGGTTAGAGTTCTTGTCTGGTATGAACAAGATTTGGATTCAAATCCTGGGCTCACTAACGGTAAATCATTTGACTTTCTGCCATGGACTAGCTGAGACAAATGGCCTGTTTTCAGGTACATTCTATGCTTATACAGTGCACAGGAAGGGACAACAACAGTGACCTACTGGAAGTCGGTTATTGTTTAGTGCAGGAACTTGGTAGATTATTGCCGGAAGCTGGATGTAGCAGGCTCACCAGGTGACCAGGCAAGTAGACCTGTATAGGTAAGTAAACCCTATTTCAATTCTGGCCATTGTAATGGGATTCCTCTGTGTAACCGTTTGTAATTTCTTGAGAAAAATGTCTTTTCTATTTTAAAACTGTTATGTAATAAACAATTTTTTGGGGAAATATATGATTTAAATTTTGAACCAAATATGATAAACTAAATTGTATTACATTTCAATTGTAACAAATATATTTTCATCATATTTTTCAAAGCAATACGTATTTTTCTTTGACAAAAATATTTGATTATTCTGCGCCCTCCATTTGCTTTAGGGTATAATAATCCTTGCATTTGATACAGTACCTTATCATGCTGTCAAACATCTCAAACTGCTTCACAGGATTTACTGTACAGACTAGCGACTGTGTATTTGTAGGTGTATGTAGCTACCAATTTACATGTAGCAATGTTTCACAACCAGCCTTGAAGTGAGTGATTAATTTTACCTGGGGATTGTTGGTGCGGATATCAGGTAAAATGCCCTTTTCTTTTTGAATAGTGCCATGGTACATTTTAACATCAACAACAACAACAACAACAACAACAATTTACATTTATATAGCACCTTTCACGTCGGGAGGACGTCCCAAGGCGCTAAACAAGAGGCGTGTGACCCGAGCTGGGAGGGGAGTGTTTGGGAAGGGGTGAAACACGAAGGGGAGGTAAAAGAGTTCGGGGTGGAACAAAAGGCATGATCGAAGAGGAAAGTCTTCAAATCGGCCTTGAAAGAGGAAAGGGAAGAGGCGAAACGGAGGGATTGAGGGATGGCATTCCATAAGGTGGGAGCGGAGAAACTGAAGGCCCGGCCTCCGATGGTGGGGCGGTTCGGGCGGGGGGCTTGGAGCAGGCCAAGTCCTGTTGAACGGAGGGTCCGGGTGGGCGTGTAGGGGGACAGTAGATCGGCTAGGTAGGATGGGGCAAGGCCGTGCAAGGCCTTGTAGGTGAGGACGAGGATCTTGAATTCGATCCTCTGGAGGATGGGGAGCCAATGGAGACGGGCGAGGGTGGGGGTTATGTGGTCACGGAGGCGGGTGCGGGATAGTACACGGGCTGCAGAGTTTTGGATGGCCTGCAGCCTATGAATGGAGGAACTGGGGAGGCCGACTAGGAGAGAATTTCCGTAATCCAGCCGTGAGGTGATGTACGCGTGCACGAGTGTTTCGGCAGCGCGGGGGGTAAGATAGTTGCGGAGCCTGGCAATGTTGCGCAGATGGAAATAGGCGGTGCCGGTCAAGGCGCGGATGTGGGGGAGGAAGGAAAGTTTTTGATCGAACATGATGCCGAGGTTCCTGATTGGCTTTGTGAGGTGGAGAGTACAGCCTTGGATGTTGAGGCTGGAGCGCCCGATGTGCGGAGGCGCTGGCTTGAGCCAATCAGGAGGGCCTCGGTCTTATTCACGTTCAATTGCAAAAAGTTGTCCCCCGTCCACGATTCGATGTCGGACAGACATGCTGTCAGAACATCGATCGTCTGGGGGTTGAGGGTTGAGGGATGAGGCAGAAAGGTATAACTGGGTGTCATCCACCTGAATACAGGCAGGATCTCAGTTTAATGTCTCATGTGAAAGATGGCACCGTGGCAATGCAATCTCCCAACATTGCACTGAAGGGATATCACCCTAGGAGCTCAAGGTTTAACCATGGTTAATTCTTTAATCGGGTAGCAGAGAGTGCATAATTGAGAACTCATTGATGGAAGCAGTGACTGAAGGCGAAAACAATCAAGTATTTCAAGGGAAATTTTAGACAGACGTAAGGGAGAAATGAATAAAGGGATAAAGGAGAGGAGTACAAATACTAGCATGGACCAATTGAGCCAACTGGTCTGCTGCTGTGCAGTATCAATCTATGTAATTCTATGTAAAAGCGTGTTTCTCAGAAACTAGCAAAACCTGTTTATTTGTTATAGGTGTGTTCCCATATCTGATCACCAGGGTTATAGTGGTCAATATTATTGGTCAGCCAACCAATTACATTTTTTTGATTGAATATTTCTATATTTCTTGATTGATAGCCACATCATAAACATCACCACCGGTTAATTGTCTTTGGATGAAGTAACCATGGTTTCCCTGGAGCTGACCTGATTCCGTGCCTCACAACAGAATCAAGTTAATCCTCTATGGCGGTCTCAGTTTTCTGGTTCCACAGTAAGTCAGGGCATCAAGTCATGTGGCTTGTTGGTAGGACATGAGGGGTACGGACGAGTCACTGAGAGCAAGGATTCTTCATCCGCAGGTCTTGTCAACCTTGGAATCCTGCACCAAGTTCCGCACCCCATCACTCCCACTCTTGCCTGGCTCCATTGGCTCCCCATCCCCCAGGGGATCGAATTCAAGATCCTTGTCCTCACTTTCACGGCCATTCACGGCCTCGCCTCCTCCTATCTTTCCTATCTGCTGTCCCCCTATCAATCTGCCCACCCACTCCATTCAGGGGGCGCCGGTCTGCTCTATGTCTCCTATCTAACCCAATCTACCATCGGTAGATAGGCTTTCAGCCTGTCTGCCCCCACACTCTGGAACTGCATCCCGCAGTCCCTTCGCCTAGCTTCCTCCCTTGCCTCCTTCAAGGCCAGTCTCAAGACCCTCCTCTTCTATCATGCCTTCTGCTGCCCTCCTAACTCTCTTCCTCCCCTCCTAACTCTCTCTCTCCCCAACCCCCTACCCTGCCCCTCTCCATGGCTTGGGTCCTGATCTGACTGTTCAGCACCTTGGGACGTCCTCCCGAAGTGAAAGGCGCTCTATAAATGTAATTTTGCTGTTGTTGTTGGAAGTCAAATCCTAATGGGAAGGATGATTTTAGCTGCACAAGCAGTAGAAAACTTGCCAGATAGTGCTTTGCAATTTCAACTGTTTAAATAACAATTCTCCAATGCACACTCTGGGATTCCTAAGCCTTGACTTTGCCAACCTGCAGCTCTGACAATGCAGCACACCTCAGTACAGTTGGGTGCAGCTGCAATATACGGCCATTGGCTAAACAATTAGCTCATTCTCTAGAATATAAATCGTAGTTATTACAGCACTCAAGACATTCAGTTTCATTGTGTCTGTGCTGGCTCTTTGAAAGGGCAATCTAATCAATCTCATGTACCTGCTTTTTCCCAATAACACTGCAAATGTTCCTTTTTAGATATACTGTACAGTACATTGCTATATGAGTTAGCTACTGGAAGGTTGCCAGAGCTCATGGAACTGTACTGAAACAGAAATGTGTATCCTACGGGGAGGAAATGTAACGAAAAAAATACAGAAAAGTAATTAAAAAAATAAGCGTAAATGGCTGGCATTCCACCAGAAGATTATACTACAATCTTCCACTAGTTTAGATAAACCATTCGCATTTGCAGTTGATATTATTTTGTTATTCACCATACAATACATAATCCCTGAAACGGGGTTCTCTGTGTTTTAATTACAAATGTTTCACCAAGCTTTCCTAAGATGGTAAACAGAACATAGAGCTGCTTCGTGCTTCAAATGATTCAAGTTGTAAAACTTATTAAATTGTTTATTATTACCATCCATAAATGTCGCTTTTATTTCATTCTTCTATCCCTTTATTTCACTTGATTGATCTTCTAATTCCCTTCCCTGTTTCAAATGACCAGAGGTTCTATCGGCTATGTAGTTCTTCCCAAGTTTTGATACCCTATTGATAATCTGCAGACAATACATGTGATTTATCTCCAGGATATGAAACATCAAATAAATACAGCTTTTCTTTGAACATACCTCAGCCTTCCAATGACAGCAATATTAATGAATAACTGTATTAACCAGACATTCTCTACTAGTCTTGCATTCCAAAATGCTTCAAAGAAGATAAATTAGTTGTGTAAAAGATTAAAATCTGGACCTTTATTCACCGACTCAATGTAGATTTCTTTGTGTAACACCCATTAATTCTGTTTGAAATGTGTTCAGAAAAATCTGAATGTTTTGTGACTATTAAGTTAATCTTTCGTTCAATAGCTCTATCATGCTTCATGTAGGTCACTTTGGATGAATAGTTTAAATTTAAAATGACATTCATTGAGCCAAGACTTGATTTATACTTTCTAAAATATACCAGATGAAGCCAAAAATCACCCAAGTTCTGAATTGTATTGCCAATTTGATATCTGAACTTTTCCCTGTTGCTTATGTCTCAGATCATCAAATAACTATTAACCTTCTCAAATCAGTCAGTTGTAAAATAGCTTTTCTCATTTGAAAATAAATGGGTTTTTTACTCCAACAATTTCAAACTGTCTCATTGACCAAAGGGTGATTTGGTTTAATAAGTTTCTTCTTTTCCCTTTTTCAAACCAGGACAAGTTTTTTTAAAATAATAAATCGAAGTTGTTGTTATTGTTGTTGATGTAGTGCTGCCTTCTAAACAACAACAACAATACTGCATTTGTATAGAGCCTTTCATATTGGGAGGATGTCCCAGACATCTCAAACACTTCACGTAATATAATGTAAAGTGAATTGTCTGTATACTGGGAGAAAACATGGCCGCCAATTGTGCACAGTCGTATCCCACAAACAGTACTGGATTGAGCAATCAAATTATTCTTATTCACTTTTCTTTGAGGGATTATACACAATAATAAAATTAGTAATTTCAATCCACAACTGTTTTTGGGATACTGCTGTGCACAATTGGCTGCCGCATTTTGCCCACAAATATACAGTCAATTCACTTTACAGTATATTCTGTGAAGCGCTTTGAGACATTTAGAAGAAATGAAAAGTGCTGTATCAAATGCAAGGATTATTATATTATTACTATTATCCCTGGAAGAGTGTTTCACCAATTCACTAACAACCAGCTTCCTATTTACTGCTAGGTAAACAGGCTTGTGGAGTAAGGAAAATTACCCAACATTTCACCCTGCCAGGAATAGAACCCAGGTCTCTCGCTTGTGAGGTGATTGCTGTAACTGCCAAGCCACAGGACCTCCACAGGTTTTATAAGCAACTTTTGCGAAGAACCTGCCAAGAATTTAGATGTGGATGAGGGTATTGGCTGCTTTTGTGGTGAAATAGTGGTGGAAATGGGCAATCTTGTGGACATGGAGGAAAACAGACTTCTGAGGAAAACATAAGTGAGAAACCAGGGTAGTTGATAGCATCAGCACTGGAGTTGAGGAGCTGCCCACAGGAGCTGAAAAAGATAGCCTCTGTTTTGTCAATGTTAAGTTGGAGAAAATTGAGTTTCAACCAGCGCTGAATCTCAGCAACAGTGATCCTGGGATTGAGGGTAGGGCTTCAGAAAGGTAGAATTATATGTCATCTATATACTATGGAAATAGGTTTCACATCTGCAAGGATGCCTCTGAGCATATAGATGAGGAAGAGGAAAGGACTGAGGATAGAACATTGAAGAAGATGGCATGTAACCATATTGGGGCAGGAGGACAAGTCATTAGTTAAAACTACCTGAAACCATGAAAGTGTGGAGCCTTAGTGGTGGAATGGAATGAGAGATGCTAGAGAAGGTTGGAGTAGTCAGCGGAGTCAAAGCTGGAAGAGAAGTAAAGGAGGACAAGGAGAGAGAGGAAGTGCTCATTACAGAGAAGATATCATTTGAAACTTTATTTGGGAATATCTTGGTGAAGAGGAGATTCATGGATCTTGTTGATTTGGGACATCAGAACATCCGTGAGCTCATCACACTTAGAGTTGAAAACAAGAGGAATATGGGAGGATGGGCAAAGTAGGTGGTTAGGGGTGGAGACAAAGAGCCTGGAGTTATTATGCCTTCCAGGAAGATCCTGGTGTAGGAGCATTTGGCTGTGTAAGCTTGGCGTGGACCAATCAGAACTGATGGTAGACTGGGTAGCCAGAATTGAGCAACATAATTCCAAAGGTATGCCATATGGATGTTAGAGAGAGTGAAGTAGACTTGCAACAGAAAGCAATTTGGGAGTTAGTCAAGCAAAGCTTTTAAGGGTGAAGTTGAAGGAATTATTCAGAGCTCAATAGATATGGTGAGGTCATGACCTGGGCCTTTGTATGTATGCGTTTGCATGTATTTGTGAGTGTCTGTGTGTGCGTGTCTCTCTCTCTCTATCTGTGAGTGTGTGTACATCTCTATCTTTCTATTAGGGTATGTATTTTTTTGTCTGTATCTGTGTGTGTGCATGTATGTGTGTGTGTCTCTCTCTCTGACTGTATGTCTGTGTGTGGTGGCAGGCCCCAAGAGGCAGGATGGAGTCACCTTCTGGAACCTTTCAGTCAGAACTAATGATAATAATGATAATCCTTGCATTTGATGTAGCGCATTTCATGTCTTCTGGATGTCTTAAAGCGCTTCACAAAATATGCTGTAAAGTGAATTGACTGTATATGTGTGAGCGAAATTCCACCATTCACTACCCCCATCTCCACCACCCCACCTGATCAGTGGTAAAATGGACCTTTCAGTAGCATCAATTAACTACATAGAGTACTCCTGGAAATTCCCTTGCAATTTTTGGCAAACATTGCTGCAATTTTCTATTGGCCCTGGTCAGGATGAGAAAAGGCCAAAGGTAAAGGAATTCAGAGGACTCCAAATTATTTGTGAAGGAATGAGGTGGGTAGTTTCATCAAAGGGATGGAGAAAGTGAACCAAAGATATTCCAAAGCAGTAGAACAAGTGGCTACAGGTTCAGGGCTGTGGATGAAAACATTAGATGACAGATTCCAATCCCACCTCTTCAGCACTGTCTCTTTCCATTCCACCCCATCGTATTTCAGTTCATTTCTTTTGTGATATTACAAATCCTTCATTTCTAAGTCTCTTTAAACCCTTCTTTTTGTCTCCCGACAAGACAGACACACGACAGTGAAGAGGATAGCACAGTTGCTGGGTTTCTGTTATTGTGGCTATGAGTCAGCTGCAGCGAGGGGTTAGTGCTGAGTGCCCTTTGTCATTCTGATTTTCATTTCCTCCCTGTAGAGAAACACATGTCCTCGTCTCAGCACATCCTTACACTCAGCAGGCATCCTCTGGGAGTAGCAACTTAATTCCACTCCTCTGTAGCGACTTAATTCCACATCCATGCTCCATTAAGGGGTCATTGTTACCTCATTGCTTTTTATAAATTCTTACATTAATAATGATTCCTAAACCTATTTAACCAATCCCAAATTTGCAAGCAATGTAAACCATGTTCCCAGTACATTGGTACAACCCAACGGATTTCCTCTCACATAAGATCATATCTGTAGCAGCTCTTGGATGACATTAGCTTGGCATTCGGTGACATTACATCCTTGGATGGATCCTTTTGTGCAAAAGGAGAACTAATACCAGTTGTGTTGTAAGCTTAATATCCCTTGACATCGACAATTGCTCGTGTGCTGTAGTTGAAATTACTGCAGGACAGATGAGATACAAAAAGGAAGGAGATTACATTGATACTCTTACATAATAGAAGTTGTAGTATGCAGTTTAAACATGCGCAATTGTAATTAATATCTTTTTTAGCACACCATCCTGGGAATAGGATTAAATTTGAGCCCTGTAGTCTTAATTGTCCCACAAATTGACTGTATAAACAATAAATGTTAAACATTGATGGTTTTGATTTCATGTAGTCACCTTGTGCCAAGCCTCTGAATGAAAACTGCCATAAAAATTAATAATGCTTCACAGATTTTTACATTTTCCTGCCCTTTCCTATTTACGTTCTTTTAAAATTTTTAATATAAAGTAGGACTGTATTCAATGCAATTACATAAATGTAAAATCTTACAATTTGTCCTGAATTTTCTTGATGCAACACATGGCTAAATTTCTTTTGTGATGGGTTTATTTTTATAGCATTTCATTTTTCAGGATGATCCTTCAATTTTTAAGGAAAGAAAAGAGAAATTACAATTTAACCCATTAAATCTATTCTATATAAAAGAAAATCTACACCCTAGTGTTCTTCACTTACTCACTCTACCTTCTGGGGAATTATATTCATCGATTACCAGTGCTGTATTGTTCAAAACAAGCAACCTTCCCTCCCTCTCTAAACAGTTAATTATGGCTGAAGCAACACAGTAACAACAACAATAAAAAGCATTCTCTTCCTTTGATCGTTGTGTCAGTTCACTCTGCACCTTCAATATCCTCCAATACTGTTCCCCAAATCATATGAAGCAAGTTTCATTTTGGGAAACATAAATTAATGGTAGTTTTCCACATACAGTATTTGTTAGTCCTGTCGCTCAATGGTTAGAGCACTCACCTCACAAGCGTGAGACCTTGGTTCATGGTGTAAGGCAAAGATCTATTCGTATCAGGTTTACTATCTAAAGCACAATGGGCTAGTAACTCCTTGAAATTCTCTGCTCACAAAATAATTTGAATATAATGTAATGTTAGAGGAAAACTGTCAGACATATTTCATTGAAATGCTTATCAAATTCTTTCGGACATTTTGTGGTGCAAACATTTTAATGCTAATGCCTGGGGGAAAAAAAACCCTCCACACTCTGCTACCACTGCTATCTCCTCCTACTCTACCCCTTGAGCTAGGAAACATTAGCCTGCTTTATTTCCCCCACCGACCCACCCACCATCAGCAGAGGAGCTTTCAATTATTCATCCCTTTGGAACCCCCACTTTTAAAGCCTGCTTTTATTTACCTTCCTCCTGAACTCTATTCAAATCTTATCTTATATGCCATCTCTTCCATCTTATTCACCTGCCCACATGGCTTTCATTAACAAATTACAACAACTTACAACAGCAACAAAATTACATTTATAGAGCACCTTTCACGTTGGATTACAATTGTATAGCCTTTCACTTTGGAAGGACGTTCCAAGGCGCTGATCTGTTCAAAATTATTCCCTCGCTTTGCTCCAGATCCATTTCAGGATCCACATCTTTAACTGCGTTTTGGCCATTTTAGTAATAATAATCCTTATATTTAATATAGCACTTTTCATATCTTCTAGACGTCTCAAAGCGCTTCATACAATATACGTGTAAAGTGAATTAACTATATATTTTGTGGGCGAAACATGGCGGCTAATTGCCCTCAGCAGTGTCCCACAAACAGTTGTGGAATGAAATGACCAATTTAGTTTTTGTTTTTTTGAGGGATTATTATCAGGCATGTGCAGTAAGGAAATGTGCCCAAGATTTTGCCTTGTCGGAATCAAATACAGGTCTCTTGCATTCAAAGCGAGTGCTCTAACCACTGAGCTACAGGATTACCTGTAAATTACTCCTCCCCACCTGGAGTCAGTTGAATCATTTAATACCAATATGTATATGCCAGGGGTATACGGGGCTATCAAGGGATATGGAGAGAGGACAGGGTAGTGGAATTCAGTTGTGGATCAGCCACAATCTTCGAAAGTGGTGGGACAGTCTTGATGGGTTGTTTGGCCTATTCCTGTTCCTATATTCCTTGGCTCCCAGCCTCATCTCTGTCATCTAGCAGTAAGGAGGAGCCCGGTTGTTAGGCGATTGGCAGATCGCTTTCTGGGAGTAATAATCTCTTCTAAAATAAATAAGAAATTGGTCACTCAATCCACAAATGCTTATGGGACACTGCTGTGTGAAATTAGTTGCCACGTTTCACCTGCAAAATATACTATACAGTCAACTCACTTTACAATATAGTCTGTGAAGAGCTTTGGAATGGTTGGAAGGTGTGATAAAGCACTATATCTAATGCAAAGATTTTTATTATTATTGGAATAGTATTATTATCTTGGGTACTAAGTCAGGATTTTAAGCACCTTGGGACATCCTCCCAATGAGAAAGGCGCTATATAAAATTGTAGTGCAGTTGTATTGCTTGGAGATCACTGCGACACAGAAAGGTTGCGCAAAATCCAGTTTGCCTACTCTGAAGTGTGTACTGTCTTAATGCCTTTTGGTGCTTCAGTATCTTAATGCAAAAGTGGCATATACATTTCTGCTTTACACACCTTACTCACTTCTATCAGAGATCTTGGGATATCATTGGGGAAAAAAGGAAAGGAAGTCATCCAGCTCTCTTGGTCAACAATTCCTCAGATAAAATTGGTCATTTACCTCGTGACAATTCATCTGACTTCTCTCGTGCATTTTTGTTTTTGGTCATCCAGGTGTCTGACGCATGAGGAAACCTTCCCATCACTGTGCAGTTGGGTCCCATGCTTACCCACAAAAACAGTGACTACAATTGATAGCAATTACTTGTGAAGCACTATGAGGGATTTTCATTGTGATAAGGCACAATGAAAATTTAGTGATTTTCTTTCATTCTATTGTATTGCCAGGTGACTAATCTAACATTGGTAGCATATTTACCTAAATAGTCACTGGAGAAAAGAGGTTTGTTCTGTGCTGTATTTGAGCCCAATTGCCAGAAATAAGAAGAGCAATGAGCTAACCCTCCATCTCATAAATTAGCATTTTTCATTTAATATTTGCCTCTTTCGGTCCTTGTGGTCATAGACTGATAACAAAGCAAACAAAGCTAAAGTTCATTCAAACTAAAGGCTGAGTCATATTATTCAGGCTGGATGCAGAAGATAAAGAGACTATTTCAAATGCATTCCTAATGTTTGTTTGTTGTTTACATTTTTGCCTTTATACTGACAAACTGATTTCAAACTGATAGCAAAATCCATGTATTCGGAGGTGATGCATTTTAATATGCCTTGTTCAAAATCTCACAGACATATTATTAAATCAAATGTAGTCCAGACCTCTCTCATGTAAACAATGTGATTAAGATCACATAATATTGTCTACATTGGATTTGATTAATGATGTTAATACATGCTGACTACTTATTAAAGATTGCCTTGCTAAATATATGGTACAAATATATTGCTTGACGTGGAATAAAATGGTCATAGCTGCACTAGCGTTTCCTTTGTAATATTTATCGAAACAATGAAAGGTCAATTCAGTCAGATACATCCAGTCTTCAGTATTCGCTAAAGCATCTCTCTTTTCCCATTTTTTCATCTGCTACTCCACCAGTATTTCTAATTCCTCTCTGATAGCCTCTGTTTTATTAATTGACAGGTTTTCTAAGTGATCTGACACATTACCACACGTAAAGGGCACCAGTCATTTATTGCTGAATATGTTTTCTCTTTTTTTCCCACACACACTAAATAGAGAGAGAACTGATGGTCCTTCCCTCGCACCAGGATCTGTGACTTCATCACCACACCCTCGCCTGGCTCCACTGACTCCCTATCTCCTAACGGATATAGAATCATAGAATCTTACGGCACAAAAGGAGACCATTCAGCCCATTGAGTCTAGGCCGGCTATTTAAAAAGAGCTATTTAATCCCACTCCCCAGCTCTCTCCCCATAACCTCGCAAACCCGTCCTCCCCAAATAAATGTCTACCTCTCTTTTAAAAGTTGTTATTGAATCAGCCTCCACCACCTTTTCAGGCAATGTATTCCAGATTCGAACAACTCGCTGGGTGAAAAAATGTCTCCTCAACTCCCCTCTGCTTCTTTTTTAAACTATTTAAAATCTGTGACCACGAGTCACTGATACACCCATTAGTGGAAACAGTTTTTCTCTATCTATCTACTCTGTCGAATCCCCTCATGATCTTAAAAATCTCTATTAGGTCTCCTCGCAACCTTCTTTGTTCCAATGAGAATAAACCTAGCCTCTCTAGGTTTCCTCATAGCTGAAGTCCCTCATTCCTGGTACCATCCTAGTAAATCTCCTCTGACCCTTTCCAATGCCCTAACATCCTTCATAAAGTGTGGTGACCAGAATTGTACACAATAATCTAGCTGAGACCTAACCAAAGTTTTATAGAGTTTAGTCAGAACTTCTTGACTTTTGTACTCTATGTCCCTATTTATAAAGCCTAGTATCCCGTATGCTTTTTTGATAGCCTTGTCTACCTGTCCTGCCACCTTCAAAGAATCACTCACACAAACCCCCAGGTCTCTCTGTTCCTTCACATCCCTTAAAATTGCACTACCTAGTTTATATTGCCTCCCCTCATTTCTCCTCCCAAAATGCATCACCTCACATTTCTCTACATTAAACTTCATCTGCCATGTATCTGCCCATTTTACCATTTGGTCTATATGTTTTTGCAGTAGTATACAATACTTCAAAATACTTATCCTAGCCTTCAAGGACCTCCATGACTTGCCCCTCCCTATTTGTACGACCTGCTTATCCTTTATCAACCTGTCCGGTCCATCTGGCTCAGGAACCTCTGCTTCATGTCACCCATCTGTCCCGCTTCTACCATCAGCAGCTGGGCCTTCAGCCTATCTGCCCAAATCCATTGGAACTGCATTCCACATACCCATCACCTCACTTCCTCATTCTTCAACCGAGCCTTCAGTTACCCTCCTACCCTGCTGCCCTCCATCCCCCACAATCCCGACTATCTGTAGCTCAGTGGTTAGAGCACTCTCCTTACAAGCATGAGACCTGTGTTCGAACCAAGCAGATCAGGGAGAAACCTTGGGCAAGTTTCCATACTCCACATGCCTAATAATAATCCGTTCCCCAAAACCCCCCACAATAATAAACGTTGGTCATTTTCAATCCATGACTGTTTGTGGGACACAGCTGTGCGTAATTGGCTGCCGCGTTTCACTCACAAATATACAGTCAATTCACTTTACAGTATATTCTGTGAAGCGCTTTGAGACGTCGATAAGATGTGAAAAGCACTATATCAAATGAAAGTATTATTACCAGCTCAGGTCCAAATACCTAACTGTGCAGCGCCTTGGGAAGTCCTCGCAATGTGAAGCATGCTATACTAATGTAATTTTGTATTATAGGTAGGAAAAGTGAAGTCTGTCAGAGGATTACTCAAATGAAATAGTCTTTGGGAAAGCATTATTTGAGCTAAAAAAAAAGCTTAATTTGTAGTGCTATGTGTGACTTGTAGTTTAGGAATGAAATTGTGAACCTAGGTGTCGATTGAGGGTATTGAATTTTTCTTTATTAGTTGCATGTCTGAAACAAGTGGAAACCCATCACTATGCTTAAATAGCATCCAAACCAGACTGAGGCCTCCAAAAATGTATACCACCCAGCACATGTAAAATATCATATATCTAGACTGGAATGTGTGTTCCCTTTGTGGAGGGAAATAACCTGGTTACTAATTCCAGTTAGTGTTCGGCAGTTACAAAGCTTGAGTAACTCAAGTGGGATACTGCTGGACATTCACCAGCTAATCGTGCATTGAAAGTATTGTCTGGCAAAATTCCTGCTGCTTGTCCAGTTAGGACCACCACAACCCCACATTCTTCGACCATGCCATTGATCACCCAGCTTTCCCTCTCATAGTGAGAATCGACCAGAGTGAGCTGCGACCGGAGTGAGATGAGGCCAGAGTGAGAAGGAATTGAGTGAGAGGGGGAAGTAGGTGCAAAGTTGTAAAATATATATTGTATAATATTAACTATAATATAAATCATGTCTGTGAACACAACTGAGCAGCTGAGAATCGTGGCGTGAATAGTGTGTGTCATGTGGTAACTCCAGAATGCTTCATGTAACCTGGACAATCATATATGCAGGAAGTGCTTCCGGTTGCTCGAGCTTGAGCTCAAGATTACGGGAGACTGAGGCTGAGGATGGTATCCTTACAGCCACCGAGGGTTCAGAGGAAGAGTGACTGGGTAACAACGTGGCATGGTAGGAAGAAGAGACAGGCGGTGCAGAAATCTCCTAAAAGTATGTCACTCACAAACCGGTGCTCTGTACTAAATACTGATGAGGGAAGGAAAAAAAGGATGATGGGAGGCAATAGTAATTAGAAACATGGTTACAGCCTTGGAAAGGGACGTGATGCTAGAGGGCCTAAAACAGAATCTATCTGGTTAGAGTTAAGCAACAAAAAAGGAGCTGTTATGCTGTTAGGCGTGTACAATAGACCACCAAATAGTGGGACGGAGACAGACAAGCAGATCAGCAAGCAGAGTTCAGAAAGATGCAAAACCAATAGAGTAGTGATAATGGGGGACATCAATTATCCCAACATTGACTGGCAAAATAACTGCGTAAAGAGCAAGGAGAGGAAAGGATTCCTGAAATGTGTACAGGAAATGTGTACAGTATGTTTCCAGTCCAATGAGAAAGGAACCACATAAAATTATTTGGATTCTGGAACGGTTCCCATTGATTAGAAGAAGATTAGAAGATCGCAAACGTAACATCACTATTTAAGAAGGGTGGGAGAGAGAAGATGGTGAACTATAGACCAGTTATTCTGACATCAGTGGTAGGGAAAATTCTAGAATCCTTAATTAAGGATGTCGTAGTGGGGTACTTAGAAGACCACAACATGATTAGGCAGAGTCAACATGACTTTACAAAGGGGAAATCATGCTTAACAAATCTTTTAGAATTTTCTGAGGATGTAACTTAGCAGGTTAGATAGGGGAGAACCAGTAGATGTAGTGTATTTAGATTTTCAGAAGGCAGTCGACAAGGTGCCGTATAAAAGGCTGATACAAAAGAATAGGGCCCATGAAATCAAAGGCAATATACTGTATTAGCATGGATTGAAGAGAGGCTAACGGGAAGAAAACAGAGAGTAGGATGAGATAAAAAGGGCTGAGGGTCTTTTTATCTGAACCTCTCATGTGACCCTACAAGGTGTAGATTTACTGGAAGATTATCTAGTTTTGTGGGCACAATTAAACTTCAATAGGCAAACATTCTAGTCAATGTTACATGCAGTATTAATGTTATGTTCACCTTCAAAGCCGTCCATGGCCTTGCTACGCCCTACCTCTATGACCGCCTAATAACCTGCCCACTCCCTCTGCTCAGCGGGCTCCATCCTGCTCCATGTCCGCCCGACTCACTCGCCCCACCATCGACGGGACGGGCGAGCTGTCAGCCACTCTGCCTTAACCTCTGTAATTCCATCCCATAGTTCCTCCTCATCTCACTCCCTAGCTTCCTTCAAGTCCCACCTCAAGATCCTCCTCTTCGACGGTCCCATCGGTCACCCCAAATCCCCTCTTTTCCCTCCACCATCCCCAACCCCGAACCCAACTCGCGTCTGAAACATTGACTGACCAGTGACTTGGGGCATCCTCCCGACGTGAAAGGAACTATACAAATGTAATTTTGTTGTTGTTACAGTACCCTTAAACAAGGTTAGATGCTGTTGGGATTCCCATTATAATTGTGTGTTGATAATAGAGCTGCATGTAACCCTGAGCACAATTTCAATACAATAAATGTACATTTATATCACGCTTTTCACTTTGGGAGGACGTCTCAAACCGGGTAACCGAGTATCCAAGTGTGTGCGCAGGTGGATTGGGGTGTGGGTTTACGGGGTCCAAAGGAGGTGGACAGGGGAGGGTGAGGTCTGCCTATTTCAGCCTCTCAATGGCTGAAATTCACAGCTTAAAAATACATCACAATAAGAAGTAAGAAGAAAAGACCTACAGTGTGCAGGTTAAATCTCATTAATTGCTACCTTATTAAGTTTAATGAAATAAAGTGCATAACACTCAGCAAATAGCTGGTAAAAAAAAAGGGTTTTGAGTGTTTGTGGGACTTTGCTGTGCGCAAAATTAACTGCCACATTAGCCTGTAAGATACAGTCAATGCACTGCAATAAGTCCTGTGGAGCACTTAAACACAGGCTTCCTCCTGAAATGTTGAATGATTGAAGGAATGGAGGGACAGGTCTGTGAGGAGCGACCAAGTAAATTAGGCATGTTTATGCTGGAGAAGAGAAGATTGAGAGGAAATATGATTGTTGTCTTTAGGATCATAAAGGGGGCAAGACAATGTAAGTCATGACAGTCTGTTTGACCTAGTCTAGAATAGTAAAATCAGAGGATATGGCCTGTGGTTGAAGAGGGGTAAATTCAGAACAAATCTATGGAAAAACTATTTCAGTGAGCAAATAATAAACCCGTGGAGCAGAGTGCCCAGGGAGACAGTTGAAGCAGGAAATGTTTATTCCTTCAAATACAGATTAATAGCTATCTTTTAGGAATAACGTTATGGGATACAGTACATAGATAGTTCAGGAAATATGTGCATGCGACCGCCAGGAAGGTGGAAGGGGAACCAGATGAACCTTGTTTAGTTTTCATCTAGTATTACTTATGTTCTTAACTGAAAGGTCTGTACCAAATCAAAAAATTCTTTTATTTTCTGCAATAATCTTACAATATTTCAAACAGATATTCAAAGCCTGCTTTGCGCTGCTTTTTTCTCACCTTACAGAGGCTCTCCCTTGCTTGAGTCAGTAAATTGAAGACATTTCATTGATAAGAAGTGTCCAGTGTGGGGAAATGTGATTAGTTTTTCACACACCTCATTGTACTGCATGCTGGAGAGCAGAAGTGTCATGTGCCAGATGTACTTTTCAAAGGCACTGAACAAATGACTAATGAGAGAAATATTGAGAGAAGCCAAAGAGAGATTCCTCCACTTGAAAATAAGCCAAGAGTCCCATTTGATATACAGCTTGCAAATCAGGAGAATCTTGCATTTTTAATTGGAACAGTTGCCAGGGAGGATGATGTCTCTATGCTTAAATTCACACAAAAACAATCACTCATTCAGCAAGATCTGCTTTGAGCAGAAGTTCCCAAAGGGAAAACAAAGGCAAACAGAAGTAGCTGAAAGAGACGCAAATATGCGTGCGATGTCTGACATGATGTCTGGTGGAAGCTTCAAATGAAGTTGTTATTCGTAACGAAATTTGCAAACAGGAGGCCCAAAACATTGCCTCAAAGTTTTTCAGCGCTGCAAGAGGAGTCAAAATCAGGTGATTGATCTTACCCCAGAGCCCAAAACTTGCTGAAAGACGAAGCAAAACTTTACTTCTACCATGAAATAGTAGATTTCTATCTTCTGTACCTCCATTTCCTTTAATGTTGGTCAAGAGTTGGAGAGCTGCTGGAAATGTCATAGACAAACCTAATTGTCCATTCCACAATGTTAAAGTCACAATGTGGTTTGTGGAAAAATTGTCAGATTATAATAATATTAATCTGATATTCAAATAATCCTTGAATTTAATATAGCAATTTATTATTTGTTGAAATGTCTCAAAGCCATTGAAAGAATTCAGTGTAAAGTGTATGTATTTTAGGCAAAGGCAGCCACCAATTTGCACACAGTCCCATAAAAAATACACTCACAAATTTCACCCACAAATACACAGTCAATCCACTTTCAATGGAGTCTTGTAGCTCAGTGGTTAGAGCACTTGCCTCGCGAGCGGGAGGCCGGGGTTTGATTCCTGGCAGGGTGAAACCTTGGGCAAGTGGAATTAGGTTAGAAGATCTGCCATGATCTTATTAAATGGCAGGGCATGCTCGAAGGGCCAAATGGCCTACTCCTGTTCCTATTTCTTCTGTTCTTATGTGAAAAGCGCTATATCAAATAAAATGATTATTATTATTATTGTTATTATCATGAAGTCATGACACAAGGAGAAACTCACTTTGCTTTTCAAAATGTGCCATTGGATCTATAATGTCTACCTGAACAGGCAAAAAGGATCTCCATTTAATGTCTCACTTAAATATAAAGGTTCTGAACAGACGTTTCAATAGCTTCACACTGTCAGGGAAGTAAAGTTACCTCTTGCACAGAAGTAGCTGTATAGTTACATCAGATGATATGGTGAACAGAGTTGAAGGTTGTGGCCTTGCTTCTCATGCCCTTGATTGCTATATACCTTTGGAAAGAAATTGAATACAGATGGAATTGATGTTGGCTGTCGGCCCTACACTAGGATCCTCAGCTTGTGGTGTTAATGATTTGCTTTAAGGTCTTGATTATTGGCATGGAGAACATACTGTTAAGCACAGCCAGCAGCTGAACTTTTCAGAAACTAGTGTTTGCCCTGAAAGATTAATTCAAAGCAGAATTGAAGGCCTTGGGATAATCTGGCAGAATTTCAAACCTCAATTAGCCCTGTAAATGGACTAGCTCACTAATAATTATTCCTAAACCAAATGGGGATTCATGCGTATGTGACTTGATCATAATTGTACCATGCGAATGCAGGAAATGTTATGGGACATTGCTGTACATATTTGCCCACTGTGTTTTACCCACAAAATACACAGTTATTCTGTGCTGTGAAGCACTTTAAGACATCTCAATGATATGGTAAAGCACTACATCAATTACAAGGGTTATTATTATATTTATTAAATTACTTGCATAAGAAGAAATTGTAGGGTTTGCTGGACCTAATGTTTTCATCAAATAGAATCATCCAGTGGATTTGGAAACACACCTGATGAATAATTTAGTGTCAATGTGTCAGCACGGCTCAGTTCGGAGCACTCTCACTTCTGATTCAAAAGGTTATATGTTCAAACCCCATGTCAAAATTTCAACTAATAATTTGAGCTCACAATCTAATCCAGTGCAGAACTGGGAGAATGCTGCGCTCTCAGATGTGCCACTCTCAGATAAGACATTAAACTCCGAGGTCCTTTCTACTCGCCAGTCGAGATCCCATTTCACTGTTGAAAAAGAAAAGGGAGTTAGTTTCTCTGGATACATTCGCTATTCACTTCATGGACGTTTGTGGGACCCCCTTTGATGTTTGTACAGCATCGCTTGTACTGCGTTCATATGCAGATGAAGACAACCTTTGCATGGTAATGCTACCCGAATGATCCATTGAAAATCTGCAATGCAGCTGAAAGAGGACCGTGGTAGCGCACATTTATTGCTTTAGCACAAGGATGGGCTTTGTCACAAGCATGGACAACATCGATGTGTGAGAATCCAATCAGTAGGAATGTGATACTAGATTCAGCCAAGTGGTAGAATGAGCCAGGCAGGAAGTACATGCGGAAGTTAAACAATAACAAATGAACCTTCAGAGTGAATTATCTCACTTTCAGAATTTTTACTGAAGCTGTCAGTAAAAAAAAACGAGTTGTCATTTACACAGGCAGATACATACCTAAAAGGAACAAAGTTTTGTTTTGGGAACAATAAATTGTCTGGAGTCTGATTTGTCTTATTCTAAAATGATTTTCGAATTTGAGAAAAATCCAAATCATGAATTTATAACTTCTGTATTTTTGGTGAAGTACACAAGGCCAGATTTATTTTCAGTTCCAGCATTACAAAAACATTGCTTCAATGCATAAACCACCACAAACCCACTCTCAGAATGATATTAACCTCCCTTTAATAAGCACACTAGCTTCCCATGTTATAATTCCTGTCTGCACAGCACTGTAAGTATAAATCCAATGAAATAGCCATAGTTCAGAGCAAACCTCTGACTGATGGACTGATGGATATCTTACCAGCCAGAAATGATATGCAGAATATTTTAACCAGGTTATTGCAATCCACAGGCTTCCCCAACGTAGGAAACCTTTATGCAGTATGAGATCTGCCATGTCAAGCTGTTTTTCTTTCAAGAAAGTGAGATTATGATTGCAAAACATCTGACTGGATGTTCAACCAAGTACTGCTCAAGTACTGTACTGTAATAGTGCTGGAGTATGTTTAATGCATAGAACCATAACTTAGCATCGAGAAATGAAAGATTGTATCCTACGGCAACCTAGGAAAAGCACTAAAGTGTTTCACTTCATGCACGCACTTCATTGCAAAACTTTGGTTCCCTGGATGAGTTTGATATTTGTGTTCAAGGCTGAGAGAACAAGAGAACTTCTTGTTCAAACAAACAAGTTGACTGTGAGTGACATTGACAGCATCAAGGAGTCATCTCCAGATTAAACCATCTCAATTTGCTGACCTAATATAAATTTGACATCACAAGGTCTGGCTAGTTTTCCGTGAACTTATCAGCTTGATGTTTTTGTATTCATATTTGCTATCCACTGCACCCAAGAGATTTTTCAGGTTAATGGCATATATCTGGTCTCTCTCTCTCAAGTATAAAGTAATAACATCAGTCAACAGCAACTTGCAGTCATACAGCGCCCCACGCATAGGGTAGTGCCCCAGCAAATTTAATACTTAAAGTCAATCATCTTTGAGGTCAAGTACTGTTTTATGTTTGCTCTGGATTGCTTACTTTAGTAAGCAATTCAAAAGTAAATGTTTAAACTAACCCAAGAAATAGGACGGAAATGTTAAAATGGAATTTAAATTAACCGACTTACTTTAAAACAATAAGAATAATCCTTGTATTTGAAATAGCGCCTTTCACATCAGGAGCATGTCCAAAAATGCTTCGTAGAATTTAATATGCATTTTGTAGTCGCACCATGATGAACTACAGCTATGAAATGAGTGACCAATTTCACCTACGGGATTGTCAGATGGGACATTGGGAAAAACTCCCTTCTGTGTTTAGAAAATAATAATAATCCTTGCACTTGATATAGTGCTTTTCACATCTTCTAGACATCTCAAAGTGCTTCACAGAATATACTGTAACGTGAATTGACTATATCGCAAAAACGTGGCAGCCAAATACACACAGCAATGTCCCACAAATAATCGTGGATTGAAGTGACAAATTTGTTGTTAATTTTTCTTGAGGGGTTATTATCAGGTGCGTAGAGTAAGGATACATGCCCAAGGTTTTGCCTGCCGAGAATAGTGCTTTAACAAGATCTTTAGCATCTACTGAACAAACAAGAGGGATTTTGGTTTAACATCTCATGTGAAAGATGGCACCTTCAACAACACAACACTCCTACCAGCACTGTACTGGTGTGTCAACCTAGACTATGAGCGTAATGTCCCAACAAGAGACTTAGAACCCACAATATTCACTCAGAATCAAGAATGCTGCAACCTGAGACACCTTTACCTACCAGTCTGTATCTTTCAGAGATGAATACTTTCATCCAGTTCGAAATCTGAAGCTGAATGTCTAACAAAAATAAACATTCTTTTTAAAATAGTGCCTTTCAAGTGGGAGAGAATGTCTCAAACCACTTCACAGGATTTACTGTGAAGTGTAGTGACTATGTATTTTGTAGGTGAATATGGCAGCCAATTTGCATGCCTGCACTGCATGGTGAATAAAGTTAAACTATACCTTGCTGTGTCAATCTTGTTACACAGGATACTGTCTTCAATTGCACAATTGGATAAATACTGGTGAGAGGGGGAATTCTTGACAGCCTTGTGTGTCACGTCCGCGAAGGCCAAGGCAGAATTGGTATTAGATTTCAAGAGAGAACGTAATGCCTGAAACAATGACTGCCCAGCACCTTAGAACATCCTCCTGATGTGAGGGGCACTATACAAATGCAATTTTGTTATTTGTTGTTGTAATAGACATTTGCAAAGCAGTATCATAGAATAATAGAATTTTTCAGCGCAAAATGAGGCCATTTGGCCCATCGAATTTGTGCCGGCTCTTTGAAAAGAGTTATTCAAAGTCAATCCCACTCCACGGCTCTCTCCCCATAACCCTGCAAACCCATAGAATTGCAGGGGTATGAGGAAAAGAGAGATGAATGGAACAGAGTGGATTGTTCTTTCAATTAACCAGTTGACGTGATGGATAAATTAGCCTTCCTCTGTGCTGAAATTTCTGTGCAGTGATTCTATGGAGTTATTGATGCT
The DNA here is from genome assembly GCA_035084275.1 of Hydrolagus colliei. Lineage (NCBI taxonomy): Eukaryota > Metazoa > Chordata > Chondrichthyes > Chimaeriformes > Chimaeridae > Hydrolagus > Hydrolagus colliei. The sequence goes on along the minus strand of CM068744.1, from coordinate 23,515,689 downwards.
AGTGGTGGAATATTTGATATCAATATTGTGTGTATCCTTTGAGAGATTAACTGTTTTGTTATGTCAGATACAATTTGGAAACAACTTCTATTCCTTTAGTGAGCGTCCATTTTACTCACAATTATTGGAACAATAATAATTGTTGCATCTGATATAGCGCCTTTCACTTTGGGAGGACATCTCAAAGGATTTATTGTAAAATGTAGTGGCTGTATTTTGCAGGCACGCACAATCAATTTATGCACAGCAATATTCCACAAACAGCCATGAAGTGAATGACCAATATTATTTGGAAGAATGTTGGGCAAGACACCAGGAAAAATGCTTTTCTTTTTTCACTGAATAGATAGAGCCTTGGTTTAAAACTGCCTCCAATAATGCTGCATACCCCCCAGCAATGCATTGAAGAATCAGTCCAGATGATGGCAGTGCAAAGTCCCAATGTAGCCCTTGATTCCATAATCTTTTGACTCAAAGGCAGAAGTGCTACCTACTGAGTCAGGCTGGCAAACAATTACCTATTCTATACTGGGACTCTTCAATTAACGTTGGGGATGTGTTCTTGAAAAGTGCGATTTTAAATGAAATAACGTATAGTAAAACCTAAATTACAATAGGCCCTAATGGTATCAATTAGGGAACGGCGATGTATCGGTTTTTCGATTAAACCCGATATGATTTTCAGATCGGTATGCCGATATGGTGATTCTAAAAAAAACGTTATATCGAGAGATTCGATTTTAAAAATATACATCGATATATTTTTAATATCGTTCCTGGCAATATATCAATATTGTTGGTATTATCAGTGTAATGCGATCTTTTCCAGCTTACCTTGTCGCCGGCATTGCAACCTCCTAGATCTAGAGCATGGAATGCGCGTACATTCGGTGCGCGCGCACAATTAACGGGCGCGCACATCCGATGCGCGCGCACACTTTACTGTGTATACTCGACGTGAGTCGTGGCGTCTTAACAAAGTCGCATCGCTGAAAATTGTAGTTTGAAAATTTACCTTTCTCATCATGGGCAAAAGAAGCCCCGTATGGGACTACTTTGAAAACAATGCAGTCAGTAATGGTGTGTATAGATGTACAGTTTGCAAGGTCTTGGTTAAGACATCTGATTCGAGCACGAGCAACCTGCGACATCACATTAAGCAGCACCACCCCGCCCAGCACGCTGCCCTCAGAGCGAAATCATTGTCGACAACAGCAGGAAGTCGAACCAGCGCTTCGGAGAAAGCGACAGGTAGTGGGGCCAGTGCAGCTCAAACAATTCCTGCTTTATTTAAGAGGAGAACATTGTACCAGAGAGGGGACAAAAAGGGGCAAAGTATCACGAACGCTGTCACTTTTTGCATAGCAAAGGAGAGCTTGCCAATGGCGAAGGACATTAATTCAGACTTCAGACTACATAAAAATAAGTGGCATTTTGTGGCTGTGAGTGTTATTTTTGTGTGTGAGAGAGTTAGAAGCCAGATTATCACTGCTTCTATGTGTGTGTCTAGTCAGACACACACAGCAGTGATAATCTGGCTTCTAACTCTAACAGTCAGACTGTCTGTCTCTCTCTTTTCTATTGTAATAGATCTCATTTACACGTGGACATTACATGCTAATTTCAAGCAAGAAATGGAGGAGAATAAATCTCTAGATTTTGTTTTTGGTGTGTGTGTGTGTGTTCTATTTTGTGTTTAGAGATGGAGGGAGAGAAGGAGAGGGGGAAAGTTGGGAGAGAAGGAGAGAGGAGGAGAGGGAGGGAGAGAATGAGAGGGGAAAAGGAGGGAGAGAAGGAGCGAGGGGAAAGGAGGGAGAGAAGGAGAGAGGAAGAGAGAGGGAGGGAGGGAGAGAAGGAGAGGGGGAAAGGAGGGAGAGAAGGAGCAAGGGGAAAGGAGGGAGAGAAGGAGAGAGGGGAGGGAGGGAGGGAGGGAGAGAGGGGAGGGAGGGAGAGAGGGGAGGGAGAGAAGGAGAGAGGGGAGGGAGAGAGGAGAGGAGGGAGAGAAGGAGAGGGGGAGGTAGGGAGCAAACAACATCGTATAATTCAACAGACTTTGACACCAACATTACAAACTTTCTGGACCTAGAGCACGCATTTCGCAATGTGCGTGCACCGTGACTGCGCGCGCATCGTCAGTGCGGACGCACCGTCAATGCGCGCGCACCGCGACTGAGCGCGCACCATAAATGCGCGCGCGCCATCAATGCACGCGCACTTCGAATGCACGCGCATGCGCAGTATAAAAACTCGATAGATCGGTTTAAGCAGGTATGAGCAAACCGATATATCCATATCCGGAAAAATCCCATATCGCCGTTCCCTAGTATCAATAGGGGTTACGTTCCTTCAATACATTTCTGGTCTAAATTTTCTTACACTAGTATTAAATAAAGACCAAAAACACTACTAGTATTGAAAATTAAAATAAAATTTTAATAAATATATAAGATAAAAATAATTAAGAGAACACTTACTGGAGATGGTTGATATGGTCAGTGGGTGGGAGGGGGCGGAGTCCTTCAGATGAAGAGAAGGCATTACCTGCCTTTTGTACGGATCCTCAGTGGGGCCTCCCTCATGCCGCATCACCAAATAGCTGATCGCTGGCACGCGTTTGCGTCTTTGTACATTTTTTCTAAAGTTGTCGAAATGTACGAAGGAGCAAACGCGTTAATCCAATTTTCTATTTTTTTTAAACTATTTATTAATTCACCAACAACGTATAATTGAAACAACGTATATTGGGATGATGTATAGCGAGGAGAGCCAGTATTACTTATCATTGCTTCTTTAATGTTTCATTTATTATACAGCAGCAACCAACTTTAATAATAATAAGCATTGCATTTATCCAGCGCCTTATCGTGTTATTGAGACGTCTCAACAACAACAACAACAACTTAGACTTATAAAGCGCCTTTCACATCGGGAGGACGTCCCAAGGCGCTGCACAGGAGGCGTGTGACCCGAGCTGGGAGGGGAGTGTTCGGGAAGGTGTGAAACACGTAGGGGAGGTCGAAAAATTCGGGGGGGAACAAAAGGCACGGTCGAAGAGGAAAGTCTTCAAACCGGCCTTGAAAGAGGAAAGAGAAGAAACAAGACGGAGGGATTGGGGGATGGAATTCCACAGGGTGGGAGCAGAAAAACTGAAAGCCCGGCCTCCAACGGTGGGGCGGTTCGGGCGGGGGGCTTGGAGCAGGCCAAGATCTGCTGAACGGAGGGTCCGGATGGGCTTATAGGGGGAAAGTAAGTCGGTTAAGTAGGGCGGGGCAAGGCCGTGTAAGGCCTTGAAGGTGAGGACAAGGATCTTGAACTCGATCCTCTGGAGGATGGGGAGCCAGTGGAGACGGGCGAGGGTGGGGGTTATGTGGTCGCGGAGGCGGGTGCGGGATAGTACACGGGCTGCAGAGTTTTGGATGACCTGCAGCCTGTGAATGGAGGAACTGGGGAGGCCGACGAGGAGAGAGCACTTCACAGAATATATGTAAAGTGGATTCACTGTGAATTTTGCAGACGAAACACAGCAGTCAGTAGTGCACTGCATTGTTCCATAAACTGGCATGGAGTGCGTGACCAATTTTATTTGGCGGATTGTTGGCCAGGACACTGGGAGGAACTTTTTGAATAGTGCCATGAGTTTTCTAAACATCCAACTAAACAGACAAATGCAACCTTGGTTTAATTTCTCATCTGAAGGACATCTCACCCAAAGCTTTGCTCTATGTAACAATGCAGATTCACTGGTACATTCCTGAGCGTTACTGGATCCTGATTTATTTAAAAAAATAAACTCTTCCATGTCACTGACCTATATTCACACAGTACAGTGTAATCCAGTTACCTATGAATACAAGTGCCGAAGAGGTTAAAACTAAGTAAAACTGATTTCATTCTTTGTATTGGTAATCTTATAAAATAATCATTCTTGTCACAGTTCTACTGCAGTGGATAAGGGACATCATCATGGCAAAAATAGATTTTTATTACAGCACATATTTTCTGCTTCTCACATTTAACAGTTGTCAGGTTACAGCCACTTATTTTGTACTTTGTTGATCTTCATGTTTACAGTGTGATGCATATTAATTGTTCAAACACCAGAACAGACATTGCACTTGAAAAAAAACAGAAACACAATTTGGCTTTGTAGCAGGCAGCACAAATTAATGCGTTTGAATAAACATGTTGCTTGAAAACTAATATAATTTTAAAACAAATTAACATTCAAAGTGCACATTTGTCATTCACTGCCTCCGCAACCTCAGAAACTACAGCCTGTGGTCGGTGGCTGGAGATCACAAGGCTTGATTTCTCTCAAGATTTTCTTGAGATGGTAGTATCCTGTCCGCAGCTTACCTTCTCCCTGACCTTGATATTTAAAACCCATTGATTCATCTTAAACTGCCCATGTGCCTCAACACACACGCACACACTCATATACACAAGCGTAAATTCAATACTGACAGGCTTTTGCAGCCTAAATTATGCACAGTTCAGTGTGCGTGAATGCCAATGTAACTGCTGGGCTTCCAATTATTCCAGCCACTGGTTTTAGTAATCTCCACTGACATCGGAGAATTACAAAATAAGAAATGGATAAGTAGTGTGCATGTATTATTCCCCTCTAGCAAAAACAAAATAGTGTGAGCAAAAACAAAATAGTATGAAAACTTGAAAATGTATGTGTAAATAGATAGATCTATTGAATTAAAATCCAAGACATTGTTTGTTTATCGCACCTTGGGGTGTTCTCCCAATGTGAAAAGGGCTATGCAAATGAAATTTTGTGGTTGTTGTTTAAAGCGCCCCCAAACTGTTCAATATGCAATCTCTCCCTATTTGGATTTACAGGGGAAATAACTTAGTGAATGACGCTGATGCAGCCTTAATTTTTTATAGTAAAATTCTGCTTAATTTATTAATCCAGCCTTTAGCTGCCAGTTTGGGTTTTTCCGAAATTATGCCAGAGTCCATTTATTCTGCCCCAACACCATTTCGCTGAGTAACAACTACAAAACAATCACTCAAGCTGTGCCACATGGAAGCACAACAGTAAAATGTCAGAGATACATCGACTTCTTTTCTCAACATTGAAAAATTGCATTTTTGTAGAACAAAAAAAATCACTCAATACTTTTCGCCATTAAAATAGAATCTGTTCAGAAGCTGGCAGCTGTAATGCTGGCATATATGAGAAAGCTAGTCTACAATAAGGAGAATAAATTGCTTTCCATGTAGATTTTTCCCAGCATATTAGCACTATTGCACATGCTAATTTCTCATTTAGCTAAAGCAGTATCATCTTGCTACAATTATGAATCTAGTCTTTTTACTCCACTTTCAATCGCATTTATTGTAAATGAACAGGTTTTCAGTAAACAAACCCTCCACATTTTGCTTCAGCGGGAGTCAAATGTAACCATCAAGAACTCCAGATGTGAAGGATGAAAAGAAAGTTTTAGTGGACTTGGTACATCAGCATCTATATAAATATTAATTTCATGCTCCAAACAATTTGAGAAGCTGAACTATCGACTTTGTACAGTACTGTGGTACTTTTCCCTTATTTTAATAGTCTCACTGTGTCAAACTGCCTTCTTTTTCATTCCATTGCTTACAGTGATACAATGTTTACAGCAAAGAAGGAGATCATTTAGTCTATAATGTCTGTGCTAGAGTTAGCTCCTAACTGGAGGCATCTATTCTTACACTTACAGTGAAAAGTACTGTACAAGTGTTTGGGTGGGGTTCAGTTTGAGGTGGAGGTAAGTCTTGCACATTCCCAAAATTTTCCAGCACAATACGATTACTATTTCTCTCCAAATAGAGCTTTAATATAACAAGGATGAAAAAATAAGTTGAGCATTTTACTGCTTCATACACCAGACAACAAACGTTGGTGAGAATGGTGGCTAGTTAGCACTCTTATCATTCACTGGGATCAGTCACAGCACATGTGACATGAACACTGGATTCATTTTATCCAGCATTATTATCTGAAGAAGTTGATATTAACATATTTGACATTTCCCCAGTGGATAATGCACTAAAATGTTCTTGCTGTTCTCACGAATACCAGAATTGTTGTGTTATCGTGGTTAAAAATACATTTTAGCTTAAATAAGGGAAATGTATTGTGATTGTTCAATAAACCTAACTGAGAATAAAACTCATGCCCTGTTCGTAAGCGAATGAAACATTGTATCACGGGAGAATACTGTGTTTAAATTACAAAAATTACAATTTAAAGGATAAATCTATAAAAAGTCCAAAAAAATATACTGGACTGAAAATAATTTGTTTGGGAAGAATCATTAAGTGGGGAAGCTCTTTCTAAAAGAACCAGGAAAAAGAAAAATCTCTGTGCCAGATGATACAATTGTAAAAGCCTGCTGTAATAAGCCACTGTGCAACTTCAAACATGCAGAACATGTCTGAACTGCACAGTCTGTAAACCTTTGACCATAGTATGACACTACATCAAGCAAAGCTGGCTCGTCATCGTAATTAAACAGCCATCTATCAGACAGACAATGCTATCTTAAAGGGGAATGCCTCCTTGGGGGAAAGGACTTTTGCAACTTTACCCAACTTCAGAAATAACTTGAGCTGTGGCACTGACAACAATCGGAGAAGTATGGTAGTAACCTAACTTCTCATATTTTTCAAAGAAAGGCTGCTTTTATGAGGGGCTATAGATGGAATCATCGATTTCAGTGCTTGCGACTTAAAAAAAACTGCCCTGCAAGGAAACATAGCTTCTTTAAGAAAAGAACGCAAATCAAAATACACGTTGTGACTGAAACACTCTCCAATGTGGAGAAATCTTTCACAATTTCAGATGAAAGACTTGCAAATGGGTTAGAATCATCCATTTCAAAAGCATTCTAACAAGAGGCTAAAAAAATGTTTCAATGTGCCTTTCCATCTGAATGAAAACATCCACTTACTTCTGAATAACTTCCGTATTCTTTAAAATATTCTAAATTAGGATTCAGATTTTTAAGACCTAATATTATCCAGAATATCACATAGCTAATGTCAGGTTAAACAGTTGTGGGTAGAAATAAGATATCCCACAGCTGTTTAACCTGACAGAAGCAATGTGAAATTCTGGATATTTTTAGGTCTTAAAATCAAGATGATCTAATAAAACAGTCAGAGGCAAGCCTTCAACTGGCTCATTAGTCATTAGGTATTTGAAGCAGAAAGGGAGGCTTTCCATTCCAGGTTAAGCAATTCAGGCAATAGTTTGTTTGCCTTCCTCAAAATATATATTAATTGCTCCATGTTGAATACAATCAAGGCTCAACAAAGGTTGACTGATATAGTTTTACTTGTGATAACATTTGATGAATTCAGCAATATTGCTAATGTGTAGAATGGTATTGGTTAAACTCATCATGTATCAAATGCCAGGGCTTCATTGGAGATCATTGCAGAATATAACCATTTTCTTTTAATATAAAGAATATTATATTCATTGCTTCATTTTGGTTCATTTTTCAATCCGAATTTATTTGCTAATGGTCCCACATTTGGATCTCCATCCCAGAGATGAAAACTCAATTATCAAGAAGCAGGTAAAAAAAAACCCAGCCTATTTTCAGCCCTGTTATTATTGGTGATTGTAATTCTAAAATGAAGAAATCCGAAGAAGTGAATTTTCATTGATCTTATATATTGCTCTGCAATATCACAATTCAATAGTGAGCATGAGTTAGTTGTGTTATTCATTTTCAGATTAATTGTCAAGAAGTCACAACTTAACATTCTCTATATATATCTGTGTTGTCCATTTGAACTTAATCTTAAAATAAAACATTATGTCTATATGTACTTCCAAATTCAAAATAATAATGAACAAGCAGTACCACTTTAAAAAGAGTCCAAAATAATCCTTCCAACTGTGACTTCATACTGAAAAGCTGAGTTAAAAGCACGTGTGCTTTCTCACATGAGACGTTTATAAAAAGGCACTGCAAAATGTAAGAACAATAAATGACATTTAAATAGCGCCTTTCATGTCAGGAGGACATCCCAAGGCGCTGGGACCAAGTTACTTTCAGAAACTTGAGTATCTATACTTTAAAAGCTTAAAGTATCTTGAACAGAAATGTAACTGTAGTTCACAAAGTGTTAATCTACCGATTAATGTTCTAAAAATACAGAGGGTCAAAAAGGATAACAGTTAATTTCACTACTTGGGACAGTAAAATGCCGAGATTGGCATTTATCTGAACTAAGCATAATTTTGATCCAGACACAAAAGTCCAATGCACCACTCCAATCTCTCTATGGTATAGAAATCCTGATCGAAGCAGAAAATGTAATGGTAAAATATTGTAGTTCTATTAGGATTCAACCGAAATATGTTTGGAACTGGTTTGGGGAATGTAATTATATTTCCTTTTAGACCCCATAAGCAATTCCTGGGAAATCTTCTGTTCATGGTTTACAGCTTCAGGCAATGCTGATGTGAATTTTACACTAAGTGAAGTATTAGCTTCTCATGCTTTATGTTCACACATATAAGATTCCTTCCTACCTCCTATCTTGGAATCTAATTAACTTGATGCACCAAACTGGAACCAGATGTAATATTTAATATTGTTTAGTTTTTTTTATATACTTAGCTTTGAGTATTAAACATGGTACTCCTAGTTCCTGGCCATCTTGTACTATAACATTTATATTATTGAAAATCATATCTTAACTCTGTAGCATATGGGTAGCATATAGTCTATTTAGGAGTTAACCTCTTCAACAAGGAATATTTAGGATCAAGTAAGAATTCCCCTATTCTGAATCAGGATACATTAAATTGTTTTACAACATATTAAAAGTGATGAATTCATAAGCAAACTCAAAGTCCAAACACAGATGTAGATATATGGAACTCATTGTTTCTTGCCCTTAACCATTCACATCAAATGTAAATGGCAGCATGAAATCTGAAAATGTTTCTTTGAAATCTTATCTCATACATCAATGTAATTAATGGAACAAGCTGGCACAGTGATCCGGGTGACGTTTTTCATACGGGAATTTTGTTTCTTTATACGTAACCAGCTATATGCTTGTAGTAGTTCATATTTATTTACAGTGCCTCTTATTAGAGAATTTGCTACTGGAATTTGTGCAGTTGAGTGACCACCTGTATTTTATAAAGTTCTTACTCTTAACATATTTACTGCAATCAAGACAGCCTAATACAGTGGTCCACATTCTACATTTATCTGGATTCTTTATCCGTCTGTGTTAATGGGCGGTATATAGAAGTATCTTCACTATTGCATTAGTGAGACATTGGTAGTACTGTATACACCAATGCTTATACTTTGACACTTTGACACTCCAGTAATTCTTACTGGAAACAAACATCTTTAACTCACCTAGTTAAGTGCGCGATTCCAAGTTCATAAAGTTGCCTGCAGTTTTGCGGCAATGAGTGCAAACACATTCTCAAATTGAAGACCGTGAATCCTAGCACATAAATAGAATTTGACTATGCAAAGCTAAATCACCTGATTTGGTTAATCTGGTAAAAGAGCTAACAGTCTGACAGGACAGAAGCTTTTTTGCTCTGACCTGCAAACTGACAATAATACTTGATCAAACCTATTCCTTCTGGTTTCAACTGCTATGGAGTGCAGGCTGGCTCATTAGCTAAACAAATCAGACAGTTTTATGCACCAAGCTCATCTACAGTAACAATCTGACCTGATTTCTACAATGAGATTTCCAATTTTCTTGCCTCTATTGTAAACTCTAAAATACTTGCAAAAAGAACACAAGTGTGGGATTTATGCCCACAAATGTACAGTCAATTCACTTTTCAGTATATTCTGTGAAGCGCTTTGAGACGTAGATAAGATGTGAAAAGTGCTATATCAAATGCAAGGATTATTATTATATTTAATCTGGGCCATCACTGCAAACCAACACATATTGAAATATTAAGGCAGCAAACCACCAGTGCTCTAATTGTATTCTTTCTAAAAATCTATGTACAAATATGACAGAGTTGGTTTGTGAATAATAGAAAATTAACATCTGGATATACAGTATCTTGTTTTCCAGTGAGATTGACAACATTTTATCCTGATGCAAAGGAAAGTTTAGTTTTAATTTGTATTAACTGCCTTAAGTTTTTCTTAAAACTTAGGACTTATCAGAAGCCCAAACCTTGGATCTTGCCAACCTATGCCGAAAACTTCACCGGAATTGGGTAGGCAGGATGTGTCCCTCCAGCAAGAGAGTGCACATTCAATTCCAACAACCTATGAGATTTCCATGTGTAGGTGGGATGCATGGAATTCTCAGTTTGGTTTGGATGCTCTTAAGTATGATAATGGGATTCCTCATGTGTCCAGATTTTGGGGCAACACAAAAAAAAAGCCTCTACCTCAAACCATTAGTTATCTTTATCTGGGGCAATTGATAACAAGCCAGCATTCAGAAATTCTGTAATATTAATATTTTCTGCCCAACTAAGTAAATGTAGGTAGAGTCCAAAACTACCATTTGAACATGGTGACAAACAGTTCAACAGCAAAAATATGACCAAGTCCACTGACAATATTAGTACTATGCAGCCAAAAACATCCCAACATTAATTGCTTTGGAGTGTGATAATAAACAGAAAATGGGAGGTTGAGAGGCAATTAATTTAGCATAAACAACATCACTCCATGCCTCTGTCTGTGGATGTTTATAGGTGGGTTGTTTTAGAAAGTCTCCGGGAAATTATGCATCTCTAAAATATCATTGCTTTCTTTAGAAATGAATCTTCCCTTCCAGCCTAATGAAAAACTGCCAAGTTCAATTATTAACCTTGTGTTTCCATAGCTGTACCGAACAGATGTGCTGAATCTGAGTGAGTTATCCCAATTGATGAGAATTTAAGATTGGTTAAAATAAAATCCAGAATTGGAAACAAATGTTATTGCTGAGTCTGCATAATCTACTTGCTATCAAGTATGATTAGCTCCCATTACATTACACTGACAGAAGACAAAATATCAGTGAAACATTATTCTTGAGGACCATTATTTATTTGCAGATATAATAACTTGGATAATTTGGGGGGGGTTTCAGTACTTCTTTTCTGACAAAATGTCTCAGATAATCGGGGGGAGGGAGGGGGCGGAGGGATTATACAAAACCACAAGATGGGTAAATTTGGTGAAAATTAGCATTTCAGAACATTTGCTCAATGATGCATTGAATGTGATGCAAGTGTATTCCCACAACCAGGATATCCTGACTCGTATCACTTTAGGATAAACTGACAGAGCATCAAAACTAGTTTGGGGATATGCATCCTCATAGACACCAAACAAAATCAACTGATTCCATTTTTCGATGGAATTGGTTGATTTTTTTTTTGGACGACTGATTTTCGCAGCCCAATGAAGGTTATTTAGCAGTCAAAATCAGTAAAATAAAATCCTTAAATATTCTTCATGTTCATGGTTATAACATATTAAGATAGTCTTAAGGGAACTGGAAATAGAATGGTAGGCTAGGTACTGATCAATTTTTAAAATTAAATGTACAATATTTCTTCTCCTCATAGCCTATCTCCACAAACATCTCACCAAATAGTATCACTCAAACACAGTTACGGTGCTAGGAAGAATACAAACCTTTTAGTTAAGTATAGGCTTTATTCTGTAGTTTTGGGAGAGCTCTGTATAACTGCCTAATCCTGTGATTCATTAATACTCTGGATAATATAGGTTTTATTTGTATCACTATATCAATAGTTAGTATAACTAGAGAATCCAAAGTGTGTGGTGACATTCTAGCCATGCTAACCAAGACAAAAGTGAAATAAAATAAAACATGATAGGGTTAACACCTTGCTTTAAGTATCAATTTTTCAGAACTGTCAGGTCATCTTCATAATAAAAATGTACAGAGCCAAAGTTAATGATGCGTTCAGTAGTTAATGGACTTCTTAAAGACATACATGAGCAGATAATACCTTGCATTTGTTTCTGAGCACTTCATAAAACAGTCCACAGTCATACAGTACCACAATAAGGAAATCATGCTGGGATTATTGTAGATTTACTGATTTATGGGAATAGGACATTGTGGCAAAAAGTAAAACTCATGAACAGAGAATAAAGAATTACAAAGAAAATACATCCTCTGTTTTAATTATAAATTGGTCTTTGAATTAGAATAATATAAATTAAAGCATCGAAAGAGCACTGGTGATAACTATTCCTAACCCAACTCCCTGTTTTTCACCCAAACCCTTTTACATATCCATTTTAAAATATTTATCCCAACTCCTTTTAAAAATTGTCTATGGTCTCAGCCCCAACAGCAACTTGTGGCAAAGCATTTAATTTCCCAATACCCCACTGTCTGAAAACATTGTTTGCCACCTCCCTATTAACTAGCGACAGTCCTGAGTTTAAAAATCCTAGTTAAAGATTAAGTGTACGACCATTTCTATCACATTTTTCAACTGTAATCCATACACCCTATTACTGGGACGCTGGCCAGGTTTGTCTGTAAAGGGAACAAAAACTGGCAAAGAGGCAATGCTACATGGCTTAACCTTTCCTCCTGGCAGGTCAACTAGGGAGGAGTACTGACAGTAACTATGGAGATTTGCAATGAGTTTGCATGAGCCAAGAACAGTGTAGGAATGGGGGAGGAAAATGAAAAGGAGTTCTCATAGCATGTCCGACAAAAAACAACAACATTGAATCAAAACACCCTTTGCTTAACAGAAATTAATGTATCACGAAAAAAATCATACCGTGATATTTCTTAACGTCCCACTAATGTGGCAAAACAAATGACAGGATTCACAAGTGCATCCAGCAGCGAAGAACATCTGCAAATGAAAAAAGACTGCTTCCTGTGCAGCCGCAGTGCTAAGAGATGCACGCCACACTCAGTCCTATCACCGAGATACACTGATCTGCGACTGGCTAACAGATGCTGAAAATGCTCTGTTACTATTTTCACAATTATTTTATGAAACTGGGGCAAAACTGACGTCCAGTTGGCAACATTTGTTATGTCCCTCACAAGACATGGGCAGGTCTGGTATTTTAATAGTTGCTCTGAGAATAAGATGTGCGATCTGCTTTTCAAACTGCTGCTCTTTAAAGCTGCTTGCTATAATTACTGCATGACTGGTTGAAAATTACATTAAGTCAGCTTACAGCACCCCTCCACACACATACACACACACACTCACTCACTCACACAAACACATTTCTCCCCATACACATAAGCGATGAAATAAGAAGCTTCTGACACTAAATATCATCGGTTTCATTTCACTCGTTGTATCGCTGAAGAGACTCTGCGACGGGGTACTGCGGTTTAATGCCAGCAAACAGACTTTGCTCAAATAAAAATGTTGGCGCCTGGGAAACGAGACAATCTTTAAGACAAATACAAGTACCTTATCAGAGAACAGACCTGCTCTGGATTCAGGAAATCTTAAGATTGAGATTGAAATTAATAGGTTGAACGTGGAACAAACACACAAGTGAACACTGACTGACTTGACTTGATTGACTGACTGACTGATTGGCCTTAACGTAGGCAGCTATAAAAACATATGGGTCAATGTCAGTGATATACCAGTCATGAAGATATTGTGTGTGAGAATCATCTGAGACCAATAATGTTGTATTCTGTTACACAGCTGGAATGTTGCCATCCTTAGGGAAATTGACAGGAGGAAAGGTGCAGCCCTCATGATTCGAAATTACATGCCAGGACAAGTTAAAATACGCCATGCCTGCCTGGTATCTACTACTTGTGATTCAATATAGAGAGTTCCTTTAGCATCCCTAGCTTGCCACTGGCGTCTCTCCTGTGTTTTTCCCTGATCAACTCCTCCAAACTGCCAAACTTTAGAGTGTGCACGCAGTTCTCTGCCAAGTGGATCTTGAGGAAGTACTGTTGATCTCCGGTGTGTATTTCCCCTCCAGCTTTGAATTCCCTTTTGCCAAACCTGCACCAGGCGGCAAAATTTTCCGAGTTAGTCCAGCAGATTTCGTGCCTGCTCAGGCCGACGTGTTGCCTGGCGTTTTGCACCACGAGGTCCGAGGGCAGAGCTTTGTATCTGTACCAGTTATTGACTATCCGAGCCAGTCGATCATCGCTGACATCCGACAGGCGATCTTTGCGGATCTCCTGCTTGTGCAAGTGAATGATCTGACTGTCGCCCACGTACACGGCCCAGTCAGCCGGCTGATCACTGGCTGCCAGCTCCACCAAGTCTCCGGCTTTACACATGGACAGCAGAGTCGCGACCGTGTAAACGTTCAGATCTTCGTTGCCCCTGAGTTTGGAGAATATGCACTCCTGCCCAGAGAAGGCTGAATACTCCAGGTCGTCCATCACCACCACCGCCTGGTCCTTTCTCGGGCTCTGATCTTCTGCCCACTTGTGTTCAGTCTGTGACCTTTCATCCATATCATCTTCTTCGTCTGAGAAAAAGTAAGCCACCCCGACCCTGAGCTCTTCCTTCTCTACCCCGGAAGGGTCTCCCGTGGGCAGCTCGCTGTAATTCAGATGAGTGATCCGATCCATTTGATTTCCCATCAATGACACATGCAACACACACACACACACACCACCACCACCACCGCACACCAACACACACTCACAGGCACACTAACAGACACACTCAGACACACACACACAGACACTAACACACACTGGCACACGAACACACACTGGCACACGAACACACACTCAGACACGCTAATACACACTGACACACACACACACACTAACACATACACTGACACTAACAGACACACACACACTAACACACACACAGACACACTAACACACACACTGACACACTAACACATACACTGACACTAACACACACACTCACACACTAACATATACACACACAGACACACTAACATACACACAGACACACTAACATACACACACAGACACACTAACACATACACTGACTGACACACTAACACACACACACCAACACACAAACACACAGACACACACACTGACACACGAACACACACACACACAACCACACACACACACACTAACACACAAGGAAGGGCAGCCCACAAAACAAAACACACGATAGGAAATGTTGGGACCTGAAAAGACAACAAGAATGTTTTTGTTTCTCTTTCTTTCTCCCTTTCTCTCTCTCTCCCTCTCTCTCTCTATATACCGTATATATATCTATATATATATATATATACATTATCTAAAAATATTTCTCAGGCGATCCCTACACACACACACACACCTACCTCCTTATCCCAGCTCGCAGGGTTTACAAAGGAACACCAGCACTCGACCAATTCCCACCCACAGAAAAATAAAACATCCATCAACCCCCCCCCCCCCACACACACACACACACACAATCCTGTACCAAAAGAGAAGTCATCCAGGCGTCGCATTGTATTCTCCATGTACATTGCACAAAAGCTAACAGCGACTACACAGGGGAGAGAGATGGGGAGGGTTAGTTAGGGTAAGTCAGGCTGGATTCGCTCCAGTTACTAATACTTACTCACTTACTGCTAATACTGTCGTCAAATCATTCGTCCCACAAAATACAAACTCTCTCCCTCTCCCCCCCCCCCCCCTAACAAAAGCAGCAGAGAAACAAGTCTCTCTCTCTCTCCCTCTCTCTCTCTCTCTCTCCTTCTGGATTTGGGACCATTGCAAAAGACGCTTTGAACTTACCTGGTTGTAACCAGAGAGCGAAGGATGGGGAATGAACTCCCAGGGCTGCCTGTGTGCGTCTGTCTGTCTGTCTGTGTGTGTGTGTGTGTGAGACAGACAGCCCACTCTGTATGTGTGTGTGTGTGTGTGTGGGAGGTGGGGGGAGCCAGGCACCCCCCCCCCCCCCCCCCTCTCTCTCTCTCTGTGTGTGTGAGAGAGAGAGCCAGGCAGCCCTACTCTCTGTGTGTGAGAGAGAGGCAGGCAGCCCTACTCTCTGTGTGTGAGAGAGAGGCAGGCAGCCCTACTCTCTGTGTGTGTGAGAGAGAGAGAGCCAGGCAGCCCTACTCTCTCTGTGTGTGTGTGAGAGGCAGCCCTACTCTCTGTGTGTGTGAGAGAGGCAGCCCTACTCTCTGTGTGTGTGTGAGAGAGGCAGCCCTACTCTCTGTGTGTGTGTGTGAGAGGCAGCCCTACTCTCTGTGTGTGTGAGAGCCAGGCAGCCCTACTCTCTGTGTGTGTGTGTGAGAGGCAGCCCTACTCTCTGTGTGTGTGTGAGAGAGGCAGCCCTACTCTCTGTGTGTGTGAGAGAGAGCCAGGCAGCCCTACTCTCTGTGTGTGTGAGAGAGAGCCAGGCAGCCCTACTCTCTGTGTGTGTGAGAGAGAGCCAGGCAGCCCTACTCTCTGTGTGTGAGAGAGGCAGCCCTACTCTCTCTCTCTCTCTCTCTGTGAGAGCCAGGCAGCCACACTCTGTATGTGAGCGCCAGAGAGCACCACTCTGTGTGTGTCAGTGTGAGTGCCAGGCAGCCCGCTGTGTGTGAGTGTGTGAGTGAGTGGCAGGTAAGCCAGGCCAGGCAGCCCCACTGCCTGAAACCCACCCTCTGCTCCAGTGCCAGCCCTCAGGCTGCTGTGATTGACTGAGTGCTGTGATTGACTTGTTGGCTAAGGGCTGACAGGGGAGATGGTCCTGAGCCTGGCCGCCCAGTACAACTCATCAGCAAACAAACAACACACATAGTGTTTAACAAATCACTTCATTGCTATTTTACTGGAGAGAAGTAGGGCTTCTCTCAAACCTTCAACATCAGCCCTTTAAAACGACAGGTGTTGTATTGTGGGAACAGGATTCCTCAGCTACAGAAACATTGTACACTTTCCCATCCAAATACTATATCAAATGCTTTTGTTAAAGTGCATTGCCAGTTTTCGAGACATGTTTTTTTTTAATTGTAGATCTACTGGGTTATCTTTTAGGACACCCACCCCGCCAACTTTGGATCTTGCAAGTCTCTTGAAGTGATGTGAACTCTACATTAAATGTTCTGTCTATATTTTGGACCAATCTATTGGCTTCCAATGTCTGTGCCGCAACCGTCTGTCAGTTAGTCCCAAAGGTGGTTAATGAAAACAACTTGGTAAGCATTCAAAACCTCGCTTTTAAAATGTACTGCATATATTAACATGGTAATGTGGAAATATCATTATCTCTCGTGAAAGCCAAACTGATTGCTGGGTCTGGTGCAGATGGGAGGCTAAATCAATCTGATGTGTTTTCAAAGTTGCAGAATTAAGATACCACATCATCAAACATTGATGTGTCCTTCTGGCTCAGCTGGTAGCTCTTTCCCCTCTGGTTCACAAGCTTCAGGTTGGGACGTTAAACTCAGGTAGTCTAGGCTGATACAGCAATGCCATGCTGGGACAGAGCTGCATTGTCAGTGATGCTGCTCTGATGGATGAGATGTTAAAGCAAGGACCCTGTCTCTGCCTGTTCAGGTGGATGTTTAAAGAGCCCATGGCATTGTTTGAAGAAGAAAGGAATTTCTCGTGGTGTCCTGGCCAGCAATCCCCCAAATTAAATTGGTCATGCACATTATAGCTGTTTATAGGACATTACTGTACACAACTTGACAGCCTCATTTGCTCACAAAATACACAGCCACTCAACCCTATATCCTGTAAAATACTTTGAGATGTCTTAACATGAAAGGTGCTCTGTCAAATGTAATGATTAGTTTTGCATTATAGTCCCATGGTTGTATTGCTGGGACAATAGCGAGAAGTGTGCAGGGTAATATTACATTATAGTCCCAGTGCCCTGGGACTTCTTTCTGACATGAAAGGCACTATACAAGTGTAGTTTGTTGTTGTATTATTATTTTATTACTATACCTCGTCTCTATACTTTTGTATCATTTGGTAACTCACTCACTTCAAGAAAATGCATTTGGAAAACAGTTTTGTTGACACAGACACAAACAGATAAATATGTAGACTGTATGGAACAAAATATATACAGTACAACACAAATGCTTAATATGTAATAACTGTGATCATAACTGAGGAGTAAATAAAAATCAAAGAAATGACATGCAATATGTTTTTAATTGAGGATGTTCAGTATTGGTATTAGAATCACAATCATTTTCAAATACAGCAAACCAACAGTAATAATCCTTGCATTTGTTATAGTATACTACAAAGTCAAAATGTTTCAAAGCATTTCAGTGAAGTGACTGTGTACTTGGATACAGCAGAGGGCAACCAGAATAATTGAAGGGATGGAGAGACTGGATTATGAGTCGCGATTAAGAACATTAGAAAATAAGAATTTGCTAAGTGAAAGAAGACCAAGATCCATCCAGTTCACCTTCCACCATCCTGGCGGTTACTTGACATGTCTCAAACTTGACATATCCCAAACTATATACTGTATCCTGAGATATTATTTTCTAGCAGGAATCTATCTAATTTGTTCTGGAAACAAATGACACCCTCCACTTCCACCGTCTCCCCAGGGAGACTGTTCCATAAATTCACCACTCACTCACTGAAGTAGTATTTCTGCAAATTTGTTTAAGTAAACTGGGCATGTTCACGCTGGAAAAGTGAATCCCAAGAAGTTATATAATTGTTGTTTTTAAGATTCTAAAGGGACTGGATAATTTAGACCACGACAAGCTGTTTCATCTTGTCCAGGAGCGAACCAGAGGATACACCCAGCGATTGAAAAGGGATAAATTCAAAGGAAATCTGCAGAAACACAATTCCAGTGAACAAGTGGTACGTCTACGGAACAAACTCCTAAGGAGTTTGATGATGTGGTGGAAGCAGAAAGTGTTAATTCGTTCAAATGCAAATTAGATAGATTTCTTTTGGAAAATAATATTTGCGGGTACAGTTTTTGAATAATCTGAGACTTGATATATGGTAAGTGTAGTATGCTGGGTTGCTTAAGTTGACCGCAGGAAATTGCAAAGACCCATGGAATTGTTTATTTCATAAAAGCTGACTGTCTACTAGGGTCCGTCGCTATGGAAATTTTCTGATTTAGATATATCGATGGGCTCATATCAAGATATACCGAAATATCTATATTTTTGGGTTTTTTGTACTGCGCATGTGCGCGCGCATTCAGGGTGCGCGCGCATTTGGGGCCTATCTCCTCAAGAGGTAAATATCTTTCTGTGTGTCTCTCACATTCACTCTCTCCATCTCTGTGTTTTTCCATCTGTGTCTCTGTGTCTCTCTCCTCTCTCACATCCCCCCCATCTCTATCTATCTGTATATTATCACATCCACCCCGTCTCTCCCCCCACACTCCCCCCCGCCGCTGTCCCTCTCTCCTCCCCCTCCCCCCCCTCCCCCCCCCCGCCGGCGTCCCTCTCTCCCACCCCCACCCCCCCAGCCAGCGTCCCTCTCTCCCACCCCCACCCCCCCAGCCATCTCTCTCCCCCTCCTACTCCCCCGCCATCTCTCTCTCCCTCCACCCCCCCAGCCGTCTCTCTCCCCCTCCCCCCCAGCCGTCTCTCTCCCCCTCCCACCCAGCCGTCTCTCTCCCCCTCCCCCCCCCCCAACCGTCTCTCTCCCCCTCACCCCCCCAGCCGTCTCTCTCCCCTCACCCCTTGCATACCTGTATATACTAGGACTATGAATACAATATGGTGGCTTTGCACTTCGGTCTGTGCATTGTGTATAGAGATGAGCATTCTGGGTCTTGTAGTTCACTGTATGTGCATTCCGATTTTTTCCCTCGACATATCGACTTTTCGATAGATCGATATTTTTGAAATGCCTGTATAGGCGTACCGATCTGAAAATTATATTGGGTTTTAGCGATATATCGATATATCGCCAGACCCTGTCTATGCAAAGGTATGAAGGCTAAGGACAATGGAAAACAAGTGAACATCTTTTCAACATCATTATGGATTTGCAAAGACTTGCTTCAAACAAACTGTTTTGATAAAGATGAAAAGATGCTGATAACAATGGATGTCAGTGAAGGGATGAGACTTCTGACTTCAAAGATGTTGTTAGTAAAGCTAAATTCCAGACAGCTTGACAATGTCGATGTGTATGTCTTTACAAGACAAATTGTAAGAATAATTCTCAATGCAGGAAGGAGAGCTGATCTTAAACAGAACAGCTAAGTTTGGGGAATGGTGCAGCTAACCACAACCAAACTTGAGGAAAGAGATAGACTTCATTCAACATGGATCTCTACAATAAGTTAACAAGTTGATTGCTCCATCAAAGCCACTTGTATTGATCCAATCAACTCATTGCATTGCAACGAACTTTACTAACCTGTTGTAAGAATAAATTTGATAACTAACCCATTGTAAGAAATCATTTGATCGGATGAAATGTATAAATGTGATTATGAATAACCATGCTAATCTTTTATTACATTTTATTATCCAAAAGTAAATTTATGTCAGTTCATACTTCACCGCAGGGTCACAAATTTAAATAACACTTATACTAGACAACTTTGGATTTAAGGTTCCAAAAGCTTTCCTGTGGTGAGTAATCCACAGAGAATTAATTGCTATCAACATCATCATTGTAGCATGCGAATACCAGCATGGTAGAAGCTGAACTAGATTGACCTTGATTTTTGTTTTGACTAGCAATTCCTATGGCCTTACTGCTAGTGTTTAATCAGTTAAAACCACAAAGTTTGCTACTGGGAGCACTGTTTGGCAGACTTCTTACTATTTGTCCGGCTAGGACCCCCTACCAATTAGGACTATGCCGTGCAGGGTTAAAAAGAGCCAAATTGAAATAAACCCTGCCCCCAGCAATGGATCGACCTTCTAAATCCTGCCTACAAGTCAGACATTTAGTACAATGAACACAGTTTTATCTTGAATTGTACTGACAAAATACCTACTCACCCCTGCCTCATGTGGTTTTAACATCCAATGAATCCTTTGATAAATTTATTTGTATTTTAATCACTCTCATTCACTGATTACATATCTATACCTGTGTAAGTCTGTATAGTTGTTTAAGACACCAGCACTAAAGATCATATTTTTGATATCTTCTCAGCAGGTTTACAGGAATTTAATTTGTAGTGGATTTTCATGGTACACTTTCCATACATATTAAGACTTTCAGAAAATCAAGGGATTGACATAATGTCATAACGTGGTTGAAGTGAAACTTGAGTAATTACTGAAATCATCTAGATCCACAACCTATTCTCTACACAACCTTGTAATGCAATAATGCAGAACTAGTGGTTGTTACTTATGATATACTTAACCTATTTTCTGCATGAAAATATGAATTGGATTGGCTCATTGTAAATCTCTGGAATAAATAACACTTCCAAGGAATGATATGATAATCATGTCATTGAGAGTGGACTGCCTTTATGATGTAACTACACACTGAGATAGTACTGTGTGAAAGGGATAAAATAAGTATCATTTTGTTCTATTGCACAAAATTTAATTTGTTGTACAGTACGTGGTCCATTGTGCACATTAAGAGGCAATGGTGCTTTCTACTGCTGAACACAGTAGTTGTTATTGTGTATGATGCGCACTGTAAATCCATTTGTATTATCATATTTGTATTTGATGCAGTGCCATATCATGTCAAAATGTCTCAAAGTGCTTTAGCAAATGCTACTTTGAAGTATTGTACTGTCAGTTAGACAATATTTGCAGCTAATCTGCATTAAAAACGCCCCACAAACAGCAATGAGATTAACGACCAAATGTACCTTCCTTGGATGAGAGAGGCATATAGACTCATCTCCTCTGTTTAACATAATGAGTGGAAGATGGATGGAATTGTTTCAAACACTCTCTAGAATACACTTTTCTAACAAAATCTCATCTTTTCTTTGATGCTTCCCTTTGAAAGGATGGAGAGAAATCAAAAGGAAATGACCACTTTACACAGTCCAATTGTTCATTTACGGCAATAATCATCAGGACTTAAGGCCTGAAAGTGTTGGACCGGGACAACAAATGTTAATATGTGTGATGTAAATATATTAATATTTAATTATTGATTGCTTTATGTATAGAATTCTAGATCCACTGACATGTTGCTGGTTCTGAATGGTGCGGCTAAAAGAGTAATGAAGAGGATGGTGATGTACAGCCTGAGTGAATACCAGGTGACAAGAGCAGTTTATGTTATAATTGATTTACCAATTGCAAATGTTTTTATTCATTTGCGGCGCTCCCAGTTCACTACCTTAACTGTGCCTTATTTTCACACAAATTGTTGCGACTTTGTAACACAATAATTTCAGGCAGGGTTCGAGTATTGGTTCGAGACTCATCATCCCAAACCAACCTCCTAAAAGATTCCTCTACCTCTATCTCATATTTTATTAATGCTGAATCCTTTTACTGTTCACAAATTTGTCTAGTTCCTTTAAGGAAATCCTACATAGTTCCTTGTTTCACTGTCTGTCCTGGGATTGTAGTTAGTTTCACAAGCCAATAAACTTTTAATTAAAATAACGCTTTAACCTTTCTTATTGATCTCCAGCACTTTCTATTCAGTGCAGTTAAGTTCTAGATCATTTATTATCACTAGTTTAATGCCATACATTGAAAAATACCATACTGGATGATGGAGTTACCATGCTCCTTATACAGTTTCTAATGTGTGTAGTATAGTTCTGTAGAGTACTGTACGTCAACTTCTTATGGCACTTAATCATATGAGTAGAATGATGAGCATTTTTTTAAAGGTTTCATTTATTTTAAGAACAATCACTGCATTGTTCTGTAGAAGCCTCTGATTTCAGAAAGAAAATAGTACTCAGAAGATTAAAAAGTAGCTAGCAGCGTGAAAGCTCTAATACCTCTACTGTCTGGTGAGCACAAAGCAACAATTATATGCAGACGATGCAAAACTTACCTTACTATTAAAGTCACCCCACCTATCTTCTGGGAAAGGCTTCACACAGAAACTCCCTGAACCTCAAACACAATCAAACAAAACAGAAGCACATACCATCCTTATGGAGTTCTGTAGCTCAGTGGTTAGAACGCTCGGCTCGCAAGTGAGAGACCTGCGTTTGATTCCCGGCAGGCCAAAACCTTGGGCAGGTTTCCTTAACTCCACACGCTTGATAATACAGCCTAAAAAAAAATTGGTCACTTCAATACACTACTCTGGGACACTGCTGTGTGAAATTGGCTACTATGTTTCACCCACAAATATAGTCAATTGACTTTACAGTATATTCTGTGAAGCTCTTTGATTTGTCTAGAAGATGTGGAAAGCGTTATATCAAATGCAAGGATTTGATATAACGTTTGTAATCTACATCAATGATCTGGACTTGGGTGTACGGAGTACAGTTTCCAAGTTTGCAGATGACACTAAGTTAGGGAGAATAGTAAATAGTGAGGAGGATAGTAGCCATCTGCAAGAGGATATAGACAAATTGGTAAAGTGGGCAGACACATGGCAGATGAAGTTTAATGCAGAGAAGTGTGAGGTGATGCATTTTGGGAGAAGAAATGAAGGGAGGCAATATAGGCTAGATAGTACAATTTTAAATGGTGTGAAGGAACAGAGAGACCTGGGGATTTGTGTTAGTGACTCGTTGAAGGTGGCAGGACAGGTAGACAAGGCTGTTAAGAAGGCATATGGGATACTAGGCTTTATAAATAGGGGTATAGAGTACAAAAGTCAGGAAGTGCTGACTAACCTCTATAGGACTTTGGTGAGGCCTCAGCTGGAATACTGTGTTCAATTCTGGTCACCACACTACAGAAAGGATGTGAAGGCATTGGAAAGGGTGCAGCGAAGATTTACTAGGATGGTGCCAGGATTGAGGGACTTCAGCTATGAGGAGAGGCTAGATAGGCTAGGGTTATTCTCTCTGCAGCAGAGAAGATTGAGGGGAGACCAAATAGAGGTTTATAAGATCACGAGGGGTTTCGACAGGGCAAATAGAGAAAAACTATTTCCACTCGTGGGTGAATCTGTGACTCGTGGTCACAGATTTAAAATAGTTTCAAGGCGAAGTAGAGGGGAGCTGAGGAGAAATTTTTTCACTCAGCGAGTTGTTCGAATCTGGAATGCATTGCCTGAAAAGGTGGTGGAGGCTGATTCGATAACAACTTTTAAAAGGGAATTAGATCTTTATTTAGGGAGAACAGGTCTATTAGGCTATGGGGAGCGGGCAGGGCAGTTGGATTGAATCGCTCTTTTCAAAGAGCCGGCACAGACTAGATGGGCCGAATGGCCTCCTTTTGTGCCGTAAAATTCTATGAATCTATGAATCTATATCCCAAAGGGGAGAGATCATAATATTTGCATTTCATACAGTAATTTAACACTTTGTCAAAACATCTCAAAGTGCTTCATAGTATTTTCTGTAAAGTGTAGTGATTATATTTGTATATATTCAGCAGCCAATTTTGCATACAGCAAAATGCCACAAATAACTATGAAGTGAATGACCAATTTGTATCTGGGGGAATTTTGACCGAGACTCCAGAGAAACTCCCTTCTCTCTTTGAGTAGTGCTGTGAAATGTTTTAACATGTACATGAACAGACAGTTTGGTCCTTGGTTTAACATCTCATCTGGAGGACTCTTCTTCCCCACCCCTCCTCCACCTCAGAACTGTATTGAAAAGATTAGGTAATAATGTACAGTAATGTTAAATAGAAAATGGTAACAAAATGACAAAGCATCGACTTCCAAAGGCTTTTAGATGTGTAGATTTTAACTGTTACAAAGACATGACGTGGAATTTTGGTCACACAAGCTGGTTAGTGTTTCAGAAACACTGTACCCTGGTGTAAATATGATTCCAGTATGTCTCCGCTACACCATTTGGGGCTTGATGAGGACGTTGCTGAGAAATTTTCTCAGCATAAAATTACAGTAAACTCTGGATAACTGTTGACTCCAAGGGAAAATAGCTCAGTGATGAATTATCTAGTTGTCAAGTTAGTCACAGGTCCTCCAAGGCCACGAGTGGACACTGTAACAGCGCTGGGTGCTTGGCGAGGGTGGACACGTATGCTCAGATGTATCGTAAAGGCCTTTAGTCTATTGCAGGGCTGCATAGTAAATTCCCTCTCCCGCTGTTACAAGATAGGGCAGGAGGCAGCGGTGTGACCATCCAATAGACCAGAGGCCTCTGCGATGCAACTGCGCACCCAACCTCCGCCAAACATCCTCACTCATCACAAAATATGGCGGGAGGCCTTTGTGGTGCAAGAGGCCATCTTACAGGAGAGGTTACCTAATCAATTTTAAGTATGTACATTCAAGAATTTCTAGAATACGACCAGTCATGATGAGTAGAGCAACAAGAAACACTGGAGTCCCTCATAAATATTTTTCATATGAAACAGCCAGGATATTGACAGCATTGTGACTTAAGTAATCAAGATAAGTTAAAACAAGATCAAGTATCAGGAGTTTCTTGTATTTAGAATACGAACAGTCAATATAAACAGCTTTTGCCTGAAAGGATGGTGTAGGCCAATTTGATAACAACTTTTAAAAGAGAGGTGGATGGTCATTTGGGGAGGACAAGTTTGCAGGGATATGGGGAGAGAGCTTGGGAGTGGGATTGACTTTGAATAGCTCTTTTCAAAGAGCCAGCACAGATACGATGGGCTGAGTTGCCTCCTTTTGTACTATACTGTAAAATTCTATGATTCTATGGTTTAATTCAGCTCAACTAGTCTGTGCTGGTGTTTTATACTCCACATGAGCCCCCACCCACTAACCCTGTGCCCCATAGTCTTCACTTCTCCATTACATTTTTTACCACCTCCTGAACACTCCCCTCCCAGCTCGGGTCACACGCCTCCTGTGCAGCGCCTTGGGACGTCCTCCCAACGTGAAAGGCGCTCTATAAGTCTAATTTGTTGTTGTTGTTGTATGTTTGTTACAAGTTTTTTAAATCGGTTCATGTTTTTGTACCTGTTGAGTAGACTAGACCAGTGGTTCTCAACCTTTTTCAGGAATGTACCCCTTGTTAATTTTCAATATTATCGGGTACCCCCACCCAACCACATACACACACACAAACTCCCTCATTCCACTTGCATTTTATGTTCAAGCTTTTCTTATATAACGAGGGGAATAACAATTAAATATACAATTTGGAAGACTATAAAATGCTAAATAAGAGCTAAATAAATCAATGTACCGCCACCTGTACCCGCTGGAAGTAATTTTGTACCCCCTGGGGTACATGTACCCCTGGTTGAGAACTGCTGGACTAACTGACTGACTGCTTACAGAGCTAAAGTGGCACTGACTGAAGCAGATCACTCAGCATCAAAACAAGTTTACAATCTTGGAATCATACGTAGGGGGTAGAGCAATATTAAAAATGTGAGGGTAGAAAAATTAATCAATTGTCTAAAACATAATAATAATCATAGAATCATAGAATTTTATGGCACAAAAGGAGGCCATTCGGCCCATCTAGTCTGTGCTGGCTCTTTGAAAAGAGCAACTCAATCCCACTGCCCAGCTCTCTCCCCATAACCCAACAGACCTGTTCTCCCTAAATAAAGATCTAATTCTCTTTTAAAAGCTGTTATCGAAATGGCCTCCACCACCTTTTCAGGCAATGCATTCCAGATTCGAACAACCCGCTGAGTGAAAAAATTTCTCCTCGGCTTCCCTCTGCTTCATTTTGAAACTATTTTAAATCTGTGACCACGAGTCACAGATTTTCCCACCAGTGGAAAACAGTTTTTCCTTATTCACCCTGTCAAATCCCCTCATGATTTTAAAAGCTCTGTTAGGTCTCCTCTCAACCTTTTCTGTTCCAAAGAGAATAAACCTAGCCTATCTAGCCTTTCCCCATAACTGAAGTCCTTCAATCCTGGTACCATTCTAGTAAACCTTCTTAGCACCCTCTCCAATGTCTTAACATCCTTTAATAATGCCTTATCACATTGTTGAGATGTCTTGAAGTGCCCAGAATAACTGTACTTTGTGGGTGAAATAAAGCTAATTTTAAATCTTCCTTAGTTTCAGGCAATAAATTTAGTAGTAAAAGAGCTGTTATTCAAATCATTGTGGGGAAAATACAGGGAAACCCCTCAAAATTCTAGCAGAACAGATGTGATTAAGTTTCAATATGATGCTCTTGCATACATTAATGATTTATCAAGCGATAAACTGAGTCCCATTTACCAAGCAACAGTTTTCTGCACTCCACCCACGAGGTGAATTTTATTTCTGATGCACATTGTTGCCCAATAATATAGCAGTCATAGCTTTCTTCCTGACAAGTTTCAAGAGTGACCTCTAGTGAGCAATCAGAATGTGATTGTGGGCACTGAGCCACAGTTTGACACTTTCATACATATCTACTGTTGCCCTTTTGGAAAAGCCAATATTTATCTGCAGTCTGCGCTGATCCTGTGTGTGTGAAGTTCAATTCTACCCTAATTATAACTGCAGACATGGTGGGAGGTCGCTTTCAATTGAACTTTTTGTTGGGTGCTCATTCTGAAGACAAGTCACCCATGATTTTGAAGAAAGGAGAGATATCTAACACTTGCAATAATTGCTACTTTCAGAATAGCTTCTTTTATTTAAATAAATTTATTTTAAAAATATCACAAAAACTTGCATTTACATAGCGCCTTCACATGGGGTAGTCTAAATAAATAATCTATATAAATAAGTGCATAGGATTTATGCAAAGTTAGTTCACTGTGAAATGAGAGAAGATCATTATTGTCTGTCTGTTTGGCCCCATTTTCTGAAATGTACTTGCTTTCTGTCAGACTTCTCATCCACCCCATTATATAGTTACCTAATTCTGTATTGAAATTGTCAGCATTATTTGCTTCCACTGTCTTTCTACTTGAATTGTTCTATATATACACCATCTCGTGTGTATAGCAGCTAAATGTAGCATGTCTGGAGTACTTCATATAGATCTAGTCCTCAGGAAATATGAAGTGGGAGGTGGGCTGCCTAGACTGTAGAGGTAAAGCAGTAAAAAGCAAAGAGAATGATTTCCATATTAGAGAGATAATAATATTCCTTGCATTTGATACAGCATCTTATCACCTCGTATACATGTCTCAAAGCGCTTCAAAAGATTTCGAGTAAAAGTAAAGTGACTGTGTATTTGGAGATGGAGCAGTACACAGCAACGAGGTGAAACATCTATTTTACTTACGATGCCAGGACACTGGGAGACTCTGTTCAAATAATGCTCGGGGATGTTTACATCTATTTGAAGAGGCAGACAGGACCTTGTTTTAACATCTCATCCATAGAATGACACATCTGACAATACAGCGCACCCCAGCTTTGTCTGAAGTATCAGCCTGAAGCTCAAAGTCCCATATTCTTCTGAATCTGAAGGGAGAGCGTGACCAACTGAGTCAGGCTGAGATCTGTATGAGGTACAAGTAGATAATGGTATGTACAACAATAACAAATTACGTTTTTTATGTTGGGCGATGTCCCAAAACACTGGACACTTAGGGCTTTGGACCTGAGCAGGGGGTTGGGGTGAAGGGGGACTGAAGATACATTTGAAGACAAGGTCTTGACATAGACCTTGAAGGAGGCAACGGAAGGAGCAAGGTAATGGGACAGTGGGATAGATTTCAAAAAGGTGGGGCAGAGAGGGGGATGGGAAGCAAGTGGAGCCGGGTGAGGATAGGGGTGATAAGATCACGGAGCCTGGTGTGGAAGAGAACACAAACTGAAGGGCCCTGGATGGTCTGCAGATTATGGGGATGAGTTGGGAAGGCTGACAAGCAATACAATACTGAACTAGATAGAGACATTCTTTGAGATAAGTGAAGATAGCAGAACAAGAGGTTGTAGAGGGCAATTTCAAGACAGACAACATAATTTTTTTTGCTCAGAGGTTAATTGTCAAATAGAACGGGTTGCCAGAAAGAACAACTGCTGTGGATCGATAGTAGAGTGAGTATTCTGGAAACATAACATAAACCAAATACTGCAGTATATAAGCTCTTCTACATCCAAATGCTTCTTATGACACTTTTTGTCCATCTTCCCCCTCAGGTTTTGAGACTGTGACCACTTTCTGTAGACATTTTCATGATATCAATGTATGATTGGAGGCCAGTTTATATCCTTTTGAATACAGAAAAGTTCAATCATCTTCCCTGGTTCCCTCAATTGCTCTTCGTATGCTTAACTTTGTATATCTATTTTGTTGTTTAACACAGACTCTTTTGCAATTCTAGAGCTAACACACAATGCTTAGGATGAATGCTTTGTATTATTCCATTATGACATGCTGATTTATGCTGTATTCATTTAGCTGTCTACTTAGCTATACTTTTCTTGTTGCTGCTACACAGCTGATGATAATAATAATAATATGCTATCTATCAGTTCCTCTAGATTGTTCCTGTGGGATGTGACCTGTAGGATTCTATTGTTGGTCATTAATTTCCAATCTCTAGATTGCCAGTAATTCCAGGTGCTTCAAATGAGTTATTAATCTCTTATGCGCAACCTTTATAGTGGTCTTTTGAAAGTCCTTGTAAATCATAGAATTATAAAATGTTACACCACACAATTAGGTCATCAAGCTTGCACTGGTGTTTTTCTATTCTCATCCCATTCTTTAGTTTGCCCCATACCAGTTTCAATATTTCATTTCAAGCATCCATCCATCTGTCAAGGAATTCCATTAGGCTAGGTAAGCATGATTTACTTTCTCAAACCCATTCTGAATCTTGATCATTATTCTTATTCAATTGCTCAGTTACCCTGTCCATATATTACTCCTGAATTCACAGATTGGGAGATTCTCAAATATCTTCTATTGGTCATTCATTCCTCTATTGGTCATGACTGAACGTAGGACATTGCAGTATCTAAATTGGCTCCTGTATTTACCTACAAAATACACAATCACCACATTTTAGTGTAAAATAATATGAAGCATCTTGAGAACTCCTCTCGATGATAATAATAATAATTCTTGCATTTGATATAGTGCTTTTCACATCTTATCGACATCCCAAAGCACCTCACAGAATATACTGTAAAGTGAATTGACTGTATATTTGTGGGCAAATCGTGGCAGCCAATTGTGCACAGCAGTGTCCTACAAACAATCGTGGATTGAAATGACTAATTTTATTATTGTGGTTTTTTTTGGACGGATTATTATTAGGTGTGTGGAGTAAGGAAACTTGCCCAAGGTTTCGCCCTGACCTGCCTGGATTTGAACACAGGTTTCCCCATCTTGGTCTCCCCAGCTTGTAAGACAAGTGCTCTAACCATTAAGCCACAGGAGCTCCACAATGTGAAAGGTTGTTGTATCAAATCCAAGGATCATTATAATTATTTACTACTCTCAGGTGGAAACCACCCAGATCAATTTATATTATAACTAATAGAAGCTATAGCACTGAGAATGGAGGATACCAAAAAACCAATGGAATGGTTTCCTTGCATACTTAAGCTTTGTTTCCTCTCATTTAACTAATGTTGGATTTAATTCATTCATTCACACCACTCCTGTTCCCCTCCCCATTCCATAATTTTCAAATAACTTCTTGGAGTGATATAGTAGAGCAATGAAACACTTTGAGACGTCCTCCTGAAGTGAAACTTGTTATACCAAATGAAAAGATTATTATTTTTTATTATGTATTCTCATATCCTCATATACCTCATGTCTCCTTGTGTACATGTATCCTCATATGGCTACATATTAAAGGTATTGCTAACATCCAAACATATAATACAATATTCACAAACTTCCCTTTATATTGCAGGAAATGCTGACTAGTGTCAGCATTGCAAATTATAGGCTAAGAACAAATCATTCCCAGGGCCATCTCTATCTTTTCTGATCAATAAGCATTTCAATTTGCCCTTAAATACTACCATCCCTATTTCCAGATCGCAATATATTGTTCTTTTATTTTTACTACAATTGACAGTTGAGATGAGGCCACAAGAAGAATTCTGAACAGCAAAAATAAAATACTATTCATTTAGTTTAGCTAAGGTTCAAACCTACGCCGTCGAATATTAGCAGATTAACTCAGGAAGACATGCATTGGGCATAAATCCCATCACAGTCCTCCAGAGCATCATAACAACACTGACTTTCCAAACATTCAAATGCAATGATAATCATGAGTGACTTTCAAGGTCAATTATGAATGCTTGTCACAGTAATGACAAAGGACAATTTGTGAGATCACTGGCTTTGACATTATTGCACCTTATCTTCTGTCAGCTTTTTATTGATGTGTTGATACTGCCATCAAATGAAACGGGAACAGGAAAGATATGTGAATATCTTGCAGGACAACACACACACACAGAATTCATCTAGCAGTGAAAGTCAGGAAGTGACATCAACAGTGCAACAAAAAGTTTGCATTCTTGTTGGAAAACTTACATTTTCCTCGGTCGCACATAAAACAGTCATTACACTTTATAGTAAATCCTGTGAAGCACTTTGAGATACCCTCCTGGCATCAAAGGCTCCATGTCAAATGCAAGTACTGTATTATTATTTTATTAATTAGAATTAATAGATGAGTGTTTTACATAACTTGATAATTGTCCAAAAGTTATTTTCAAAGTGCAGGATATTAAAGCTTGGGATAGAGTTATATTAGGGGGTGAAAAACATGATTTGATCATTTTCACTAGTTGATAACCATTGTGGTTCGCAGTGGAGGAGCTTCACGTAGACATAAGATATATGTCTACGTGAAGACATATCTTGAAGCAAAAACTTTCTGCTTCCACCATCCATAGCCTGCTCCATAAATTTACTACTTGCCTCACTGAAGTAGTGTTTCCCACAGATTTGTTCTGAATTTACCACCCCACTTCAATCACAGGCTATGTCCTCTGGTTCTAGTGTTCATCGTGGATGGCTCACTTTCATCTGGTTCTAAAGAAGTGATTTTTCTGTTTAAAAAGATATCAGACCAGGATGCTTTACAGTCCTCAGATTCCGCCACTAAATGTTAACATAACAATAATCCTTGTATTTGATATAGCGCTTTTCACGTCAATAGACTTTACAGAAGAGAGAAAAGACTTGGATCACATTAGTTTGAGGTCTCAGATGTGTAAAGTGCAAATAGAGCCAATGTTTCTCCCAATCTACCAAAATATTTTGAAGTAAACCAGAAACTACAGAAACTATCCATCATAGGAGAGCTTGTATCATTGAATCATAGCATTTTACAGCACAGAAGGAGGTCATTCAGTCAACAGTGTCTGCAATGGCTCGCTGTAAGAGCTATCAATTTAGTTCCATTGCCCCTTCTCGTAAGCCTTTTATACATAAAATATTTGTCAATTCTCTTTTAATCATTGCACAGGATTCTGCTTGAACCACCATTCTTGGAAAGCAATTCTAACCCTTTATATTCAAATCCCGGTTGAAATCCACAAGTAAAATGTTGTAAAACATTATAACATTTTCAGTCTTGCTGCTTCTCATTTCATTAATAATTACTGATCAAAACACTGAGCAAATAGAGTATATTATTGCTGCAAATTGAATCTTTAACACAGCAAATCAATGCACATATGTAACAACATCTATTCCGGTTTTGCCAATGTTTAACTGTTTTAATTGTAGGCTAACTTTTAATAGCATATTTGAATAATCTCTCCTAAAGTAGTGACCAACATATAGACACATGGAAAGGTCCCTAAAGTTCTCCCTAAAGTACTTGATTGAGCTCCCTGGCAGGATCATGCAGGATCGATGACATAATAAAGAGCTGTATCAAATACAAATTCAAGGAACATGAGAGCTGATCATAATTGACTCATACATTGCCGTCCAACTGTTAGCAATGTCAGAGGTGACACAAATCTGAAGTTCACGGATATGTAATATTTGAACATATGATATTCACTGCAATAAGATAATAATTAGCAAAATTATGGTATTTATTTGGCTATTATTTTACATCCATCTATGGCAGAGAATCTAAGCCTCAGTGTAGCTTTAGAATATCTAAACTGAGATCAGGGTCTGGACAGAGTTGAAGAGAGACCCTTGGGTACCTGCAGAACTCACAAATCAGACCCCAATGAGGGCATTAAAAGGTCAGTGGTAGTTAATGATGATTCTTTCAATGAAAAATGAAATACAGTAAAAGCCCGTTTATCCAGCATCTGCGGGACCTGGCCATTGCCAGTTGAAGCGCCTGCTGGATATTTGGGCGGCCCGCTGTCAAAAACCCACCACAAAAAAATTAAAGTTCTTTTAACCCACACCATACACATCAGACTAAATAATAACAGATAATAATAGAATATTGTATTGGTACTTATTGTTAAAACTACTCTCTTATGCTTCTCACCTTTACTGGTGGAGGTTTACAGTCCAGCGCTTCTTTTCGTAATGAGGATGCCATGTGGGTGAAAAAAACGGCAGCGCGACTTTAAACCCTTACTAGCAAAAAGCCGATAACCCTACACTCTACTAGTGGTAAACCAAAATACTGCACCTGTGTGACAATGACTCACAAGTGCTCCACCGCTATTGTTCGGATAAGTTCCGGTTTATCGAATGGGGATTTTTTGGGGGCGTGCCGGTTATATAATATATATATATATATATATATGGTTATATGGAAGTGCCGGTTCATCGAGTCATGGATAAACAGGCTTCTACTGTACCATGGTTTCTGTTGGATCATATAGAGTATTTAATTTGATGTAAAGATAGCTCTCATTCTCGTTTTCGACCGTGCCTTCTGTTCCCCCCTAATTTTTCGACCTCCCCTATGTTTCTTACCCTCTCCCGAACACTCCCCTCTCAGCTCGGGTCACACGCCTCCTTTGCAGTGCCTTGGGACGTCCTCTGAATGTGAAAGGCGTTCTATTAGTGGAATTTGTTGTTGTTGTTATTGTTCTTCCATCATCCTTTCATGGTTTGTCTCCTCAGCCTTTGTGAAGTTCTGTAGCTCAGTGGTTAGAGAACTTGCCTCACGAGCAAGAGACCTGGGTTCATTTCCCACCAGGGAGAAACCTTGGCAAGTTTCCTTACTCCACACGCCGAATAATAATCACTGAAGGAAAAAAAAATCAATCTAGGTCTGTTTGTGGGACCCTGCTATACACATATAGCTTCCGCGTTTCGCCCACAATTATACAGTCAATTTACTTTACAGTATACTGCATTCTGTGAAGTACTTTGAGACGTCTAGAAGGCGTGAAAAGCACAAAACAAATGCAAGGATAATACTGTAATAATTATCTATATCAAATGCATGAATAATATTATTATTATTGTGGTATAGCCATTAGGAGGTGGGGTGATGTGTATATCCAGTTATGAGGTATGTAACAGTTCATAAAAATGCTGGCATACTGCAGGGATCAATCCAAATGGTTCAGACAAGTGAAACAATGTTTTATAAAACCAGCGGTTTGTTCAACTAAAACTCATTAAATGGACGTTCAGCAGAGATTGCAGAGCAGTGCACGAGTGTAATTAACCATGACAGAAGTGGATAAGTCATGTCCCTAAGCAGCCATCCATCCAAACAATTCTGGGCCTCAAATATTGTGAGGATTCCTGAAGTCTGCAGAATAAATAAATCACAGGCATAGTCAGTACAATTAGCATTCGTGTATATTACACATTTACAAAACTACAGCCTTCCACAACTTTATGTTAATAGAATCAAAACCCTTTTGTGGCACACAATTTCATCTGAAGCTCAGATGCCTCTGGGATGCTATGCTGCGTGAAGGGCACAATATAAATGCAAGTTGTTGTTATAATTGAAGTCAATAAACCCCTACAATTAAGAAGAAGGAATATTAGTCTCTCCAAGCAATTATCATCATTCACGTTGAACGGTCTATTTTGTGACAAGGCATCTGTCACTTCAATGTAGTGATTTACAATAGGCCGGCTCATTACACATGTCCTTGGAAGGAGTGTGAAATTATATTATTGTATGGGATAAAAGGTAACTTACATAGAATTACATACGATTGTACTGCACAGAAACGAGCCATTCAACCCCCTAGTCTGTGCCTGCATTTATACTCCCTGTGAGCTTCCTCCCCTCCTATCTCCCTCTCCATATCCCTTTACACTCTTCTCCCTCTTGCGTGTGAAATCTATGGACTCTTCTAATTACTCTGGTTGTTTGACTTTTGAACTATGTTTATTGTTGAGTTCACACACCACTCAGTTCAGTGAATGGTAGTCACACTTACAATGGAATAACAATAATAATGATAATAATAATACAATTTATATAGAGCCTGACATATTAGGAGGAAGTCTCAAATTGTTTCAAATGACACATATAGCAAAATACACCACAACAGTCCAACAGATCTGACCTAGTGTAATATGGCATAGAGTTGCAGACCTAGAGTAATATGATATAGAGATCCAAAACAGCTGTCCTTCCCATTCTAGTTAAGAGTGAGTGGGAATAGAGTATATGAAAAGAGAATAGGAGAGGTGGATACTTTTGTAAAGTATAAATACTGGCAAGAACTAATTGGGTCAAGTGACCAGTTTCTGTGCTGTATAATGGAGTCCTGTAGCTCAGTGATTAGAGCACTCGCCTCACAAGCAAGAGACCTGGGTTCGATTCCCGACAGGGCAGAACCTTGGGCAAGTTTCCTTCCTCCACAGGCCTGACAATAATCCCTCAAGAGAAAAAATAGTAATAAAATTGGTCACTTCAATCTACAACTTTTTGTGGGACACTGCTGTGCACAAATGGCTGCCGTGTTTTTCCCACAAATTTCCAGTACTGGTGTATTTTGTGAAGCGCTTTGAGACGTCTAGAAGATGTAAATAGCGCCATATCAAATGCAAGGATTATTATTATTATTATTATTATATAATTTTATAGAACTCTTTGTATTGCTTGCCATATCTAATGAATAGTGCAATGTGATACAAACAGGAGTCAACCACAGTAGTAAATAGTATATGACATATAAGCCAGAAAAATGATCCCACAGATACTGTTCACTTGTTTCAGAGATTTCACAGTAGTTCACAGAGCCTCCAATATTGGCATTTTAAATAGGAAAAATACACTGACCTCCAAATGAAGCAGACCATCTCACCAGGTTCAAGCGCATTGCAAAACTGTCACTTTAATGAGCTGAAGTGGCTATTTCAAAGGCATTGGAAAAATATGAAAAAAAAGGCAACATCATTGCTTGCTGTCTTATCCAACAAACATGTCCCTCGCCCGACCTGCCCTACCATGAGTGGCTGGGCTTTCAGCTTCTCTGCCTCCACACGCTGGAACTCCATCCTACAGTCCCTTCGCCTCTCTTCCTCGCTTGCTTCCTTCAAGGCTGGTCTCAAGACCCTCCTTTTGATTGTGCCTTCCATCATCCTCCCACCTCTCTCCCTCCCCTCCACCCAATACCCTGGCCCTCTCCCATGCTCGCGTCCTGACTCTTGACTGTTCAGTGCCCTTGGACGTTCTCCCGACATCTATAAATGTAATTGTGGTGTGTAATATTGTAATTGAGTCTGATATACTGTCATACAGTATATTCTGCATAGCCATTACTGCCATACCACAGATGTGGCACGGGAGCAGAAGAGACCTCTTTATTTTGACTTGGGGATGATCTGTCAAAATCAACATAATCAATGCTGTCCCTTTTAACAGGACAGGTCTTAAGACCTTTGTATCACATTTACAAAGGAAGGAAAGGAAAAAGTGACTGCATCAGAATCAGCCATGATCTAAATGATATCTGGATGAGGATACCTTAAAGGTCACCATCAACTGTGAACAGAAACTATGGCAACAGAAACATTAGATGTCAATGTAGCTCAGTCGGTAACACTTATGTCTTCTGAGTCAGAACGTCATGGGTTTGAGTCCCTCACTGTGTCATTAAACCCACCATCCAGGCTAATACTCCAATACAGTACTGGTGAGATCTCCACTGTTAGTGGTGCTAGCTTTTGGATAAGACCTTGATTGCCATAACCAAAGTCCTATCCTGAACAGTGCTGAACAACATTCCCCA
This sequence comes from Hydrolagus colliei, assembly GCA_035084275.1. Lineage (NCBI taxonomy): Eukaryota > Metazoa > Chordata > Chondrichthyes > Chimaeriformes > Chimaeridae > Hydrolagus > Hydrolagus colliei. Next base: position 23,478,699 of record CM068744.1, on the reverse strand, counting down.
GATAAAATTGATCACTCACTTCATCGCTACATGCGGGTCATTGCTGTGATTAACTGCTGGGTTGGCCTACGAGAGTACACAGACCACTACATCTCACAGTAAATCCTGTGAACCACTTTTGACGTGTCAATGACATGATAAGGCACTATATTAAATTCAAGTATTATTATTCTGTAAATCTGAGGTACTTGGTCAGTTCTCAAGACGTGGCCGTTGGTTTTAAAGGTCGGGTACAGATTTCTACCCCGGTAGCATTTGCTAGTAAGTTGATCACAGACAGAAGCTGTTCACAGTGGTGAACTTGTGGGCCTATCAGCTCTCCTCGCCCAGTTGTGATTTAGCTTTGGGTTGTTCTCCAGCATTTGTTTTCAGGGCAGGCAGCAGGATGCAAATTATCTTTGATGTCACTTTATTGAATTGACTGCACAATACCAGCCAGCAAACCGAGTCATGCAGGCAATAAACCGAGAACAGGCAGACTCTGTGTTTTGATGTAAGAATGTTCCTCTTGACCTGGCACAAGCCAAAGTTAATGCAGATACATATGGGTCAGCTCTACCTATGGCTGTCTACAAAGTAGTATGGTCTGGGAAATTGGACAGTGGGATGATAGTGGGAGATCCACTTGGTTCAAAATGCTACAAAGACTTGAAAAAGTGGCATGGAAAGTAATCAATGTTCTATACTGTTTGGAGCTGCCAATTCGTTGCTTGATACAGCAGCCAACATTATCAGACCCAAAAAACTGGTTTGTACGCACAAGGAGTACAGGGGCAACAACCACAGCGATGACAATAGTTGGACTTGTGCAAGTCATGTGGTGAGGACTGTTGCGAAGTTAATAACATCATAATAGGCAATTTCCTGTTGCTAAGCTAATGACATTATAAAAGCAGCCTCTTTGAATTTGCTGTTAATATGACGTATGTTTGAAGAATATGCTGGCTACCATCACAAGGGAATTATTAAGATGTTAAAAGTTGCACTTTAACCCCTCTCAAAGTCATAAAAGCAGTAGTTTGAATCCTACTTTTTAGTTGTGTCAATAAATTCACCAAATTTCATCCAAATTGATCATGATGGAGGCCATTATATCTCAATTTCAGATATTACTGTATGTTATTTCAGAGTTTAGTCGATACAATTAGTAGAGGAGAAACTATTATACAGCACATTACAGCTTCCAGTACATTGTTCATGGAGCAGAAATACACCCATCACTGATCCCCATCTTTCACATGTTTCACCTTCAATCTTGCTCTGCTTGGTTTGGCAGGAGAAAGGCAGGAAGCTTGCCACAAAATGTTCACAATGACACGTTGCATTGTTTAGCTGATTGACCTCCAACTGTGCCCCAACATACACTCTGGGATTCAACAGTAACAACTAGGATTTATATAGCGCCCTCCATGCAGGATGGTGTCTCAAAGCTCTTCACAATAACGGATCCCGAGGCCGAGCCAGGGGGAGTGGGGAGAAAAGTGATTTAAAAAAGTGACCAAAAAAGTGACGGTCGAAAAGAAAAGTCTTTCTTATTCTGAAAATAAGAAAGAAAGGGGCGAGGCAAAGGGAGTGAGGAAGCGAGTTCCAGAGCCCCGGGGCGTAGTGGCTGAAGTCATTGCCGCCGATGGTGGAAGGAGGATTTGGGGAACAAGGAGGAGGCTATCCCCAGTAGAGTGAAGGCAACAGGGACTGTTATGAGGGGAGAGGAAGTCAGGATGCCAGAACCTTTTCATGTCCTTCTGACATGAAAGGTGCTACACAAATGTAATTTTGTTGTATTTTGTTGTTGTCAGAGAGGTAGGAGGTGCACAGCAGAGGAGGGATGCGAAAACAAGCCTTGGTTCTTGCCGACATGTGCCTAATACTTTCATGAGTTTAGTAAGCAGCTTGCGAATCTTCACGGAGAGTGATTATGCCATTCCAAACATGTGAATTTTCATATTTAGATGCCGTATACACAACTCGTGCTCTACTCTGAATACCCTGAAGTATCCCCATCAAAAAAATATATGTAGGAGTGATGCCTCACCTGATCACTTATCCAGGTACAGACTTTTCTTTAATAACAAGAATAATACTAACAATCCTTGCATTTGGTTTGAAATCCACCAGGGTAAGGTAAGTATACTCAATTATCCTTCTGCTATCTTGTCCTCCCTTCCCTCCTGGTCTTTGACACCTAAGCCACCTCTCCCCTATCCCACTGCTCTATCTCCTGTAGCTCACGGGCTCGCTGTTGTCTTGCTGATCGCTCGCTCCGGGTCACCGTGCACGTTTTGGCTGTCGTCCAACCTGAGCATCTCCCCTGGAAATGCTGCTTCTCCTATCCCACTCTATTCCCTACTCCCACTCTGTCCTTCTCTAGTGGTTAGAGCACCACCTTGCAAGTGAGAGACCTGGGTTTGATTCCCAGCAGGGCATAACCTTGGGCAGGTTTCTTTACTCCATGTGCCAGATAATAATCCCTCACAAAAAAAAATTGGTCATTTCCATCTACGACTGTTTGTCGTGGATGGAAATGCTATGCACAATTGGCTGCCGCGTTTCACCCACAAATATACAGTCAATTCACTTTACAGTATATTCTGTGAAGTGCTTTGAGACTTCTAGAAGACATGAAAAGTACCCAGCGTGGAGAGTACTGTATAAATGCAAATTGTTGTTTTTATTGTGTCAGAGGGCATCTCAAAGTGCTTCGCAGGATTTATTTGCTTTACTTACTTGATCTGCTATGCTTGTTTCTTGATTATACATTTAGTCTCTGTGTTTGGATCATAAAATACAGCACCATTAATTTATTGAAATACATCTAGTTATACTAATGGTTGTATTTGATATGGTGCCTATTACATCATTGAGATTTCTGAAAGTGGTTCACAGAATATACTTTAAAGTGATTTGACTGTATATTTTGTGGGTGAAACACGGCAGCCAATTGGTTACAGCAGTATCCCACAAACAGTTGTGCATTGAGTGACCAATTGATTATTTTTGAAGTGATTATTACCCTGGAAAGCTATCTGTCAATTGTCTATCACTCGAGTTTCTACGTATGGTTGGTAAATAGAGGAGTGTGGAATAAGAAAACTTGCCTAAGCTTTTGCTCTGTCCGGGAATTGAACCAAGATCTTCTCTCTTGCAAGGTGAGTGTTAGTCGGTACCAGTGTTAACAAAAATGTATACCACTCTGTCTCTCAAACCCTTCAATTGACTTTTTTGACTGATTACCTAATTCCCTTTGAATTTGCTGACAAAACCTGTCCGCACAATCGCCCCAGGTAGTCAATTCTAAATATTCACTGCTCTCCGTGTGAACACTGCTCTCTTTACCATGGCAGAAAGAATTGCATTAAAATTGCATTAAACCATTTTGCCAACAAAATATACAGCTAATTTACTATGCAGTATATTCTATGAAGTGCTTTGAAACACCTGGAAGACGTGAAAAGCTCAATATCAAATGCAATTAAATGGATTATTATTACAAAGTATTATTATAATTTTGCAAAAGTGGCAATTGGACACCCATAATACAGTCAGTACAGTTTACTGTAAATGTATTGAAGTACATTAATATTTTTTGCAACTCAGGCGCCTTTAGGAATACAGAAAAAGCTTGTTTATATGGCACCCAACTAACCGGAACGCTCAACCAACCGGTATCTCACAATAGAATTCACCATTCCAGCAAATGGATCTCACACCAGAGCCATTCGGGACACTCACGAGTATGCTCACTTTGCGCATGTGTGCAATGCTCACTTTGTGTATGCGTGCAATGCATGCACACTTATTAAACTTTACCGATTATTTTACCGAGTGTGCTGGAAGGCTGTATTGGTAAGTATCCCCACAGTATTCTGTTATTAATTCGTCTATTATTAATATAGTAAGTTTTAAAACAAGTAAATTTTTTGTGTAGGATTTTCGGCAACTTACCCTCGAATATCCAGCATATTTAATTAACCAGCACCAGTCAGGTCCCGAGGGTGCCGGATAAGCGAGCTTTTACTGTACAGTATTATGCTTTATATGTTTTGAGATATCCTCCCGGTGTGGAAGACATTATATTAATTGTAAGAAGAAGGATTTTGCTGGAGAATATAGTGCTTGTTCTGAAATACTCTGTACGGCTTTCACTTCTCCTTGGATACTGCACTGTGATTAATATGTAAATGAACTTAAAAGGAAATAATGGAACAAACTCCCTTTGTACTCTCAGGGCTTTGAGCCATTGCTCAATGGACATCATTCATCTGAAGTTACTAAAATGCAAATATGTTTCTCAAGTAATAATGGTTTGAGGCTGAACCTGCACAATGTTGGAGACATGTACAGAATTTGTTAAAAACTGCAAAAATAAAACGAGATTATAATCCATCCATGTGATATAGCACCTTTCATGCCAGGAAATGCCAGTGCACTTTGTAGGATATACGGTAAAGTGACAATAATACTAATAATCCTTGCATTTGATAGAGTGCTTTTCACGTCTTCTAGAAGTTTCAAGGCGCTTCACAGAATATACTGTAAAGTGAATTGACTGTATGTAGTTTAATAGGGTTTAAGCAAAATAGGCATCTAGAGACATGAAGAAGAGGGAATGAATGCACTGTTCTTGTGAGCCCTCATTATTTTCCAATTTGTAAGACATAGTCAGCAATTTATTAATACCTACCTTTTTCACACCTCTCAGAACAATATTAGTCTACAGCAATAATATACCTTGCATTTGATATAGCATCTGTAATCCTTACATTTGACATAGCACCTTTTCACAAATAATGCAAGGATTATTTATTATTTAATATCACAACGATCACAAGAGCTTCATGACTAATTCCTTTCAAGTCCAATGACTGTATGTTTAGGCAATTGGATCTAATTAGCAACATTTCTTAACAGGATTAGTTAATAAGAAATTCAGTTACAGTAGAATACTCTGACTCTACTCTGATATTAGATCTGAGTTTCCAAGGGTTAGTGTGACTCGCTTGCTTGTTGGATTGAGTCCCCATTTGCCAAACTCAGAATCCAGTTACAAAATACTGCTAATGAAATCCCAATCCAATGCAGACTTCCTCTAAAGTTGGGGGGAGTTAAGGAGTGAAATTACATTCTATCCTTATTAACTACATCACAGAGGCTGTATTTTCACTCAAGGAAAGTTTTACTAGATTCACTAGGGTTCAAAACTCGTATCCCTATCACACCAGTCATTGTCAGGCTCCAGTGGTTCCCAATCTCTGCACAGATGGATTTCAAGATATTCTCACAGGTTTTCAAATCACAAGATCCTTAAAGCAATATGCAACATGCTGCATGCAGTATGTATTCACTTTATCTATCCACATTTGATCTATTAGGCTTGATGCTGGAATGAATTTTATGATATATAAAATTCCAATCTGTCAATATAAAGTCGGTGAATAGAGTTTACATGTCTGGGTTAACCACAAAAGAGCAATTTAACAATTTACAGTGAAAAATAGCATTTTCTTTTATTTTACAAATGGTTGTGGTTATGGAGAGGATGCTGTATCTTTTTGCTGGACACAGGTCCTTATTTATAGGGCAATGTGAATTCTGTGATGTGCTTTGCGATATCCTCATGTCATGAGCACATCTCAAGATTTACTGCAAAGTGTGGTAACTGAGTATCTTGTAGGTGAATGTGGCAGCTGATTTACGCACAGAAATATCACACAAACACCACAAAGTGAATGATTAATTATATCTGAGGGATTGTTGGCCAAGAAACATATAGAAATCTACAGAACAGAAGGAGGTCATTCAGCCCATTGAGTCTACACAGGCCTACAGAGTAAGGCTTCACATCCCTTGGTTGGTAGGGCGCTCCTCATCTCAACTCTCCCAGTAAAAAACTTATTCCAAAGTTCTTCTTCCACTATTTTTGTGGGTTATAACCATGTCCTCTGAATGTTGACTCCCCTATCAATAGAAGTAATAGTTCCCTATTTACCATAACAAAACATCTCAAAATTTGGAGACCTCTATCATGTCCGCCCTCAACAATCACTATTCCAATGAAAACAGACCCAGCTTCTCCAATCTTTACTCATAATTGTTGCTCTTCATCCCCGGAATTATTTGGGTAAACTTCCTCTGCACCCCCTCAACACCTTTCCTGATGTAAGGTGTCCAAAACAAGCGCATAATTCCAATTGCAGCTTAATAAATGATTCATATCACATTAGCATTTTTGCTTTGTTTTTGTACTCTATGCCCTGTGTTAAAAACCCAACATTCTACTAGCTTTCTATACAACCTTTACTGTCTTTTCTCCCCTCCATCCATACAATAGCCCAATCTGCCTTCCCTCACCTCCGCACATTGCCACTAGCTCACCCCTCAGGCCGCTGATATTCTCATTCATGCCTTCATCACCTCCAGGTTCGACTATGCCAATGCCCTGCTTGTCAGCCTTCCCAGCCTCCCTCCGCAGGCTGCAGATCATCTAGATCTCGGCAGCCCATGCCCTCTCCCACACGATGCTCCACAACCTCATCTCCCCCATTCCCGCCCGACTCCACTGGGTCCCCATCACCCAGAGGATTCCATTCAAGATCCTGATCCTAATCTTTAAAGCTCTCCATGGTCTTACCCCACCCTACCTCTGCAATCTACTAACTCCCACTAACCTATCCACTCAGCAGGCTCTGGCCTGCTCCATGTCCCCTGACCCACCCACCCACCATCTGCGAGTGAACCTTCTGCCACTCTGCCCCCAACCTTTGGAATTCCATCCCGCAATCCCTCCACCTCGCTCCCTCCCTACCCTCCTTCAAGTCCCGCCTCAAGACTCTCCACTTCGACTGTGCCATCGGTCACCCCCCTTCCCCTCCCCCCTCCACGATCCCAACCCAAGCTCGGGTCTGAAACACTGACTGTCCAGTTCCCTGGGACATCCTCCCAATGCAAAAGTCGCTTTACAAATGTAATTTTGTTGTTGTTGTTTGTCACCTGTCATGTCACTTTCAATAACATATGTACCCGAAGGCTCAAATCTTTTCTCCCATCAGCTTCTGGCAGGACATTGATATTCAATATGTATTTCCTTCCCTTGATCTTTCAACCAAAATGAATCACCTCATATTTGCCACTGAAGAGCCAGTTGTGCTAAAATCCTCTTACGCAGTCTTTTACCATCCTCATCACTATTCATTGTACATTGCTTCACTAATACATTCTACACATCCATTGGAAGATACCCCCCCTTCTTGCTCCATCAATGCTGTATTGAAATGTCAGCCTAGACTGAGTTCTAGCATGGGGTTTGAATGCACAACCTTTTGACTCAGAGGCAGGAGTGCTTCCAACTGAGTCAGGCTGACACATTACCACTGAGTCATGTGCACAAATGTGTATGTTTTTGCTTCAGCTGTTTTTGTTGCAAATAAGAAAACAATTACCAGAATTTGTAATGTCCTTTTGACAGTATGTTTGTTCCCAGGGTGTAAATTCTAGACATGTACATATGACTTATTCATCAGAACTAATTATCACCATTCATAGTAGCTTTGAGCATTGAATAAAATTCCTCTTTAAACAGAATGGGGTCAAGAAAACTAAATGATAGATGAAGAAGGCCACTCGAGGTAACTAATTATCAGCCACATCATTAAGCAAGAATCTAACTGATTCAAATTTTTTTTTGCTGGTATATAAGATGGTTGAATGCCAAATTTACAGACAATTGTTTATTCACTCCATTCGTTATCTTTTTGGGGGAATGTTGCAATTAACCAGAGAGCAATTTTATTTGTGCTTTGCTGAATCCACAGCAAGTTTCACCCAAAGCTGAAAGAGAGGTTGTTGGAGATCCTGAAATTTAGTGTGAAAGAAAAATGAGTTAGCTCTGATCACAAGTCCAGAGGTAGAGGTTTGTGTTTTTGGAGAAGGTGGTCAAAAGTTTAAATGTTTCTGGAATTTGATCACATCTGTCTATCTTTCATTTGTAGGTTTATTTGACTACTTATCTACCAGACTACTTGTCTGCATATTGTTTGACAGATCCACTTAAATGCTCTAGATTCGTCTTTGGAGGTTTTTGTGCATGATTAAATGAGCTGCAAAATATAAAAGAAACCTTGCCATTTTAATATAACACGAAAGAAGAGCAATTTATAGCTATATTGTGAGAATATAGGGGCAAGAGTCAAGGTTTGTTAAATTAAATGTCTTCATACTGTTATATTCCACGGTGGGAGAATCTGGGTGGGCAAAGAATGCATGAAAAACTGCATTGTTGGAGGTGTATTCTTTCATACAAGACATTAAACCAAGGTCCTTTCTGCTTGTTCGGGTACATGTTAAAGGTCTCACGGCATTATTGAAAAAGAGAAGGGAGTTTTGGTGTCCTAGTCAACAACCCCAGATAAAATTAATCATGACTGTGTGGGACATTGCTGTGTGTAAATTGATTGCCACATTAACACAGTGACTCACCTATGAGACATCTCAAATACATTATACCAAAATCATAGATTACTATTATTAAAACATTTTGTACTCATCCAACATTGACAAACAAGTATCTTCCAGCAGACTCACAGGTTGGTGATCAGGAAGAAGAAATCCTGCCTGATTTTCTCCCTCAGAAACACAGAGCCCCAAATGTTACTCAGACTGAGGTTAGGCTTCAGCAATATCTGTTAAACACCAGATGAATGATCGATTTATTTAGAAATATTGCTGGTAAAGACAAAGAGAAACCCTTCTCCTGGTTGCTCTGTGACATGCACATAGGGCATAGGTATTTTCAGCCATTCAGGTATTTATTTATCTTTGACCACAACATTCATATATGAATCCCTGTACTGAACTTTTCCTGTGTTAAGAAACACAATTACAACCCAATACTTAATGGGTCCCACCATTCAACCCATTTAGAATTACATTGATATTTATGATGACATTACTTCTTTGAATCAAAGCTCTAAAAAACAAAGAAACATACATTACAACTATGTAATCCATAGCAAGGTGGACAACACATTATTCCTACTGATTGGCGTCAAAGGAAAGTGATTGAAATGATGGAGGGTAGTATTAAGATTGCATTGCAGCATTGCCATTACTATCCTGAGTGCTTTTTCTGCTTTAGTTGTTGATGGCAGTTTTGGTGCAAATAATAGGCTCCTAACCTATTAATGTGACCTCCTCTTGATATCTCATCTGTGCCCGATTCATCTTGTTCGAAATGGTGCAGAAAATACCCATGTCCTATGCATCCATGTCACAGAGCAACCATCGAATGAAAACTACAACTACAATAACAATAACAAAACTATTCCCCATTCTTTTGCTCAGCTGGCAAACACAGGTGAGCAAAAGATCCATTCTTGAAACCCATACCTAACATAATAACCATCATCTTCCCCTGCATCAAAGGTACTTCTGCACATTTGTAAATGGTTCACTTGTAAGATCCAGAGGTGAGGGAGATTACTGTTGGGAAATTAGCTTTCCTCCTGTATTGAGTACTCCCAAGTCATATGTAGCTTGGTCAGATCGAAAACAGGTACTGTATAGGTACTAACTGGAACTCTATCCCGCAGTCTCTCCACCTTGCCCCCTCCCTGGCTCCTTCAAGTCCTCCCTCAAGACTTTCCTCTTTGATGGACCCATCGGCACCTCTTAATCCCCACTTCACCCCTAACCTCCTGTCCTAAACTCAGGTCTGAAGCAGTAACTGTCCAGCACCTTGGAAAGTCCTCCTGACGTGAAAGGCGCTATACAAGTGTAATTTTGTTGTTGTTTCCTCTTAGTTACTCTGACAGTGGTGTTACAACTCATGGTATACAACAGGTGTGACTTATAGCAAACTATAATAAAATTGTTAGTAGGGAATCTTGCGAATGGTACATCATAACTGTCTCCACATCCAGAATTTTAGAGGCAGCAAGCATGTCACCTCTCGATTTTCTCTTTTCCAGCATCAACATGCCCAATTTACTTATTCGCTCCTCATAGTCCAGTCCTTCTATTCCGTCAACAACCAAATTACATTTATATGGCGTCTTTCATGTTGTGAGTATATCCCATGCTAGACAGTCAGTGTTATGGACCCAAGCTAGTCCAATCATTTTTGTTTGCCCTTCTCTGTACTTTCTTGATCTTACCAACATCCTTTTTGTATTGCAGTGATCAGAACTGTACTCCAAGTACTGTCTCATCAATGATTTATCTGGGAAGCTTTTCCACTGCTTAGCCAGCTGGGACTACTCTACTCTTCAGGATTTTGGCTTGCAGGATTAATTGGAGCTGAGTGGGATGACTCCCTTTCCCCCAGTGACTGGTCTGCCCTTCCTGGTCTTCTCAATGAGCCAGGCCAGCATCAGTACTGTCCTGGAATACTGTTGTTTAGATACTAGAGAAACTTCTCTTTTTGAGTTGTGTCACTTCTGGCTCTTTGGAGCAGGAATCTCATGATATGCCTGTTACATATTCCCAAACACCATTTCTGAATTGTGAGTAATCTGCCAATTTTCCCACCTGTAATGTTTGTAAATGCGAAACAGGTTGGATTCACTAATTCCTTTATTTACAGCTTCCAGAATCTGTTGAGTCACTTCCCCAGAAACCTTTTATACTTGCTTCTTTTCATTGGTAATGTCCAATTGCTAATTAAGTCATTACAGCAATATGCAACATCACACAAACCTGATCAGACTTTAGTCCAACACTGATAGAACAGCAATTGTTTCCCATTTGCCAAACTGACAGTTTGGAGGAATTGTCTGATTTAGATAATTAACATTAAGTGGATGCCAATCTACCGAGGACCAGATTGAATGACCACAGGTGATTTACTTTAACTCAGGTTAAAGGCTATGAGCACTAATCATATCAATCTCAACTAGATTCTGACTGGTTTCAGGGGTGAAAGAACAGTTTGGTGCTTAGTGAAGCAACATCACGCAATGGTGATTTTAAAAAGTATGATAGTGGATCAAATTGTGGAAATATTGCCCAAAATAGACAAGTAAATAAGTGGAGTAACAACAGTTTTATTTTTATTTATAATGGATAAAAATAATATAGAAGATCAAATTCTAGTATCTTAAAATAGTACTTCATAAGATTTTCAAATAGTGCTAAAATCTGCATTTTAGCTTTGTATCATAATAAATACAATAATCTAAGCCTAGGAGAAAAGGGTATGTGAAAAGCATATAACTGAGTAGGAAGCGTTCTCAAAAATATTTGAATTTCTAGCCATATGGAAGAAGTCATAAGAGATGAGAGCATTTCTGGGGAGAATTTGATTAAATATACAGCATACACTGGAGTCAGTCTCACAACTGAAACTTTTAATAGAAAATGCTGGGATGCTAGACTGCAGAAGTTTGCTTAAAAGATTACATGTTCCAAAATCCAATAAAAATGTTTAAATCTTATTTTCAAGAAAGGTTCATAATCTATCCTTCAGTTGTCGGGTTAGGAAAGGATTAGGGATACGAGCAAATACTTTATTTTTAACTTCTGATTCAGTTCAATGATGCTTATTAAACAATAAATGTTCGATTCACTTTAGATACAAAAGATCTTTGTGTAACCAAAATGCTTACTTACAATTTAATATATAAGACCTGTAAAATTTTATTCCTTCCACCTCCAAAATTAGAATTACTGACAGAAACTTAGAGAAAATAAATTGTTTTAAAAAAAGTAATAAATTGCATTATTACGGTTATACTTTATATATTATGAGATAATTACTGAAAGATTGAGGAAACATGGCATGTTAATTATTGTATATTGCAGAGTACAGTAATATGGTCAGAGTAATATCACATGGGTAAACATTTGTGAATTGTTTAAAAATTTTATAGAAATGTGGTATACAACATATTATTAAAAAACATTATTTTCAAGTGCTTCAGATATGATGAAATAACTCAGCATTACTCAGAAGTAGCACTCTCTCCCCTGCTTCAGAAGACTGTGAGTTCAAGCCCTATCGTGAGACTTGGAATCATATAGTCTAAGATGACACTCTAATACAATGCTGGGGGGTGTATTGCATTGTTGGCAATGCTGTTCTTTGGATGAGACATTAAACTACGGTCTCGTCTGCCTGTTTCAGGTGGACGTTAAAGATCCCATGGCTCTATTCGAAAAGAAGAGTTTCTACCAGTGTCCTGGGCAACAATCCCCCGAATAATATTTTTCTCCTTCACCTCCTCTTCGGTGACCGTTAGATCATCTGGGTCCCAAACACACCGTTTCTCTCTGATCTGCCTGTTCTGTTGCAATCCCACCACATTTTGCATTATTCACACCTCTTGTCTCCAGTTTTGTTGCAATCCCCCACCTTTGTTTTGCACCATTAAACACCTCTGAAACCCATCATCTCCTGTTCTCTACTCCATTTTCTCCTTGCCCTGCCTCCCCACTCTGTGTTAGTTGTTAAAAGCCTCTCTCTCCCAACATGCCCCTGTTCCGATGAAGGGTCGAGGACCCGAAAGATTGACCTACTTTCCCTTCTTCATAGATGCTGAGTGTTGCTAGGTATTCCTTTTCCTGTGTGCAATTGACTGACGCTTTTTAAGCACAAAATATAGTCACTCCATTTTATAGTATATGTTGAGAAGCATTTTGAGACACCTCAATGTGATAAAGCAAAGATTATTATTGTGGCATAACTCTCAAATGTAATCTACATATAATTTTGTTGTTGTTGTTCATACCTGGCTTTTCAGAAAACAAATCTTAAGAACTATTGCTATGTGGTACCAATGTATCGCAGAGGGATTGGACATTGCTCGAGCACAATTTAACAAAAAGCAAAAGAATGTACGTCCCAGGGCTGATTGCTCCATCAAATCAGGTAAATGACATTTCTTCTTCCTGATGTTGGAGGTGAGAAGAGCTGCCACAATCCAACTCAGCCTATTGATTCAAGTCTCCCACTGGCTAAGCATAGATCAGAATTGACAGTTACTTTCTTTGCCTCACCCCAAACTGAAAAGATTTTGCAGTCAGCAAACAAGAATAGAAAATCAAAGCAGAAATGGAGAAAGTTTAGATGAGTTTCACACAATAGAGCTGCTAGTGTGTTTAAAACCAGGAATGCGCTAGAACTAACAATGTGCTCTGATTTCCCAACCGCCATTCCCTCCTCATCTCACCACCACACTCCGATCCCTACTCATCCCCCCTTCCACATTTTCAAATCTGTCTCCCCCTCCTCTCTCATCACCACCATATCAAACATAAAACATACTGAATGCTCCCTTGACCCCATCCCTCTCCTTAGCTCCCTGCTCTACCTCCTTGCCCTTCTACTCTCCGACATCATCAATCTCTCCATATCACCTGACACTGTTCCCATTCCCCCACAAAACAGCTACCATCACCCCCATCCTGAAGGAACCTTCCCAGGCTGCATCCCTGTTTTCCAGCTACCGGTTCATCTTCAACCTAACTATCCTCCAAAAGGTTCTTGAACGAGTCATTGCGTCCCAGGTTCGCTCATTCCTCTCCCACTACTCCCTCGATGAGCCCCTCCAATCGGATTTCTGTGCTATCTGGTCAAGGTCACGAATGGCATCCTGTCCATCTGTGACCAGGGCTCCCTCTGCCTCCTCGACCTATCCGCCGCTTTTGACGTGGACGACTCAATCCTCCTCCACCACTTCTCTTCTCACCTCAACTTTCAAGGTTCTGTCCTTCACTGGTTCAGGTCTTATGTCTAACACCGTTTCCAATTTGTCTCTGCTAACGGTTTCTCTCCCAGCCCCCGTACTGTCTTGTGTGGTGTTCCTCAGGGCTCTGTCCTCGGTCCCCTCCTCATCAACCTCTACATGCTCCCTCTCGATGACATCCAACTATATCTCTGCCTCCACCCTCACTTCCAGGACAACTGATGTCCTGACAGACTCAGATATCAAGTCCTGGATGAGAGCTAACTTTTTACAATTGAATGTCAGCAAGACCAAGGCTCTGATTGGTCTGTGCCAGCACCTCCGCACCTCAGACATTGGCAGCATCCACGGATGCACACTCAACCTCACCAAGCCAGTCAGGAACCTGGGCATCTTGTTCTACCCTCGACTGTCCTTTCTCCCACATATCTGTGCCATGGCCAGCACTGTCTTCCACCACCTCTGCAAAATTGCCCAACTCTGCCACTATCAGTGCATGCATTTGTCACCTCAAGGCTTGACTACGGAAACTGCCTTTTTGTTTGACTCTCCCAACGTTTCCCTCCACAAGTTGCAGATCATCCAAAGCTCTTCAACTCCTCTCCCACTAGGCTTCGTGATCGCAACATCCCCATTCTCGCCCAGCTCCACTGGCTTCCCATCCCTCAGAGGATAGAATTCAAAATCCTCGTCCTCACTCTCAGGGCCCTCCATGGCCTTTCCCCTCCTATCTCTCTAACCTGCTGATCCTCTATCAACCTTTCCACTCCCTCCATTCGGTAGGCTCTGGCTTGCTTCTTGTCTCTCGTCGGATCTACCATAGGCGACCGGGGTTTCAGCCTTTCTACCCCTACGCTTTGGAACTCCATCCCACACTCCCTGCACCTTGCTCCCTCCCTAATTGCTCCCTCCCACAATAATAGAAATTGGTCATGCCAATACACGACTGTTTGTGGGACACTGCTGTGCACAATTGGCTGCCGCATTTCACCCACAAAATATACAGTCTATTCATTTTACAGCATATTCTGTGAAGCGCTTTGAGACGTCGATAAGACGTGAAAAGCGCTACATCAAATGCAAAGATTATTAAATTATTATAGACATTCACCTTTACAACAACAATTCAAAACAATAACAACAGAATTACATTTATAGAGCATCTTTCACGTCAGGAGGACATTCCAAGGCGCAAAAATAAATCTGTTTTTATCAATAAACCACTGATAAGTTGCTAACATAAGCAGATGTTCACAGCTGAAATAGAAGGCACATTGGGGCTCGGTCTGTGACTTTCTAATAGAGGAAGGGAAAGAGGGATGAAAAATTCATTTCTGAAGAATGTCTAGTCCAACAACCTTGGAAGAATGATAATCTCGTAGAATGCAATACTGTGCAGTCCGCAGAACCTAATCTGTGTTTAATGAGTCCAGAAATATTTTAGCATCTCATGTCTGAACTAAAATGTGTTATTGTGCAAGCAGTAGCTGCCCTGCATGTTAATAACATATAAAAGTGACATGAAAGAAGCATTTTCTTTTTCAATACCTAACCAAAGCTAATAAATCTATTTAAACCACAAATACGACTAAACAATTTGAAAACTGTAACTTTATTTGAAAATTTTGATACATTATTTCACAATGACAGTTTGAGTGGCACACAATTTGCTCCGTCCCTTTTTAATAAATTAGTCCTTGTGTTTTTTTAAAGATGCTTTTTCCCCTCTTCTTATCTTCTAAATAAGTCAGTTATTGAGAGAAACAGTTGATACGTTGCTTACATAACCACAGATGTTTACATCAATAGTGTGGACTGAACGTCAGACACAAGTACTTTCCCAATGGCAATTACAGTCACCCTAACCTTTCCCCGAGCTAGTAACTGACAGGGTTAAAAAATCCATACTTTGCCCTTTTCCTGTAACTTCATTATTGAGGCACTGAACAAACTACTTCGGAGCACAGTCTTTCACAGCCATCTCTTTGTAACATTTAATGCGGCACTAAAGGTACTTAGCGATGGATGGGTGCCTTTGTATGACATCAGCAGAGAACCTCCCTCCACAGCACAGCCTGCTTCGTTCAACTGCTCTGCTATCTCTTGCACAGAACAGCTTCCCTCCTCCTCACCAGCCAAAAGCTGTTTTATAAGATGAGGATAGAAAGCAGTAGAGAGGCAGTCCACCACTAATTTCTTGTTCAGCAGCAAGGAAAGGAGCTCTGAATCACAACTGAAGTCATTAATCTGAAGAGGAAGGGAAAAAAAATGATGAGTACTATTCCTCTTATGTTTTATTTCAATATCTATAATTTACTCATTAGTGAGGACAATGATTTAGGCTCCTGAATGACACTCATCTTAGAAGAGTTATCAGGAAAAGCCACCAAACCAGAGTAAATAGATGCGGGAGACAACTAATGCATTTGTAGAGTAAAAAAAAAGAAATTCACAAAATCACAAGAGAGATTCAGGTGAAGAGGGTCTTTCGGTCCATTTGATCTTTTCCTTTCAGAATATCCATCCTCCCATCAACAGCAAAAAGCTGCTTCTTAAATATTTCCACAATTCAAGTCTCAATTTCCTGGTAACTCACTCCAGTTATTAGTTACCTCTGCTAAGAAATGCCTTCTGGTTTCTGTCCTGAAATGATGCCTTACTACCCTGAGCCTGTGTCCTCTTGTTCTGCTCCCTTGGAATAGCTGTTAAGGGTGGGTACCAGTTTGCTGAAAAGCACACATTGTTTACATTGTTTCCTGTACTGATGGTTGGTAGTGGTCAACTGGAGGACCAAACATATCTAGCTACTGCTGTGTCTGTTGGTACGTCTAATGGCAAGTTTACATTCCTCTATAAGTGTATTGCTCTTTCAAAGAGCCAGCACACACACACATAGAATCATAGAAATTTACAGTACATGAGGCTAAGTAATTCCTTTTACATAGTGCTACTGCAAAGAAACATGCCATTTTTCCCAACCAGTATTGTGCCCTTACTGTATCCTCAACTGCACGTTTGTATGTGTGCTGTGCATATGGATAGCAATTTCTTCATCTCCACTTTCACTCAATTTTCTTTTTTCCAGTTTCTGCACAATGGATGAGATACAGACGCAAGAAACACTGGGATCTGCAAGCTTAAGAGTTTACCAACCTGTACTAATATTCTCCAAACATTCTCTATGTTAAAGAGTTTTGAAAGCAGAGAAAGAGATGGGAGTTTTTTTTTCCAGACACAGTGCAATTTCTAATCAAAGGTAGCATACATATTTGGAATTTCTAGATATCTTAAACATGATTAGAACATAAGAATTAAGATCAGGAGTAAGCCATTTGGCCCTTTGAACCTGCCCCGCCATTCAATAAGATCATGGCTGATCTATTCTAACTCCACCTACCCGCCTTATCCGCATCTCCCTTAATCCACAAGAAATCTATCAATCTCAGTCTTGAATATGTTGAAGACTGAGCATCTAAAGCCCTTTGGGTAGAGAATTCCATAAATTCATTACGCTCTGAGTGAAGAAGTTTTTTCTCAACTCAGTGCGAAAGGGCTGACCCCTGACTGTGACCCCTGGTTATAGTTTCTCCAACCAGGGGGAAAAAGTCTCCCACTATCTATGCTGTCATGCCTTTTAATAATCTTATAGGTTTCTATAAGATCACCTCTCATTCTTCTATATTCCAGAGAATATAGGCGTAGATTGCTCAACCTATCCTCATAGCTCATCCCACGTACCAACCTAGTGAATCTATGTTGTACCCCCTCCAAGGCGAGTACGTCCTTTCTTAAATAAGGAGACCAAAACTGCACACAATATTCTTGTGTGGTCTCACCAGGGCCCTATACGTTGCAGCAAGACTTCCCTACTCTTATATTCTAACCCTTTTGTAACAAATGCCAACATACCATTAGCCTTCCTAACTGCTTGCTGTACCTGCAAACTAACTTTTTGTGACTGGTGTACAAGGACACCCAAGTCCCTCTGAACGCTAACATTATCTAGTCTCTTCCCTTCTAAAAAATAATCTGCTCTACTGTTTTTGCCACCTAGGTGGATGAATTCACACTTCCCTACATTATAATTCATCTGCCTCCTACTTGCCCACTCACCTAGCCTATCTATATTGCGTTACATTTAAAAAAACTGTAATCCTTGGTGTCATCCGCAGATTTGGATATGTTAAGTTCGATGATCTCATCTAGATCTTTGATGTAGATTGTAAATAGTTGAGGCCCAAGCACTGATCCTTGTGGCACTCAGTAGTCACATCCCACCAATCTGAGAAGGACCCGAAAGCAGCATATTTCAGCTTTGATGGGTGAGCTTTCAGCCACTTTGTTTCACTGGAATTCCCCCTAATTACCTCCATCTGGTGATGGGTTTCCCCAGTGTCAGACACCCAGTTGACTAAAACAAAATCCTCCATCTCTCTTCCTCCACTCTCCTTTCAAAACTCATCTTAAAATCTCCCTGACAGTGCCTTCATCTACCTCCCACCCCTATGTCCTACCCAGCTGGACACCCATTCAGTCTCTTTGAAGCATTTTAAGATGTTCTTCTGCGTGGAAGGCACTACATAAATGCAAATTGGTGCTGCTCCAGTTAATTATACAAACATTTACAACAACAAATTACATTTGAGAACAAAGTGTTTCTGGGGGGGGTTTGACAATCTGTTTGGTTAATGTTCAATTATTCACTTCTACTAAATTAATTATGCTTTTCTGGTTGTTAGTGTATTAACAAAAAGGAAAAAATGTAGCTTTTTAATATCACAGTTAGTTAAGTTTGTAGATAAAATATGTGCAATTATAATTCCTCCCCCTATATTACCAAGAAATTCTATGAAATAGCATAATTCCTCATGTGTTACAAAGATTTATCCTTTTCAGAGTTTTAAAATCAAGGATCGGTCTCACGATCAAGAGATTTAAGAAATTTACATTGAAGCTGTTCATACCTGAGTGACAGATCTTATCTGTTCCATTGCCAGTGTCTGTAGTTCACAGTCATCACTTTCTATTCCAAGTTTCAGTGCTGGCAGCAGCAATGATTTGTCTAGCAGCAGTGTCCAAATCTGTTTCATACACTGCACAAACATAAGATGGAAGTTAATAAATGTGAATACTGTGGTTAAAAAGCGATGTTCAAACTGATGTGTACATGAGGAAAAAAAAACATAACATGCTCAATAATTGGCTGCTCAAGTGTAGGAACTTTCAACCTGCAAATATCTGAACTTTTTACTTTTGTAAACTTAATTTTCTAAGTTTTTCACCATTTCTGAACCTGCTACTGATTAGAGAACACAAAATGCAAAAGTATACAAGTTGCATTTTGACTTGATTTTCTGAGAAGTTAAGGTTTTATAATAATCAAGCTTATAACTAATACATAAGGTTATAAGCAAATGTTACATTCCAAACAAATCACCATTACAATAGTAACATGCACTCATTCATGCCATCCTACCACCCTACAAAGTAGTCAAGGAGCTCTGAATATTTGTAATCAAAAGTGACCTGATTTCACTAACTTTGGGACATTCTCCTGACATCAAAGACGTTAGACAGGTATAATTTTGTTGTTGTTTTAACTGCGGTTTTAGATATATTGGAAGGAAAGATATACATGAGCGTCATAAGCAATAAAAAAAATCTATGCTACAGCATTTGAGTTCTTAGAAATAAAAATATTAATTGCAAATATTGTAATTCTGAATTAAAACACATAAGAAATCTCCAGCATGTCAATCAGCATCTAAAATAGTCCAAATCGCTAACCTGTTTGCTCTTTCAGATACTAATTGTCAGATGTAGTTACCCAGCATTTTAGGTCATTTAGAATTTGTTCTTGCTATGGGACTCACTCACAAAATATTATCGAACCATGTGACTGAATAGCCATTAGATAACATAATAATGTTAAGAATTAGTAAAACATCTGACATTGTTAAGACTTGTGTCAGTTCTCTCACACATCAATTCCCATGTGCAAGTCTATAGTGCAATTTACTAATATATTGCTACCCTGTAGTATTTCCTCGTGATTCTAATGTGAAGGAAGATGGAAATACCTTGCAGCAGAGTAAATGAGAATACATCAATCAATCAAAACTTACATTTATATAGCGCCTTTCACGTTGAGAGGACATCCCAAGGTGCTGTACAGTTAGGAAGGGACAAGAGCAGGGTGGGAGGGATCAGGGCAGGATGAAGAAGAATAGGAAAATTGACTGTATATTTGTGGGCGAAACACGGCAGCCAAATTGCGCACAGCAGTGTCCCACAAACAGTCATCGAAGTGGAAATAGGGGAAAAAAAGGGTGGGGGGGGAATGGCAAGGGGAGGGGTCGGGGTAGGGGGAAGGAGAGCAGGAAAGTCGACTACATATTTGTACAATACATAGTACTAGCAACAGGAAATCTCCACGGAACATTAAAAAAAACTGTTGAGACTCCCCTTCGTAAAGATTTATTACACTTGTAGTTTTTCGAAACAGACTCCTAATTTCTGGATTGAAAAAAAAAGGATGAAAAAGTTTGGAGTCAACATACATTTTAATTTTATTGTGTAGCTTTTAGGAAAGGTCTTAAAACCTTTACTTTAGATACTGAATTTACCTTTCACTATTGAAAGATACAAGATATACTTTGCAAATCAAAAGAATAAATGTGACCTGGAGGATATCTTTCCTTGATAAGCACACTTTCTTTTAGACAAAGTGATTTATTGGAAAGTGAAATCTCACATTTTACAAAGTGCTTATTGCTGAAAATGGAAGCAAAAATGAAACCAAAATATCACCCTTGGCATGAAGGATTTTGGTGACATGGATCTTCATTTGTGTGCAGATAAACTGGAACAGAATGTAATAGTTCTTTGGAAAGCATTATTTCTATTCAGCTCAAATATACAGCTGAAACCTGTGCCAATGTCTGTTGAAGTTTGAGAAGTAATAATAATTCTTACATTTGGCATAATGCCTTTCACATCCGGAGCACATCCCAAAGCAATTCACAAGACATACTGTAAAATGCAGTGACCATGTGTTTAGCGAGCAAACAGAGCCAGGCAATTTGTGCAAACAACAATTAAGGATATTACCGATTTTATTTGCAGGGTAATAACTTTCCTATGAGGGAACATTCTTTCTCCAACTCTATATTACTCACAAGTTGGCTTTCACCCTGAATTCAAAGTGATGCAGGAGCTCAGGGGGCACCTTCTACTTTTAGTGCTTTTGTCCAGCTGTTATGAGGTTCATAAGGGATGTGGCAAACATGCCTCACCTGATTTTCATTGATTCTCCTATCCAGCACTGCAGCAGATGCCTTTCTCCAAACTAGGCTCTGTGAGCCTATTTCCCATCCTTGCTCTGCTCCACTGGATCTTCATTCTCGCCTTGAACTCTCTCCAAAGGTTTGTCCCACCCTACATGCACAACCTCCTGCAACCCTACCAGCCCAGTCACTCCCTTCACTAGGTGAACATCAACCTGCTTCATGTCACCAGCTGTATCTGCCTCACCAATGACAGGAAGCTATCAGCCATACTGCCCACCACACTCTCTGAAATTTATCCAAGAATCTCCTCAATCAGCTCGCTCCTCACGTTCAAAGCTCACCTCAAAACTTATCACTTCAACTCATCTATTTTGGTCATTTTCCCCCTCCTCACACTCTTCAGTCACCCCCGCCCCCCAATAGGCACTATATAATTGTAAATTGTATTGTATAAAGGCATCTCTAATGTAATGACATGGAGACTGAGAACTTTAAATGAAATAGGACATCAAACCTGGAACCCTCTGGAATACTTCAGTACTTCTGACTTAGTGCCCCATACTAGTAGATGTGATTAATTATCTCCATTTAATTCGTTTTGAAAGTTTTAATGATATTTCTTCAATTAATGAACCTAACCAGAGAATACATAAAGATGCCATCCACTTTGTAATATTTCAAAACTGATAAACTATTACTATGTGTAGTCGAGCATAGAATATGTGATTATACAACTTTCAAAATACAACTTATGAAGAATCTACATTACCTGAAGTGGTAGCCTGTGCTTTGTCTGATAAAGAGAACGGCAGATAGCGAGCACTTCGCTTCCCATGGCATGTTTCTGTTCATTTGAACACTTTGTCAACATGGCAGTTGCAAGCTTAATCCAAGCACTGCCCTCTTCACTTGACCTGTATTGGTGAAGGAGTTTCATTGAGGAAGATAAATTTGACACACTCCAGTAATATTCAACAGACACATTGTACTGCTCAATATTAAAAATGACATTCTGTCCTCTATAGTACTGCTTAGTATCATTCAGGCACACGGAAATCCCTCTTCAGAGATGTAATATGAGGAAAAGCTCACTATTCCATTGTGATGTTTTAAGTTTACTTAAATAAATTTTGTTGAGATAATAATAAATAATCCTTACATATGATATAGCGCTTTTCATGTCTTCTAGACGTCTCAAAGCATTTCACAGAATATACTGTAAAGTGAATTGACTATATATTTGTTGGCGAGATGATTGTTTGAGAGATAGGGGATGTCACAAAGGTGTTTAAAATTATGAAAGGGTTTGATCAAGTAGACTTTGATAGGCCATTTCCACATTTTGGTGAGTTCAAAGTGAATGGGCATCAATATAAGCCAGGAACAGAACTAAAAGGAAGTTTAGGAGGAATTTCCTGAAGCAGAAAGTGGTGAGAATGTAGAATTCCCTCACAGGTTTGCGGTTGAATCAAGTTCAGAATCTTGGCCTTAACTTGACCTGCTCCACCTGTTGATTATCCTATGTGCAAAGAAATACTTTCTGGCATCTGTCCTCAATTTACTCATTAATAATAAAAATAACAATAATGTTTGCATTTGATGTAGCGCATTTCGCGTCTTCTAGAATATACTGTAAAGTGACTTGACTGAATATTTGTGGGCGAAATGTTGTAGCCAATTTCGCACAGCAGTATCCCCCAAACAATCATGGATTGAAATGACCATTTAAATATATATTTTTAAAATTAATTTTTAATTTAGAGATCTTTGTTTTCTTTAAAAAAATCTTCAAAATTTGAACAGAATAAGAATTATACACAATTCCAGATCATCTTACATTTGAAAATTCTACAGACTAAAAACGAGATGGAATTTCAGAGCTGCGATACCTAACTACACACAAACATACAACCTCGTACTGCACCCTCTTGTCCTTTTTGCCATGGTTTATATGAAGGAACTGTCCAGCGCCTTGGGATGTTCTCCTGACGTGAAAGCTACTATGCAAATATAATTTTGTTTGTTGTTGTAGGTACAAATAGGGCTGGTTTGTAAGTGTTTGGGAATGTGGCACTAATGTCTTCAACTCCTCCCCCTCGATTGTAAATGGCAGGCATTATACAGGTATTTGACACTTGGGTGGAAAAAGATTATTGTGCAGACAAATGTTTTCTAGTTTGATTTTGCTGGTGGTAAAATTAGTGAGTTTTACAGCGTATAATAACTAGTCTGACAGATGCAACTTATACGTTTTGAGAACAATATTTTTCTTCTGTAAACTAATCAGATACTTTATTTGATGGCAAATGTATTTTTATCACTGAAAAGACCAATTTTCCTGTAAATCAAGTTCTCTCCAGCAAAGCAGCAAGTTAGATTTAGTTAGTCACATAGAATTGACATAAACCTATCCAATGGGAAATCCATGTTGAAAATTTAATACTACAAATCTGTGCCACAGTAGGTTAAAAAAAATTGCACTGAAGCTTGTATTGCAGAAACTCATTAATATAAACCTCAAGAGATATGTTAAAGAATTGCAAAGTATCTAATGTCAGGAATAATAAATTGTTTTACGGCAGAACACTTCTGGATTGACATAGTGAACTTGAATGTACAGGGAATAGCCATTTAAAATGTGTATAATATTCAGTATCTTATTTAATAATGAGGGTAAAAACATGTTGCTAAATAGCAAAGCTGATGCTAATAGTTCACAGCGTTTAGCTTTAACATTAAAGATTATGTGGCCTCATTCGGAATTCCCTTAATAGAGAGAAGGGTTGCTCTCTATCTAAATGGTTACTTCCCTTTATGTAACAGGAGTTGAGATAGCTTCACTGTGATGTGCTGGCAACGGGAAGCAGAGCTCAGCCAATACTCTGATCCAATTTCCTAGCCAGCCATGTCCACAGTACCCCAGGGCTTTGTAGTAGATTGACCAGTCTGTCCACTCATCAATCAAACTTTGAGGGGTAGCTTTATTTGCTTTTCTCTTGGTGACTCTGAAAGCTGATCAAACGGCGGGAAGCTGATCAGTACTGGTAAGATGCACAATTTAAAATGCTGTAATTCCAGCACTATCTCAATGTGTATATTGGGATTCATAATACCCTACCAACCTGCACCTATAAAATCCCAAAATAGAGAAGCATGTTGTGTTTCCTCTCCCCTCCCACTCCTTCAGAGAGAAATTGCGCTCCCTAGAAATAGGAAAGACAAACTCCGCTTCTTTATGTTCTCATTCGACTAAAACTGGAGATGAGCAAATCATGGGGTTTCCACATTCCTGGTTGACTGATCTTTTATGTATTTCCATCAATCTCCTTAACTTTAAAGAAAATAACTCAGATTCTCAGTCATCTTGTGTCAATGCATTTTGTCTAACTTGGTTCCCTGACTATCACTATAATATTTCTTGATTAAGAAGTCCATGAGGCAGTGAACTAACGCATGGGAATCTATTCAAAAAACTGCACTTGTAAAGTGAATTGACTGTATATTTGTGGGTGAAATGCACACAGCAGTGTCCCACAAACAGTCGTGGAGTGAAGTGACCAAATGTTTTTATTTTCTTGAGGGATTATTATTAGGTGTGTGGAGTAAGGAAACTTATCCATGGTTTCGCCCTGCTGGTAATCGAACCCAGGTCTCTCGCTTCAAAGGTGAGTCCTCTAACCACTGAGTTACAGGACTCCATCTGTAGTTACAGTATTAATCCATTTACAGAGCAGGATTCCCAGGAGTCAGGATGATAAAATAGCATCCCCTCCTGGATTTATTATTTAGGACATACCACAAAATTAACCATCAACTATTGTATATTACTAGCACTTACACTGTATCATCCAAACTCAACTTTTACAATTTCTAAATGAAAAACTGTTCTTTTATAAATGTTAATATTTAAAACAATACATTCTGGTGGATAAATATGCTTACATTAATGAAAAATGAAACATTCATATCTTCAATTGTACAACCATTGTACTTTTTTTTAAAATGAATGGAATAATTTTCCATAGATTCTGAAAGTCTGTCCTACAAATTTACATCTATACATCTCTACTCAAAAATTCTTTATTGGTGCTAATAAAAACCCAGAAAGTCACATGAGAGATGAAATGTAGAAATTTTCCTGGGATTCTGTAATAGCTTTTGAGATAAATAGGATGAGAATTATTAAATGTTTAATTTACAATATCTGGTATATTGTATCAGTTCAACATTTGCAAGATTTGCCGAACAGTACTGCTGCAACTATTGTACGGTCATACACACTGAAACTCACATGTCTTTGTACTTCATGGGTGGCCAAGCTTCAAGAAGCAATACCAAATGCTGAAATTCAGTTCCTTGGTTACTGGAGTCTAGCAGCTCCAGGAAGAGTCGGTAACGTTTCTCTTCGCTCTCAACATCACTTATATTAACCTGAAGAGAGCAGAATATGATAGAAAAACAGCTTTAAAAAAAACTTTTTAATGCTCTAAGGTGTGTAGCAGCATTTTTATACTAGAACACTGAGATATAATTCATTCCACAGTCAGCTCGAAACAGGCTGCTTTTCCAAATTATGTTCAATTGTACTTGGACATCTTGGTTCGGATTTTCCATCATGAATATTTTCAGACTGATAAGCATCCTTTTGCATATCTTGTTAACCAAATTTGCTGTAAAATCCTGGACCACCAAACAGTAAATTCCTGATTTATCATCACTCCCAGGGAAAATAGCTTAATAACTATCTAGGCACGAATCCTCCAGGGCCAAAAGGGTACGCTATGGCCTTGGGAACCTACACCAACACCCACTGCACGGTTCTCATGCTATATCCAGTTGTCAAGTACCAGCTAAATAGGTAAGGTATAAAATGAATATTTAAGTCTTGCCATTTCACGTTATGTTTGTCACTGATTTAGATTTTCCGGCACTTCCTTCTGAAGGTTTATGACACATGCTATCCATCAGAATCAGAGGTTCTATACAATAGAAGGATTTTCTGTCACTTTTCCGCATGCATAAGAATGACAGTAATTTCTGCAGGTAGCTCTTTGGAATAAATTAGTGAGTTTAATGTCGTGAAGACCACCCTCAGAGGATTGACTTTAAAATACTCGTTCTCGCTTTCAAACAGGTCTTGCTGCTCCCTATCTCTGAAACCTATTAACACCAGACTAACCTGCCCACTCCCTCCTCTCAGTGATGGTGTGCTCCATGTCTTCTTGCTTGCCTGTCCCACCATTGGCGGTCAGGGGCTTCCTCTTTTCTGCTCCCCCGGAACTTCATCTCAGAATCCCTCCACCTCTCTACCCTCCTTCAAGGCTTGTTTCAAGACCTTCTTTGTGTTTTGTTGTCATGTCTTCAGGCACTCTCCCACCTCCCTACACTCAATCCTTTGATTCCAATCCCAGGCTCAGGTACAAGTCCTTAACTGTCCAGCATCTTGGGACTTCATAGAATCATAGAATTTTTCAGCACAAAAGGAGACCATTTGGCCCATCGAGTCTGTGCCGACCCTTTGAAAAGAGCTTTTCAAGTCAATCCTACTCCCCAGCTCTCTCTCCACAAACCCGCAAAGCCATCCTCCCCAAATAATCATCCACGTGTGACGTGAAAAATGCTATATAAATGTAATTTTGTTGTTGGTGGTGGTGGGTCCACTGAATAGCTCATATCCAGAAGTACAATTAACTTCTCAAAGGAGCATTCCTCTTGCATTTAAAAAACACACACTATTCTTTAGTTTCACTGCTCTTTTCCCAGACTAACAATGAATGAGTCTATAATTCCCATGTTTCATTCCCGTTTTCACAATTAATTGATTGAAATAGAAAACAGAGGTGAAAAGTCCCACATGTCATTTAAAAACAGTAATGATATAAAAACACATCACAAAAGAAAAATTGCAGAAGTCAAACAATGATGGCTGAAAATTCAGTAATGAAACAAAAATGAAAATTCCCTCCCTCAGTTGGCTACTCAAGTTAAAGATTAATGTTATAGTGGGTATTTGTAAATAGTGCATCTTTAAACAGAAGGCTTATGGAAGAGAAAAGAATGTGTAGCATATTTTGAATGCGCTCACACCTAGCTGTAGATGCAAATATCTTAAAATGTAATTGCACATTTTGAGTTTTTGGGAAGCTTATCATAGAAAGGTTATCAGTCAACAACCACAACTTTGATTTATATAGCACCCTCCGTGCTGGACGACGTCTCAGAGCGCTTTACAATAGCGGATCCTGGGACTGAGCCAGGGGCAGGGGCACAAAAGTGACCAAAAGCACGGTCGAAGAGAAAGGTCTTCAGCTGTGACTTGAAACTGGGAAGAGAGGGGAGAAGGTGCAGTAAAGTCATGGAGACGGTGCAGTAAAGATTTGCTAGGGTGATGCTACAAATGAGAGGTAGGATCTGAGGTTTTCAAAATTCAGAATGGTTTGGGTACAGACTAAAGAATCAATAGGATACATAAGAGATCAAGCATAGATGCATCCAAAATAGAGATAAATAGGGTACATGGATACATAAGTGTGGCTAGGATACAGAAACCAGGCATGGATAGGGAATATGAAGAACTGAGTATGATTAGGATACCAATGGCATTCTCGCTCTGTGACCAGTGCTCCCTCTGCCTCCTCATCTTTCTTGAAATCTCTGTAAACTTCAACAATGTTGATCATTCATTCTTCTTCATTTACTTTTCTCTCAGCTCCACCTTCACAGTGCTGTCCTTTCCTGGTTTCATTCTTACCGATTCCAACGGTCTCCTCTTTGCATCTGCCAATGGTTTCTCCTCTCCCCAACTACACACCATCATGTCCTCAGGACTTCTTCCCCAGTAACATCTAACATCTAATGTTAGATGTTATTCACAGGCATGCGGTCAACTTCCTTCCACATATATGCGGATGACACTGAACTGAAACTCTCTGCTTCCACCCTTGATTCCAGGACCACTGCTGATCTGACTGACATCAAGTCCTAGCTGAGAGCTAACTTTCTCCAGTTGAATGTTGACAAGACAGAGGCTCTCATGCTTCACACCCCTTAGCACCTTCTCAGCTCAGGCACTGACTGCGTCAATCTACACTCCACCTCACGGAGCCAATGAGGAACCTTGGTATATTGTTCCCCTCTCAGCTGTCGTTTAAACCCCACATCCATGCTCTGACCAGTTTGGCTTTTCCCTACCAGTGGAGGTTACTTTCACTGTGGAGCATAATCAAGATTCCCTTGTCTAACTATTAAAAGACAACTGAAATACTATACAAACTTTTTGCTGTGCAGTCTCAGAGACGCATCTTTCCTGGATCAGAGATACAAGATTAGGTGAAATTAGGCAACATTAGGGATGATAAGATTAGGTGTATCAAAATATTAAGGCAATGTGGGCTTTCAGCATTAATTTTAGCTTAAGAAGATCTCTTAGAAATCCCTAACTTCTCTATTCTGACCGTCTATGTACACATTTCCATTATGAACCACAAGTAACTTAATTCCAATTAGCTGCACAGATTCAAAGTGTTTGTCTGCGAGTTCTGAACTCAAGCTTATAATTACCAAAATCAATAGTTGCACACATTAACATTGCAGTGTTCAAACTGTACTGTATAAGTGAACACATTTCTGTATTTTTAATTTTAACGGGCTGTCAGAAGAAAGCAGTTTGGAAAAGCTTTAAATGGAAATGACATTTTCTGGATTCTAATTATGCACGCATCATCTAACTAGAAAATTACAGAACCAAAGGAACTTAGATAAGACCTATCAAGGGAATTGTAATAGCACATTTTCTCCCTCTAGTGGTTGAGGGAAATCTCCAAGATCTACATACAAATAAAGACTGAGAGGCGCCTGAAAATTGAAGACCATTTAACTTTTAATTCTGTTAACTATTTATTACAATCTCAGAATCTAGTCTTATGTTTTAAACTGGCGGTTGTCTCAATAAAGACAGCCTAAATTTTGCACGAGCTAGCTTATCTTCTGGTACCACTGCAATCCATAAAATATATTTATGGTGCCTATAACTAATTAAATATTAAACTCCCTTTGATGTGTGTACAGTCTTGTTCAGAAGATTACACACTCTCACACAAATCTCAGTAACTGGTAACTGGTGTTGGTATGGTCATTAGGTTGACTGAGATTTGCGCTTCTTCACAAGATTCTGTGATAGAAAACAGCAAGCTCTACATTTTATGCCTACACTCTCAAATATATAAGAAACCGTAATGTGAAAAGGCCATTAGCACCACAGAGCCCATTCTTTTTCTGTTATGTAACCAACATTTCAAAATATTCCTCATCCCCTTCTCTTTGCAGAAATACATCTTGTTCCCACATTTATACTGTCTGCTTCAACAGCTTTGATTGGTAATTTATTTCAGTCTACTACTTCAGTCTACTAAAAAAAAATCAAAGTCAGTTGCCAGACTATGCATCAAAGAAAAATATTAAAAATAACACGAATAGCAAAGAAAACAGAAGGCAGAGCTCTCCATAGAAATAAAACACTCCATCTGAAGATAAACTGATCTTCCTTGCAAGAAGCAAGCTTTTCTGCAGTATCAATTACAACAACCACAACTTGCATTTATACAGCATTCTTCATAAAGTTTATAGGAAAGGCAAGAATCCCTAAATCATGCTTTGAAGAACGGATGAACATGGATTCTCGTTTGAGGTTTAATATTTGAAAATGAGTTCACTGCAGGGGCTAAGCTCTGGGACTGTAGACAGATATGGTTTGCTGACTTGACATCTTAGATAAATAGTTTTATGGCTGAATGTATAAAGACCTGTGCTGGAATACAAATAATTAAATAGTATGAGGTGACAGACACTTTTTTTTAAATTCAAAAATGGATTTAGCATATTATGAAAAGGGAAATTGTGCATTAAGTACACCAATTCCTCAGTACATTACTCACTGCCATGAGCTTGATTCACAATTGCAGTATGAAGATATCCAAAATGAATACTTGCATAGAAACTCAAAGAGTAACAAAAAGCAAAAATGTAATGAATGCATACTGTAATCTATGATTTTCTAGATATTGGTATACCTTTCAGTGTAAGGTGAAAGAGAGTAGAGAGCTGACAAGCCATATTACATTATTACTGATTCAGAAAATACTGAAAGAAAGCTTACATTTTATAGCACCTTATTAAGTCAAAGCACTTTGTGCGTCTCAGCCAGATTCAAGCTGGTAGCACTCTTGCCACTCAAGATCCTCACACTCGTGTTTAAATCCCATCAAACCCTGGCACCTCTATAACTCACTCCCCAATCCACTACCCATCACCTTCGTTCTACTGGCACTGGCCTCCTGCTTATCCCTCGCACCCTCCACTCTACCATTGGAGGTCATGCTTTCAGCCACTATGTCCTGAAAATCTGGAACACACTCCCTCCATCTGTCTGCCTTGCCCCCCTCTCTTCCCTTTTCAAGTCCTGCTTAAAAACCTTCTGTGCTTACGATCTCCCACCCAGCTCCCACACCCCAGCTCGGAGTCAGGCTCCTCCTCTGTTCGGCGCTCTGAGATGCTGTCCTGCACGGAGGGTGCTATATAAGTGCAAGTTGCTGTATTGTTGTTTTTGCATTGTTGGAGGAGATTCAGATAGACCCAAAACATTGACTCACTTTCCTTTCTCCATAGATGCTGCCTGACCTGCTGAGTGTTCCCAGCAACTTCTGTTTTTGTTTGTAATTAATTTGCAGGTTTACTGGCCAGCTTACTGTAAGAATTTGCTTTCTCTTTCGAATAGCGGCATCTTTAACATCCGTTTATACCTGGCAGACAAATCACCAGTTTAATATCTCATCTAAACGACAGCAGTTCTGATAATGTATTGATTTGGATTTTCTATTTAGGCTCTGAGTTGAAGTTCCAACATGTGGTTTGGACCCACCGCATTGTGAACCCACAGGGAAAAGTTTTACTAATTGATCCAAGTTGACAGTCTGCTCCAATCTAGTGTATATGGACAGTTTATTACAAGGTAATTTAGATGAAAACAAATGACATTTTATTTGAGTCTTCATTTCAGTGAAAAGTATTAAACAAAAATCAGAGCACAAGCAGTATTCTCATATAATTGGATCCAAAGTGCACTTTTGGGAAAAAGAATCTGGCTTTCCAAATACAATATTGCAAATTACATTTCTTTGCAACACAACAGAGAATGGTTCAGGACAGTTGGCAGAGAATAGAGTTTGAGTTTACAATTTATATACATTAGTTTTGAAGCAGAGTTAGTTGAATGTCCTTTATAATCAGTTTAAAAACTATTTTGACCAGAATATCACAGAATTCATCTTCACAGTAATCACAACTTAGAAATACAATACTGTGACATTCTCAGACCAGGCAGTCCTATATATAAATACCTTAGAAGAACAAAAAGCAACATTATTCCTGGTTAGGGTGTAATATAAATCTGGTCTCCCCACTTATTCAATCTCAAACTGTAACAGATAATGAAACCCAGGAGTGTAAATGAAACATAACTCTTTCAAATTAAACTCAAAAAGGTTAGGTCATATCTTTTCATAATATTTAAGGATAAGATCACAGCCTTATGCTTTAAATGTCCATTATATAGCTAAATTACCATGGCAATGCACTGCTGAGTATCTTCAAATACATATTACAGTATTTCAATAAAGCATGTACTTATACACAACGCGCAATAAATAAAGATAATGATATACCTGTCTCTCAGACCAGCATACTTTCAAAACAGCCTGAGTTCTGAAGAGCACAAGCAATTTGCTGTCCTCATCATCAAGGTGAAATGCCTGCTCAAGAATCTGCAGTACATAAATGCGAGGTTTTACAGGCAAATTTGCATCCCCACAGAAAGGTCTCAGCCACGATAAGAGGTCATCTGAGGAAACCAGCCTTCCCCTAAAAACATAAAAACCAGTGAAACTTAGTTTTTTTTTTTGAACAGAGGTAAAATATCCCTTTAGCATATTATACTTAGAACTAGGGTCCATCGATATGGACATTTTCCGATTTAGATATATCGACGGGCTCATATCGAGATATACCGACATATCGATATTTTCGGGGGTTTTCGCGCTGCGCATTCGGAGGTGCGCGCGCATTCGGGGCCTATCTACTCAGGCGGTAAATATCTCTCTCTCTCTCATACTCACTCTCTCCATCTCTGTGTTTTTCAGTCTATGTCTCTGTGTCTCTCTCCTCTCTCACATCTATCTATCTAAATATTATCACATCCCCCCCCACCGGTCTCTCTCTCCCCCCCCACCCCCCCTCACCCCTCACCCCCCACCCGTCTCTATCCCTCCACCACCCCTTGCATACCTGTATATTGTATTCGAGGACTATGAATACAATATGGCGGCTTGCACCTCGGTCTGTGCATTGTGTATAGAGATGAGCATTCTGGGTCTTGTAGTTCAGTGCGCGCGCATTCCGATTTTTTCGATATTGGTTTTGCGATATATCAATATTTTTTAAATGTGTATATCGGCGTATCGATATGAAAAATTATATTGGATATAACCGATATATCGATATATCGCCGGACCCAACTTAGAACAAAGCACTTACCCATCCTCAACATCAGAATGCACTGATGCGACAATACTTTCTAGAATTTGAAGTGGATCTTTTTCTGATGGTATATCTGAGCTGCCACCACTGTTAAAAAATAAAGCGAACATGATAAATTACTTGAATTAGCTGCTTGTTATACATTTATTACAATTTATCAGCTAAAAATCTGATTTGCTCGATTGACCGAGCTGGAGTGCTTAATAATTTTACTAAACTGTTCTTGGACTAGCGCTAACCCAAGGATCTCATTTCAATGTCTTCGTTCCGTCTATGTTTATCAGTTTTCCAACATGTTTCATTCATCTACTTTCAGGATTTAGTGAAGTCCAATTTGCAAAAGTTTAAAATTAACTTGAAACTGGCCAGTATTGCAGGCAGTCAAATTAGGTGGAGGCTAACACACTGGAGGTCTGCTCCAACACTAATCACAGATCTAACTCTGCAAACCTGAATTGTGGCCAAATGAGACTTCTGCTGCTGGCAATAGATGAGTATATTGGAAAAGGTCTGGGCAAGTTCCATCAACAAAATTGACTCAAGTTTATCAGATTCAGAGACAGATACACTGAAGGATTCTCGTGAGGAATTCAGCGGGTTGGCTGGGTGCACTAATGATCTTTTCTTGCCTGAATTTTTAAATTTTTTTAACGACATTATTTCATTGTATTGCAATTATCCTTAACATAGAGTAAAAAAACCCGAAAGAAATGGCATTATACAATAATGTTAAACTAATTCAGAATCCTTGTACAGTATATGCAACCTGATTGAGCACCTACCTTAACACATTTATAACCCTTTGGACAGCATCCTGTACGACTGCCTTAGAGGAAACACCTTGAGATTCTACAGCCACAGCCAGCATCTGCTGCATGACATTAAGAGCCTGTCCATCCAGCACCATAGTCACTGCCAGCTCGTACAGCTTACTTCCCTCTGATCTTGACAGGTCATACAAACGGTAATAGTTTGGGAATTGGTCCTAAAAATAAAATAGTTTTGTTTAAAAAAAAAGCTGCTTTTTATCTAATCATCATTAATCAAAGGAACAATAAACCAATAAACAAACCAATATGAACTCTAAAGAGAAGCTACAAGTCATTTCTACTAAACCAAAGGGCGGTATATAATAATAATACTTGCATTTTATGTAGCACTTTTCACATCTTATCAATGTCTCGAAGCTCTTCGCAGAATGTACTGTAAAATGAATTGACTGTATATTTGTGGGCAAAACGCTGCAGCCAATTGCACACAACAGTGTCCCACAAACAGTCGTGGATTGAAATGACCAATTTTTATTATTTTTTTGGATGAATTATTATTAGGGTGTGGAATAAGCAAACTTGCCCAAGGTTTTGCCCTGATCTGCCTGGATTCAAACACAGGTCCCATGCTTGCAAGGCGAGTGCTCTAACCACAGATGTAGAATATGCCTCTCCGAGACTTTTCCCCATTATACAGGCCAACAATTCACCAGATAAAATTTATTGTTCACTTCACAACTGGTTGTAGGACATTGCTGCGTGCAAACTGACTTATGTTTGACCTACAAATATATTCACTATGCTTTCCAGTAGGGCCGGGGATATATCGATATATCTGTTATATCCGATATAATTTTCATATTGATATGCCTATATCGGAATTAAAAATATATCGATATATCCAAAAATTCGACATATCGGAAAAAAATTGGTATATCGTAAATATCGGTATATCGTTTCTGGCATTGCAACCTCCTGGGCCTAGAGCATGGAATGTGCGCGCACATCCGAATGCGCGCACACTGAACTACAAGACCCAGAATGCTCATCTCTATACACAATGCACAGACCGAGGTGCAAGCCGCCATATTGTATTCATAGTCCTCGAATACAATATACTGGTATACAAGGGTTGGGGGCAGAGGGAGGGAGAGACGGGGGGGGGGGAAGAGGGAGGGAGTGATGGGGGTGGGGGAGAGGGAGGGAGACGGGGGGGGGGAGAGAGGAGGGGAGAGACGGGGGGGGAGAGGGAGAGACGGGGGGCGGGAGAGACGGGGGGTGGGGGGGAGGGAGAGACGGGTGGGGGGAGAGGGAGGGAGAGATGGGGGGGGGGGGGGGTAGAGGGAGGGAGAGACGGGGGGGGGGAGAGGGAGGGAGAGACGTGGGGGGGAGAGGGAGGGAGAGACGGGGGTGGGAAGAGGGAGTGTGAGACGGGGGGGGGGGAGAGAGAGGCGGGGGGGGGAGAGGGGAGAGACGGGGGGGGATGTGATAATATACAGTATAATAGAAAGAGAGTGAGAGAGATATTTACCTCCTGAGGAGATAGGCCCCGAACACGCGTGCACCTCCGAACGCGTGCATGCGCAGTATAAAACCCCCGAAAATATCGATATGAGCCTATCGATATCAAAATCAGAAAATTTCCATATCGACGGACCCTACTTTCCAGCAGATCTTGTGACCCACCTTTATGATATTTTGATGTAATAAGGCTTTATAAGGCAAGGAATATTTCCCGTTTGGTACAATTGTTGGAGCTATATAAACCGGAATGGTACCAGAATCAATCCCTATGTTCTATGGTTAGTTAGGAATGGAGATTTATAGTTACAAACATGTCACGATTCCCAGACCAAATCCCTATTTGGTTAGTCACTTTGGCTGGAAATGTGCATATAGACTATGTGAATCAAGCTCAGAAGGGATGCTCCACCATAGTTGTCCAGACTACTCACATCCATTCAGGCCACTTAAAATGAAGGGGAACATCTGAAACTATATACCTGTACTCTGCTTATACAGTATATGGAATAATTTACACCTAGACTCGACTATGCCAACTCCCTACTCGTCAGCCTTCCCACCTCTTTCCTCCACAAGCTGCAGATCAGCCAGAACTCTGCAGCTTGTATCCTCTCCATACCAGGCTCCGTGACCCCATCACACCAACGATCGCCTGATTAAACTGGCTCCTCATCCCGACTTCAAAAGCTTGATCCTCACCTTCATCCTCATGGCTTTGCCTCCTTCTACCTCTCTGACCTGCTAACCAGTTATCAACTTATCCGCTCCCCCGCTCAAATTGTAAAACTCTAGCCTGCTGCATGTGCCCTGCCTGGCCCCACCATTGGTACTTGGGCCTCCAGCCTCTCTGCTTGCCACTTTCTGGAATTCCATCCCACATTCCCTTCACCTCCCTCCCTTGCCTCCTTCAAGGCACGTCTCAGGACCCTCCTCTTCAACTGAGCTGTTGGCCACCATCCCACCCTCCACCTTTCCTCCCACACCCCCACCCAATCGCTGACTGCTCAGCACTAGAAAGGGCTACTGAAAATTTATCAGTGCGAAGAATCAACAAGATTATTATTATTATCCAATTGCAGCACACACATTGTTTAAAAAGTAACTATAGTTAAATTTCTTTGATAACTACTGTGCACAATTTGGCTCCCGCGTTTTGCCCACAAATATACAGTAAATTTTTCCTACTCCTTCCCCTACTCCGACCCCTCCCCCCCCTGCTGTGGTCCCTACCTGACTGTACAGCGCCTTGGGTTGTCCTCCCGACGTGAAAAGCGCTTTATAAATGTAAGTTTTGATTGATTGATAAATGGTTCTAACAGATTTATATGGAATGTACAGCTCTATCCTGGAGCACAGCATTCCTATCTTTTTGCTTAGTTCTGTGCAGTGGGCATGTGACTAATTGCTATTCAAATTAAAGTGTCAAACCTAATTTTATTATTTTAAAAACTCAGGCGCAAGATAATACTTTGTTTGCCTGAGCTGAATTTTGAACTGAAAACCTATTAGGAACCAATATTGCGCTGACTCTAATTTGGATTATCATCATCCAAATCGGGATTCCAGTTTATTTAAGAAAATGCAGGTCGTCAGTATTTGCAGAAATTGTAAAATTCAATATAAAGTTGTACCCCATTGTGCTGTGTTTTGGTGTATATCTGTAAACAACACTGAACCCACAAGTGCAGCAGAAGTCCAGGCACCATCCTCCAATGGTTCCAGCAATCACAGTAATGATTGGTTACTTGCTGGCTTTCAGTGTGCAGGCGTAGTGCAGACCATTGACATCAGCGGCAAAGTCATTGGCGACCTGCCGCCACACAGCAGCAAGACCCATAAGTCAGGTCTGATTTTATGTACCCAAACTACTGTGTTACAATAAGATCTGGCTGTAAAATTAAGTGCTATCAGGTATGATCAATATTTCGCTCATGGTAATGAGCGTGCTCCCTCACTTACAAGATATCAGGTCAGTCCACATGGGGAAAGCAAATCGTTTCAAGATTCTCTACCATACTGACAATCACAAATACACAGGTTAGACCTGAAACACAGTGTATTTTGTCTTGCTCACATGAACCAAACAGTATTCAATAGTTTAGCATTCAGTAACATGAGCACAGCCTCGACATCTCTCCCCTAACCACCACCCCAATTAAACAAGCATTGTGGGATAAGGATGCGTTTAGTGACATCACGCTCAACTCATATTTTTTCTCCAGCAGCCTGCTTCATAATTAAATTGACCTTGCTGCCAGGCACATCAAATAGAATTCTGCGTCATTCCAACATACCAGAACTATACTGCTGGAGAATGCAAACTGAATATTTAAACAACTGCAAATTTTGGTAATATACCTATTCAATTAGTCTTTAGTGTTAAATTATTAGCAGCTCTATATCTAGCAGGGCCTTTGCTTTTACATCATTTAGGACATAAACATTTATATTTATTTTAAAAATCTATCCATTACACCTGACCATTAGATTTATTTTGTGCTACAAACCTTGACTCTGTTTTGATCTAGTCTTACCATCAACTCCTTAAATACTTTCTTTTCAAAAAAAATTTCACATTTCACAATCAATATTGTGTTTCAATTATCCTTTCTTAATGCATTTTGCATTTCCTCAAAGTCTACAAACCATTCAATATTTTTGTATCACTATTCTTATATCTGTATACCCTCAGGAGCAATGATATTGTCATCCCTTAACTGCTAGGGGGTTCTCTACCATACTAATGATCCCTAGTGGTTTCAAGCCAATGTCAGAACATGGAACGCCTAAAGTCTATGTTGACACTAGGGAACGGCGATATGGGATTTTTCCGGATATGGATATATCGGTTTGCTCATACCCACTTAAACCGATCTATCGAGTTTTTTATACTGCGCATGCGCGTGCATTCGAAGTGCGCGTGCATTGATGGCGCGCGCGCATTTATGGTGCGCGCTCAGACACGGTGCGCGCGCACTGACGATGCCATGCGCGCGCAGTCGCGGTGCACGCATATTTCGAAATGCGTGCTCTAGGCCCAGAAAGTTTGTAATGTTGGTGTCAAGGTCTGTTGAATTATACGATGTTGTTTGCTAGGTTAAGATATCCCAGTCAGTTTCCCTTCCCTTCTCATTCCCTCTCTCCTTCCTTCTCTCCTCTCTCTCCCTACCTTCCCCCCTTCCTTCTCTCCTCTCTCTCCCTACCTTCCCCCCTCTCCCCTTCTGTCCCTCCCTCCGCTCTCTCCCAACTTTCCCCCTCTCCTTCTCTCCCTCCTCTCCTCTCTCCTTCTCTCCCTCCTTTCCCCTCTCCTTCTCTCCCTCCCCCTCCTCCCTGTCTCCTCTCCCTCCTCCCTGTCTCCTCTACCCCTTTCCTTCTCTCCCTCCCTCCCTCCCCTCTCTCCTTCTCTCCCTCCCTCCCCTCTCTCCTTCTCTCCCTCCCTCCCCTCTATCCTTCTCTCCCTCCTTTCCCCCTCTCCTTCTCTCCCTCCTTTCCCCCTCTCCTTCTCTCCCTCTCCTCTCTTCCTCTCTCCTTCTCTCCCAACTTTCCCCCTCTCCCTCCCTCCCCTCTCTCCTTCTCTCCCTCCTTTCCCCTCGCTCCTTCTCTCCCTCCTTTCCCCCTCTCCTTCTCTCCCTCCCTCTCCTCTCTTCCTCTCTCCTTCTCTCCCTCCTTTCCCCTCGCTCCTTCTCTCCCAACTTTCCCCCTCTCCTTCTCTCCCTCCTCTCCTCTCTCCTTCTCTCCCTCCTTTCCCCTCTCCTTCTTTCCCTCCCCCTCCTCCCTGTCTCCTCTCCCTCCTCCCTTCCCCTTCTCTCCCTCCCTCCCCTCTCTCCTTCTCTCCCTCCTTTCCCCTTGCTCCTTCTCTCCCTCCTTTCCCCCTCTCCTTCTATCCCTCCCTCTTCTCTCTTCCTCTCTCCTTCTCTCCCAACTTTCCCCCTCTCCTTCTCTCCCTCCCTCCCTCCCCTCTCTCCTTCTCTCCCTCCTTTCCCCTCGCTCCCTCCTTTCCCCCTCTCATTCTCTCCCTCCCTCTCCTCTCTTCCTCTCTCCTTCTCTCCCAACTTTCCCCCTCTCCTTCTCTCCCTCCATCTCTAAACACAAAATAGAACACACACACACCAAAAACAAAATCTAGAGATTTATTCTCCTCCATTTCTTGCTTGAAACTAGCATGTAATGTCCACGTGTAAATGAGATCTATTACAATAGAAAAGAGAGAGACAGACAGTCTGACTGTTAGAGTTAGAAGCCAGATTATCACTGCTGTGTGTGTCTAGTCAGACACACACAGCAGTGATAATCATTGTAATCATAATAACATTGTACCTCTCTGGTACAATGTTCTCCTCTTAAATAAAGCAGGAATTGTTTGAGCTGCACTGGCCCCACTACCTGTCGCTTTCTCCGAAGCGCTGGTTCGACTTCCTGCTGTTGTCGACAATGATTTTGCTCTGAGGGCAGCGTGCTGGGCGGGGTGGTGCTGCTTAATGTGATGTCGCAGGTTGCTCGTGCTCGAATCAGATGTCTTAACCAAGACCTTGCAAACTGTACATCTATACACACCATTACTGACTGCATTGTTTTCAAAGTAGTCCCATACGGGGCTTCTTTTCCCCATGATGAGAAAGGTAAATTTTCAAACTACAATTTTCAGTGATGCGACTTTGTTAAGACACCACGACTCACGTCGAGTATACGCAGTAAAGTGTGCGCGCGCATCGGATGTGCGCGCCCGTTAATTGTGCGCGCCCACCGAATGTACGCGCATTCCATGCTCTAGGTCTAGGAGGTTGCAATGCCGGCGACAAGGTAAGCTGGAAAAGATCGCATTACACTGATAATACCAACAATATTGATATATTGCCAGGAACGATATTAAAAATATAACGATATATATTATTAAAATCGAATTTCTCGATATAACGTTTTTTTTAGAATCACCATATCGGCATACCGATCTGAAAATCATATCGAGTTTAACCAAAATACCGATACATCGCCGTTCCCTAGTTGACACTAATAATAATCCTTGAATTTGATACAGCGCCTTATCACATCTTGTATCCATCTCAAAGCACTTCACAGAATACAACACAACAACAAGATCACATTTATAGAGTGCCTTTCACGTCGGGAGGTCGTTACAAGGCTCTGCTAACAACTAACAAATTAATTTACCTATACATTCCTTGACTTCAGTACAGCCTCTTCTGCAACCTACATAAATTAAACAACAACATTATATTGTATAGCGCCTTTCACGTCAGGAGGACGTCCCAAGGCACTGGACAATTACTGCTTTAGACCCGAGCTGAGGACAGGGATAAGGAGTTGCTGATGGGTCCATCGAAGAGGAGTCTTGAGGCGGTAACTTGAAGGAGGCCAGGGAGGGGGCGAGGTGGAGGGACTGTGGGATGCAGAGTGGCTGAAGGCACATCCTCCAATGGTTTACTCTCATGTCATGTTCTTTTTACTAACTTTGACATTTGCTTTGACTGTTCCTTCTGTATACCAGAATGGGGGTATTAAAGTCCTCATCTCTGATATTCTAGCCATTGAGCTCAGTAATTAATTAAATCTTCCTTCCTCACACCATCATGTTAGACAACTTCACAAAACCAGTTTTCTTCGAATATAGAAGCATTATTCAGCAAATTAGAAGACAAACTCAAGAGATGAAATCACCCACAAAATATAGTCATGTCACTTTAGAGTATGTGAAGCGCTTTGACACGACTTGATAAGACACTATTTCGAATGCACAGATTAATATTACCATGATGGTACCAAACACAATTTAGATTGTTTCCTTTTGGGAAATAACATTATGGGATATAGCAGATAGATAGTGTGGATATATGTGCATGCGACCACTGGGAAGATGGAAT
This sequence comes from Hydrolagus colliei, assembly GCA_035084275.1. Taxonomy (NCBI): domain Eukaryota; kingdom Metazoa; phylum Chordata; class Chondrichthyes; order Chimaeriformes; family Chimaeridae; genus Hydrolagus; species Hydrolagus colliei. Next base: position 23,437,972 of record CM068744.1, on the reverse strand, counting down.
GGAAACTAGATGGACCTTGGTCCTTTATCGCCTAGCATTTCTTATGTTCTGATGTAACATATAGTGATGCATGATGGTGCTAATGCTAAAGGCACCAAAACTACAGAAGCAACAGATTAGATTGGTTTAAACTTAAAATTACAATTTAAAATTGTATTAAAATGAGTATGAATTTATGAGGATTAACTCTTCTACTCTTAATCCAAATCAGACTTGTGTTATATATGAAGACTTCACAACCAATATCACCAGGAAGTGTGTGGAGATCTGCCAATATAAACCAGCAAAGTACCCAAAACCCAGGATTCCTTTCACCATTACTATCACCAGCATTGAGCACATTTTTAATACTGAAACAACTATAGAATAACTCGCAATTAAATAGAGGCCTTCACGCAGTGCAGTACCCCAATTGGTCCTGGCCTCCCAAGGGTTAGGAAGGTAAAATATAGCCAGACGTACTGCATCTTCATCATCCTCCTCTACTGCTTGTGTGTGCGTGCATGCGCATGTGCATGGCAGCTAGGTGAGATAAGGTTAGGCTAGTCTGTGACGCTCTCTACAGTCAAGCAGCCTGCCAACACTTACTGCCAAGTAGGGTCCGTTGATATGGAAATTTTCTGATTTAGATATATCGACGGGCTCATATCGAGATATACTGACATATCGATATTTTCGGGGGGGTTTCGTACTGCGCATGTGCGCACGTTGCAAGGTGCGCGCGCATTCGGGGCCTATCTCCTCAGGAGGTAAATATCTCTTTCTGCCTGTGTCTCTCTCCTCTCTCACATCCCCCCCATCTCTATCTATCTGAATATTATCACATCCCCCCAGTCTCCCATCCCCCCCCCACCGGTCTCTCTCCCCCCCCCCCCCCCGGTCTCTCTCTCACCCCCCACCCGTCTCTATCCCCCCACCACCCCTTGCATACCTGTATATTGTATTCGAGGACTATGAATACAATATGGCGGCTTGCACCTCGGTCTGTGCATTGTGTACAGAGATGAGCATTCTGGGTCTTGTGGTTCAGTGCGCGCGCATTCCGATTTTTACCCCGATATATCAGTTTTGCGATATATCGATATTTTTAAAATGTCTATATCAGCGTATCGATATGAAAATTATATCGGATATAACCGATATATTGATATATCGCCGGACCCTACTGCCAAGGCTTACCATAATAATAATCCTTGCATTTTATATAGCGCCTTATCATTTATTCAAGATGCCTCAAAGCGCTTCACAGAATACACTGCAGTGAAATGTATTTTGTGGGCGAAACGTGGCAGCCAATTGCACACAGCAATGTCTCACAAACAGTCGTGGATTGAGTGACCTATTTATTTACTATTATTCGTATAATAGAACTGATTTATAATCAATTGAACATGAACAATGCTTGGTACCCAGGTACAGGTGGGTGACCAGTGCCCACTGAACTTCAACCTTCATGAAGCTGAGGACTAGAATTAAAGAGCAATAACTAAAGGTGACAAAAATAATTGAGCACACTAAATTTTATATGAAAAGTAAAGAATTCTATAGTAAGAGAAACATCATATGGTTTGGCTGAAGGGACTTTACGTTTTGATGCTTCAGCTACATTGTTGGAAAATAGACTCTCTGACCTTCATCGTAATGGCCATAACGCTATAATTACATCCACAAATGTAAAAATCATTTAATTCTCTGCCACAGACAGGTTTCATTTTGAATAGAAGGAGCTCTGATTAAAAATTCTGCACTGTGGACAACACAAACCACCTTTTCATAGAAGATGAATATGGTGCAGTTGGCTGTGAAGGACAAGATTAGCCTTACCTGGTCACTGGCCTTCAGGGAGGTGACAAAGCTGTGGTTGAGCGTTTCCAGATGAGCTAGTGATTGCTGTAGATGATCCAAAGCCTCTTTATAGCTGATTTGAGAATTCATTCCAGGTGGGATGCTGCCTTCTGGAGCCCTTTTCAGCTGCTTCTCTCCGATCTGTTTGATTGCTTTCTTTGCTCTTTTAGTTATCTCGAACCTGACTTCAACAATCAGCTGAAACAAAATGGAGTCAGCTCAAGGAACATCAGCGAATGCAATAGGTTTGTTTGTGTGTGTGTGTTGGGGGAAGGAAGGGTTATTGGGAGTGTGTGTGTAAACTTTAATTGAAACAGCCTTTCCTCTTTATTAGCTTGTTGAAAGAGAAAATTGGGTACAACAGTCAAAAAGAGAGCAGATAAACTGAATATCAATGTTCATTGGCATAGAATATGACAACGTTTTCTTTCTCATTGACTTTCAGTGTGTTGAGGAAAATGTGTTAGGTATAAAATCATTGCTTGTTATTTTAACCTGCAGTACAGGTTTCATTTTGAATGCTCTGCAAAGTGCTACAATGGTATGGAAACAAATTCGATTTTTATGCCATTGTTATGCTGTACATTTTGCCCACAAAATACAGTCAATTCACTTTACAGTACATTCTGTGAAGTGCTTTGGGACGTCTCAAAGACATGATAAGTTGATATATGAAATGCAAGTATTATTTTTCTTTATTATTACATTTCATGTTCAACCATGTTCAACCTAATGATGTAAAATTGAATCCAAGTTTATAGTAACTTATCACTCTTTGACAATCAGCATCCTTCAACCACACTTGCAAAACACCAATGCATGCACTGTCTACTTCAGTGTTAAAGCAATGCCGTAGCAACAATGCTCAAAAATGGACAGTTTCATTACGAGTGCAACCTCAACCCAATATCAGTGGGTCAATTTCAGGAGGTCCAACCAAGCTGAGCAGGTGCAAAGACTGTGTTTTTAGGCTATTGGAACAACATTGAGTTTATATGCATCGTTGTTCTGAACTTCAAAAGAATCCAAGAGGTGCAGCTACAATTAACTTGCATTGAAGACAACTAAGTCAACCAACTCAATTCTTTGTAAAATGGGACTTGGCAATGCTAGATGGAGTGTGAATTTGTGCATATTGTTCCCTATTGCAGACATTATTAACCACAAGCTTAGTGGTTGAAGCATTCGCCTTGCAAATGAGAACTTAGTTTGATTTCCGTTAGGCAAGTTTCCATATTCCACATGACTGATAATAATCTCAAGAAAATAAATAAAATAGCAATTTGGTCAATCCATGATTGTTTATGGGATACTACTGTGCGCAATTGGCTGCCTTGTTTCACCCATGAATATAGTCAATTCACTTTACAGTATATTCTGTAGTGCTTTGAGACTTCTAGAAGACTTGAAAAGGCGCTGTAGCAAATGCAAGGATTATTAGCGCCTTGGGACATCCTCCCAATGTGAAAAGCGCTCTATAAATGTAAATTTGTTGTTTTATTATGTATGTGGATGTTTGCAGGATATGCTGTGAAGCGGCCTCCCAATGTGAAACGTGCAATACCAAATGTAAGGATTGGTTTTAATATTATTGCACTGCAGTATCAGTTATTACACTATTGGGAAAAAAAGATGTTTTCCTCAGTGTTCTGTTCAAGAGTCCTCCAGATATATTGGATATTCACTTTATGTTGCTTCTGGGACTTTACTAGAAACAAATTACCGTAAATATCCGCGTATAAGGCGCACTCACGTATAAGGTGCACCCCCCACTTTTGACCTTTTACTGGTGAAAAAAAACGGAAGCATTTTCGATGATATTGCCGGCAGAAGGGAGGGAGGCAGGAGAGACAGGTAGGTAGGGAGGGAGGCAGGAGAGACAGGTAGGTAGGGAGGGAGGGAGGCAGGAGAGACAGTGAGGGAGGGAGGGAGGCAGGAGAGACAGGGAGGGAGGGAGGCAGGAGAGACAGAGAGGGAGGGAGGCAGGAAAGACAGAGAGGGAGGGAGGCAGGAGAGACAGGGAGGGAGGCAGGAGAGACAGGTAGGGAGGGAGGCAGGAGAGACAGGTAGGGAGGGAGGCAGGCAGGGAGGGAGGGAGAGAGGGAGGCAGGCAGGGAGGGAGAGAGGGAGGCAGGCAGGCAGGGAGAGAGGGAGGGAGGGAGGCAGGAGGGAGGGAGAGAGGCAGGCAGGGAGAGAGGGAGGGAGGCAGGCAGGGAGGGAGGGAGAGAGGGAGGGAGGGAGGGAGGGAGGAGGCAGGCAGGAGAGGGAGGCAGGCAGACTGGGTTCGGCAGAAGGCAGGCAGCAGGCTCAGCACTGAAGTCCGCTGCTGCTGCCGCTGCCCGGGCGGCCGAGGCCGAAGCCTCGTCACCCGCTCCCCCCGACCCCCACCGGACACAGTGTCGAAGCCCCGGCTGACAGCGCGCCGGCCGCCCCTCCTGTTTACTGTATTTCCGAGGCTCAAAGTTACTTGTACCTGCATATAGGGCGCACCCCCAACTTTCGAGATCTTCCGACGTGAAAAAAAGTGCGCCTTATACGCGGGTATTTACGGTAGCTGCTGACCTTGCCTAAGAATTGATAGTTACTACACATATGCCAGCAATTACCTGCGAAGAGCTTTCAATGTTATAGGTGCTGCATCAAAAACAACAATTATTATTTGTATGAATAAATTGGTTGAATTAGCTAAAATCTGTCAAGAATCCAATACTTTTGTTTTCTGAACTGAGACATAATGGATGACTTCGCAACATGAAATACCAAGGACCACATTGCTAAATCTAGTAAAAAGCTTTCTTACACATACAAGTTATATCACCTAACAAAGGGATGCATAAGTGGTACTATTATTTGTGTGGCTATAATATAATAATAATCCTTGCACGTAGCGTTTTTCATGTCTCCTAGATGTCTCAAAGTGCTTCACAGAATATACTGTAAAGTGAATTGACTGTATATTTGTGAGCGAAATGTGGCAGCCAATTGCGCACAGCAGTGTCCCACAAACAATCATGGATTGAAATGATCAATTTATTATAGTTTTTTTGGGGATGGATTATGATTAGGCGTGTGGACTAAGGAAACTTGCCCAAGGTTTCACCCTGACCTGCCTGGATTCAAAACACAGGTTTCACGTTTGCAAAGCGAGTGTTCTAACCATTGAGCTACAGGACTCCACGTACAATTAAAACAAGCATAGTTCTTTCAATTTTTAACAGATTAATAATACTTACATTTATCAATGTAAAAATGGACAAAAAATAATGCACAATTAGGAAAAAATCTTTATTTTTAAGACACCCTGAGACATCACATTAAAGGTGGTGCTATTTCTGTTGATCAGCATCCATTTCAAATTCGCATTTATCTTATAGTGTGCTGGTGTGTTTCCTGTATAATTTTTAAAAGAACACTTGGGAATGCTGAAGGAAGTTAGATAAATCTTTTAATAAATCCATATTAATGCATTGTAAACCTACTGATATTTAATGTGATGTCGAGGGAATATTAAACCCAATACAAACATGAGGCTTTACATTGGATTTAATAATCATTTGCTCAATTTAACACTTTTAGGCTGGAATCTCCAAACATTGTTTTATGCTCTTGCTTTTTTAAATAAAGTAGCAAAAGATAGGGAGAACAGGAAACTGAGGAGGTTAAGTTTGTCTTGTTATGCAGAACACCTGCAGCACCTAAATACATTATTATCTGGCCGGGTAACCTTGTGGATTAAATGCTGATGCATACAGTTTTAAAGATGAAATGTTAATGTGATAAGATGCTAATAGATTCAAGTTATTTGCAATGGTTTGGCATGTTGAAATATCCATGCTTCTGTTTGCACAAATTTACAAAATGTTTGCATGTCCTAAAGACAATACAGTAAATGGAATTTTTGAACAGTTATGCCTCAGCTACTTAATGTAATCTTTAACAATTTTTGTAAAGGCCTTAAGGTCTCACCAATAAAATCTAGATGTAAAGTGAAAGGCATCTTCATTAGCTTGCTAAAATTTGGTTATTGTAGTATACATTATTCATGAAAAATAGCAGAGATCTTTACAACATTTCCGATTCTATGAGATTAGATATGTAGATTCTATGAGATTAGATATGTAGATATGTAGACTCATGCATTGTGATATACAACAAATGTATTTTTTTAATTGTCTGCAGTCCCAAAATAAATACAGGTAATTCAAAATTTAGTTTGAACAAACAAATTTTTAAAAAATAGATAATTTCCATTACCTTGTTCACTGCATTAGCCGAGAACGTGATGCCATCTATGAATCCGACAATGTCTGAAGGGTGAAGCCTGTCAAAGTATTTTGCACATGTGTCGTAGGCGTTTAACCATTCTGTCGTTATCTGTGGCTGCTTTTTAATAAGCTGAGGGTCTCCATTCCAGAAAAGTTTACTAAGCCACGTTGCATAAATGGAGCTTGAGGAAAGCATTATCCCATCTTTACCAGGAATTTTGGGTGCCAGTTTAGAAATAGATAAGATATTCTGGCTGGTGAGAACGGGCTGCAATGGCTCCAAAGGATCAGAATCTCCATCGGTCAGCTTTTTATAGTTAAGGTCTAATAAAGAATACATGAAACAGAAAAGCAGTAGGTTTTCAGTACAGCAGGCAAACATATTAAATCAAATATATCCTGAAGCCCATACCTCCAATTCAATGATTATTTTTAATCAAACACCAAAGCTTGGACCTCATGCTTCAAATCTACCATAGGAGCAGGAGTAGGCCATTCGGTCCTTCGAGCCTGTCCTGCCATTCAATAAGATCATGGCTGATCTTCTATCCTAATTCCATTTACCCACCCTATCCCCATATCCCTTAATTCTATCATCTTTAGAAACAAACTGTCAATCTCAGTCTTGAATAAGTTCAATGACTGAATATCCACAGCCTTCTGGGGTAGAGAATTCCATAAATTCATTACCCTCTGAATAAATGCTTCTATCAAGACAAAAGTTATAAGAGATTTGTCTTTTAAGACGATTGGAATATTTATATCCTTCTCCCTCCTACAAAGTATACAACCTCACCCAGAGATTAATCTCAAATGGTTTACACAAGAAGCCAATAAATTTAAATAAAATTAACTGGTACATAACAATGTCAATTTTGTTCCCATCCTCCCCACTCTCAATCATATGTTGCTCCTCGCTAACTCCTCAGCTTTGGGCAAATTCTCTTCCTACGATTATTTCCACCATGATTAGTGCAGCAAATCCAAATCAGTTACAGATGATGGGCTCCTATGAAGACCAGTACACGTCACATCTTCAGGCAATACGATAGTGTTGGTGATGATTCAATTAGTAGCAATCTTGCCTTTAGTTACTGGAGCATCTTAGGGTGTCGTCCCAACATGAAAGCCTTGGGACAACCTCCTGATGTGAAACCTTGGGAAGTCCTCCCAATGTGAAATGTGCTGTATAGATTTGTTGTTGTTGAGTCACAAGATTGTGGATTCAAGCCTCATGTAGGTACTGTAAACTTAGCTTATCTAGACAAGCCTGTTCAGGTAGACATCATAGATTCCATGGCACTATTCAAAAAGAGAAACGTGTTTCTCCTAGTGTCCTGGCCAACAATCCCCCAAATGAAATTATTTATGGGATGTTTTTGTGTGTAAATTGGCTTCTGCATTTGTCTGCTGAGTAGTCACTGCAGTTTACAGTATATCCTGTGAGGCGCTTTGAAACATGAAAGATACCATATCAAATGTAAGGATTATTAGATTTATTTATCGTGCCTAATCCCAATATGGATAATGGAATGAAATGTCATAATGGAGACAACAAATCAGAACCCACTTGCAATAACAACAACAACAAATTGCACTTATAGAGCGCCTTTCACGTCAGGAGGACGTCTCAAGGTGCTGCACAGGAGGCGTGTGACCCGAGCTGGGAGGGGAATGTTCGGGAGGGGGTAAAAAACGTAGGGGAGGTCGAAGAATTAGGTGGGGAACAGAAGGCACGGTCGAAAAGGAAAGTCTTCAAACCGGCCTTGAAAGAGGAAAGGGAGGAAACAAGGCGGAGGGATTGGGGGATGGAGTTCCAAAGAGTGGGAGCGGAAAAACTGAAGGCTCGGCCTCCAATGGTGGGGTGGTTCGGGCGGGGGGCTTGGAGCAGGCCAAGTCCTGCTGAATGGAGGGTCCGGGTGGGCTTTGTTGGGGGAGAGTAGGTCGGAAAGATAGGGCGGGGCAAGGCCGTGTAAGGCCTTGAAGGTGAGGACGAGGATCTTGAACTCGATCCTCTGGGGGATGGGGAGCCAATGGAGATGGGCGAGGGTGGGGGTTATGTGGTCGCGGAGGCGGGTGCAGGATAGTACATGGTCTGGAGAGTTTTGGATGATCTGCAGTCTGTGAATGGAGGAGCTGGGGAGGCCAACAAGGAGAGAGTTCCCATAGTCCAGCCGTGAGGTGATGTACGCGTGCATGAGTGTTTCGGCAGCGTGGGGAGTGAGATAGTTGTGGAGCCTGGCAATGTTGCGCAAGTGGAAATAGGCGGTGCCGGTCAAGGCGCAGATGTGGAGGAGGTAGGAGAGTTTGGGGTCGAACGTGATGCCGAGGTTCCTGACTGGCTTTGTGAGGTGGACAGTACAGCCTTGGATGTTGATGCTGGCAGCGCCCGATGTGCGGAGGCACTGGCTTGAGCCAATCAGGAGGGCCTCGGTCTTGCTCACGTTCAATTGGAGTAAATTGTCCCTCGTCCAGGACTCAATGTCGGACAGACATGCTGTCAGAACATCGATGGTCTGGGGGTTGAGGGATGAGGCGGAGAGGTACAGCTGGGTGTCGTCCGCATACATGTGGAAGTTTACCCCATGTTTGCGGATGACATCGTCCAGAGGGAGCGTGTAAATGGTGAAAAGGAGGGGGCCGAGGACACAGCCCTGGGGGACGCCATGAGAGACTGTGCAGGGGTTTGAGGAAAAACTATTGGAGGATATGAAATGTAGGTGGTGGGTCAGGTAGGAGTGGAACCATTCAAGGACTGTGCAATATAAGTTTAGCACAATTTTAGTGTATTGATCCATTATTAATCTACATCATTGAACACTGAGCACATTGAACCCTTCCACTTTTCTCTGCAATATTGTCTTTAATCAGGTATTTCTCATCTTGGATTCATTTAGCTCAGTGGTTAGAGAACTTGCCTTTCATGCGTGAGACCTGTGTTTCAAATCCAGGCAGATCAGGCCGAAACCTTGGGCAAGTTTCCTTACTCCACACACATGCCTGATAATAATCCGTCCCAAAAAACCTATGAAAAATTGGTCCCTCAATCCATGACTGTTTGTGGGACGCTGCTGTGTGCAATTGGTTGTCGCATTTCATCCACAAATATGTAGTCAATTCACTTTACAGTATATTCTGTGAAGCTTTTTGAGATATCTAGAAGACGCGAAAAGCACGATATTAAAATGCAAGGATTATTTTTTTTTAGTTACTATTTTTTGCTTCTTTGTTAACCCAATATCTATCCAGTTTGTAAGTTTGTTAACTGCTTTTTGCCGAGAGTCAATTTGTATTTTGGAAGAACACACAGAACTGTTCTAATCTCTATTCTTGCTTGAAGCTCATTAATTTTATACTTGCATTCTTTGATTCTCTGATCATTCTAAATGAAATAGCCTGATTATATATAAATTATCTCTACCACTCAGGAATTTAAAGACTTAGACCATGTCCCATCTTAATCTTCATTTCAACAGCAACAGAAGTTCAATTTCATGGGTATCAGTTCATAAATTAGAACTTGAAGGTCTTCAGTCATTCTGATTGCTCTTCTTAAGTCTCTTTCCATTGGAGCAAAGCCCCTTTGATAACAAAATGGCAAAAACTACACATAAGAATTTAGTGTTGCCTAACCAATGAGCTGTACAGTTCTAACACAATTAAACAGTTTAATATGCATTCTGGTACTTTTTGATATGAGCTTCCCTATGAAGGAATAACCACACTACAATTTTTTAAATCTTTTCATTCACTATGTAGGCATTTATTCACCTAATATTCATTACTTTACACTGATTGAATTCCAAAATAATGCACAAGAGCTATTATAATATTTACATTAACTTCTGAATCTGCTTGGATTATATTAATCCAATACTTTCCAATTATTTTAAAGTGAGAGTGGCTTTCCTCACCTGGTTGACTATTTTGGTTGAAATCTAGTGATGGGTGAATGACAACAAAAAAGTCATTTATTTTCCTATCTTAACTTTAAAAACAGAATTTTAAATCTATATACAGTAGAATCAAAAATATTAAACTTGAATAATTCTAAGAAAAAACTCAAGGCACTATTTTGCAAAATAGTTTCCCAAGTTTAATATTAATTCCTGATGTCTTGATGCATTAATTAACTAATTAAATTTGGACAGACACTGACAAGTATTATACAATGTCATCCATTGCATAATCTGTCGCACAAAATCTGACTTCTACAAGAATATTTCTTTCCATAAGTAGGTCTGGCTTTCTCCACACTGTAAGACTGGTAAAACCTTCCATTTTCAAGAAATTACATTTGTCCAGCCCCTTTCATGTCGGGAGGCACTGGACAGTCAGTGTTTCGACCTTGGGATTCTGGAGGGTGGGAGGGAAGGAGGGTGATTGAAGGCACGGTTGAAGAGGGTTTTGAGATGAGTCTTGAAGGAGACAAGTGAGGAGGTGTGAGGCGGAGGGCATATGGGATGGAGTTGCAGAGGGTGGAGGCAGAATGGCTGCATGCCCGCCAATGGTGGGTCGGGCGAGGTGGGAGACGTGAAGGAGACCAGAGCACACTGAGCATAGTGAGCGGGCGGGTTGATAGGGGGTTAGCTTGTGAGGTAGGGGAGCAAGTCCATGGAGGTGTTTAACGGTGAAGACGAGGATCTTGAACTGTATCCTCTGTGTGATGGGAAGCCAGTGGAGCTGGGCAAGCGTGGGGATGATATGGTCACAGAGCCTAGTGTGGAAGAGGACACTGGCTACAAAGATGATCTGCAGCCTGTGGAGGGAGGAGGCCAACAAGCAAGGAGTTTGCATAGTCAAGCCTGGATGTTATGAATGCACGTATGAGAGTTTCGGCAGATGGCAGAATGAGACAGTGGCAGATCTGGGCAATGTTGCGGAGGTGGGGAAGGCAGAGCAGATAATGGCATAAATGTGGGGTAGAAAGGATAGTTGACGATCAAACAAGATGCCAAGGTTCTGGACTGGCTTAGCGAGGTGGATTGTGCATCCATGAATGGTGATGGTGTCGGAACCTGAGGTGTGGAGGCACTGACGGGAGCCAATTAGTAGGGCCTTGGTCTTGTTGACATTCAACTGATGAAAGCAAGTTAGCTTTCATTTTCATCATAATGTTTACAAGAATTTAAATGGCTTTAATTGCACACGCAAAATTTTCTGAGGAATAGAAAACGATATTATTATTCTAAACATTGATATATTCTGATATAGTTGAGAAGTTGATATATTCTCAACTTCACCTATCCACCTTGTCACCACACCCCACCCAAAATGTAACCATCAATATTGCTTGTCTTAGAATAATTGGATAACTTACCAGTTGCAACAATCTTCAGCTTTTTTAACAGCCTTATGTGAATTTCTGGCTTAATGGGGTGTTTTACAAATTCTGCACAACCATAGTTTTCCAACAGGGTGAAGTAGTAAAGCAGCCGCACGTGATCCACACCATCAATACTTGGATACACATACTTTGTCATGTGCTCAAGAAATACTTCTGGATTGGTTTTCAATGTGGCAAAAAGTTCAAGAGCGTGGACTCTGGCCTCAATTTCTGCTGTTGAAAGCCTGTTGATTTTGGTTTGGAGATTAAAAAAAAACATATTTAAAAGTGTGAAATTTACAATTGGATGGAGCGACTTAACCCAAGATGTATGGAGCAAAACTTGAAATGATAAGTAAACAAATTGCAGATGACAGGAAGCAACCTGAGAACAAATTAACCCACATATACACATGTGGCTTCTTGATTTACAACATCACCCTCAATCGTGATTGACCTAGAAATACTGCAGTGTGAGATAGTGATTCAACCAATACTACATTAGCTGGTGAAATTTTCATGGAAAAGAATGATAATTCCATCTAATTTTATAAATAAACTTTTACAGGCGCAGATTTAGCAGAATGGGCAGCTGTTACATATTTCACAAGTAAGGCTTTTTCTTTGATTTAGCCAGACAGTTAATACCAATCACCAGGCGTAAGAAGCTCAAAACCAAATCTGTGTATATAGTTTTTATTTTGTCTGTTATGGAATGCTTACTCTGTTTTCCCAATCCCAGAGTTCAGGGCAGGTATGGCTTGGAGATCCCAGAGTAAGTATTGGGGTACTACTGGAGTTTAACCAGTTAAAATTACTCATGTTATCATTGCAAACAGTTGAAAGTTTCCAACTACATATCCATCTTGGATTACGCTACCTATTAGGATGTTGCGTACAGGAAGCAAGTAGTGAAAAATTCCTAACCCTAATGATAATCTTTGCCTCAAGTCACTCTAATGAGCCATGCTAGCTGGTTAGTTATTAATAGTGCTTTAGACCATGGGCTGAAGTCTGCAAACCTTTGGGGGCCGCAAGATCATTTCAGGGAGGCTCGGGAGCACAAGTCACAACGGAAGTCCAAAGGCTAAGGAAGCCTAGCTGGACAATGGAATCTTCCCCTGACCAAGAAGTAGATGTGAAAGGTGCATTCCCATGGTGTGTACCTTTCAGTGCAAGGTATCTCAGGGAGGGAGATCTTGCTGCTGTACAGCCTGAGTGAAGGGGTGAGGGGAAGGGAGACCTCAGTCGGTATACATAATGTTATAGGGAGACGAGCCCAGAAAGTTTGGGAATCCCTGCCTTGGACTGCTGAGTACTTTCCTGGCTCAAGAACCAAACTACCTATATTGGCATACAGGATTGACCAAATTCAAATTTTCTATTTGAAGGCATGTCACCTTGAAGTTAATTTAATCCCAAAGAGTCATGTTTACCGCCTCCCATCCATTAACAGGATAGTCATTAAGTGTTATATAAGGGCAGGAGGCCATCGAAAACCTGAAAACTGCTTCTAGTTAGGCTGTACCTGGACTACTGTATACATTTCTGGTTTATATGACATGAGGGGATTAGTCAAGTCCAAATTCGAGCAAAAAAAAACTACTCACTAACATTAAAGGGATGAACTATGTGAAATAACTAAATTAACTACAGCACTGAAGCCTTGAAAAGAGATGGTCCTATGGGGACCTTTAAAAGCTACACAAAATCTTTAATTGGATTAAGAAAATAAAAGCAAAATAATACTTTCAGGTACACCCAAAGTAGGAAGACAAGGTTTAATTTCAGAATGTGAAGAACTAGTGCAGTCAGGACATCAGAAAGTCATTACTTTAAAACACAGAGGCCAGTTAGAGCAGGCAGGAATCTGGATTCATTTTGGACACAGCTTGTTGCTATAATAATGCTGGCTTTGTGGATTAAATTGGATCAAATGGGCTGAAGAGAGCTTTCAAAGGACAATTATCAGTAGGATTCACTGAACTGCAAGCAGCATCCTGTCCTGTCCAAATTTTGCTTCCTAGCTCAGGGCTTCTGGTGACAGCCTGGCTCAGTTGATAGCCCTCTTACCTCTGAGTCAGGAGGTTCTGGTTTCAAACCCCACATTGGAACTATGAGCTCACAGCCTAGACTTGCACTCCAGTGCAATCCTGGGGGAGTGTTGCCTTGTTGGAAGTGCCACCCGTCAGATCGATGTTCAAACAAGGTTCCATCTGCCAATTCAGGTGGACACTAAGGATCCCATGGCATTATTTAAAGAGGGAAGGGAGTCTCCTGGCCAAAAAACCCTAGATATTGTTGATCATGTATGGATATTTATGAGACATTCCTGTGGAAAAATGGCGGCCTACAATATTTTGCCTACAAAATACAGTCACAACATTTTACAATAAATTTTGTGAAGCAGTTGGGAGACATGTAAACAACATGATATGGTGCTACATAAAGTGCAAGGATTATTAGTATTACTGAGATTGATTACAATGTCCCCTCTGAGATTTTGTTTTAACTCAGCACAGACCAAGGATTACATTTGGGACTACATGTACCTGTATTGTTTAATTTCAAGCAGTGACATTTACTAATTAAGCCACTAGTTTCAGCTGAATTAAAAAAAGTACAAATCCATTAGTAATATTTTCTGATGCATTGTGTCCTTAAGCATCACAATTTTAGGACTCACTTGTGAATAATGAACATTAAAGTACCCTTCCCCATTATCATGCTTTTGAATGGCTCCCAAATGTAAGGTTATAGAGCGATGACTGTACGATCATCAAAGTCCAATTACCTTAGCATAAATTGATTCTGTTTAACTGCCTATGGTATAAATCACACTGGATTAAGAGTGCAAAGTCAGCATGCGAAACACATAGAAAATAAAAATGAAAACAATTACAAAACACAGCAGAGAGACACAATTGGTAATGAAGCCATTATTTAACTGCTTACCCACTGTCTGTGAAAAGGAACTCCAAATGTGTGATGTAAAGTTCCCAGAGTGGGATGCTGTATCGCTGAGCCAGAGACAGACAAATCTTGTACACATTTTCCTCTAGAGTTCTATCAAAAACAATTAGATACGGAAAAGTTAAAGCATTAAAATATTCATCCAACAAATTTATACAAATAAATCCTTGTGGAGAAGAAAAATAAAACTACCCATCGATTCATTACACGTGATGAGTAATGTGGACTAGTCTTCTTAATTTGGTACAGAGCACTCGCCTTGCAAGCGAGAGACCTAGATTTGATTCCCGGCAGGGCAAAATGTTGGGCAAGTTTCCTCACTCACCTCTGTTTATCTGGCAGTAAGTAGGAACCCACTTGTTAAGTCAATTGGCTGATTGACTTTACCAGGTGTAATCATTCCTTCAAAAAAATAATTGGGCACTTCAATCCATGACCAGTGGGACACTGCTGTGTGGAAATGGTGTTGCATTTGCCTACAAAATATACAGTCAATTCACTTTACAGTATATGCTATTAAGCGCTTTGAGACATCTAGAAGATGTGATAACGCACTATATTAAATGCAGGGATCATTATTATTGTATAATGCAGAAGATAGGAATATGCAGTAGGGGAGCACATGGTAGTTTGGGACATATGTGGATGCGACTGCCAGGAAGGTGGAAGTCAAACTAGATGGACCTTGGTCTTGTTTTGCGCACATCTCCAGTCTGGCTTCCGCACTGCCAACAGTAGAGACTGCGCTTGTGAAAGTCATAAACAATGTCCTCTCTATCTGTGACCAGGGTTTCCTCTGCCTCCTCATCCTCCTGGACCTCTCTGCCACGTTTGACAAAGTAGATTACGCTATCCTCCTCCACCACCTGACTTCCATCGTCCACCTCAGTAGAATTGCATTTGCTTGGTACAGAGTCCTATCTCACAAACTGCCAGCAGTACATTTCTTCTTGTTTCCTCCCTGTCACTTGTGGGGTACCCTAAGAATCCATCCTTGGTCCCATTCTCTTTCTCATCTATATGCTCCCTCTCTGTGATGTCATCTGCAGACATGAGGTTAACTTCCCCAAGTGTGCAGAAGACACTCAACTAGTTTTCCACCTCCAGCTGCAACTCCTTGTCCTGATATTCTGTTAGCTTGTTTATTGGACATCAAGAGCTGGATGAACACACAATTCTTGCAGTTAAACATCAACAAGACAAAAGCCATATTCTTTGAGGTCAACGTCTTCTGTACCACAGTTCTGACCTGCTCAGCTTACCTAACCTGACCTTAAAACTCTCCAAACCCGTGTACAACTTAGGTGCCAGGTTCGATCCACTGTTATCCTTCATTCCCCACCTCCGGTCCCTGACCAGCACCACTTTCTTCCATCTCCGACGCTCGCCTGTCTCTGTTAAATACCTCTGCTGAAGGTGTCCATGCCTTTGTCACCTCTTGGCTGGACTACTTTAATGTCCTCCTCGCCAGTCTCCCCTCCACCATTCACAAAATTCAGCCGATTCAAAACTCAACCACCTACATTCTCACCCGCACCAAACTTTGTATCCCAAATACTCCAGTCTTTGCCAAGATCCACTGGCTTTGTTACAGATAGGATCGACTTCTAGATCCTCATTCTTGTGTTTAAATCCCTCCACTCCTCGGCACCTCCCGAACTCTCTAACCTCCTTTCTCCTTACAGCAGTACCCGCTGCCTCCACTCTACTGGGTCCAACATCCTCCTTGTCCTCCCTTTCCTCTGTTCCTTCATCGGCCATGCTTTCAGCCACTACACCCCGAAACTGTGGAATTCCCTCCCTCAACCACTTCACCTCACCACTTTCTTCAGGTTGCGCCTGAAGACCTTTCTCTTCGACCACACTTACAGTCACCATCCCCCTCCCGCATGGAGGGCACTATGTAAATGCAAGTTGATGTTTTCGTCTTGCATTTCTTATGTCCCTATGTAATATGTTGTCTTTTCATATCTATGTTTTCCAAGTGTCGGATAGATAAAGGTAAGATCAAGGTTACAAGACAAATCAGTTCTGTTCTGGTCCACTTCACAGAAAGGAACACTCACAGAAATCTCTTAAATTGATTTTTAATTTCCTCAGATAACTAATTCAGCAGTCTATGTGATTAAAATTCCAGGAAGATGTTTTTTTCCCCATGTAATCATATAGAGAGCTGAAGACATTTTTTGGTGAAACTAACAACCAAAGCCAGTTTGAATGTCCCCACCCCACCCTCGCCTGTCTCCACTGGCTCCCTATCTCCCAGACAATCGAATTCAAGATCCATGTCCTCACTTTTAAGGCCATTCACAACCTTGCCCCCGCCTAACTCTCCCACCTGCTGTCTCCCTATCAGCCTGCCTGTCCCCTCCATTCAGCAGGCTCTGGCTTGCTTCACATCTCCCGCCTGAATCGCCCTACCATCGATGGCCGGGCTTCCAGCTTCTCTACCCCCACACTCTAGAACTCCATCCTGCAATCCCTTCGCCTCGCTTCCTCCCTTTCCTCCTTCAAGGCCAGTCACAAGAACTTCCTCTTCGACCGTGCCTTCTGCTTCCCTCCTAACTCTCCCCCTCTCCTACTCCTATACACCCACCCCCCACGCCCCACCCTCCCCGCTCAGGTCCCAACCTAACTGTTCAGAGCCTTGGGACGTCCTCCCGACATGCAAGGTGCTCTGAAATGTAATTTTGTTATTGTTGAGTGTGGAATGATTACTAGACTAAAAATCATCAAATGTAACATGTAGTTTGTCATTGGAGTTCAAATGTGATATCTTAACAAGGAGCCAGAAATAGCGATACTGAATGTGCGTCACCTATTCTACTTCTAGGGATGCGTCAGAACAGAGATCCTGTGCATCAGTCTGACATATGTCTATTTAATTTACTTGTAGGAATCACTAACAGATAGAAACATCATTCCTTTATTACGGTGCGCATGATCTTACTGGGTTGACTTCACTTTGGATTCTCATTGCCAATGGAGAAATACCACTACGCTACTATACTTAGAGATTAGGACCTGACATTTACAGAATTATGCCATAAACTTGCACCTTAATGCTTTGCAGCTATTCCAGCTGGTATTTCTTTTTTAAAGAGCCAAATAATAGGATCATATTTAAAGAAAAACAGACTGAACTTTTGTGCTGAAACTACGGTCAGATGCCTCTGAATAATTTAGCACGACTGATTTTATACTTACTCTGCTAAGCCTAGAATGGTTTCCCTTTTATATTGGCCATCTGCTGAAAATCGTTGTACATCCACTCCTTTTCCAAGACCTTGAAGTGTCTGAGCTTGTGTGAAGTCTGTCAGTCGCTCATTATAGCAGTTAAGGTGATAAATCAGCGTTTGAAGTTCCTCTGACCAATTAGTATCTGCATTTTCAGTCACATATTTTGTGACCATTTTAATCACCTCTTTTGGATCAGCCTGGAAAAATTCAGAAACATTGAGGAGATCTTAACACAGTTTTGTCGAGATAAAATAATTTGTTCAAACTCTACCTCACCAGATATCTCCTGAGATACTTGAAAATATAGTTATAAAAGATAGATCTTGGAAATCTGGAACAAACACAGAAATTAATCTGCTATGGATTTGCCTCCCAATCTTAAAGTTTGTGATGGACAGGACAACCCTTGATGGTCCAGTGAATTTATTTAATGAGCTGCTGAAGAATACAGATTGTGTGAAGTTCCAGATTTCTTTCCTGATTCTGGGTTAGCTAACTTCAGTTAGCATGTAGCATACTTGTTTTTACTACAGCAATTAGGTCACCAGAAATCTCCAGTGTATCTGCTTGTATATGGGGGTAATAAAGGAGGAAAAGTGAATTATTATAAATAGAACCATCAAAATGAAGCAGCTCAGAAAAAATTATTGTTTCTATCCATTTTGATAAAAGAGAAAGTTGATGAAACGGTCTTAAGTGGGATAGATTCAGAGCAAGGTGGAAGTGCAGTGCAATGAAAGTCCCACAACAACAACAAAATTACACTTATATGGCGTCTTTCACATCAGGAGAGTGTCCCAAGGCACTGGATAGTCATTGTTTCATATCCGAGCTGGGGACAGGGAGGGTGGAGGGAAAGGGGGACATTTGGAGGGACCGATGGGACTGTCGAAGAGGAGGGTCTTGAGGCGGGACTTGAAGGAGGCCTGGGAGGGAGCAAGGCGGAGGGATTGTGGAATGGACTTCCAGAGGTAGGGAGCAAAGTGGCTAAAAGCTCGCCCGCAATGGTGGGGCGGGTCGAGCAGGGGACATGGAGCAGGCCAGAGCCTGTTGAGCTGAGGGGACGGTCAGGTTGGTAGGGGGTTAGTAAGTCGCATATGTAGGCTAGGTCGAGGCCATGGAGGGCTTTGAATGTGAGGACCAGGATCTTGAATTGGATCCTCTGGGTGATGGGAGCCAATGGAGTTGGGGGAGATGGGGTCATTAAGCTTGGAGCGGTAGAGGACATGGGCCGCAGAGTTCTGGATTATCTGCAGCCTATGGAGGGAGGAATTGGGAATACAATAATATACAAGCTCAGTGTTCAATACACTAAGGTGCCAATCCCAGTCATGTCAGCAGTGGTTTAACAAATAGACTGAAAAGTTCAGAAGTTTTGCATTGTGTAATTAACTAAACAGCAATGAAACTCTGATAACTCGTCACCTCCAAGAGATGCAGCCCATATGACTATTTATTAGAATTGACTAGTTATCCAAATTATAGTATCTCAAAAGTATAAAGTACTGTACTTGAATAGCTGGGGTATTAAGTAAATGGCTAGTTATGTGCGGTTGGACTGTTAATTACACTCACAGTGATTAATTCAATTTAGTGATTAAAAAAGCAGTGGACCGAAAGATACAATAGCACTTCATTTAAGTCCAGCTCTTCGACACAATAAATAAATTACCAAATTCACTTCAGAGAATGGCATGCCTTTTTGTCTAACCTATAAAACTAGATGAAGACATTGATGTCGGACTGAAAACTGATGGGGATTATTTTAAAGTCCTAATCCAATTTCCTTGTGCAATCTCTAACTCATTCAAAAACTCTACAGCTTGCAATCTCTCCAATACACATGTCCACATGTCCATCACACTCACTCAACCTCAGCAGGCACGGGTAGAACACTGAACGAGTTTACGGTTTAGAGCATAAACTGGTTAAGTAGACTTGGGTGAGGTACTGAAATCTGAATGGCCTGAGGTGGGAGTGTTGCTTGGCGAATATTGGGTATGGAGCAGGATACAGCTGGAAACAGTTTAAATCCAGCGTTCAGATCTCGATTGAGGTTAGATTAAGTAAAATCCATCTAAGAGCATCACTGAAATGGATAAATGAGCCAAATCTATTCTAAAATATAAGTAGTAGCAACATTGGGATATGTAAAATATTGCTTGTACATTATTTCTTGATTTATTGTATTGTCGAGATTTTACATAAGCAGACCTTGGATTTGCTTAAAAAAGGTTTCATTAGTCAACTTGGTTTACAAATCATTAATTAGAAAAGGTAGTTATTGATTCGGTAAAATGCTGAAATAGTAAGTCAACCTGACATATATCATTCAAAGTAATTTTATTTTAGCATCAACTATCACTCTGTCGATAATCAAAACAGATAAGATTGGAATATTTTAGTGCAACGCATTAAACATAGAATTTAATAAATTCTAGTCGTAAATATGTGTTTCTGATGTGGTTATATATTCCTTTCTTTCTCTCTTATTGATTTACAGGTAATTACTTGAGGGAGAAAAACACAGGTCTCAGCGATAAGGTGCAATGCAATCTCAGCACTACCTGCAACAAATTATATTTCAATTAGAAAGCAATACTCCTATTACAGCTGCCTTAATTTCTGAGAAAGGGGCAAGAACACTAACCCTGTAGAGTGGATGACATTTGTCCTTGAAACATGGACTTAAATGGACATAGATCTGCAGAGCATAGTAGTATCCAGCAAACTGGAGAGACAAAGCTGAATGAGGCTGCTTTTCAAAACACTTATTGGCATCTGCAACCTGTTGGGAAAATTAAAGAGAAAATTGAATGTCATTAAGAGTTTGGTGCAATATCGCACAAATATTAACTGATGTACAAAATTCAATATTAAGTAAATCACAACAGAAAACTGACATTCTCATTACAAATATTTTTGTTAATGTCTGTTTTATACCATATCTTACATAAGTGATATTATAATCCACTTATGAGCCAGGCAAGCAAAGTTAAGAGGTGAATTACAATTCAAAAATACAATACAGGTAGACCCGCTTACCGAATGCCCGGTTACCAAAACTTCACGATAACGAGGGTTTGTACCTCCTATGTGCTTAGCGAAGGCTGCGTTTGCTATAGCGAAAGTTTAAATCTCGCGCGCTTCTCGACTCCCGGCCGCCCCCGCAACACACGCTCGGTCTCAGTCGACAAATCTACATACACTTACTTCATGCCACCTAAACGCCCATTAGCAACATCGCCAACCCCATTGAAGAAAAGGAAGTCCATCACATTGGAAATGAAGATGGATCGAAGACCAGAAAGAATACCATTGCCCCCTCTCCACTAGTATAATCCGAGAAGGCCCGTGCAGAATAGGAGGAGCTTAAGTGGCAGGATGCTAGGCAACCACATGACACTACTCGGAAAAAGCCAGCGGAGACTTTTACTGATAGCAACGGGTGGCTTGATCGTTTTCGAAAGCGATACAAGCCACATTCTATCAAGATGTGCGGGGAAGCTGTTAGTGCGGATGTTGCTGCTGCTGAACATTGTCCAGATGAACTTAGAAAAATCATTAAGGAGGTTATACACCGCAACAACTTCGATGAAACAGGGCTTAATTGGAATTAATGAGAAGACCTACATCACCATCAATGAGAAATTGGCCCCTGGAAAGCTTACAACTGAAGAAATTCACCAAGGAACAGACAGCTGAGGCTAATGTTTTATGCGAGGAGCCTAAGATTCTTAGTTTGAATGTTTTGAAAGCTTTTCTTTCGAAAATAGACGAAGCAACTAATATTTGCAAAGACAATGATCCTGAAATGGATCGTAGTATTAAGGTTGCCCGTGGCATCGAGCAAACTATTCGTTGCTACCAAGAATTGTATGAAGAAAAGAAGAAAAACTGTCGACAGTCTCAATAGTTTCTTTAAGCCGACATTGTCCAAAGAACCAGTATGAAGTACGTCTGCTGATTATACAGAACCTATTGCCTTTTCACCAGATTCTCCCAATTCTCCAGCCTCCTCCTCCTCCTCCAACAACAATTAAAACAAAGACCTCCTCCCTACTCCTCACCTCATTTTATTATGGGAAGTACGGGAACTTTCATTTCGTTACTGTATTGTGTTAAAAATTTACTAAATAAAATACTGTTCAGGTAAACAAAACAAACAATTTCATCTTGTATTCTTTCATCTTTTCATCGTAATTAAAGTATTGCAGCCTTCAATAGCAGTTCTACCTACCTTATGGTACACCACAAATGTTAGCACTAGGCACCGTAGGGAATGAAACAGATTTTTTTCACATACGGAAATACAGTAGGGACCTCCCACCTGCTTAATGAAATTCTCGCTTTATGAGGAGTTTCGAAGTCCCTAACCCCTTCGTTAAGCGGGGTCTATCTGTACAAATTTATGTAATGCATTTCACAAAGGGAAATTTTCCAAGGCCCTTGACAGTTCCGACTTAGCACCCAAGCAGAGGGTGGGTGTCAACTGGGTGGGAGGGGATAGAAGACTGAGGGACGATCAAACTCAAATGTCCTTTGAGAAATGCAAGGTACTGTGTAAAATAAGCAAACATAAGAGGCACAGGAGGGACAGAGACCTTGCCAAGAGAAAAGCTGAAATTGACTCGAAATTCGCCATACCTAAACATCGTGAAGATCAATAAATATGACAACCAGGATACTGGGCTATATTGCTAAATCAGTTCAGTTCAGATCCCCAGACATCAATCTCAATGTCCACAGTGGTTCGATTATATCACATGTGGAGAATTAAGTGTAGTTGTGGTTCCTATGACATAAGGGGCTACCCAGAATGATAATAATCCTTGCATTTGAAATAGTGCATTACCTTTTTGTGGAGATGTCAAAACGTGCTTCACAGAATACATATTCATAAAGTGAATTGACTGTATATTATGTGCGCGAAACACGGCAGCCGATTGCACACAACAGTGTCCCACAAACAGTCATGGTTTGAGTCACTAAATCATTATTGTATTTTTCTTTAAGGGATTATTACTGCAGAAAAGTGACCTGCCAATCGAATAACAACTGGGTTCCTACTTACTGAGAGCAAAACAGAAGCGTGTGGAGTAAGGAACAATCTCCCAAATACACTTCATGGTTGTGTTACCACTTCGTGGTCATTCACTTCATGGTTTTTTGCAGAACAATGCTGTGCACAAATCGCTGCTGCATTTACGTGCAAATACACAGTCACTCTGCTTTACAATATATATTATGAAGCACTTTAAGACTTCCCCCATGACGTGAAAAGCACAATGCCAAACATAAGTTATTATTATTATTAGTGTACCCATATCATACTGCTCCCAAATTTATTTACATAGTATTCTCAAAGCAGTCTTTGATGTTTATCTATCTGAAAAATATGAAGCCTGTTCTAGATCAACACATCTAGATCAGAATCTTGGGTTTGGAGCAACTGTCTTACCGTCAGGTAACTTACCCCCCAAATAAAAATGTCCAATTCAACTTGGAACGTGTTTCTGTTCTTCCAAGTTGCTTGGCTCCAATTCTAGGGTTCAGAAATTCCACCTGAAGCCTATTTGAACATGCTATCTTAAAATTTAGAATCATGCAGAATTGTGGAAAATTCTAAATATCTTCAGAATTTTGCTTATCTTAAGAGCTACGGAAAACCTTCATAAGACCTGCATGGAGTAAACAACATTTATTTTGCTGGGAAGAAACTTTTGTTCTCAGACTTCCGATTTATCTATCAGCATTCATTTGCCTTCAGGATCCAAACTTATAGATTCAAAAGCCACTGGATGGCATAATGACAACAATTGATTCTACAGATTTTGACAGAACAACACGAGTTAAGCAATGTTTCCAGCAATCTATAATGAAAATGCATCCAAGAAAGCTTCAGCTCTGAAAGCTCATAATGAATCTATCCATACTTACATCGACTGGCCTCCACTATTGGAACAATTTGGTCTGATTTCAGCACTTTGGGACGTCCTCCTGATGTGAAAGGTGCTATACAAATTAATTTTGTTGATGTTGTTGATTTACATTTGTTTGCCAGAGGTCTTCTCTTGCAAAGTCTTCTCTTACAACTCACTGAAACAATTCACACTGTTGGTATTTCGCATCATTTGCTGTGGACAGGAATGGCAGGTGGGGTGTATATAGTTTATGAAAGACTCCTGGAAATGTGTCACTCTCCTTGAAGAGGCAATTTATTTTGGGGTCAGCCTGGTGTCTGACAGAAGCACTTCTGGAAAGTAGTAGGTGCAGGTTGGCAAGAGACAAGGTTTGGAGACCCCCAGATTGTGAATTGGGGTACTGCTGGAGTCTTATGAAGCTAATACTGCATAGCTTGCCATTGATAGGGTTGCCTAACAAAATTGTCCACTGCTTGTGTAGCTGAGACCACCACACGCATTAATGCTTTGACTTGCAGGGTAATAAGGAGTTAAGTAAAAGGATTCCCAATCCCCAGTCACTGATCTGCCTGTCCAGGTGCTACCGATGAGCCAGGCTGGCTGTGCTGTCATCAGCAGTTCCCTGGAGTCTGGGGACCTGTCTGCTTAGGAATCACCACCTTGGATTCAATCAATTAATCAAAATTTACATTTATATAGCACCTTTCACGTCGAGAGGATGTCCCAAGGCGCTGTACAGTTAGGTAGGGACAAGAGCATGGGGGGAGGGGGAGGGGCAGGACGAAGAAAAATAATAGGAAAATTGACTATATTTGTGGGCGAAACGCGGCAGCCAAATTGCGCATAGCAGTGTCCCACAAATAGTCATGGAAGTGGGATTAAGGGAAATGAGGATTAAGGGGATTAAGGGAGAAAAGTGGGAAATTGGAATTGAATGTACCAGTTGAGGCACAGATCAGCCATGATCTAATCAAATGGCGGAACAGGCTACAAGGGCGGAATGGCCTGCAGATCTTGTTTTGAGCAGGGCTATGTCAGAGCTTTTGAACTGCTGCGTTTGATTCATTTAATACTTAAAATGGTTACTTTGCTTTTTTATATATATTGTGCCATGAGGCATTAAGTGGAGATGCAACCTTCGAGGGTCAATCTTCGACCTCACTTTGTCAGTTTTGCTGAGAATTGCATTTTAATCTCAATTGTCCGAAGATATAGTGCTGACGTGTTAAGTGACATCGGTTGCAAGACTCAAAGTAGCACAATATTGATATTGCACAGACCTTTAGAATTCACTACAGCTGGAAATATAGTAAATAAACAATATTAATCCTTAAAATCTGATATAGTGCTTTTCACATTTTATTGTTGTCTCAAAGCACTTCACAGAATATACTGTAAAGTGAATTGACTGTATATTTGTGGGCAAAACGCGGCAGCCAATTGCGCACAGCAGTATCCCACAAACAGTCGTGGATTGAAATGACCATTTTTTTTATTACTGTGGTTTGTTTTTTAGGCGCTTGGGTGTTGTAAAGCACAAAAGTCTTTGGACTTCTCAGGGACAACCTCAAGATACTCCTAACCCCTTACTAACTTGCTCACTCCGCTCAGCAGGCTCTGGCTGCCTGCCCCACCATTGCTGGGCGAGTCTTTCGCCACCCTGTCCCCAACCTCTGGAACTCCATCTTGCAGTCCCTCTGCCTCGCCCCCTCCTTGGTCTCCTTCAAGTCTCGCCTCAAGACTCTCCTTTTCGATGGACCCATCGGCAACTCCTAAAGCCCCCTTCCCCCAACCTCCTCCCCCACCCCGGATCTGAAACAGTGACTGTCTAGAGCCTTGGGACTTCCTCCTGACTTGAAAGGTGTTATACAAATGTAATTTTGTTGTTCACTATTGTTCTGTCTGCTTGTCTGTCAGACATTAAGGTCTGGATGAGCATCAATTCTCTGCAGCTTAAAATGAACTAGGAAGGAAGCTATTTTCTTCAGTTCCCGCCAACATCTCCTCAACTCTGCCTCCAACCTCTTGGGCGTAATTCTCAAACTCACCAAATATGTGTATTACTACAATATGTCCACTTTTGTTCAGCTAAAAAGAGCATTCTACATCTCCCCTGGCCTCGGTAATACCAATATGAAGTAGAATCTCGTTGTGTATCACGGTACAGAATTTGTATTCAAAATAGAAATCCTTAATCATTTTTTTCAAATAATCCGGAGATATTTACAAAATACACAAGTAAAAGGTTTTATAACATTTCATCCTGGTTAGATCTCCATGATATACCCTAGAGAACCATACCTGTGGGAGGGCCAGAAGATAGGCTAGAGCCAGAGTCATATCCTTTGGTAAAGCATCACTGGCTAGTTGTAAAAGAACTGTCAAAACAAAAGTAAACAAAAGAAAAGGAAACAAGATCAGAAATTCTCAAATAGGCTACAATACAGTAACACTCAAGTAAAAGCTTTATTGTAAATCTGTTAAAAAAAACATGCCCTAGATTCTAACTGTCATTGTAACTGAATGCAACAAGAATTCCATTAAAATAATTAGCCTCTTACAGTGGAAGTCAATATTAATCTTGTATTTTGAATTAAAAGTGCTTAATCTAGCAGTACAAAATTAATTTTAGATCAACAATAGAAAACATTCAATTTGATGACTGGATTATTTTGACAAAGCGCTTTGCAAAAAACTTACATAATTTTCTTAATCTATGGCATATCCATGGTCATAGCCTTGAAAGTCATGGTCCTGATTACATTCTTGACAGCTAGTTGCATAACAAGGGAGATAGCTCTTGAACTCAGAGATAATTGCACTATTGGCTCACAAAAAAAACACACAACTTTTTTCCCCCCTCAGTCTTACTGGTGGTGATAAAGCTGATTTCTCCTGGAATGGAAATCAGAAATTCTGTGATGGGGAACCCAGTGGCCCAACACACATACTTATAAAGGTTGATTTATAATAAATGTAAAGATTTGGGAAGGGAATCAGCTGGGTGTCTGACACATGCGGCAATCTATCACAATGCTCAGAGGATCAAACCAAAGAGTTCCATGCATCCCAGCAGCTGTCATCCAAACTCTCGGTTTCCTCAATAACTAACATCTGCCTTCAGCACAATGGGGGGGGACCTTTAGAGAACAGCTTGTGCCATGCCAGCCATCTTGATTTTGATGAGATCCTTGTCCAATGCCATGTACCAGACTTACTAGCATCAGCTGCATAATCCAAGTACTGTACTATTATTATTCTATGATGGGCTTTTGTAAGCAGATGTCTGCACTGTGTAGCTGACTCCACCTCCAGGGTTTTCAGTGCTCACATATGAGCCATAGGGAACCTTTCCGCTGCATTCCCAGGAGCTCAGCACATAAAGGAAAATTGTTTACGTAAGTTTTATGTCACTAGCTTGAGCTGCATTGGGCCCTTGCTGTCCTTGAGAGACAGCTGCATGATCAGAGTGCTATTCACCCCTTCCGCGTGCTGTACAAGCAATCATTGGGTGTCCACTACAATCCCTGGGTACCAGCAAGAATCAACAATTGTTACTGATGACTCAATTATAATGTGAAGCAGGATCAGATGTCCATCTAGGTAGTTAAATTGTTTATGTTATGCCCACTAATAATAGTTACTATACTTTACAGTACAGTATATTCTCTGAAGCGATTTAAGAGGTCTTGGCGATATGATAAGGCGCTGTATCAAATGGCAAGGATTATTATTCTTATTTATGGGTTACTAGTTATTAGGTTGTTAATCTGCTAATTTTTCTTCCAATATCTTTGAAAGCAAGACTATGAACTTGTAAGAAATCAGTCAAGTTATTTAAAAAATAGATTTGTAGAGTGAAAGCAGTTGGTTGGAGATTGGAACAGGAGATTGTATAGCTAGGGAGTAGCGACAGTGTGAGGGGATTTAATGCCCAGTACAAGAATCTTGATATCAATCTGCTGGGAAATAGAGAATCTGGCGAGGATGAAGTGATGGATGAGGGCGAGGGAAGCCTAGTGCAAGATATGATATAGACTATGGAGTTCTATATTAGCTGAAGCTTCAGAAGGATAGAGATAATGTGGAAAGCATTAGGGAAATTAAGTCTAGGAGATGGTGTAAATAAGAGTTTTATCTTGGAATGTGAGGAAGGACAGAGTAGGCAATGTCCTAAAAGCAGAGATAGTCTGTCTTGGTTAGATGTTTAAAGGAGCTGAAGGTCAACGGCAGCTGGAGGGGAAGGGGGGGGGGCGGGGGAGGGGCGTTAATGAGTTTAGAGCCGAAGGCAAGAAATCTTCGGGTGAAGGGAAGCAAGCTGCCTTTGGTTTTATTTACATTCAGTTGAAGAGAGTTAAGAGTCATAAAGAACTTGATGTTCGATAGGCTTCATCAGAAACCTAGAGCAACAGAAAGCTTTGCAGGAGGAACAAATTAGTACTAGTGTCATAAACAATTAATGTTCTCAGGAAGTGACCTTATTAGTGAATGCATTTAGGAGTTCAACTCTCAAATGTAAGTGGCTCTTCATCGAAGCATGATTGACTGAACATGACAGGAGTGCCACTTTAGTTCCAGGCACTCCATTGTCATCTTAACGGCTGCCAATTAAAGAATAATTAAATGTTTGGAATGCACTGAACAGTGATGATATATTCCAAGAATGTACCATCCTAATACCAGAATGAAATATGCCTTCTAGATTTTATTAACAACATTAGGTTGGATAATATGTTTTTCAGCTTTTTTTGTAATCAGTACATAAATATATGCTTTAATGAACTGAATAATTTAAAATAAATAGTTTGGATTGATGGAGTTACTCTTCTAATTGTGTCTCAGTACAATGGTTGCATTTGCAGTGTTGCATTTAGAAACAAAAATACTTCTTCAATTTAACCAGCTGAATAAGCAATAGAATTGGGATAAATGCATTGAATAAACAATGTCTATACATGGCAATCAATTCTGCTGTATTAAAATCATTTCGAATTTTCATAATGAACAGTTCTAATTTCAAGAAAATGCCTGGGTATTAGGGTGTAAATTTATCAGTTCTAATCAGTTCTAATCAAACAAAAAGCAAGAATTAAACATTTTCCAAACAATTTCTAATATACAAATCCCACAATACAAGACAATGCAAGTCATTTTGTTTTTATTGCCCCCACCACCCCCCACCCACACTCTCCCTTCCACTCTTGTAGAAATAGATATGGTCCCACAAGTATTAGTTTTTTTCTGACATCTTGCTATTGTGGTCTTGCTCTGCATAGCTCAACAGGGGCAGCAAATGTCAGCAGCCTAATTTGACTGCTGCATCTCACCCAAGCCCAATTCTACTCTTTCCCGATTATCACACATATGCACATTCCAGGCATCCTTACTGGATAGCAATAGAAGCAGGAACTTTAACTATCACCTATTCATTCCTAGCCATGGGGATGTTATTACCCAAGTGTAGAGCAGGAAGCCTCGGAAAGTTGGATTCAACTTTTTTATAGTAAGACTAAGCCACTGGATGGCTTAGTGCTGTAACCTTATCCACTGAGCCTTTTTAGTTAGATGAGCTCTTTCTCAGCACAAAGTAGACAACAACAACTTCGATTTATATAGCGCCCTCCACGCCGGACGGCGTCTCAGAGCACTTCACAATAGCGGATCCCGGGACCGAGCCAGGGGCAGGGCAGAAAGGTGACCCAAAACTCGGTCGAAGAGAAAGGTCTTCAACTGTGACCTGAAACTGGGAAGAGAGAGGGTGAGGCGAAGGGAGTGAGGAAGGGAGTTCCAGAGCCTCAGGGCGTAGTGGCTAAAGGCACGGCCGCCGAGGATGGAGCGGAGGATTCGGGGGACATGGAGGAGGCCAGACCCAGAGGAGCGAAGGCAGCGGGTGCTGGGTTGGGGGGAGAGGAGATCAGAGAGATGAGGGCGTGCAGAGGAGTGGAGATTTGAAAACAAGGGTGAGGATCTTGAAGTCGATCCTCTCTGGGATAGGGAGCCAGTGAAGTCTGGCAAGGACTGGGGTAATGGGGGAGCGAAGCTTAGAGCGGGTGAGTATGCCTAATCTCTTTGAAATTAACCAATTGTCCAGCCTGAGTATACATTACAGCCAGATAGTTGGTTCATTTCCAATTAGAGTTTATCTCTATGCCCACATCTAATCTTCCTCCCATTGGTTCTGGTAAGAATAAGTGATAAGTGTAGCACACAATATATCAATATGGAAATAAGCCTGATTGTGTTAGACAAACAGGGAAGCGTGTTTTGACTAAAGTCTGTCCTCAGCGCAAGAACATGGCCCTATGGAACCCAAATTGGTGTATTATGTTTCAAGTTTTTATTATTATGAACACATAATTGACAAAAAAAAGTGTATCTTGTGTCAAGTAAGATAAGAGATAAACAATAATCATTACATTTTATTTAGCGCTTTTCATGTCTTCCAGATGTTTCAAAGCGCTTCATAGATATCAAGTGAATTGACTATATATTCGTGGATGAAATGCAGCAGTCAATTGTGCACATCAGTGTTCGACAAGCAGTCATGGATTTGAAAATGACCAATTTATTATTGGGTTTTTTGAATGGCAACTATTGGGAAAAACTGAATTTATGACAGTTTTCAGGAGAGATTCTTAACGACTCTGTCCTCAAACTTGATGAGCCGATAAAGGTAAAGAATTTGTAACACAGGTGCTTTTTTTTTTAAAAAAGCTACTGCTGTCAAAGTAGAAATCTCCAAAGTGAGTAGATATGCAGATGGTGGTGGAGGCTTAGAGATTCCAATGGACAACCATATATTTATGAAATACTAAATTAATCAAGTACAACAGTGTTGTATACCAACTTTTTACATATGTGTTAATATGTGTTCTGCCTCTAGGCTCCTAATGGCACAGTGCTTGATTTATTCCACGTGAGAAATCAGCTTTTACACCACCAGTAACACTATAACAAATTAAGAAAGTGATTAACTTAGACTTCCACTTTCTCTCAAGAATTCAGGGAGGACTATTTGTAAATAAGATTGTCCATTGCTGGAGGCATTACAGGTTGTATGTTCCGTTACAGAACAGATGCATCTAGATTGCTCGTTAATGGGGGCATAGCAGGTTATGTTTCCCAGGGAATCTGATCTCACCTTTTCATTGCTTCAGAAATAGTATCTAGAGCACCTGTGGAAAACATGTTTGACAAGGTAGGCAGCTCCAGACAATACAGATTGAAGATTCAACTATATGCAGTTTTGGTATATACTTTCCTATTTCCCCTTTTAAACTTGCTGGATCAAGATGCAATCAGTGTTAGTTGAATGAAACCAGAGTGAAACATCTATCGCTTGTTAGGGAACCTTTATGTTTGTTTCACTTTGATTCTGGGGAAAATTCATTATGATTATCAACCCCTTTTCCTGCATTTTATTGCCCGAATAATTCTCCACTAATTTTCTTTAACCGTGACAATCTGCAGCAACCCTCAGTTTTGATTTTCAGTAACTATATTCAGCTCTGGTACACACTGCTTGGGTCTCATAGTAATACTCACATATCTTCACTCCTAGAATTGTACCATCAGGACAAATAATGTCAACGTGCAGCACAGTGGCATTTCATCATGTGATGTCCAATAGAATCTATCTGCTTAATTATATTGAAAAATATTATATACTTTTTAAAATTATTTTTCCAGTATTTTAGTGAATAGACTATTATTGACGACATCCCACATAAAAGCTAAAAAAAAAAGGTTGAAAGCTGAATGCGTTGTAAAAGCTGGTGATATATTTTCTGAATATTTTACATTAACATAAATATTTACCTTCTGTGGCAGGAAAAAGGCTTTCTCCTTCACTTTTGGTTTCAGCCAGTTTCCCTGCTCTCAGTAAGACTTCTGCAAAGTTCTCTAAAGCACTGTGTTGGTAATCAGCGTAACTCACTTCATTCTGTTGGAAACAAAGTAGTGGGGAAAATAAAACTTTAGAATGTACGTATTTGATCTAAATGTCCGCCTCTTTATAACCAAGCTTCCTCTCCTAACTGCAAGACCAGGCTATTCTGGGTCACAATCCAATGACTGGACTGCAAAACAATTTCAACTGCAGCAGCAACAATAACAAATTACATTTTGTGTAGAACCTTTCACATAGGGAGAATGTCAACACCGCAAAATACTGCGGATGCTGGAAATGTGAAACAAAAACAGAAATTGCTGGCAACACTCAGCAGGTCAGGCAGCATCTATGGAGAAAGGAAAAGCAGGTCAACATTTTGGGTCCACGCCCGTTCGTCAAAACTGGGGTATATTGGGAGGGAGAGGCTTTAAGAATAAACAGAGAGGGAGAGGCAGGGTAAGGAAGACCAATGAGAAAATGGGGTAGAGGGCAGGAGATGATGGGTTAATGTTGTGAAACAAAAGGGGGAATTGCAATAAAACTGGAAAAGAGGTGTTAATAACTTTAAAACAAAGAGGGGGAAATTGCCAAAGAACACGCACTGAAGAACAGAACTAGGGACTTTACAGACCTCTGACCTTAATATTGATTTCAATAACTTCGGGCCATAACAGCTCATCTCCCCCCTCTTCTGCAATCATCTGATCTGCCTATTCTTTGGCAATTTCCTCACCTCTTTGTTTTGTTTGTTTTCCCAACATGCCCCAGTTCTGACGAAGGGTTTGCTCTCTATGATCACTCCTTCACCTCCTTTATTCTGAGGAATGCACTAAAACCCTGGCCAGCTGGACCAATGAGGTGGGGGGAGGGGGGGGTTCCAGTCTGACGTACCAGAATCACTGTCTAAGTATAATTACAATGCTCGTACTGTCAGTTACCGGCTTTTGTGTCGCTAGTTTTTTTGAGTGTAGCAAAATGCCGGTAAATGCTGGTTCTGGCATTGTAATTTTTGAATCCCTCAAGCAGAAGATCCTGAATAAGTTATCTTCTGCTCGCGGGACTCAAACTGAGTCAAAATTTATTTCCCTGGGTGCTGAAAGGTTGCAAAGACTGCGAGACAGGAGCCTGCACTCGCAGAGAGGGCCGGCTGGAGTCTGATGTGCCTGGGCTTGCGGAAATTGCTTCTATTTTTCCGTTTCGGGCCTGGTCCAGATAGGTCTGAATTCCGGATACTCGGAATCTGATAAACTGAGAGTTTACTGTATACACAACCGGAAAGCAGTTACAGTTACAGACAATCTCAAACCAGTCTGCTTCTTTTGGCACAGAACTTTCAGCACAAAGTATCCAGCAAATTGCTGGCTATATGTTTGCGGCAACAATAAGTTATATTTAAACCAAATAACTTTATGGAATGCCAATATACAACATAGATACAGCTTTCTTCTGCCACTGCACAGCTTTACTCTACTTTATTCATTTGGTTTGCAATGCTGTGTGACATCCAGGTTACAAGTACTGAACAAAATCCATAAGTCTCCTTAACGCCTCAGGGGTTTGTTGATAAAAATGTGTGAAATCCACAAAGATTTCACTTAAAAAGCGCAATACATTGCCCATCTCCTATTTATGTTTGATACATTTTAAATATATTTTATTTGGTAAAAGTACAAAATGATTTCATTCTTCAGCACCCGCACAATACCTTTTAAAAATCTTTAAAACATACATTTTTTTTTAAAAGTAAAATCTTTTTATTGATTTGAAGAGTCAAAGTTGACTTTGAACTTACGCAAAATTGTCAGTTTTGGGGAAACGAGTTTTTTCAAAATGGCAACTTTCAATAAAATAATTCTGATAATTGAAAATAGAGCTGCTTTTCTATATAAGAAATATAACATTTTGGAAAGCCAAGTTTTGAAAAAATGTTTTATTTATAACTGAAAAGCCTAGTTTGGAAAGCGTGTTTGTTTTATAACCTATTTCTGACAAATACACATGAAGTGAATGACAAATATTATCTGGGGGATTGCTAGCCAGGCCACTGGGAGAAACATTTCTCCAGCAGCATGGTATCATCATTGTTCATCTCAGTCTTTACTTATGATTATATTCTCTATTAATATTTTCAGGCAGAGATACACAGCTCAGAAAGTACAAAGCTCAAAAATTCTAAAACTCAGAAAGACTCAAATGAGGCCAGATACAAAGGTTATAGAATAGATTTAAACACACAAAATATTCCACAGATAAATTGGTCATTAACCTCAAGACTGTTGTGAGATACCGCTGTGCTTTTTTTTCCGCAAAAAGGCTACATTTGTCTATAAAAAAAATCACTATACAGGAAAGCAATTACTGTGAGATGTTTCGACAATATAGGCACTAGAAAAACACAATTTGTTCTTTCATCTAACTGCTGATTTAATTCCAAACTGCCCACTCATGCAATTTTCTAAGTTATCATTTCATGCATCCCATTGGAATTTGCTCTATTGCACCTTTTTCAATGGCATGTGGTGCCACAGCTGGTGTGGTTTGAGGTTCTCTCATCTCTTCAATATACCAGCAAAATGTAGGAGGCAAAAGTGTTTATTGCATTATATAATTACATCTCTTTCGTGCCAAGCTGTCAGATTCTCTATTTCCACTCTTTTCCCAAAGTACTTCCAGCTTGTCCAATAATTCCTCTTTCTTCTTCTGTTTCGCCTTAAGTCTCTAACCTACAGGATGGATCTCCTTGTTCTATCAGTTTCTAACCAACCAATCAGCTTCACAGACCGATCAATTTCCCTTTCTACTTTGTCTTAGTGGCTCAAACACCATTAATTATTCAATTAATAATATTGCTCCTATTTTAATACATGATCTGTGTACCTTTGTGGCAGCTTTTGTTGACACTACATTTCCTCATCTCCCAAATGCCATTTTGAAAATGTAACATTCATGCTCTTCAGGAAGTTCACTATGATTAAAAAAAATATAGAAATAGATTCACTAGCGGTTTGTTCGATGTTTGTCTGGGCTTTGGTGCTTGACGTGGCAAAGTGGCTCCTGACATGCATTTGCTGGCGGGTATTTGAACTGCACCAGATAATAATAATAATAATAATAATCCTTGCACTTGATATAGCACTTTTTACATCTAAATGTCTCAAAGCGCTTCACAGAATATACTGTAAAGTTAATTGACTGTATATTTGTGGGTGAAACGTGGCAGCCAATTGCATACAGCAGTGTCCCACAAACAGTCGTGGAATGAAATGACCGATTTTATAATTTTTTTGAGGGATTATTTGAGGGATTAGGAGTGTGGAGTAAGGAAACTTGCCCAAGGTTTCACCCTGACCTGCCTGGATTCGAACACAGGTCTCACGCTTGAAAGGCGAGTGCTCTAACCACCAAGCTACAGGATTCTATAGATGCTTCATCAGTCAAATTCTTCAATCAGGTTCAGGTTCAATCAAATTCCAAACTCTCTTGAACAAAGACAGAGCACTCATCTGAGCTTGTGAACCTGATTGAAGAATTTTGGGCAAAAGATGTGCCTCAGGGCCACAATCTATATTTGTGGGTACAAACCCTACATTTGTTACTTGATTTGTGTGCCACATTAGAGCATAGAAGTACAGACAAAAAAAGAAAGTCTTTTGAGAGTGAGAGACGTGTCAATCTTTTCCAGAGACGCATGTAAGAGTACAGTGAAGTTGATTTTGCAAATAGAAACTCATCAATTAATAACTACAATGCAGCTCATATGTTTGATCCTCACCAACTAGCAGCACTGGATGAAGAAAGGACCTATGAAGTGATATGATTCATTCCTGTCCTTTCAAGTGTTTCAAAATTTGAATGGCATGCCTACAAAGCAGTTGCAGAAACTACCCCAGCTAACTACAACATGGCAATATGGTGAGAAGCTAATCGTGAGCCACAAATAAAATTACAAAGAAGTACATTTGGCAATCATTAAGCACTACTGCAGAAAGGTCAATTTCTGTTTATTCAGACCTCTTTAAAGACAACAGACGAAGCCTGACAGAAGACAGTGTGAAGATTCTATTCATGTTAAATTGTAACAAGCACTAAACTGTTGGCTGAGACTTTCTTGTTTGTTTCTGTGAAAATTTGATTTTGAATATTTTAGTTTCGCTGCAAACTGTTGACCTCAATTTTCTACTGTTTGGAAATACTCCTGCTGCAAAACTTGAAAGAACAAATGTCAATCAAAAAACATTCCTGTACAGAAACTGCACTTCTGCACCTTTTTAAAGTTGTTTATGATTTGTTTTTGTTAAAGAAAACATTTTTTTTTTTGTGCAACAATCTATGATGTGTTATTTCTTCTTTGTCCAAGATTCTGCAATTTCACATCATATGATTTTTTTTCTCTATGTTGCTTAATTTATAAATAAAAGCCTGAATTTGATGCTTCAAGTCTATATAGAGTTCACTGTGTATCAATTGGAGAAGTATCCACACTTAAAAGATGATTTATGACATTTCAATGAATTGTGACATTGGGCATCCTACAGATAGAGAACACTCTATGTAGCACTTTTAATGCTTCTCTACTTCTAAAACACTT
Organism: Hydrolagus colliei; assembly: GCA_035084275.1. Taxonomy (NCBI): domain Eukaryota; kingdom Metazoa; phylum Chordata; class Chondrichthyes; order Chimaeriformes; family Chimaeridae; genus Hydrolagus; species Hydrolagus colliei. The sequence continues at coordinate 23,401,920 of CM068744.1, read as the reverse complement.
ATTTGGTCAACAATCTAATTTGCTGCCGTAGGCAATGCAGTAACATTGCTTTACTCCTCGTTTTCAATAAACTTCCTTCTTCTGTATGTACCTTGGTTCTACAGAAACACATTTCATTCTACATTATGCTTTTTATACTCATTGATAGTCATGAGGTATTTCACTGAAGAATTTTGTTAAAGAGAAAAAAAACTTCAAAGCCTCCATAATCCTTAATCATTAAATAAATCGATTCCAATCTACCATTGCAAAACTAAAAATTATATTGCTTTTCCAAAGAAAATATCCAAAATATTCCTCCTGTTTTCTGAAATGTGTATCAAATAGTCCGATAGCTGTTGCAGGCTTGATTGGCCAAATGTCCTCTCCCTGCACTCTACAATTTTATGATATTCTTACTGGGTAATACCTGCAGAGGGATCAGAAACAGGAAACCTAGCTGGTTCTACCCTCTTCGATCTTTTTGAAAAGGACCATGTAGCATTAGCCTCCCATGCAACCCACCTAAGATCAGCAAACTCAGCATTCGATTTTAAGCAGTTAGTATCTGGGACAGAGGTGCCATTTTATCCACTTCATAGTGGTCAAAAAATCCCATCCTACATTATACCAAGGTACAAATATTAGTTTCACTACATATGTGCACAGCCTGCTGGTTCCTTCCCTGCCTGCCAGCTGGTTCCTTCCCTGCCTGCCAGCTGGTTCTTGCAATAAAATAAAATAAAAAAAGATTAACCTCGGGTTCATTGAGTCAACAATGACTTCAAATTCTGTTTTCTGTACATGTGAAAAGTAAGAAGTGACGTTGGCATCAACCTGATAGCCCAGAAATTAACCATTTTTAGGAAAGTTAAAATGTTGGCAATTTTAGTGTGTTAGCTGGCCAAAGTGTGTGAGCCAGCTGCAATGCATGCTCAGTGAATAGTGCAGAGCACAATGCAAAAATCAGAACAAAATTCACATTTTGTGAAAGTGTATTAAAATAGACTCACTTGGTGAACCTCCAGAAATAATGTTCATCTCCAAATATCCACTATTCAAACCTAGACTGTAGCTCCAAAGACAACATTGACCCCACCGTGGCTCCTGCCACCAAAGAAAGCTTTCTGGCCAATAAGACTAATTACTTATCGTATTTCCATACATATCCTCAAATATGAATTTGAAGTATAATGAATTTCTTCAAACCAATCAAACCAATCAACATAGCATCTAAGTTTTTTTGTTGATCATCTTTTACATAGGGTGGGGACAGAACAGTGACAGACCAAATTTTCTCATCTTTAATTGTCAAGTCAAATAGCTAGTTTACATCTACCTCATTTTATGCCTCTTCCGTCCAAACGTCTGGATAACGTTAAAGCCGTTCTCTCCCGCCGCCCGACCCAACCCATGACATCTAATTCGGTTGTGTAAGCCTCTGATTTTAACATGGTTCTCCACCTCCCCAAATCATCCTTGTTTAAACTCACAAGAGATGTTTGGATGAAGAAGGTACTTCAGACCACTTGATCTCATTCTTCCAGAATACTGCTTCTCTAACTTGTCTAAATTCTCCTTTTTAAGATTGGGTGTCCAAAACTACATCTAACATTCCAAATGTGGTCTCACAGCTATCACAAAGTGAGTTATAATGAAATGCCTCAAGATACAATTAAGTACTTGATTAGCTTTGGTCACAGCAGCTTCAAAGCCTAAAACCTTCAGTGAGTGAATAAATCAATCCCAAATTCTTTTCCACTACTTATAAGGTTGAAGATCTACTCAGTTTGTACATATGATGGCTTTAGTTCCAAAAAACATTTATTTTTGTTGTCTACATTATAATCACTCACTACTCCTTAGCTCACCCTCCAAATTCGTCCAGATTTGTTAAGCTATTTATGCTGTTTATATTATTCAGCTCTCCTAATTATTCACTTGTTGTGAATAATTAGGTGTCCGGTTTACTAAAGCAGACAGCCTATCTTTTAACATTGACAATGAAAGAAACTGAAAACGTGAGGTGGCTAGATTATCGAGGTGACCGCAAACCAGATTTCTACTGTATTTCTACTCCACATGAGACCCCACCCATGCATTACTCTCTCTCACACCCTTCTATTCCCTTCTCCTTCATTTGTAATTAGACTTACTTTGTCAGTGAATGAATCATCAATGAGGATCTCATAGAAAGGATGACAGCCTTGCTTTTCCAAATCTCCATTAACACCAGCCATCCACGTCAGTGTGGCATCGCGTCCTTGATCCTAAATAAATAAATTTTGAAATACAAATTATCAGATTACCCAATCATTTCTATTCACTTCATTGCTGGTAGGTAAATGGGGTCTACTTGGAGCTGAGCTAGCTGTAATTAAACATTCACACTTCATCCTGAACCAAAATAATACGAGCGAACACTGGCTACCAATGTTAAAAGCTCATCAGAAAGCTTGCAGGGACTTTCTGGTATCTCCAGTCTATCTAGTGATTATTCAATCTGTACTTGATGAACGTCAAAAGACCTCCTTTGGGGATTGGTAATTGGGGTCTCCTTGGAGCTGGGCTGGCTTCAAAAGTGACATTCTAGGCAATGGTCATACACATGTAGAACTCTTACTCTGGTTTGGATACTATGGTGGTGGTGCTTCACATGTGTCAGATACCCATCTGGAGTCCTGTAGTTTAGTGGTTAGATGACTTGCCTCAGAAGCGAAGGACATGGTTTCAATTCCCAGGCAGGAAAAAAAATGGGAAGTTTCCATACACCTCTCTTCGCCTAGCAGTAAGTAGGAATCTGGTTGTTAATCAATTGGCAGGTTGCTTCTCCAGGAGTAATAATCCCTTCAAAAAATAATAACTTGATCACTTAATTCGTGATTGTTTGAGGGACACTACTGTGCACAATTGCCTGTCGTATTTTACCTACAAAATATACAATCAAATCACTTTACAGTGCATTCTGTGAATGCTTTGAGATGTCACAAAGACATTGATAAGGCGCTGCATCAAATGCAAGGATTATTATTAAAAACATTTTTTAGCTAAGAACATTAAAGACCTTACATGTAAAGGACGCAGGTAACTGAGGGACTTCTTCCACCACTGTGCATCACTGACGGCATGCAGTACTGCCTTAGTTGTCATAGAAGTATTGCTGAGAACCTTCATGGTTTTAGCAGTCGTTCGTTGTAGCAGATCAGTAGATTGACTGCTTGAAGCCTTTGCATCTGCCTATAAATTCAAATCGAGATACAATAGGTTCACTACAACCTTGAATGGCAGAAACCATCTACACATGCCACTAAAGCATGGTAGCCTCACCTCAGCTAGCCTAACACATCAACAGATACATTTGTACAGAATGCTGCAATCTACACTAGGAATAAAAAGTAGGTATGTAATTATTTTTGTATTTTTACAAACCAAGTAAGGTTTAGAAAATCATTTACTTTCCCAATGTGTGATCTCTCAAAACGATTATGTGTTAGAACACCTGCTCTATCGCCAGGTGAATCTAAAAGTCCAGAACCCTGCTTATCAGATGAGGGGAAGACTCCACCCGGCTTCCATACAAATGATTAAGAACTCAAACATAATTTTAAGCTTCTGAACAATATTCACATGAGCTGATAATTAGTCTACCAACACCCATGAAAAAATGGCCACTTAGACGCAGGACTTGAGGGCTGCCAGTATCCATGGAACTGTCTCATTTGGGAGGTCAAGCAACAACAAAAACAAAATTACATTTGTATAGTGCCTTTAACGTTGGGAGGACGTCCCAAGGCGCTGGACAGACAGTATTTTGGACCCAAGAAGGAGGTTGGGATTGGGGAAGGTGGAGGGCAGTGGGGGATGGAGGTTGATCAAAAGCACTCTTCAAACAGTCGAAGAGGAGGACCTTATGGTAAGTCTTGCAGGAGGCAAGGGATGGGGTGAGGTGGAGGGACCGTAGGATGGAGATCCAGAGTGTGGAAACAGAGTGGCTGAAGCCCAACCCACCAATGGTGGGCCGGATGAGGTGTGGGGGGTGAAGCAGGCTGGAGCCCGCTGAGTGGAAAAGCAGACGGGTTGGTAGGGGGTTAGGAGATTGCAGAAATGGAGGGAATGAGGGCATGGAGGACTTTGAAGATGAGGACCAAGATTTGGAACTGTATCCTCAGTGTGATGGAAAAGCAGAGAAAAAATTAGCAATATAATCCAATTACAGTATTCACAAGCATAACAAAAAAGCATGATATGCTCAAAATCTGAAAGAGAAACAGCTGTTGTAAATGCACAGCAAATAGATAAGCATCAAAAGAGCAAGAGAGGTAACTTTTTGGGTGAGATCCTTGGTCAGATCTCATTACACACAGCATTTTGTTATTAATTTCCCCCTGAAAGGTTATGAGACAATAGCGTTCTTATTTCATGCATGGGATTGAAAGGCAATATTCCATTTCAGAAAGGCAGTAAGAATCGTGCTGCTTTTAAGGCAGTTCTGTGCTGACCTGCTGAGTGTAGGCTGCAGAATTCGTAGACTCGCAACTCTCTGACGGTTGAATCTGATAATTCACAGCGTGATACAGAACCTGGAAAGACATTTTAAAAAAAAGTAATAAACCAACTTAGCACCATTCAAATTTATCACCAATTGCTCCTAAGAAACAAACTGCTGCTTGTACCTATTCTAATCACAAATGCATAAACCTGCAAGGATTTTACTCAGCACAAAATGAACTTTATAAATGTTAACACCATTCTGTTGTAATACAGTGAAAACCTCTTTAAGAGTGTGATCTAATACACCGCAAGACACATGTTGGAAGAATCAGTTGAGTTTTGTAACTGGGATGCAGTTTGAAGCAATGAAGTGATCTTATGTCCACTTACACCTTCCCAACTCAAAACTGCTACATTTAACGCTGGTTTGTAGTTTCCTGGGCTAAATCAGTGGTTGATTTTCAGATCATCTGCGACTGCTGTTTTGGCAGATCCTACGTCAGAAAAATGAAGTTCTTGATGAGAACTAACCTTTTCCAGTTGAATATTGACAAGGCATTGGTTGGAATTGGTGGCGCCTGGCTTGCTCTATATGCCCTCCCCTGCCTGCCCCACAGATGGAGGTGTTCTGCCCCTACTCCATTCCAGGATTCCTATGCCTTGTCCCTCTCCCTTACCTTCTTCAAGGACAGTCTCAAAATCTTCCTCTTTGACCATGCCTTTGCCACCATCCTAAGCCCACCCTATGCTTCACCACTCTTGATTCCAACATTCAGCTTGGCTGCAAACCCTTCCTTAGGTGAAGGAGGTCCAACGGTACTGGTCAAATCTGGCTGCCGATTGGCTGCCGTGACCCACATATAGTCAATTCACTTTACAGTATAATCTGTGAAGCACTCTGAGACGCCATCCGGTGTGGAGGGCGCTATAAAAATCAAAGTTGTTGTTCTCTAGAAGATGTGAAAAGCGCTATATCAAATGCAAGGATTATTATTATTATTTATGTTGTAATTTGTATAATTACATATCTAAATGTGTAGGTTGTATAAGTTTAGTGATATAAATACAGGTTATTGTTGTAATTTGTATCAGGTTGCCTCCAACATCACTTCTTCCTTTGCACATGCACCGGAAATATGGGAAGTGATATTAGAAGTTAGCGATAACTGGGAAGTCAGCAATTTTTTTCTGTAAAGTATGTTGAATGTATTTATAGGCAAATGTGCCAAGCCAATTTGTGCCAAGAATGTCCCATGAACAACCATGAAGTGAATGACTTGCTTTTATCTGGGAGAATTGATCAAGACACCAGGAGAAACTCCCTTCTCTTTTTGAATAGTGTGTGGGGTCTTTACCATTCACTTGTGTAGGCAAATAGGACTAAGCTTAATGTCCCATCTAAATGCCGCACCTCCAGCAATGCTATGCATTACCAGCAATATAGATTATGAGCTAAAATAGAAAATAATTTGTGTGATTTTAATCGTCTGAAATAGAGTGTAGGTTTATTTCAAGTTTGGGGTTAATTTATTCCCATTTCCAGATTTTCAAATTAAGTGAAAAGCAGAAATAAAAACTGGAGCAGTTTTACATTTAGAGCAATTAACATTTTAAACATGGAAAATTCGACACTCCTGGCTACTAATATTCCCAAGAGTAGGGGACTAGCAAATTGCCCACAAATGAAAAGCAGGTCCTCGAAGTATCTATGGATTAAGTCAACTAGTCAGAAGTCTGCCTTCGATCGGGCAACAGTTAAAATAGTTCTACATTGGGGGCATTTTGAAATTGGTTTAGACTTGATGTTTAAAAACTAATGTGAATCTCAAAACGTGGAGTTATAATAGAAATTCAGACAAATTTCTATTTGGGCAGCTCTACAATGGAGTGAATTTCCCATGGCTAATTATTGAGGTTCCGAAACATGCAAATGACAACCAGCAGTTGAGTTGTGGAGGCAACAGTGAGGTAGGAGCTGACTCAGGAAGGCAATGGAAGAGATTTAACTACCTCCCCCATTAAATTGGATAATCAGGCACAGATAATTGTGTTCAGTATGGAGAGAGCAATAAAAGATGCTGACAATCTATACGTACATAATCTTTGGGAGTGCAAGAGAAAAAGGAACCGAGCTAGCAAATTAAAAATAACCTGAATTATTCCTTAAAGTAATGAAATGATTTAATATGATGACAGAACAACTTGCCACAATGCAGAATCAAGAAGCAAAACAGGGATTTTTTTTTCATTCAATTTTTTTTTGTAAAACGGAAGACTGCAACATTGCGTTCGAATTTTTTTTAAAAAAAACCCTTCTATTTAGCAGCAGAATTTCAAAATAACCATGTCCTTTGAAGTTTCCCGGGATGGTTTATTCTTCCATACCTGGGTCTGTAATGAGCTGCTAACAGCCAGCAGAGATTGGATAACATTGGGAGGGCAGTAAGTGCGAGCGAAGGCCATCAATTCCTGTCGAATGGCCAGGTCAGGATAGCCTTCCGCTTGCCCTAGTTTGCTGCACACCTGCCAACCATCACTGTAACCTGTGGGAGAAAAATAAACAACCATCCATTATTTCCATTAATTAAAGCCAGGTAAAGCGAGATGACTTAGCCACAAAATAATAATAATAATCCTTGGATTTGATATAGCACCTTATCCTGTCTTCTAGATGTCTCAAAGCACTTCACAAAATATACTGTAAGGTGCACAGACTGTACATTTTGTGGGCGAAACGCGGCAGCCAATTGTACACAGCAGTGTCCCACAAACAGTCGTGGATTGCGTGATCAAATTATTATTATTTTAAAAAATTCCTCCCACATAACATTTTGTTTCATTTTCTCCTAAAAACAATTGCCTACTGCCCACCGCGTTTGAAACATAATCTTAACCTGTGTCCTCTCCAAGCTCCGCGACTCCTATCTCCCCCATTCTCACCCGATTCCATTAGCTCCCCATCACCCAGAGGATTCAATTCAAGATCCTGGTCCTGACCTTCAAAGCCTTCCATGGCTTCACCCAACCCTACCTTTGCGACCTACTAAACCCCCACCAACCAGCCTGCCTCCTCCGCTCAGTAGGCTCCAGCTCTATGTCCCCCCGACCCAACCTGCCCCATCATCGGTGGGTGAGTTTTCAGCCACTCTGCCCCTAACCTCTGGAATTCGCCTGGCCTCACAGCTCTCCCTGACCTCCTTTAAGTCTGGCTTCAAGACCCTCCTCTTCGACGGTCCAAATCCCCTCCCTTCCCTCCACCTACTCGATCCCAACCCCAGCTCGGGTCTGAAACATTGACTGTCCAGTGCCCTGGGACATCCTCCCAACGTGAAAGGCGCTATACAAATGTAATTTTGTGGTTGTTATTGTTAACCACATGCACACTTAGTGAATGGGGTGGAACCAACTCAGAACACTTTGCTAGAGCTGAGATAGTTGAAAAAGTAGTTTACCAATTCGACCAGACTAACTCCATGCACAGGAATGTGCATGGAGTTTTTAAATTTTGATTTATTGCTTTATATTTTTAGGAATTTATATTTTTAAATTGATGTAGAATTGAATTTCGACATCGGTGAAGAGATATTACTGTTTGAACCAACACCACATTCTCATAAGAACATAAGAATAAGGAGCAAGAATAGGCCATTTGGCCTCTCGAGCCTGTCCCGACAATCAATAAGATCATGGCTGATCTTCACTGTGACTTGAAGCAGTGGGCAAAGCCTAGCATAATCAAACTGGACTGTCACCTGCAGACATAAGCTCCTGGCAGTGGATACTAGTAACTTTGTAATCCAGGCACTGAAACGCTTGCTCAGCCAACAGCACCAAGACCTGTCCTTTTCTCTGTGCTTTATCTTGCCCTGTTAAGATTACAAAAAGAAAAGGTGGAAAAGGTAAATCAAAATGCAAAATCGAGACACTATTATCAAACAAATTGATGTTCACTCCTGTTGGAGACAGTTAAACTAAGACAAGCACATGGGGAAGGAAATACACAAAACAAAGTTCAGCAAATTTCCATTATGTTCACAAGAAAGACAAAACCATATTTTTTCATACACCAAAACTGCCTTCTCATGCAGTCATTCAACTGCTTTGCACTCCAAAAAATGTTTCAGACTGCCTTCTGAACTACATTTGTAACACTCAACTTCAATAGCCTTCCCTGGAAATTTAGTTGACAAAGTCTATATTACCCTACAAGTATACCACCTCTACCATCTCCGACGGATCGCCCGTCTCCAGCAATACCTCACCTCAAAAGCCGCTGAAACCTTGGTCCACGCCTTTGTCACCTCTTGGCTGGACTCTTGCAACACCCTCCTCGCCGGTCTCCCCTCCACCACAATCCTCAAAATCCAGCTAATCCAAAACTCTGCCGCCCGCATACTCACCCGCTCTAAGCTTCGCTCCCCCATCACCCCAGGTCTTGCCAGACTTCACTGGCTCCCTATCCCAGAGAGGAACGACTTCAAAATCCTCACACTTGTTTTCAAATCCCTACATTCCTCTGCATCCCCCTACCTCTCTGATCTCCTCTCCCCCCAAACCAGCACCCGCTGCCTTCGCTCCTCTGGGTCTGGCCTCCTCCATGTCCCCCGAATCCTCCGCTCCAACCTCGGTGGCCGTGCCTTCAGCCACTACGCCCCGAGGCTCTGGAACTCCCTTCCTCACTCCCTTTGCCTCACCCTCTCTCTTCCCAATTTCAGGTCACAGCTGAAGACCTTTCTCTTCGACCGGGCTTTTGGTCACCTTTCTGCCCCTGCCCCTGGCTCGGTCCCGGGATCCGCTACTGTAAAACACTCTGAGACGTCGTCCGGCGTGGAGGGCGCTATATAAATCAAAGTTGTTGTTGTTAATAAAGAAAACTTCATTTTATATTCCAAAACGGCATTAATAATTTGTGCTGTAGAAAATAATAGTCAATCAGCAAATGTTTGAAAAATGAATAGAACAATTTACATTTATACCATGTGTTTTCATTGGAGTTTCCAAAATTCTGCACAAAGCTGACTGAGAGTCTGAAGCCAACAATACAGTCAGGATGATAGGTCTTCGAGGGCAGAATTTAAAAGCTGAGAGGGTAAAAGGTGGAGATTCTCCTGGGAGTATGGGCAGAATGGCTGAAACTTCGACCACTGATGGGGAAGCAGATTAGGCAGGGAACATCAAGCAGACCAACCGGTAATTAGCATCACCCTGGAATCTCACCATAGACTATGAGCTCAAAGTCCCAAGACGTGATACTCCCAAGATATGGGGCTTGAATGCACAATCTTTTGACTTAGAGGCATGAGTCCTACCAAATGAGCCAGATTAGCCTGACACCTAATTCTAGCTAATAATAATAATAATAAAAATCCTTGCATTTGATATAGCGATTTTCATGTCTTCTAGACATCTCAAAGCGCTTCACAGAATATACTGTAAAGTGAATTGACTGTATATTTATGGGCGAAACACGGCAGTCAATTTCGCACAACAGTATCCCACCAACAGTTGTGGTTTGAAATGACCAAATTATTATTGATTTTTTTCAAAGGGATTATTATCAGGTCTGTGGAGTAAAGAAACTTGCCCTTATTTTTAATAAGGATGGTTTCTCCTCAATAGTAATAATAACAACATTTGAGATATCACAAAGTGCCTCACTATAATATAAAGTGAATTGACTGTATACTTTGCAGGCGAAACATGGCAACCAATTGTACACAAACAGTCGTGGACTCAGTGACCAACTTATTATTATTATTATTATTATATATTTTTAAGGGATTATTATCCCCGGTAAAGCAATCCACCAATCGAATAACAACCAGCTTTCTACATAAAATCATACAATTATTCAGCACAGAAGGAGGCCATTTCAAATTTCAAAAGAGCTGTCCAAATCAATCCCATTCCCCTGCCCTCACCACATAGTCCTGCAAACTTGTCCTCCCAAAATAATTATCTACTTTTCTCTTAAAAGTTGTTATCGAATCGGCTTCCACCACACTTTCAGGCAATGCAATCCAGATCCAAACAACTCGCTGCATCAAAAACAATTCTCCTCACCCCCCCTCTGTTTCTTTTAACAACTATTTAAAATCGGTGTGCTTGGGTTACCGATCCACTCGCCAGTGGAAATAGTTTCTCCTTGTTCACCTTATCAAGTCCCCTCCTAATTTTGAAAACTTCAATTAAATCTCCTCTTAACATTCTTTGTTCCAAGGAGCTTTTTCTAGCCTACCCTGATAACTCCTGGTACCATCCTAGTAAATCTCCTTTGCACCATCTCCAATACCTTGACATCCTTCCCAAAGTGTGGTGTCTAGAACTGAACATAGTATTCCAGCTGAGGCTTACAAAACCAGGGTTTTATAAAGGTTCATCATAACTTCTTAACTTATGTATTCTATGCCCCTATTTATAAATCTTATTATCCTGTATGCTTTTTTAACAGCTTTATCTACTTGTCCTGCCATTCAAAGATTTACTTATATGAACCCCAGGAATCTCTGTTCCTTCACTCCCTTTAAGATTTTAGCATCTAGCTTATACTGCCTCTCCTCATTCTTCCTCCGAAAATGCATAATTTCACATTGATTCACATTAAACTTCATTTTCCACGTGTCCGCCCATTTTACCAGTCTGTGTATATCCTCTTGCAGTCTGCCACTATTCTCGTCACTGTGTACTACTTTTCCTCATTTGTATCATCTCCAATCTTGGAAATTGTACTCCCTATACCATAGCTGCCAACCTTTTTTTAACAAAAAAAAGTACTCCTGAAAGCTAAAAACAGTATTTTGTAGTAAAAAAAAGTATTTTCCCCAGAACCTACCGGTACTTAATGAAAAAATTACAGCGCGAAAAGATGCCAAGTAAAATGGGACTTCAAAATCCCCCGTGTGGCAAAAATTGCATTAAGAGGGAGGTCCCAACTGTGTTTCCATATATGAAAAGAATTGTTCCCAGTAATGCCTTGCGCCTAGCGCTAACACTTACAGTGTATCAGCGACGGCAGAAGGTAGGCAGCACTGTTATTGAAGGCAGGGAGAGAGAGAGTTAAAGAGATTGAGACAGAGAGAGACTGTGAGTGAGATTGTGACAGCCAGAGACTCAAACAGAGAGAGAGAGACACAGAAAGAGAGACAGAGAGAGACAGAGAGAGAGAAAGAGAGAGAGCTCAACCGAGACAGACAGAGAGAGGGAAAGAGACACGGAGAGAGTGACAGAGAGACACACAGAGACAGAGAGAGACACACAGAGAAAGACACACAGAGGGAGACTGAGACAGACAGACAGACAGACAGACAGACAGACAGACAGACAGACAGACAGACAGACAGACAGACAGACAGACAGACAGACAGACAGACAGACAGACAGACAGAGAGAGAGAGAGAGAGAGAGAGAGCATGGAATTTCCAAAATTCAGATTTTCCAAAAAAAAGTATTTTAACAAGAAAAATCATACTGCTGCATTTACTTCAATTTATCGTACTAAATACGGCAAAAACGTACTGGTTGGCAGCTCTGCTATACCCAAGTCCAGGTCATTTACATAGATCATAAACAGCAGTGATCCCAATACCGACTCCTAGGGGACACTTCAATCAGAAAAATAACCATCATGTGAATATTTTGAACCATAATAAAACACATTACATTTTTTATTCTCTCCAAATATGACCAAAATTACCAGCACTATTCATTCTTGGCCTTATATTTATCCAAAGTGCCTTGAATCCAATACCTTAAATTTAGTATATAAATGCTGTAAAATCTAAAGTTGGTTAAAATAAAGTTTTGTTGTTTAAAATACATTTTCTAGGAAATATTCTGCAAATTGAGTTATCTGCGAGTAACTTATATTTCATTTACACCACAAAACACAAAGACTGCACTAGCTGGTGCAGATACACTGAAGAAAGAATGAGCAACTTTTTGTTGATAACCATTTACCTTCATCAAATCAATGAAACGTAACCATATCTGTTGCAGCAGATGACGGAGAACAAGCACTTACCCCCTACTCTCAGCAAATCCGCAAGCCCCAAGAGCTTTTTTGACTGTTTATAAGCTGCCGGGCACTGGGTGATGCACTCTTTTACAAGACTGAGTCGATCTATGCGCATCCGTACTGTTAAAACAGAGAACAGAGGAAATCTTATTTACACATAAACAAGTCGAATGCTAAAAATAAAAGAAAAGTTTAAATAAACAGCCACAACAGTGTCCACACCATAATAATGTGTGTTTATAATTGTAGAACAATCTCATCAATAAATTAAGGATTGCTGTGGAAATGGAAATGGATGGCTGAGCTAAAATCTAGTTCCCAGATATGATTTATTGAACTTGTGAATGTTCTTCATAGGGTCTTTTTCATATACAGTATATATTTTCTAGTCTTTTTCATGTCTCTAGTTGCTATATTTCCTACATATCTCACAGGCTTTCAGTTTCAATCATCCTCCGAATTGATAAGCACGTTGTAGATGTCTCCACATCCATTAATACAGATACTGCTCTATGTTTGGCCAATGGAAGCATATTTACAAATAACTTTTTAAACTAAACTTAAAAGAATTCTTGGTCAACATCAGTAGCCTTTTGGTTATTTTTGAACACTGTTTTAAACATTGATGCAGGAAAGTAACGTTAAAGAACTATTGAGCTAAATGGACATAGAGAACCTATGTTGAAATTCATAGCTGAAAAACCTCTTGGGTATGAACTGTTGCAAACTCAGTCCCTGGACAATTCAAGCAAACCACTTCTTCAATCATGATAACAACCTAAGAGGTAGTGCTCCATGTTTGGTTATTTTAGTGCAGTACACTTTGATAATGTACATGGTTAGAGGGATTTCCCATTACAGGTACAGAATGCCAAAGTGGTCATGGAAAGACTAGACCATTTCTAAGAAAATGCAAAAATTGGGAAAAAGATTATCACAGGTTCTTTCATAAACAAAATCAGTGTCTGCTTGAGTGTAGACATGGTTTTCTTTCATCAACAAAGAAGAGTATCAAGAATGTTTTATCCCTGAACAATGAGATCATAAAATTGGTCTGGTACTGTACTAGCCACATTTTTCACTCTATTTCAACTCTCCTAAAATCCTTCTCCCAGAGATGGGGAATGTGGGGGAAAGATATGTAAGTCAGGCCAGTCAGCTGATATACTTAGCAATGAAGTGTCAGAATCGAGTCAACCCTGTTTGGCAGCCTCGGTAGCCCAGGTCCTAAGTGGGGCAGCAGTATCCATGACACTGCTGATTATGGACAGACAACTTAACTCATCAACAGAACTTGGAGGAGCAAACTAGCCTTTGGGAGAATGGATTGTTCCTATTGAGGTCTTGTTAACCCTGCACAACAAAGTCCTCATAGGTATAAACAAAACACAAAATACTGCAGATGCTGGAAATCTGAAACAAAAACAGAGAGCTGGGAAAACTCAGCAGGTCAGGCAGCATCTAAGAAGAAAGAAAAGTGCGTCAACGTTTTGTGTGCACGACCCTTCATCAGTTCTGCAGATGCTGCCTGACCTGCTGAGTTTTCCCAGCTCTCTGTTTTTGTTCCTAACAGGTAACACCTGTTATAACTAGACAAGCAGTAGGGAGTTTACCGGACAGTGTTTTGAATGTGGGGCAAGCTATTTATTTTTAACTGGTTAAACTCCAGCAGTATTCTAACCCACACCATGGGGCATCCAAACCCAACCTGCACTTGTACTGTCTGGAATTAGGAAAGCTGGGTATGCCCTTTCCGGGAGAGAGTACACCTTCCATTGCGGACACAGGGAAATTTCCATATGTAAGTGGCACATATGTGTGGAACTCTCAGTATGACCTGGATATTCCTAAGCATGATGTTGGGTTTCTGCAGGTTCCAGGCAACTGACAAACCAAGAAAAATCTAATATTTAAATTTTACAGCAACACCCACAATAAACCCACGTAGAGAAACACAAATGGGGATTTGAAAACAGTTTTGATAAATGAAAAAGAACAAATCAATTTATCAATTGCTAGCATATTAGGAACACTTACCTTGGTCCTAATTCACGTACATTGATGAGTGCTGCAATGTCTTTAAGCATAAATTGTATGAAAAATTACACTTTGTTCATTAATTGGTCTGGTCAATATACAGTAACAGCTGGTTAATTATGCTGACTAATGATAAGCAATAGCTTTTGCAACATTTTGTTTAACATTTTAATGGTTTCTCCAACAAGAAGAAATATACAACAGTCAGCTTATTCAATGGGCTGCATCAGAAAACCACTGCTTTATGGAGTGCTCGAGGGAAATAAACCTGTGTTCCTGAATACATAACACAGAGCTCAAGCACATCTCCCTACCAAAGTAATCAGTACAATTCATTAGAACTACAAAGAATGTAATTTTATACAGGAGCATGAAATATTCCACAATATCAAAATAAGAGCAAGGATTTCCAACCTTCAAAAACCAAAAACTACCAAAGTATACCAAGGTAACTATTCACTTTTCTCCTGAAGCATTTGATTCTAAAATAAATAGAATTCCACAATTTAAACACAATCTAATCGTGAAATCTCTTTTTTCCCCCACCACACTCAAGTTTCGTGTTGCAAATTAAGTACAAGCATTGCCACTGCTGTACTCTTTTGTGGATGAATAAAACATCTCAGCATTTTGAAAGTTTATAAGTAAGAATTTGTTTTGCATAAATCGTTCATCATCTTTGACCATCTAATACCGATGCAGGATTGAACTCGTAATGAAAGACCACACAAAGGCAACAGCGACAGAGGTGATGCTCATAAAAAAGATTGATGATAGAGGCAGTTTATTGTCAAGGCTTGGCTCTTATTCTCTTTCCATCTGGCTAAACCATTCAGCTTTATGCCCAGGTTGTGCACCAAGCACCAGTTTCACACCTGCTTCAAAGCAATTTGAGCTGAAAGAAATGACTGTTGCTCTCTCATTGCTCTGTAAGAATAATAATTCTTGATTTGATATAGTGCCTTATAACACCTTCGAGTCGCGTCAAAGCGCTTCACAGAATATACTGTGAAGTAGGGTCCGTCGATATGGCAATTTTCCGATTAAATATATCGATGGGCTCATATCGAGATATACCGAAATATCGATATTTTCGGGTTTTTCATACTGCGCATGCGCGCGCGCGCGCGCATTCGGAGTGCGCGCGCGTTCCGGGCCTATCTTCTCAGGAGGTAAATATCTTTCTCTCTCTGTGTCTCTCACTCTCTCCATCTCTGTGTTTTTCTGTCTGTGTGTCTCTGTGTCTCTCTCCCTCTCTCACATCCCCCCCATCTCTATCTATCTGTAAATTATCACATCCACCCCGTCTTTCCCCCCCCCCCCCCGCCGTCCCTCTCTCGAACCCCCCACCCCCGTCGTCTCTCTCCCCCACCATCCCCCAGCCGTCTCTTTCTCCCTGCCCCCCACCCCCCCGCCGTCTCTCTCTGCCTCTCCCCCCAGCTGTCTCTCTCTCCCTCCCCCCAGCCGTCTCTCTCCCCCTCTCCTCCCCCCCCAGCCGTCTCTCTCCCCCCCCAGCCGTCTCTCTCCCCCTCCCCCCAGCCGTCTCTCTCCCCCTCTCCTCCCCCCCCAGCCGTCTCTCTCCCCACCCCAGCCGTCTCTCTCCCCCTCCCCCCAGCCGTCTCTCTCCCCCTCCCCCCAGCCGTCTCTCTCCCCCTCCCCCCAGCCGTCTCTCTCCCCCTCTCCTCTCCCCCCAGCTGTCTCTCTCTCCCTCCCCCCAGCCGTCTCTCTCCCCCTCTCCTCCCCCCCCAGCCGTCTCTCTCCCCCCCCCAGCCGTCTCTCTCCCCCTCCCCCCAGCCGTCTCTCTCCCCCTCTCCTCTCCCCCCAGCCGTCTCTCTCCCCCCCCCACTCTCCCCCAGCCGTCTCTCTCCCCCCCCAGCTGTCTCTCTCCCCCTCCCCCCAGCCGTCTCTCTCCCGCTCTCCCCCCCACAGCCGTCTCTCTCCCCCTCCCCCCAGCCGTATCTCTCCCCCTCCCCCCAGCCGTATCTCTCCCCCCTCACCCCAGCCGTCTCTCTCCCCCTCTCCCCCCAGCCGTCTCTCTCCCCCTCCCCCCAGCCGTCTCTCTCCCCCTCACCCCCCCCCCAGCAGTCTTTCTCCGCCTCACCCCCCCACCCCCAGCCGTCTCTCTCACCCTTGCATACCTGTATATTGTATTCAAGGACTGTGAATACAATATGGCGGCTTTGCACCTCGGTCTATGCATTGTGTATAGAGATGAGCATTCTGGGTCTTGTAGTTCAGTGTGCTCGCATCCCGATTTTTTACCTCGATATATTGTTTTTTCGATATATCGATATTTTTGAAATGTCTATATCGGCATATCGATATGAAAATTATATCGGGTTTTAGCGATATATTGATATATCGCCGGACCCTACTGTGAAGTGAATTGACAGTATATTTTGTAGGCAAAACGTGCATATGGGCAGAACTAATTAACCAGCTCAATGTCTAATGTTAGTGAAATATTGAAACAACATAATATAATTATGTGTAAATGTCCCAAAACACTCATAGACTTACTTTTTGAAGGACAGTGGCTATTTTAGAGGCAGACAAATGATTGCATTTTACTGTCTTGGCAGTAAAATACAATCATTTTACTGATAGATAAATGCTATCTATGCTATCATATAGATAGCAATATTTTTTAAGGGGGAAAATTTTTAATCAAAACAAAATATTTTGCTCAGACATCTACTTATTTGGAAGCATAGTCCCTCCCTGCTTTGCTCCACTGGTTCCCTCTCCAGCTCCTAGTGGAATGAGTTCATGATCCTCCTTCTCACATGTAAATCACGCCATGGTCTCATTCCCCCAACTCTTCGACATTGTTCGTCCATACCAATCGGGCCTTTTTTTTCCCATTCTCTTCCTAAACCGCTTGGCTCTCATCTAGTTTTACTACCAATGCGCTTTGAGATGTCCTCCCAACATGAAAGGTGCTATATAACATTGTTTGATATACTCCAAGGATCCCACAGACTGAGAGACAGTAATAACAGACCTGTAGATAATAATACAGAGGTTCATTACAAAACATTTGCCTTGGCAAATAACTGCACATTACTGCCAATTAGTTTTGGAATCCAAGCAATGACTCGCTCTGCCTTTCCCCCATCTCCGCAACATTTCCCGACTCCGCCATTACCTCACCCCTAAAGCCGCTGAAACCCCCATCCATGCCTTCATTACATCTCAGCTCAATTATGCAAATGTCTTGCTGGTTGGCCTTCCCAATTCCTCCTTCCACAGGCTGCAGATAATCCAGTACTCTACGGCTTGTATCCTCTACCGTTCCAAACTCCGTGATCCCATCCTTGCCCGACTCCATTGACTCCCCATCCAGAGGATCCAATTCAAGATCCTGGTCCTCACATTTAAAGCCCTCTACAACCTCTCCCCACCATACATCCGTGACCTCCTATCCCCTTACCAACCTTCCCGCACCCTCCATTCAGCAGGCTCTGGCCTGCTCCACGTCCCCCAACCCTCCCACCCAACTATTGGCGGATGAGCCTTCAGTCACTCTGCCCCCAACCTCCAGAACTCCATCCCAAAGTCCCTCTGCCTCACCCCATCCCTGGCCACCTTCAAGTCTCACCTCAAGACTCTCCTCTTCGGTGGACCCATCGGCAACTGCTTCCACACCACCCCCCCCACCACTGTCCTCAGCTCGGGTCTGAAGCAGTAACTGTCCAGCGCCTTGGGACATCCTCCTGATGTGAAAGTTGCTATACAAATGTAATTTTGTATTTTTGGAGTCCTGTAGCTCAGCAGTTTGAGAACTCGCCCTACAAGCGAGAGACCTGGGTTCGATTCCAGTCAGTGCGAAACCTTAGGCAAGATTCCTACTCCACACACCTAATAATAATCCCTATATATAAAATAAATTGGTTATTTCAATCCACGACCGTTTGTTGGACACTGCTGTGTGCAATTAGCTGCTGCTTTTCAGTCAATATATACAATCAATTCACTTTACAGTATATTCTGTGAAGCATTTTGAGAAGTCTGGAAGACATGAAAAGCACTATATCAAATGCAAGGATTATTATTATTATAAGCATAAATTGTATTGTAATTAAAGAGAAACAAATGACTGTACCTTGCATGGGCAAGATCTTCATGTTGAACTCCTCTAACAGGCTGAGAGCACTGATAAGATCGAGCTCTTCCTGAATGACAGGGGGGCAGTCTGTGATGAGCTGTAAGCAGCACCTAACAACATAATAAGTAACACCAGACAGTGGTGAATTTCAAGTTTGCAGACAGGTGACATAATCAATTTCCTTCACAATCAATCACTTTCACGACACAACACAAATTATGGCTACTTGCAATTCTGCACAGTGCAAGGCAGTTCAGTATAGAAACAATGATAAATATGACTCTCCTAATCCCATTTGTAACTTTAGTGGGTTTTAATAAAAATCATAATTCTCGCATATAATACAGCAGCTATCATGTTGAGAAACTCCATTCCCCTATCAAACAGTGACTTTTCCATTCATCTGAAAAGGTAGATGGGACCTCAGTTTAACTTCTCATTCAAAGGACTTCCAGGAATGGAACAAACTCCCAGCAGTAACATTGGAATGTCAGCCTGGAAATCATGAGTTTAAAGTCCCAAAGTGGGGCTTGAACCCACAGGTTTTTGAGGCAAAAGTGCTACTGACTGAGCCTGGATGTCAGTTTTCTGTAATTAATATCAACAGAGATACTTAAACTGAAACAAATTTTGCATTCAAATTTCTCTACTAAGTAGAACTATTTTGTAGTCTTCCAATATTCACAATTGTACTGGTTCTGCTTTAGCTAAACAGGAATTTCTGTCAAAATTGAGTAATTGCAGGCTTTTGTAACATGATCTTAAAAAGTGTAAAGTGCCACCACTACCATAAATCATTTTGTCAGTTTACACAAACTGATGCACAAATGACAGAAACAATGTGCAACAGCATTGGTTTAATTTTAAAATGACTCAAAATCTTTATGTATAGGACACAAAATTGTACTGTTAAAAATGTTCCATTTCCATTTCACACAAACAAACTAATCGGCACACAGCTCAGGCCATGACTAAATAAAAATAATGAATATTCAAAGCAGTCCTCCGGCCACCATGAGCAACAAAAATATACACAAGTTTCAAAACAACAAGCACATTCACAGGACTTTGAACAAAAGAGCACAACAATGACAATATGCCTTTAGATGGAGCCCATCACAGATGGAGAACGTTTCCACACACTTTACAAAGATGGAGTGGGAGCGTGAGCTGGGAAGGAAATAGGAGGAAGTAGCCGAAGGCATAGACAAAGAGATAAGCTCAGTGGAGCTTTGATTGCAAGAAGCAGTGAGATTTTTTTTAAAGGAATTGCAGAGTCAGTGCAAAATAGCCTAGCCTACAGCTTTCCTGCAAATGTTGGAGCAGAGTGGGGAATCCTGTAGCTCAGTGGTTAGAACAGTCATCTTACGTGAGAGACCTGGGGCCTCCATTTAAAAAAGAATCGCTGGACCTCAATCAGTAAAGGTGAGAAGCGCAAGAGAGTAGTTTTAACAATCAGTACCAATACAATATTCTGTTATTATCTGTTATTACTTTGTCTGGTGTGTATGGTGTGTGTTAAAAAACTTTAATTTTTTTGTAGTGGGTTTTCGGCCTCGAGCCGCCCAAATATCCAGCAGGTGCTTTAACCGGCATTGGCCAGGTCCCGCAGGTGCCGGATAAACAACAACAACAACAACAACAATTTACATTTATAGAGCGCCTTTCATGTCGGGAGGACGTCCCAAGGCGCTGAACAAGAGGCGTTTGACCCGAGCTGGGAGGGGAGTGTTTGGGAAGGGGTGAAACATGAAGGGGAGGTAAAAGAGTTTGGGGTGGAACAAAAGGCACGATCGAAGAGGAAAGTCTTCAAACCGGCCTTGAAAGAGGAAAGGGAAAAGGCGAAACGGAGGGATTGAGGGATGGCATTCCATAAGGTGGGAGCGGAGAAACTGAAGGCCCGGCCTCCGATGGTGGGGCGGTTCGGGCGGGGGGCTTGGAGCAGGCCAAGTCCTGTTGAACGGAGGGTCCGGGTGGGCGTGTAGGGGGAGAGTAGATCGGTTAGGTAGGATGGGGCAAGGCCGTGTAAGGCCTTGTAGGTGAGGACGAGGATCTTAAACTCGATCCTCTGGAGGATGGGGAGCCAGTGGAGACGGGCGACGGTGGGGGTTATGTGGTCACGGAGGCGGGTGTGGGATAGTACACGGGCTGCAGAGTTTTGGATGGCCTGCAGCCTATGAATGGAGGAACTGGGGAGGCCGATTAGGAGAGAATTTCCGTAATCCAGTCGTGAGGTGATGTAAGCATGCACAAGTGTTTCGGCAGCGCGGGGGGTAAGATAGTTGCGGACTTTTACTGTACTTGTATAGTGCCTTTCATGTCAGGAGGACGTCCCAAGGGGCTGGAAAGTGCAGAACCACAGAGGTGTATCATGGACGAGATTTGGTGATGGACTGGCTATCAGTTTCAATGGTGGCAGGGAGATCAATGAGGATAAGTAGCTTTGGTTGCAGATTGAGAGGATATAATTTGTGATTTTGATTAAGAAGCTCAGTTTAGTCAGTTGGGTGGAATGAAAGCCAGATTGGAGGGATTTGTACAGGGAATGAGAGGAGAAGGAACACAGCTGGGAGACAACAACAACAACAAAATTACATTTGTAGAGCGCCTTTCACGTCAGGAGGACGTCCCAAGGCAGGTTGATAGGGCAACAACATGTCTCAGCATCTTGGGGACTAAGGGCAAGTTGGAGATGGTCCAAGATCATAAGGAATAAGGAACACAAGATCCCGAACAAGATCCAGAAAACTAAAAGGTGCACAGAATTCACAACAATAAAAGGTACAAAAGATCAAGGAAGATAAGATGCACAATGATGTAAAAATATGGTTAGAGATCTCTCTAATTACTGGTAGAGCCACGTGAATTTTATGCATATATATTTTTCCAAAAAAAACTTCTGTATTTATTTACATCTGTTGTATGAAAATAAAATCGTATAGCAACAATTTTGTTAAATATGGTCACGGCTTCCCAAGTAAAGTAAACAATTTCTAACAATCAAACAGCTCATTGGATTACTGTGTTTTGTTAAAAAAAAAGAGACTTTATCTATTTCACCTGCACACATAGCACTGTCCAATAGAACTATGTACTTTATTGGAAAGCAAGTGGCTTATTCCAGACATAGGAACTGATGACATTTCTGATGCATTTTCATTCTAAGACATAAAACTGCCATTTCAAATGACATAAGATGGTCCTGAGTGACATTTCAGAACTAATTGCAACATGTCACAATCACCGATTGCCAAACAGCAAATATGTAGCCACGTGTTATGTGGCATCAAAATAAATGCACAAATTGAGGGGAAAAAATTATATCAGAAATGCAGAGAATTTTTTACGATCTTTTGCGTATCAGTTAAGGTGTGTGTTGAATTAATTCTTCCATGAATTTGTTTTGGTTCACAAAAATATGATACAAGGACATAAGCGGTGCTGAAATACACAACCACTGGAATATTTAAATATGATGTTATTGTGACAAAAATGGTGCACAACTTTTCCTTTTCTCTCTTTTGAAAACAAAATAATAAACAAAGTTAGTCAGTGCTCCTTAAATAATAATAAAAAAAGGTCATCGTACATGTCATTGCAGTCATATGAAAAGTTATCACTTGGTATCAACGCACATCAGAAAAGATTACTATCTTGCTCGACTAGCACCAGCTACAATCCTTACAGTACTGATCTGTATCTGATGACAAGCAATCCTAGAACAAAACTGAGACACTCCAATCTTGAGATCAGCATATTTCAAACCAATTTAATCTCACATACTGACATTTCCCAGAGACTTACTTTACCACCTTCACTCTTGATGTAACTAACCATTTATCCTACAGAGATTTCATTAAATGACACAACTCTGGCTGTTTATGTGAACATTTCCCGAAGGTGAAGTTGCACTACATTCAATGTTGGTAGGTATACTTTTAATGTTTGGTAGGTTTACTCCTGTTAGCTAATTTCAGAACAATTTAACCTGGATTTATACAAGCAATTTTACTTAGCTTTTCAAAGTTCAGCCTTTAGAGCAATGTTAAAATCCTGCACAAGTAAAGGTATTTGAATGCAAATAAGCATATTGACTAGATATTGCACAATTGCACTACCTCAAAATATTTGAGGATAAGATTAAACACATTAAGCAAGCTATCAATGAATGTGCAGTCCCATTAGTCTCAATATTTAAAATAAACAAGAAATACATTGCAGAAAGAATACACTATCATTGATTACCTGGCTAAATCCATGCAATTATCTGTCAAGGTGGTTGATGAGTCAAAATATTCTCTGGCAGCGGTTAGAACCAATTCAATGCTTTTCTTATAGCTGACCTTGGAATGCACTTTGCCTTTGGAGGCAACACTAACAGGCGGGTCCACAGATACAGCGTTGCAGTGCATCATTTGCCCAGCCAAGCGAATATTGTCCAAACGACTGGAGCACAACAAGCTCTCTGTGAATATCTGAAAGGTGAAAAACATCTGTAAAGACTTATGGCATCTTTGATAAAATGAGCACTTATGCAAACAGTACTCCTTTACTGAAATAAGTCAAGTTGATACTGAATGATCAAGAACAAAATAATTACATCTGACATCAGGCCTGGCTTTAAAAAGGGATTTTAAATAAGATTTAATAAAAAAAGTTACAATCGTAATACCCAACTTTTTTTTTAAGTAACCCAATTTATTCTTCCTCTTTCTGTTCCAAACCTAGTTCCTGTTCATCAATTGGTCAGACACGATTATGTAATCCAGTAGACAATGTCAAGGATGATCCTTGGTCAACCCTTCAGCACACACGTGTGAACTTTCTTTCCCTATCCTCGTAAACCATTCAAATAATTGAATTTAAACTTGCAGAGCTTGGACAAGCCATAGTGCCAAGTGCAGATCCTGACAGGATTGTAGTTGATTTACCTCATAGCATGTATTGGAGTTCAGGCACTTGTAAACAGTTTGCTGCATTTCCAGCAGATCCTGCAGCAGATCTCGCCACTTGTTCTCACTTACAGGTGGGTTCCTAAATATAAAACAAAGCAGGAAGCAGAAAATATAAAATTAAATTCTTTTAACGTTATATTAATCACTGATCACATAGCAATAATTACAGATCCTGTTTCCCGTCACTACCATGACATAGCTTATTCTGGGACGTCCTCCCGATGTGAAAGGAGCTTTATAAGTGTAATTTTGTTTGTTGGTGTTGTTGTTGTGTAGCATCTTTTACGTCAAGAAGATGTCCCAATGCTGACCATTGTCTCTATCATCTATGGTCTATGTCTCTATCATCTATGGCCCTGTGCTCAGTTAACTGATTTTATCCAGAGGAGTTTGTTTTAAATAATAATAATCCTTGCATTTGATATTGCACTTTTCACGTCCTATAGACAACTCAAAGCGCTTCACAGAATATATTGTAAAGTGAATTAACCGTGGGCACAATGCAGCAGCCAATTGCACGCAGCAGTGTCCCACAAACAGTTGTGGATTAAAGTGACTCATTTTTTTTCTTGAGGAATTATTATCAGGGTTGCATGGGTAGGGAAACTTGCCCAAGGTTTCACCCTGCTGGGAATCAAACCCAGGTCTCTTGCTTGTGAGGCAAGTGCTCTAACCACTAAGCAACAGGACTCCACAATTTTGTTCATATTGTCTACAAAATGAAAATACCAAATATTCAGAGAAATAATCATTGAGACATAAACTGGTTACTCAACTACACATAGCAGCAGCTCTTGAGTGGTTGTGTCATTTTGGGAATGTAGGGTTTTTAAGCTATTTTGAGTAGTCTGGAGCAGATTCTCAGTGACAACTGCACCTTGCTCACGGAATGAAATGGTCAAGGACAGATACTTCTCAGAGAACATTCGTTAGAGTTCCACACTAATCAGAGATGGAATCAGGAGTATCCTACAGCTGTCCCATAAGGAAACATATGGAGAAGCCTCTAAAAACCATCTATGTGGTTTCAATCAACTCTGGAGCAGGGCTTTCTGTAACTGTAACCTTCAGACTTTAGCGTTAAAGTACCTGAAGTGATGGTCAATTTGAATATGGCGATATAATCATATTGGTTTATAATGATTTGGACACATGGACATTCTCTGGCATCAGGTGAGGAATCGTGGAAGCTGAGCTGCCACCCCTTCCGAGTTTTTCATTTGTAATAAAATAAATAATATGAGAATTGCAGACAGATTGTCAGCAACTCGGGTCATGCTTGGATACAGGTACCAGTATTATAGCAATGCCCAGATGCATTTTCCACGGTGCGTGGAATCCAATAAATTCAACACGAAAAAAAATGAAATGTCATTTATGATAAATGATGACAAACACAATGAGAAGATGAACTTTAAAGAAATGTCAACAATTTGTTGGGAGATAACAGTGACAAGCATTCACTGCCTACAGTTGGGAAAATAATGGATGTCAGCTATGGTGACACATGGGCTCAATCGATCCACCAGACGTCAACAATGCCTCAAAGGACTTTCAATGGCAATTTCGATCCCGGATCATACAGTGGATTGTGAATAATGAAGAACGATATGCAGCATTTTGAAAATAGAATAATTATCAATGATCTGCAACGTTTCAAAAGAAGAATCTCCGCTTGTGGAAGATTCCCAACTGTAAATTTCAAAGAAGATGGGGGAATGCACAGAATGGCTGAGTCAGACTATGGGAAGGGCAAGTAGAGCAACAGATCGGAGATCAGAGAGATAGGGAAGTGCTTGAACATGAAGGGCTCTGTAGGTGAAGGGCCACTATGAAACAGGGAGCCAGTTGAGCCTGGCGAGGACTGCAGTGATTAACAAACAAAGTTTGGTATGGGTGAGGATGTGTACAGGATTAACTGAAATTTACGGGTGGTAGAGTTCCTGAACTGCAGGTTGAGCAGAATCCTGGCACACAATTAGCTTAAGGTGTCGCAATATTCAAAGGAGCAACCTTTTTACACTTAAAAGCAGTTAGCTCACACAACAAACTGCCACCAGCAGAATGAATGCTCATTCTGTTTACTTAAAAAGACAAGAGGCCAAGTCTACAACACGTGAAAAGGATTAAAAAAAAGGTTTCAAGGAGTCTCGAGAGTTCTAAGAAAACTTTCTTGCCATTATCATTCCTACCTGTTTTCATCAATGAGCCAAAACACATTGGTTTATTTTATTGTTACAAATGGATTGTTTAAATCCCCAACAATTCTATTCTAGGGGCCAAACCTACAGTATAACTACTTTAGAATGTATCTAAAAATACACTTTGTTATATTTTTCTTAGGATAGTGACTGAGACTGCATCCAATTGCTCTAAAATGCATAATTTTGGAACCCCGATAGCTGTATTGCATATTAATGCAATTGGTTTTTAATAACACAGAAGTTAAATGCCCTGAAAGAGGGACTTCAATGTTCCCTCATCTGACTAATTGTATGTTCTGCTTCATTTTTCCCAATTTCTCGACAGTGCAATAAAAAGGTATTCTGCATGATATTTGTAGAATACTGATGCATACCAAGATTCAGCTGCTAGTTTGTGCTACTAAGGAGAACACTATTCCCTCAGTCTCCACCCACCATCTTACAAAGTTTCCCAGAAGACCTGAGCAATGATTGTCAAGAATAGGCATCGGAATGGAAAGGGTTTAGTTGTCCTTGTTCAATAATGAATGCTTGCTCAACTGATTTTTAAGCAGTTCATGACTTTTAATCTTTCCCAAAATTATTATTTTGCTGCATGGTCTCATCTCCCATAATTGCTTTTATGACTGCTTGTTGACAGGAAACTGAGGGTTGCTCACCGTCTTTCCTCAAAGTCTTTATTGTGACTTTGGGCAAGGAAGGTGTACTATGTTTGACTTTCCTCTTTGACCATGTCTTCAGTTATCTTTCCACCAACCCCCCTGCCTTCCACTTGACTCCAACACCCACCTTGGGTGCAGACCCTTCCCCACCCCGTGCCTTGGGATGTCTTTCCCACACGTGGAGAACAGATTACAATATAACTGTAATTTGTTCTTGTTCCTGGTTGTTCTAGATAAATGATTGCTATACAGATGGCTACAGTACATTAGTAAAAAAAAAAGCATCGACAGAAAGTGTCACAAATACTACGGAAAAAAAATCTTTCACATATTGATCATTTAGCATCATCACACAAGAAGCTTCTATTTGATCAACTTTAATTTAGTGAAGTCTGAGAATTATCCTTGTTGAAATGCTAGTTTTATTATTCCTAGAAGGTAGGTTGATGTATACTCACTTGCGTCCAATGTGCCTGGTTAACCGCACCATGAGTTGACTGGCCTCCTCTAAGCTTGACTGTGTGATCTTTACAAATGAGATTGGTTTCTGCAGACCATGCTTCTCCAAAATTTCTGAAACACTAAAGTAAACACAGAAACAAAATCAGGAACAATTCTTAACAACTTAAAACTTCATTTTTTTAAATGAAAGCAACATAAATCAATTATCTAATCACTTTTGAAAACATAACATTGAAACATGCAGGGAAACATTTAGATTTTTAAAGCCTTCTTGTATAAAATGATACTCAGATCCTGGATATTAGCAAAAAGCAAACACACCATCTGTAAACTATACATGTGAGATGCAAAACATGTACTTTACAAACTAATAACTCATAGTATATAAAAACAAGTAGAACATATTTCCAGTTTAAATTGATGAGAACATATAGGGCACCAAAAGTGAACACTCTCCTAAGCAGTATATGTATTATGGTTTGTTTTCTTCAGGGATTATTATCATGCATGCAGAGTAAGGAAACTTGCCCAACATTTTGCCCTGAAATCTGTAGATCATTATGTTAAATTATAGAATGCCAAACCACAGAAACAGACCTTATTCAGTCTGCGGTAATGTTTTTCTCCTAGAGTCAATGTAATTCAATTTTCATGATAGTTTCCTGTGCCTTCAATATTGCATAAAAGAGAGAATTCAAAGGCTATTGGGAGGATATGAAAGGGAGCATTAAGGTGGGTGGAGTATAGACACCAGAATGAATGGGTTTAGCTGAAAAAGGTGGTACATTATATGCAATTCTACATAAAGAAAAATATAACCTGACCGTCAAATGGAAACTACTTAAAAAAAACTTGTTTCTAGATAATACAATTTCAAAAAATTGTGAATTGCGGGCTATATACATTTGCTCTATATATATTTTTCCTTGTTAAAAAACTGGCAATATTAAGGCTCAAAGATTAACACTTAAGAATATACATTGTCTAATGTGCAGACAAGAGGCCCAGAGCAGATTTCATTCAAATAATTTCATTTGTCAGCAGTAGGCAATGACCTTGAGTTTGCTTTTCCTACTTTTCTATCAGCAACAAGCTCAATTTCCTTTTCAGCAGTAGCAATGGTGAGTGAACTGTCAAGATGAGTACAGCTCAGGCAGGTAACTATAATGTGTACAATGTTTCTGCCAATGTTTTGATCAGAAAGCAAGTGCTAATGTGCCCTTACAAGCTATCAGAAAGAAAAACACTGAATGAAGATCCACTCAGTTTCCTTCAGTTGAGCGGATATTTTATAGAATCCTAATCAATGCAGTAACCATAATATTAAAAATAACTCTTGCATTTGTTATATGCTCATTTCACATTTTCAGATGTCTCAAAGTGCTTCACAGAATTTACTGCAAAGTAGGGTCTGGCGATATATTGATATATCGGTTATATCGATATAATTTTCATATTGATATGCTGATATCGGAATTTAAAATATATCGATACATCGAAAAATTTGAAATGAAAACAAAATTAATCTATCGCAAATATTGGTATATCGTGTCCGGCGATATATCGATATATCGGTATGATGCAGACTTTTTCAACTTGCACCCCCCTGAATAAGCGTGCACCTCTGAATGTGGTCGCACCTCTGAATGCGCGCACATGCGCAGGACAAAAAAAACTGCGATATCGATATATCGGTATATATCGATATGGGCAAACTGATATATCGATATCGGAAAATTTCGATATCGACAGACCCTACTGTAAAGTGAATTGACTGTACTGTATATTTGTAGGTGAAACACAGCAGCCAATTCGGCACAGCGGTGTCCCCATACAATCATGGATTGAAGTACCAATTTATTATTGTATTTTGGATGTATTATTATCAGGCATGTGCAGTAAGGAAATTTGCCTAAGGTTTTGCCCTACCGGTAATCCAACCCAGGTCTCTCACTTGAGGCAGGTGCTCTAACCATTGAGCTACAGGACTCCGATTGCATAAAGATCTATTCTAAAAAATCTCGATAATCCGACATTCCAAAAGCCTAAAACCGCAAGATTTCAAAATACAACAATATTAAATATTTTTTCCGATGTTCGGCAAATCTTCCTAAATTCGGACCAGCTGTTTGTATTTCCCGGCGTGGCTGCTCTGTCATCCAGGTGGAGCTCGGCCATTGTTTGGCTTCAGTGCTGTGTTTGTAGCCCATGTGGTGTATGGGGTGGGGCTTCCCCAGCCATTTCTAGGGTAGGTTTTGAAATAACGGCAAACTCCAAAATCCGGTGGGCCCTACCGTGCCGGATTATCACGGTTTTACTCTATTTGTCAAAGATACCAACAGTTTGGTGAGGTAGAGGGAACAGTTTCATTGGCTGGGATGCTTCACAGTTTATTGAAGTCTTCAATCTTTTCTTCTTGTGAAAGCTCTTCTGCTGATAGGGTTTAGTTGCCGTTTGTGGCAAACAACTATAAAACGGTCCCGCCTTTTGGATCAATAGAAACTATATACAAAGAGAGGAGGGGAGTGAATTTCTGTTTTTCCCAATATGTCTTCTTTCTGAGTCGCAGTAACAGTATAGAGATGCGCTTATATGTGTCCACATATACTTAAGCATGAGTTTGCATGGGCCAGTATGGAAAGGAAAAAAACACACACAAGAAAATAACAGTTTGTTTCTCTCAATATTTGAAACTCTACCTCAGATGTTGTTCCAACAAGTCGACTTGATCATGCAAAACTTTTGTCACTTCTGATTCTTGACTGTGAAATAAAAATTGAAACGGATTTTTGACAGCAATAAAGCACCTGCTGTTTCATATTACAGGTAAGACCACAATTATAAAATACAAAAAGTCTTAAGTTGTAGTCAGTTTTCATTACAGTATTATCCTCCACATACATCAAGATTATGAACCAACAATGCCAATAGAACTAAACATGTATATTTTTAAACAAAACACATACTTCAAGAATAAATCCATCAAAAATGTATTATCTACACAGATTTAGAAGCAATTAGTGAAACTACTCCAATGCAGAAATATCTAAACTTGAGGATGAAGGCAATCCATTTCATATAACTTTTTTTTAAAAAGGCATTATGTTCCATATGTTTCACTTTTTTAAAAAAAGAAAGGTTCAATAATTTGATAGATTGATTGGACCTGAGGTATACAACTGAAGGGATAGAATATACTTCCCAGGAAAAGATGCTAAACATTCAGGGTACCAATCCAACTCCACCTGAGGCATACCATGTATGTTTACAGTCACCATACTGCAGAAGGAATTGCCACTGCTGCAGCATGGAGGGCTCAAGCCAGTGCCAGCTGGAGGAAAGGGGTGGGCAGAGAAGTGAGATTTGAGCAGGTCAGAGCGGTGGGGAGATGCTAGGATTTGAAGGGGTTTGTATGTGAGGATGAGGATCTTGAAATCAATTCTTAAGGAGACAGGAAACCAATGGAGCCTGGCTCAGATTGGGGTGATAGGCGAGCAGAATTTGGTGTGAGTGGGGAAGTAGGCAATGGAGGTTGGGATCTGAGAAGTAAGATGATGAACAAATAGTCCAGAATTCATTATTTTATACAGATAAGCATGTAGCATACACTACTCAGAAAAGCAACAAGGTGGATTACAAATACAAAATTAAACTTGAATAGCGCCTTTCATGTCGGGAGGATGTCCCAAGGCGCTGGAATTATGTCAACAAATGCAAGAAGTAATTACATAGCTGTCAGAGGAAAGATTCAATTATGGGCTAAGAAATAGAATAGTGTAGTTTACTTATTTTTAAAACAATTATGGGCCAAATAAGATCATGGAAATATGCAGGACTGTCCATTGTGGACAGATGGACTGTGATGGTCTTTGCCAGTCCTGTGCTATGATCTTTTGATTGGATATTGGCTGAGCAATAGGGAGCAGAAGGTGATTGCGAATGAAAACGGGTTCACATTGAGAATAGTGAAGAATAGAATTCCAAAGGGGTCTATTTTGCTTTGCCTGTAATTCACGCTGTTCATAAATTACTTGGAAGAGAAGAGTTCTCGCTATGTTACAAAATTTGCTGATTAGATCAAGCAACATGGGCAGATGAACAATATGACACAATTTAAGACCTGGACCAATTAAGCAGATGAGCCAAATAGTGGCAGATGGATTTTAACAGTCAACTGCAATACATTTTGGAACAAATAAAAGTACAAAATGAAAGGGTGTGCACCAGCAGAGATTGGAAAAAGGAGTTGGTTGCAATTTACTGATTATTTACTGAAGGTTTTAAGTCATTGAGCAACTTGTTCAAACAAAGCTAAATCAAACGAAAGGTTAGCATCTTGAGGGCAAAGATTTCTAGTGAGGTCACATTTAATATAGTGTTTGGATATAGGAATATGTTTCCTCTCCTAAATGGGTTAAATGTGGTGTAAAAAAACCCTGAATTCTTCCGTCATTCATGCAAACATCGTAAAAAGGATTTGATGAAGTATTTGAAGCAAATTAATGTGGTGCAAAATTATGATCTTAAATGCATCCTCCTCAGTACCAAAATCTGCATAATCATCACCTCAGGCCTCGCCAGACACCTCTTGTCTCCAATCAAATTCAAGAACCTCACTCTCACCTATAAATAAATCCCTTTGCACAGTAGCATCTATCTCTGTAATCTGCCTGCACCCTGTGTGGCTAACCAAAGCCTGCTGCGCATTCCCCGTCCACTAATACCACAGTTGACAGCCAATTACAATTCAGCAATTAAACTCTAATCTCTGGAATGCTCTCCCTCTAACCTGACAGTCTCATACCTCTCCATCTCTATAAATCCCACCAAAAATCTATCTCGTTGAATGTGACACCTCTTCCTGTACCCATTCACCCTCAACCCCATTCTTCTGAACTCCTCCAAAGGCTAGTACAGTAAAAGCTTGTTTATCCGGCACCCTCGGGACCTGATCATTGCCATTTAATCAAATATGGCGGATATTCGAGTAGCAAGTTGCCTAAATCCAACACAAAACATCTACTTATTTTAAAACATACCATATTAATAATAGACTAAATAATAAGCATTCCAGCACACTCGGTAAAATGAGCGGTAAAATAAAAATTCCAGTGTTCGCTAAGTTTAATAAGTGAGCATTTGCACGCATTGCACGCATGCGCAAAGTGAGCATACTCGCGAGTATCCCAGATGGCTCCGGTATGAGATCCGTTTGCTGGAATGATGAATTGTATTGGGAGATACCAGTTGGTTGAGCGTTCCGGTTGGTTGGGTGTCGCATAAACAAGCTTTTACTGTACTTATTTTGAGGGCGCTATATGAATGCAGGTATTCATTTGAGATGATTTTGAAGATGGAGGAGAGGGCAAACAGGAGGGCCTCTACAATAGAGTTCTGGAGAAAAGTAGTCACATGGCTAAAGGCTTGCCTACTGATGCTGGGCCAGAGCATTCACAAAGAAATGAAGCAGGCCAGTGTGTGCTGAGCGGAGGAGACGGCCAAACATTAACATCACAGCAGTTCACAGAGGTAGAATGAGATCACAAGATGATGGTGGGGGCTGGAGATCAAATTGGTGGTTTACCAAGCTGAACTCGGTTTTCATTAAAAAAAAGCACAATTAAAATTTTTAAAATATTGACAGTCCTAGATGAAGCATAAGGTAAACTATTTCACCTAAACTATGTTCATAAAAATGTTCATAAAAATGCTCCTTGCATTTGATATAGCGCCTTATCACATCTTCAAGACTTCTCAAAGCATTACATTTTAAAGTGTATTGGCTGTATATTTTGTGGGCGATAAGCGGTAGCAATTTTTTTTTACGGAATTATTACCGCCAGAATGCGGTTTGCTAATCGACTAATAACTGGGTTCCTACTCACTGCTAGGTAAACAGAAGAGTGTGGAGAAAGGAAACTGGCCCAAAGTTTTGTCCTGCCAGGAATCGAACCCAGGTCTTTTGCTTACGAGGCGAGACGTCTAAACACTGAGCTGCAGGACTCCATAGTAAGACAATAACAGGATGCCAATAGTGAGATGATATCAGCATTTAAAATAGAACTAGATAACTATTTAATTAGAAAGAATGTGAAAGTATGTGAAAGAACTGCGAATTGGGATTAGGGCTTTAAATCTTAAACATTTATGGATACAATGCTTTCAGAGGGACTAGGATGCAGAAACAATTTTGTGGTTAAAGATTAGAATCAAACACATTTCTGAAAGTAAATTGCTTTGAACACTCAAAACATTTGTTTTCTGACTTTCACGCGTTTCTGCACACATCCCAATATAAATAATTATTTTCATGAAGGACATCAAATACAGTACTTACCCATAGCCTCTCTGCGGCAGACATTCAAGTACATCATAACAGACGGAGAGCTGATCATCTCTCTCACAGTTGTAGATACATTCTAATGCCAGTGTCATCAATTGGTGATGGTCAGAAATAATTTTCTGCTGGCACTAATGAAAGATGGAAAAAAATACCGTTAAGCATATTTACACCAAACTTCTCAATGGAAGCGTTTCAATATCAGACAGACCCCACTCTTATCCTCCCTTCCCCAAACAGAATTTTTAAGATACAGTACTCCTCAACCCCAAAAAGGGGCTGTAAAACTGAATAGCAAACCCAAATATCTGTTTTCCCAACAAGCTACACACAGTACAGTGATTAATTAACTGATTAAAATATAATACTTGACATATTAAACATACACCAGGCTTGGAATGTTGAAATATCTTCAGAGGGCATTTTAAATCTTCTTTGGCCTTTGCTGTTAAGTACTCTTTAAGTAGTTCATCTGCAAGTCCTGACTTCTGACTCTCACAGCGATGTAGAAATGGAACCATCCACTGATACACATTCTTTATATACATTTCCTCAGGTGACTAAAAAAGCAGGAAACAGAAAATATGCAATTATGCAACATCCATAAAACTGCAATAATAACAAAAACATGTTGCTTTGGTAGTAAAGTTAAAACAACAAACTGAACAGCAATTTTAACAACAATATCAACAAAATGACATGTGTATAATGCCTTTCACTTCAGAAGGAGGTCCTATTAATACACTACTACACAAAATAAACACTAATAATTTTTAAAATGTCCATATTAGTTTGGGAACTTAGTAAATTGCTGTTTGTGCATGTTATCCCAGTATTACTTTGCCTTTCTCCCCTCCCCCTCTCTACCTCTGCAAAAGGAACTTGATTCTCACTGGTATTTAGTCAGGCACTCTTCAAGTGGCCATTCTTCATGTTATTGTTGGTAAATCTTTCAACTACAGGAGGAATCATTGTCAAGCCCAATCTTAGTAATAATCCTTGCATTTGTTTTCTTGCCCTTAATATACACATACAGTAAGAGTTGCCAATTATCCAAACCTCAACCGAGATCATTAAACTTATCACAGAATCAATTTTGAACCTGTGATTTTATGATCCATGTGGCTTAGTTATTTAGCTTTTTCCCTTTAAGTTTTTGGTTATATGAACAATTAAATCCACCCATAATTCTACCAGGCTCTTTGCACACCAAGAGAGGGGGAAAATAAGTATTCTAAGAATTCAACCTAAAACAATTTTGTATAAATTCTGGGCACTTGTTCAAGATTGGATTTGGGATTAAGTTAAATTAAGTTATTTATCCATCCTTTACATATGGAGAATGGATTATGAGGCCAGAGCATGATACTGCAGATTCAAATAGCTAATAAAAAGGCTAATTTAAATAGCTTTACATTTGTTAAAATACTATTCCAGTAAAGAATTAAAGTGAAATTGTAGCATAATACAATATTGATAATAATAACTCATCCACTAGTGATTTAATGGATGAGTGTCATCTTACTGTACTGCAATTTCTAACTGGTCTAAAAACAATCTAAAAATTTATATTTAAAATCACTGCTTTTGTAATCAAATTTTCCAACATACACCATTCATCAATAGTCTCAGCTTATCAATGTCCTCCATCTGTTGTAGTTCCTTCAACGAAAGAGTAGCATCAGCCTCCGCTTCGTACACCAAGGTCTCCAAAGTAATGAGATCATCGCAGAGCACCTCCAGTCCAGGGATGTTTCGCTCTTTCCCCAAACGTACAAGAGACAAGGCACAATCCACCTAAGGTAAATAACACACTACTAGTCAGAATTTTTAAACATTGTGTCAAGGACTGTTCATGAGAGTTTTTTTTAATATACTTTGAAGATCTGTGTCCTTTGAATTGGTGATCCATTTAATCTGGTGTTCCATTCAATATTATATTTCATATCAATAGATCCAAGCCACTCAGTCTCTTGACGTTGTTGTGTGATGACAGAACTAACTTCAAACTGGAAATGTAAGCAATTTTTAAAAATCCATCCAAATCACATTACAGGATAATATTTCAATTTCACAACCATATCAAGTGTGCACATTACATGTCCATAAATGAAAAGAATGATCCAAGATCTAGTTGTAACAAAACATGTTGTAGCACCTACTTTAAAGCAAGATATTATACAGTAAAAGTGACATCTATTTTAAGGACGACAAATTATTTGAACAATTAACTTTGCAAGTCATCTGACAAAATCTAACCTAGGTTTAAAAAATCCCTGTTTATAAAACATGATTCCACTATAAATAGGATTGTGGTGGTATACAGGACCAAAAAGTACCATTGTGTTCCGATTGACACCGCTACATCTCTCGTATCCTTCAATCAATTTCATTGATAAATACAATTCTCATTTAAATTTGCTTCTGCATCCACTAAACAACAACAACTTGCACCTTATATAGCGCCTTCCCTCGCATACAAGAGACCCAGGTTCGATTCCCAGCCAGGCGAAATGTTGGGCATGTTTCATTTCTCCACTCACTCTGTTCATCTAGCAGTTAGTAGGAACCCAGTTGTTAGTCAATTGGCAAATCACTTTTCCAGAGTTAATAATTCCTTCACTTCAATAAATAACTGTTTGTGGGACATTAGGAATATAGGAACAGGATCAGGCCATTCAGCCCTTCGAGCTTGTTCTGCCATTTAAGTAGGTCATGGCTGATCTGTACCTCAGCTAATCCTTTCAATTCCAATTTCCGCTTTCTCCCCATATCCCTTAATACCCTGATCGACCAAACACTCATGAAGGTGCGAATGGATCTAGCTGAATATGTGGATGGATCTAGCCATTACTTTGCGCAATTGGCTGCTGTGTTTTGGCCACAAAATTGACAGTAGATTCACTTTACAGTTTATTCTATGTGAAGCTTTGAGATTCCATGAAGACATGACATGCTGTTACAGTAAAACCTTGATAATCCAGCACAGTTGGGCCCACTCACCTCTCGGATTTTGGAGTTTGCCAGTGTTTAAGAATGTTCTGCAGCCAATTTTGCATAGCAGTGTCTCATAAACAGTCGTGAAATGACCAATTTTTGTATTGTGTTTTTTTTGGAGGGATTCTTAGGCATGTGGAGTAAGGAAACTTGCCCACGGTTTCGCCCCAACCAGGTCTCATGCTTGTAAAGCGAGTACTCTAACCACTGAGCCACAGGACTCCACATTGGTCACTTTGAGAAACCTACCTAGAAATAGTTGGGAAAGTTCGACCCATACACCACGTGTGATGTAAACACATGTCCATAATGGAAAGAATGATCCAAGATCTAGTTGTAACAAAACATGTTGTAGCACCTACTTTATGTAAAGCAAGATATTATACAGTAAAAGGGACATCTATTTTAAGGAAGACAAATGTATTTGAACAAATAACTTTGCAAGTCACCTGACAAAATCTAGCCTAGGTTTTAATAATCTCTGCTTATAAAACATGATTCCAATAGCAAACTGCTGTTCCGAACTTCAGGAGATTTGCCAGACATTGGAAAAAAATATATATTATGTGTATTTAGAAATCTTGCTGGTTTTAGGGAGTTGCTGGCTTTCAGACTATCAGATTATCGAGGATTTACTGTATATTAAATGTATTATACGATAAGATTTCCTTTACACAAACAGAAACCAATCAGTCCCATTTTCTTCACTACGCAAATTAAAAAAGAATCCTTGCAGTTGATATAGCGCCTGATCATGTTGAAAAGTCCTAAAACTCTTCACAGGATAGACTGTATAATGGATTCAACAACAACAACAACAAATTGCACTTATACAGCGCCTTTCACGTCGGGAGGACGTCCCAAGGCGCTGTACAGGAGGTGTGTGACCCGAGCTGGGAGGGGAGTGTTCGGGAAGGGGTGAAACACGTAGGGGAGGTCGAAAAATTAGGGGGGGAACAGAAGGCATGGTCGAAAAGGAGTCTTCAAACCGGCCTTGAAAGAGGAAAGGGAGGAAGCAAGGCAGAGGGATTGGGGGATGGAGTTCCAAAGGCTGGGAGAGGAAAAACTGAAGGCCCGGCATCCGATGGTGGGGCGGTTCGGGCGGGGGTCTTGGAGCAAGAGAAGTCCTGCTGAATGGAGGGTCCGGGTAGGCTTGTAGAGGGAAAGTAGGTCGGAAAAATAGGGCGGGGCAAAGCCGTGTAAGGCCTTGAAGGTGAGGACGAGGATCTTGAACTCGATCGTCTGGGGGATGGGGAGCCAATGGAGACAGGCGAGGGTGGGGGTTATGTGGTCGCTGAGGCGGGTGAGGGATAGTACACGGGCTGCAGTTTTGGATGATCTGCAGCCTGTGAATGGAGGAGCTGGGAGGCTGAGAAGGAGAGAGTTCCCATAGTCCAGCCATGAGGTGATGTACGCGTGCATGAGTGTTTTTTGTAAGCAACCAGATGCGCATAGCAATGGCCCACAAACATTCATGAATTGAGTGACCAAATTTGGGAGATTTGTGCCACCAGAAGAAACACCCTATTCATTGTATCATTGGATCCTTTATGTCCATGTGATTAAGTGGACAGGATCTCAGTTTAACGCCGCATGCAAAGGATAGCACTATATACCAATTCCAAGTCCTAGCATGGGGCAAAAGGTTGACTGAATGCACCAACTTAAGTGTTCAGCAAGTTTGAGTCTTTAGCATCAAAATCAAACTATGGAACAAAACTGGGTTGCAGAATACTACCAGTTGTTTATATGGTAGTTTTGGATGGATACACTTCTCCCATTTAGCTTTAGGAATTTAGCATTAAAATACATGTAAATATATGATACATATAATATATGTAAAGAAGTGAGCAATTTAAAATCATTAACACCGTTCAGGTGTGAAAGGGTTAAAAAAAAATCACATAACCTTTTCATTTTTGTTGCAAATAACTACATATTTTTAATTGGAAATGATTACACCACACCACAGCTTTACATTTCATTAACCTTTTGTTCCTGACTTTAATTAAATTGACCACACACTTTAATGCAACACTCTTTATGCTCTCAATCTCAGAAAAAAACAAGCCTACATTATTTTGAGGCTAAAGTTCTAACTTCCACATTCAGTTTTCTTATTGAAAAGTCATTAAACAATATTGACCATGGTGGTAACTAAGCTGTAGACTTTTCATGCATTGCACAGCAGCATATTTTGCTTTAGTCTTCAAAATGATTTTTCTCCAACCACAGAGAACCCAGGAGGTGGGGAGAGGGAAATATGAGAACAATGATAAAATAAACTTGATATAGTGCTTTATCACGTATTTGAGACGTTTCAAAGTGCTTCACAGAATTTACTGCAAAGTGAATTGACTGAATATTTGGAGAGAAACAGGGCAGCCAATTGCGCAATACAGTGTACCAGAAACTGTTGTGGAATGCAGTGAACAATTTTTTTTAAAGGAATTATTACCCCTGAAAAGCGATCCTCCAATTGTTACCTACTTACTGCTAGGTAAACAGAGTTGTGTGGAGTAAGGAAACTTGCCCAATATTTCCCCCTGCCAAGCCTCTCACTTACGAGGCAAGTGCCCTTACCACTGACTTACAGGACTACAAAACGTGAATCTAAAAAGGTCAGCATTCAGTCTTGTTTTGTTTTACCAATGTACTTATCAATTGTCAAGAATTCTGTACACTAGCTTTATCTCAAAATATCTCCAAATAAATGTTTTTATAAGTTCATCATCTCTACTGCAAAACTGAACAATCACTGTTGCATTAAAAGCAGTGCAGTTCTTTTTATTTAAGAACAAAAATAGGAGAAAGAGTGTTTAGGTGGATTATTTTGTAAACCTTTTTCTCTATGGAAATACATGTGAAATTAGTTTCTTGTCCACAAGTAATGGCTATATGAGGTTTGCATTTATCAGCTAATCTCTAGTTTTTATTTTTAAATCAATAGATTGGACAAACCAATCGAGATTTGGTGCCACTATGTGGCCACAGAAAGCAGAACACTCTCTGTGAAGAAAACAAGCTCGGGAATGTTGCAGTGGAGCCTCTCTCCACTGAAAGCAGTTTCTGCAATATTTATAACACCTTTTTTTCAACTTTTCATATATTATAAGGCTATGTAATTTGTAATCTCTATATCTGCTTTAAAAACACAAATAAATAATCATTTATACAATATCTCTTGCAAACAATTCTCATTGGGCAAAAAAAATTATATTTGCATAATTGTTTTTAAAAACTATTATTCTTCTCAGTTCTCACCTGTCTGGAA
This sequence comes from Hydrolagus colliei, assembly GCA_035084275.1. Classification (NCBI taxonomy): domain Eukaryota; kingdom Metazoa; phylum Chordata; class Chondrichthyes; order Chimaeriformes; family Chimaeridae; genus Hydrolagus; species Hydrolagus colliei. The sequence continues at coordinate 23,362,397 of CM068744.1, read as the reverse complement.
TAGCTCTCAATCTCCTCCGCGCGTTTCTGATACCAATCAGTGAGCAACTGAACAGAGGGCTCAAAGGTTCTGTATTCTAAAAGTTCTGACTGCTCTTCATAAAGAAAGTCAGCTACATCCTGGAGATGACAGTCCACAATCATTCTATGGGAAATGAGGAAAAAAGCAAGATAAAGCATACAAAATAAATTATACGGAAGTACAACAACATCAACAAAATTACATTTATAGAGCGCCTTTCACGTCGGGAGAATATCCCGACAAAACGTGAAGCTTGCACCTTTTTAACAATATAAATCATGAACCAGGGCTTGTGCCGAGATTTGCTGATGACACTAAATTGGGTGCATGAGCAAAGTGTTACAACGGTATAAGATTTCAGGAGAACACTGAGACTAAAGGAAATGGTCATTCAAATAGCAAATGTACTTTGCACAAATAAAGCGCTGTATTTCAGGAAACTAAAATGGGAAATGGAAGTACAGCCTGAAGGATATCGAGACCTAGGGTGCAAATACATTCCACCACTAAAGTCAGACAGCCAGATGTAGTATATTAGCTCCATGCACATCATTGGGAAAACAGCCTTATTATCTACACTGGAGACCTGACTAATGTACAGTAAGTGCTTTCCTCATGAGCAATTTCACTGCTGATATGGAATCACGGCTCTCTTCAAATCATAAATAATGATTCAATGCACCTATGATGTGTGCCAGTCTGGCTCAGTATATAGCACACTCGCCTCCATGTCAGTGGCACTATTCAAAAAGGAGAGAAATTCTCCCTGTGCCTAGCCAACAACGCCTCAAGTAATTTACTTCAAAGTAGATAAAGATCTTTCTTTTCAAGCGCATCTTCGGTCACCTTTCCCCCTGCCCATGTCTCAGGCCTGGTTTCTGTTATTGTGAAGCGCTCTGAGATGCCATCCGGCATGGAGGGCGCTATATAGATCACTGTTGTTGGTGGTGGTGATGGTAGTGTTGTTGTTGTTGGGCATTGCTACGTCCAAACTGTCTACCACAATGGCCATAAAATATACTCTACTTCCTGTGCATAAACACACACGTACACAGATCTGGAAAGTAAAATATAAAGTTACAGTAGTACCTGACGTTTGGTTCCTCACACCAATCTTGGTCTTGATGCCTTTGTTCATTCCATGGCAATGTGAATAAATCATCGTTTTCTTCAAATCTGTCAAAATGGCATGAACCAAAAAATAGGGGTTTCAGCATTTCAGGGAACAAAGACCAGACCTAAATGTTGAAAATTTTAAATTATCAACCTTAGCCTTCTAAATACTTTAAATGTAAATACATGAAATGTATGTATTTATGAAATGAAATGTATTTATGTTTTAAACTGAGTTTTATTGCCTTTCATAGTTTCTATTCCCTTTCTTTAACAATTTTTTTTTTAAAGTTGTCTGGTACAATTGTTATAATTTTTGGTCTTAGTTTTACCTATATAACCATGCTTATTGGAAAAAGTTTTCCATTCCATAATTTCTCAATTTATTAAAAGTATTTTGCTGTTAAACATAATCCTTGCATTATAGCACCATATAAATTTGTCAAAATGTCTCAAAGTAGATCACAGGATTTTCATATTATTAAATAGTATTTTAAATAGTAATATTTTATCGTATTAATTGTGACCATATTTAATTGTACCTCACTCGCACAATATATTATTTTTACCAAGGAATTATCCAAATTTTATTGAAGTTTTTATACTAAGAATATAAAGTTTCTTGTTAGAATGAAGGTTCATACAAGAAATATAAATTGCTTTTTAAGTGCTCCAAAATGCTACCCATGTAAAAGGTTAATATAGAAATGCATGCTGTTGTAGTCATCAGAAATCAGAACTGCAAAAACAAGTTAATATTTTTTCACATTCTGACAAAAATAAGTGTTCTAACACAAAAGCCTCGAATCTTTCTTTCTCGACAAGTCTAGTTTTTATGTTGGTACAAATCTAAACAAATGAGTTAAGTAATCCATTAGGTTTACTTGAGAAAACCAATGACTGGTTTTCCTGTTAAAATGCCTTGCAGGCAGAAATCTTTGTAAAAACTTTGCTTCATATGACCACCATTTATTACAAGCCAAGCTTGATTCCACTTTTGCGAGCTATTAAAAGAATAGCAATACTTTAGTTGTTTCCACAACCTTGAGCAGCTTTAATGAATCTTAAACATTGTGTCCCAAAACTTTCTATGCCTAGCCATAAATTGAATCAGCGTGTGATACCTAATGCATTTTTCACTTTTATGGCTACAGCTTTAATCTGTACTTTTATTTCTCTAGAGAAATCATTGGTAAAATATATTGCAATAATCTTGACAATAGTTACTGAAACAGAAATATACAGATATGCAAATATATTGTTCAGAAAATATACAACATCTTTCAAACTGCCAGTATTGATTAAATAGATCAGGTATAAATTCCAAAATGTAAATGAGCAATGTATTGAATAAGAGATGTACTTCTGGAACAACTATTTTTGCATAAGCATTTCTTTTGCTGACGCAAGTTTTATCTTTATATTTATCATCAGAAATTACATTCAGCAACAGCTCTCAGAAACACCATATATGAAGCACAATAAATAATACCTATCTGGAAGATTCACACAGTAACAAAAGGATTCAAACACTATGAACAAAACAGATGACATTCTCAAATGCAATAACCCTTGGATAATTAAAACACAGAAAAATTATTTCAGTTGAAACAACTAGAGATTATAAAACAATGTTGACAGTAAGATGGTAGACCCACATTACAATATGATGGTCATAGTTCTTGGGACCATTCCACAATTTTACGAACAATAAGTAGCTATTTTGAGTTATCAAACGAGAAAGACGAAAGATATTACAGTAGAAGCCCGTTTATCCATGACTCGATGCACCGGCATTTCCATATAACCGGCACGTGGTTTGCCGCTAGTAGAGTCTAGGGCTTCGGCTTGCAGCTAGTAAAGTCGCGCAACTTTAAAATCGCGCTGCCGTTTTTTTCACCCGCTTGCTCCATTTAAAAAAGAATCGCTGGACTGTAAACCTCAATCAGTAAAGGTGAGAAGTGCAAGAGAGCAGTTTTAACATAAGTACCAATATAATATTCTGTTATTATCTGTTATTACTTAGTCTGGTGTGTATGGTGTATGTTAAAAGAACTTTAATTTTTTTGTAGTGGGTTTTCGGCCGCGGGCCGCCCGAATATCCGGCAGCTGCTTTAACCGGCATTGGCCAGGTCCCGCGGGTGCCGGATAAACCGGCTTCTACTGTATCTTGAATAAGATAACTAAAAACAGTGAACAAGGCATTCCACCAGCTGTCGTATATCTCCTAGCAACAAGAGCAACTTCTTGGAGAAGGTCTTCAAGTGCGATCTGAAGTCAGATGCTGTAGGATTGAGAGAAATGGTTACATAGTTTCGGGGCATACTGGCTGAAGGCGTGGCTGTCAATGTTTGAGCGGACAGGACGAGGGACATGCAGGAAACTGGGCCAGTCGGTAGTGGAGTGGGGAGTAAGCGGGTCAAAGAGGTAGGGAGATGCCAGGGCATGAAGTGATTTGTTAACAATTGTGATGAACATCAAGTCAATCTGTTCTGTAATACAGAGACCTGGCAAGGACTGTGCTCATGCACTTGGTGAGGATACTGGATGCAGAGTTTTGAATTTATTGGATTTTTTGGATAGTGGAACTAAAAAAGCTCCCTGATGCCATGTACAAATCTTGATTTGAGTTGTCTTAAGCGAGTTTTAATAATAACAGTAATAATCATTGCATTTGATGCAGCGCTTTTCACGTCTCAAAGCGCTTCACAGAATATACTGTAAAATAAATTGACTGTATATTTGTTGGTGAAACATGTCAGCCAATTGTGCACAGCAGTGAGCCACAAACAGTTAAGGATTGAAATTACCCCCAAAATTTTGAGGGATTATTATCAGGCGTGTGGAGTAAGAAAACTTGCCTAACGTTTTGCACTGTCTTTAAAATGAAGTTGCCGCTGCTGCTACATGTGTATGATGAAACACATTGGTTACAGATGCAGAGAAGAGTACATTTATTTATTTTACAAGGCTTTCTGCTGTCAAAAATCTAAATCATATCAAATCAAGTACAAATTCACATTTCTCTGAAGACAATAATAATAATCCTTAGACGTGATATTGCGACTTTCACAATGGGAGGATATCTCAAAGCGTTTCACGGGATATGCTGTGAAATGTAATAACTAATTTGTAGGCAATGCATTATTTAGGAAAAAAGATTGTAAATCTGAACCCACATGATCGACTATCTCATAGCAAAAAGGCAAAACATCTTTGTTGTGATTCATGGTGTCTCTCCACAAGAAACAGTTGTGCATTTATTTGGGCTTTTGTTTTAATTCATCTTACAAATGATTCTCAATGATCATCTGTTTAGCGGGCTCCGGTCTGCTCCTGTCCCCCGCCCGACCCGCCCCACCATCAGTGGATGGGATTTCAGCCTCTCTGCCCCCACACGATGGAATCCATCCCACAGTCCCTTCGCCTCGCTTCCTCCCTTGCCTCCTTCAAAGTCAATCTCAAGACCCTCCTCTTCGATCGCGCCTTCTGCTGCCCTCCCAATTCTCTCCCTCCCCTCCCCCCCGCCCTACCCCTCCGCCTTGCTCGGTCCCGACCTGACTGTCCAACACCTTGGGACGTTCTCCCAACATGGAAGGCCTTCTATAAATGTAATTTTGTTGGGTGTTGTTGTTCTCCATTTCACCCTCCACTCTAAAATAGCTCACTGATGCTAAGTATGAATCTTGATACAAAGCAAGTTTTTAAATAATATTTCCTCTGCTGCTACATCTGTAAGATGAAGCACGCAGTTCTTGTACCACACAATTATTTTCACAGCTGATAATTTCAAACAACACTGCATAAATGCAATTACTATTCTGGCTTTCCAATGTGTGGCACTGCTATTAAACTGGATGTACCCATTCATATATTGCTGACTTCTCTACAAATACTGTACAAAGGCTGTTCAGGCAAAGATTTGAACAGCATTCCAATCAGTTTTTTTTTTACAATTTTAAAGAATTCAATTGCTGTCTTGTACATTGTCACACTTATGCAATTTAAACTAGTTTCAAATCCAAACTAAATATCAGTTTCAGGTAGGATGAGAAGTTTTTCTATTGTACTCAGGTTCAATAATATTCTTCAAAAGCTACTCAGTTTCTGAAATCAAATTTCAATATTAAGTAATATAAGGAAGGATTTAAAAAAAAACTATTTAGTGATTTATGGCAACTTTAAATGGTTCTGGTTTTAGCAGAATATTAATTTACAGAGCTATCCACAATGATAATCAGAAACGCAAGATGAAAATGGTTTTCGTTACTTATGGGATTTTTTAAATTTAAAAATCATATTGAACAGGTTTAAAATGGAAGAGAATGTTTCAATAACTGAGCTAGCCTGAAAAGAAAACTTCCTAATAAGGCAATAACAACCATTTCACTTGCAAGATTTATGGTTCAGTGTCTTTTGTCTCTTTTGTTTTCTTAAACGTAAATTATCTTAAAATGGTTAAAACATGACCCTGAAGCTATTACCATGTCCCTCACACAAAACACAAAATGTAAAACTACAGCTTGTGGTGCTTACGAGTTCCGAATCTTTTCCAACGCATGAATGAAAAACTACAATAAATCATCAGTGAGACATACTGATGCTCTATCATAATCATTCAGCCGGACAAACCCATTTCAATTTAAATGAAATCCCATAGAATTATCATAGTATTGTGGGCAATAGGTATCAGCATGACCCAGTTGGCAGCGTTATCTCCTCTGAGTCACGGTTGTGGGCTCAAGTCCCATGCAGGGAATCTGAGCTCTTGCAGGCACCCCAAGTAGTGCTAAGCAGGTGCTATATTCTCAGAGGTCCATCATTTGGATGAGATTTTAAAGATCCCATGGGACTAAATGGAAAAAGTTTTCTTCAGGTGTTCTGATCAAATTGATAAATGAAAAAGATGACTCACTTCTTGGCTGTTTGTGAGTCATCATGTTCAATCTAAATTGGCTACTGTATTTGCATTTTGATGTGATAAGACGCTATGTATCAAACGCAAGGATATTATTTATTATAATATGAACACATTTGGATTTGCAGTATAATTTCAAGAACTATGCATACCGAGCTTCAGGAAGGAGGATGGCATACTCATGAGGTGAGGTAGTTTCAGGAAAGTTTGAAAGAATGGCCAGTCGATGAGGCAACAAATGTGATCCATGGTAGGTAAACAGAATCTCCAAAGCCTGAACGTTGCTTTCCTATTTAAAACAAAGTTCGATATTAACACAATTCAAAGAACATAAATTGTGGCAGTCACAGGTTTGTCACTAATAATTTGGTGCTGTTCATGGTAAGAAAATATGCAAAAACTGCATATCCAGCTCTTCCAAGTGTTCAGCAAATTTATCTGATGAATAGCCCAGATTTGGTTCTCTGTTATGCTGTGCATATTTAGGAGTAACGTATAAAGGAAAAATAAATATCTGTACACAGTTCATTAAATTCATTACAAGAATTAACCAGCTCTTGAGGATGAATTCAGACTTTTAAAATAGGTTGTCGTTTTATGGCTAGTCTATTTCAGAAGTGATCCTCCAATGTGGCCATGAAATACACATATCCAACTTCAGCAAACACACGGCTACATATCAGTATCTTTATTTGTGAGAGATAATGCAATGTTTTGCCTGGTGGCAAGACATACTAGTAATCTATCAAAACAAGGAGAGGAATAAGCCAGGCAATCATATAAAGTACAAAGGGACATAACTAATGTAGCATTCAGAAGCAGCATCGCTGCAAGACAGATTGAATTATATTACATATCTTAATGTAGAAATTAAGCTTTAATTGCAGTAAATGAACACTAGCGAGATGTGTAGTAATTTGATAGATTTATGTGAAAAAGAATGACTCCCATAATGTAAATGATAGATAAGGTGAATTATAGAAATTTACAGCACAGAAGGAGGCTGCACAATCTGGGTTATCAATTTATTGGATGCTTTTCTATTTGTATTCACATTCAGTTTACAGCTATAACAAAAAACCTTTATCAGTCTAAAGCTTTCAAAATGTAGTTAAGGAGTGAGAGGGGAGGTAAAGAGAAAAACAGAACCCAGAGGACAGAACTAGAGAAAATGGAAATGGGTCAGATTAAGATCATCAAATCAAAATACAGAAAAAGGTTTCAAGACTTGTTACGGGCTACAACATTAACCCATATGCCGTATTTTGACCAACTGTGCTTTTTGCAAAGCTTCACATTGCATAGAAAAGAACAGAAATGAGCAAACACATATCCGTCAAACTGAGACAAATCTGCTGTTTTCCACCAAGGATGAGGGATGGAAATGCTAATTTGCCTTGAGCAAAACAAAAAAAAGTTACCCGGATTGGAGATTGTATGTTAAGAAAGTACATCTTACCCTGGCATAGGTTCTTGCTGACATTACAATGTTCTGACTTCTAAATTTCTTGAAGAATTCTGAATCATATCTTTGCTCTGCAGCATGAGGTCCACCGAGAATTTCCTGTAAACAGGGAAAAAACATAAATCATAGTGATGGCGTATTAGATTTGAGGCATACTGAACGGAGATGTAGTTACTTTTAGATTAACCTCTCATATATCAGTACTTTGGATCAGTAGTAAACTCAGAGCAGTAGTCATTTTTCTCTGTCACGCAAACATACCCTGGTGCACAGTAAAACATGCATTGACTTGCAGCTTCCCTCATTAATAAATCACAATATAAAACACTAAATTACAAGACGTTTGTATTAAAAACAACACACAAAAGGATACGTCACATAAAAATAAACTTCCTTTCTGTTTGAATCCCTGGACATCTTTCATTCAAGGAGTTAATGAATCAGTTGTTACTGGTTTTATGCTATACAGTATTTATATGCACCTAGATATTGTTTTGAGTAAAGAAATATTGGCTGCTAGCATAAGATTCTGCTCTTAAAACTGGATCTCTCCTTCCCATTCCAGGTGATTTTAGAATTCTATTTGGAAAATCATATATTGTTTGGTCAGCTGTGTGTCTGACATGTGGAAACCCATCAACATGTTTGAGGGTATCCAAAGAGAGTCTTATATGTTCCATGTATACCACCAAAAGATGGAAGTGAATTGAAATGCTTTCTCTCTCTGGAGGGATACACCCTGCTTACTTAAATCGATAAAAACATGCTAATAATAATCCAAGCATTCTATACAGTGCCTTATACAGTAAAAGTCAGTTTATCTGGCACCCTCGGGACCTGGCCAACGCTGGTTAAAGCGCATGCCGGATATTCGGCCGAAAATGCAAAACAAACAAAAATAATTGTATGCCGGATAAATTCTGGTTAATCGAATGCAAACTTTTTTTTTGATGTGCCGGTTATACGGAAGTTACGGTTGATCGGGTGCCGAATAAACAGGCTTTTACTGCACCTTTGTTGAGACACCACAAAGCGCTTCACAGAATATACTGCAAACTAGACTGATTGTATTTTGCGGGCGAAAAGCAGGAGCCAATTCTACAATACAAAATACAACAAATTATGCGCAGGTTGTGAAAAGCCATGGTTTGAGGACTACAGAATTGGTTTGTGTCAGGGTACTGCTAGAGTTTAACCAGTTAAAATCATAGTTAACGATTGAAAGCACTCTCTGGCAATCTTCGTGCTACTTGTCCAGCTAGGCCCACCCTACCCATTGAGCAGAATTAACAGGAGCCGAGTGGGAAGAATCTGGGCCTTTGATGTGCCCCTCCAACACCTGTTAATGGGCCAGGCTTTAGATTGAAAAATTGATTGGAAAATCAAAAATAAGGGTTTTATAAAAAGAAATATTGAAATGACAAAGAATATGGATTGATTTTCATACCTCATACGTTGCTAGATAATCTAGATAGGTTAATAATTTCAGTCTACAGCGACAGAGCTCCTTCTGTTCCAGGGTCAGCCTATGTAAAGAACAAACAATTACTGGATATCCAGAAAATACAATTTATTAATTAGCTGCACTATTTACAATAAATAAGTCTTCAAATTTGATATTGTGCCTATATTGCAGAAACATCTCAAAAGCATTTCATAGGCAACTACCTTAAAATAGTTACTTTGTATTTGTAGGTAAACAAAGCAGCTGATTTGCACACAGCAAAAGTTCGCAAACAACTGTGAGATGAATAACCAATTTACTGAAGTATTTTGATCAACCAACTGTAAATAATTACCTGTGATGCGATTCAAGATGTTTTGACATGAAAAGGATTATATAAATGTACGTTATTTTGTACTTACAAGATATTGAGGTCTATTGGGAGTTCTATATATGTTTTTTTGATCTGATGGGAAGAATCCAATATGCTGAATTTTTTTGGTCAGCTGGGAATTTTGACACATGCCCATCACCATGCTTAAGATTATCCAAACCAAAGATCTCCATGCCTTCCACCTACACCACGGACAGAATGTTGAAATTGAATATGCACTGCTTCCCTTGAGAGATAGATCCTGCTTACGTAATTCTGGAAAGTATTAGGCTCATGGCTGGCAAAAGGCGAGACTTGGGGACCCCAGGGTGTGAGTTATTGGGGTGTGTTGTTGAGTGCTGGAGTCTAACCAGCTAAATCTGCATAGCTTGCCATTGTTTGTTTAGTTTGGACCCCTTAGGGCTTTGGCTTACAGGGTTAACAGGAGTTGAATCGGGTAACTCCCTTGTCTTCCAATGAGCCAGACTGGCTTTGCTGCAATTAGCATTGGAATACTGCAGACTCGTCTGGTTCAGGAACCAAACTACCGAGACCCCCACAGAGGACTGGCTCCAAGGAAACCCCACAATGTTTAAGAGTATCTAAACTCAATGTTATAGAAATTCACTTGTTTTGGAATGGACTGTGCAATCTCCCCGGAGGGATACATCCTGCTCACCAAATTTCTGAGTACAATTATGTGCAGTTTGGCAAGAACTAGCCTTGACTCTGTAAATCAGTTATACACAGGGATAACATTGTAAAACTGGATAAACCATGTGTGCAAAGGAATTTACAGCTGCACAGATTATGCACTTATTTTTGTTGGTTAATTATATAAATCAAGCTAATTATTTCTGTACACATGTGTTTATATATCTCGTAATAATATTTTGAGATTAAACATAGTGTAACCATTGGGTGATTAATTATTTATCTTTGCCTGTAAATGTAGCTAAAAATAGTACATACACAACAATTAAGGTGCTTTTTGCACACATTGTTACTGTGCAAAAAGGAAAAAAAGATGCTTTTCAAAGGCAACCATACCAAATACATTTACAAACAAAATACATTAAAGTGTACCATCCCTTTGGAACAGTTATCAAGTGAACTCATGCAACTAACAAGATCTTAATAGTTGTGGCACAGTGTATTTGGTTTGTACTTCAGATTATCCACACAGTTAATTTTCTATTCCAGCTGGACTACAAAGCGTAACCAAGTTATGAATGAAAATAAACTCAATGTTGATTTACTCTCAAACACTAAACATGTAAACTATGAATGCCCAATATTAGCATTCTAGCAAAAAAAAACTTATTTACGTGGAAAAATCCACTAATTGAAGCAGCTCCCATCGCTTTGCAGTCTCTCTCTCTTTTTTCCTCTCCATCTCTTCAATGGGTGACATGTAATCCTCATATGGAAGCTCATCAATGTCTACATCTCCAGGCAAAATGAATCTGTTAAAATGAAAATTAATGATTCTCTAATGAACGGAATACTCTTTCAGATCCCATTATACATCAGATTATAAACCAAACTATGTATAATGAACAACAATAATTCTACTTACTAGTGCAGAAATAACGTTCTGAATAAGTAACAGGTTTTATTACGTATTGCAAAGTTATTGCTCTCATGTTTTCCTTGGGTTGCTATAAACTTAAAAGTGTCTTAGAATTACATGTGGTGATTACGTGTCATACTTAATAAAAGTAGATTGAAATTCAGCTGCTAAATCTTTATATCCCTAAATCTTAAATTTGAATTACATTTGGAGTAATACCACAATAGATTTATCAGTGCTAATGTAACTATGTAAACAGCGTCATAAACTATGAACGCCTGGAGTTTATCTTTGATATGAAGTCTCCTTGAAGAAAATTGTTTTACATGGATCCTAAAATATGTCTTGTTTAAGGTCTCAAAATTATTAATATGATGAAATTTTTCATAAACATTTTGAACAAGGGTGGTTGGTTGAGGCCACCCTACCTGGCAACCTGTTCCAGTGGTAAATTACCCTCTGAGAAAATAAAAACTTCCTAGTACCTGTCCTGAAATTCTCCTTTGCAAGTTTAAACCTATGTTTTCTTGTTCTACTGATATGGTGGATCTTAAAATATTATTCTGGGTTCACTTTTTCAATCCAATTTTAAATGTTTTATACCTCTAATGAGGTCCCCCTGAGTTTTCTTCTCTCAAGACTGAAGAGCCCTAGTGTGTTGCTCAAAGTCCATTCCTCTAATACTGGGATTATCCTCGTCCTCCTCCGTACTGCCTCTAGGGCTTGGGCGCTCATTTTTATGTCGCAGTAACCAGAATTGTACTCCACACACACCTTAACCAGAGCAGTTTAATGGCCGATTATGATGTTTGGGGATTTAATATCAACTGATTTGGTAATATAGCCCAAACATCCTGCTTGCCATGTTTGTTGCTGCCTCATATGGTTTTTACGTATTCGTTTACTCATATTTATTTGTGTTTTACTACCACTGTTAAGTCAGAGGAGCATAAACTCTCCACTCTGCATGTGAATATCTAAATCAGTGTAAGACACTTGCACATGTAAATCTCCCTGTGTCTGCAACAAAATAAATACTTTGCTCGTTATGAGAAGCAGCAGTCATGTTCATTTATTAATTTTGAAAACAGAAGTGAATTATATGGGTAAGTAAAATACAATTGGCAGTTTCAGTGAGAAAATTTTAATTACTAACCTGCCTTCATCTTCTCCCTTTCCTATAGCTATAAGTGCCTCCAGGTCAGTCCCTTTTAATCCATACTGAAGCAACTCCCTGGCTGCATCAACATTTTCTGGCACTCTTTCCAGACACTCATGCAAGACCCACGAACGCTTCTTAATTTTGCTCTGAAAAAAGACAAGTACAAACAGTTAGTCAATGTTGGATTAATCAAATAGCTCTGCAAAGCATTGAATCAACTGGAGGCCCACCAATAGACAATTTGCTAACAGTAACTTGCATTTAAACAGCATGCTGCATACAAAATAACATCTGAGAGTTTTATAGTGGCGGGGACGAAAATGAGCCAGGGAAATGGGGAGCGGAGGTGATTATATGTGTGGTCAAATAGATAGATAGATTAGGATTGTGCAGATAGACCATGTTAGTTAAGAGGCGAACAAAGGTGTTGGACAAGAGGAGATCAGAGAGAATAAGGAGGAGATAAGGCATGAAGGCAATTATAAGTGAGTCAAGAAACAAAGGGGTTTGGAGAAAGAAGGGATGCAGTCAAAAATAGGAAATATCCATTCAAAAAGGGTGCCTTGTTAGATCAAATTACATCTTTTCTGGTTTTCATGCTTTCCAAACAAAACAGAAAGCATTGTATAATGTGCATAAAAAATATACCAGATAGTCCTGAATGGAAGCAATATTAACAGTTGATTTTCTCCATTGCCTTTGATAAACAAGATCACTGTCCAGATCATAGGTGTGAGCAAGAACCAATGCTTCACCATATTCTTCATTGTCAATCTGAAAAAAGGATTGTGCTATTTCAAAATACATTCAAAATAACAACAACAAAATTACATTTGTATAGCGCCTCTCACGTCGGGAGGACGTCCCAACAAAACATGTTCTAGCAGGAAAATTAGGCAAATATAAAATGAAGAAATTACACAAATTGCTTCCATTTTCTCACATTTAAGAAAACAAATGTTTTGCAAAATATTTACTTATTTTCAACTCCTGTGCGCTAAACCTTCCTGGGCCCATCAAGTCTGCACTGGCTCTCAGAGCATGATGTTCATCAATCCCACTGTCCTGCCGTGTCCCAAACTTGGAATCTCTTGTATATCTGTCTGTCTCCGTCTCAAAACCTACAATGGCCTCTGCCTCTCCTACCCTACTTAGTAGTGAGGTGCCAATATCCCAACAATACTGAGTGAAACAAATCTCTTAACCTCTCCTTTCACTCTTCATTATTATGATTATGACCCCATGTCACAGACTCGCGTACCAGTGGAAATAGCTTCTCGCTATTTACTCTGTCAAAATGTTTGATAATCTCAATCAGGTCCTTTCTCAACCTTCTCTGCTTCAATGAAAACAAACCCAACTTTTCCAATCTCTCCTCATAACTGTAGACCCTTCTCCCTGGTATCATTCTCGTAAACCTCCTCTGCCGCATTTTGCCCACAAATATGAAGTCAATTCACTTTACACTATAGTCAGTGAAACACATTGAGACGTCTAAAAGATGTGAAAAAGGCTATATCAAATACAAAGATTATTATTATGAGGTAGAAATCAAATGCAGGATAAAGAATGCGATACAATAACTACAATGAGTTCTTCACAGAGTATACACAACAACAACAAAATTATACTTGTATAGCGCTTTTCATGTCAGGAGGACGTCCCTACATTAGACTCAGACAGTTAAAATAGCTATTCCCTGTTGACTGTTTTATATAAATTCCCACAAACCTTTCTTTGATAGAGCTCTTCCGGAGTAGTGGACCTCAAACTAACCAGCCTATAGGTTTTGGTGCTTGTGCGGGCACGTTTCCGAGGAGGGGCAAACCGCTCCATTTCTGTTACATAGTAAAGGCCCTGCTTGACATAACCAAAATATTTGGCCTTGGCGGAGGATTCCTCATCCGAATCAGAGTCTTCCTCTCCCTCCTCATCATCGAATGCATTATTTTCCAGACGATGCCTCTTGTGAGCCAGCTTCACTTCACACTGGGAACGTCAAGAAGAAAAGTAAAGATATCATTTATAGTTTCAAACTGTCACCTGTATACTACATAAAAACAGACATTTTGTTTCACTCAGACTTTGTAAACCACATTACTCAGTTGGCACGGCTACTATTTATGAAACACTACTGGTACTCCTCTCTGTACGTCATCCCAATATAGGTTGTTTCAATTATACATTGTTCATGAATTAATAGTTAGAAAAAAAATTGGAAAATTTGATTAATTGGAGGGATATTAGCTGATTACATTTTATATTAATTAGTAAATAAATAAATAAGATAATAAATACAATTAAGAGAACACTTACGTTCTGGTTGATGTGGTCAGTGGGAGGGGGCGGAGTCATTCAGATGAAGGGGCGGGATTATCTGCCTCTTGTACGGATCCCCAGAGAGGCCCCTCCCTCGCGCCGCGGCCCCAAACAGCTGATCGCTGGTACACGTTTGCGCCTTTGTACATTTTTTTCTAAAGTTATTGAAATGTACGAATGAGCAAACGCGTACCACTGATCAGCTGTTTGGGGACGCGGCGTGAGGGAGGGGCCTCTCTGGGGATCCGTACAAGAGGCAGATAATCCCGCCCTTTCATCTGAATGACTCCGTCCCCTTCCGCCCACTCACCACATCAACCATCTCCAGTAAGTGTTCTCTTAATTCTATTTTTAATCTTATTTATATATTTATTAAACATTTATTTTAATTTTCAATACTGGTAGTGTTGTTTTTGGTCTTGATTTAATATTAGTGTAAGAAAATTTAGACCAGAAATGTACTGAAGGAATGTAACCCCTATTGATAGCATTCGGGACTATGGTAATTTATGTTTTGCTATACATTGTTTCATCTTAAAATCGCACTTTTCAAGAACACATACTGGAGTGTTTTCCCAGGAAGACAGAGATGCAGAAATGTGGCGCACGAATCGGCATAGATCAGTTTCAGCTACCAGTCACCAATGTAATTATTTTATATCTTTTAAAATTATTATTAAGGAAGGAATAATTTGACAGATTGAAACTAAACAATGAGGGCAATAGACCTTAAAAATATTTACAAACACGTACAGCATGAAAACATATCAATAAGCCCATGTGCCGACAATTATACTTCACACAAGTCTTTACCTATTCCTTCCTCCCTCCCATACCCATCTTCCCTCTCCCTCATGTAAAGGAAAGTATCCAAACAATCTGAAAATGTATAACTTAGTTAGTTACCCTTTTAATAAATTTACATTATGTTCACCTCCCCCTCACAACATTAAGCCCTTTATGCAGGATAGCTCTCCAGAACACTTGATAATGGTGGAGCATGATGTCCTTATCCCCCGCCCAGCTGCCGACCTCACCAATGTGAAGTGCTCTTAGACTCCATCCATTTCAAAGGATACCAAGAGCATTAGAAACCAGAAAAATGTAAAATAAAGAATATTACCAAAGAGAAAATCGAAGAAAACAAAGCAAAAAAGAACTGTCCAGAGACAAGGCTCCACTGAGAACAATGTAAACAATGTTGAACATTGTTACCGCATTGTTGGTTCTACAATCTTTACCTCTAAACTCAGAAATCCTCCATCATGGGTGGCAGTGACTTGCGGGGAAGGTTCAAACCACTCACAGGATTGGCCAAGCAAGTTTTTTAAGGTCCTTGCAGATGAGACAGTCAGAGCACCAGAACAGCGAGCCAGAATTATTGCATTATCAGCCCACCAGTTCACATCAATCAGAGCATAAAACGATGATTTGTCTGAAACAAAAACATTTGAATCAAAGTTGATGTTTCAATCAGATTTCTAAACCAAGCAAATGACTGGGGGAGGAATCACCGGATATATTTAAGATTGCTTTATCTAATGCATAGTACATTCAAGAACAATTTGAAAAAGGTGAGACACCACTGAAAATAAAGGAGTTTTGGGGGAACAAGATGACAGAAATGTGTAACAAATTGATGACTGAACAACAACAAAGGATTTCCAAAAGGAACTCGACATTTCCTGTCGTTATATTTAGATATTGTAACACAGTAATGGGCAGAAGTAGGTAATAGATGATTTTGCCATCCCATTGACCCATTTTTCCGATAGATCCATTACATGATCTAATAACCCGAAAGTGTTATAATTTTCAATATCTGTCTAGCAAATTTTTGCAACAATCAAAGAAACTATGCTAGAAATTGGTTATCAATAGACTATTCTTGCCTGAAATTGTGACTATTATTCAAAAAGTTTCATACCTTTGATTTTCTTTCTTTTCTCCAATGATTTTATCCACTCAGGGTTGATGGCATCAAATCCAGGCTGGAAAACGATTCAAATGTTTTGATTATGTTAAACAAAGTCTTTTTTTGTGATTTTTTTAGTTTGAGTTCAATTTATACACATTTCAGACCCGATGTTAAGCAGTACCAAACACCCAGAATGGTGTTTTGATAAATTAATTATTTGTATAGTTGCACAACTCATAAAAATATCAATTTATTTACGTTATTTCTCTTGTAACTGCTTTGCCTCACCTGAAACTACTGTGAAATGAATCTGAAACACATAAAATTAAACAACTTTTTTTTCTGCATGAAAAATAATGGAAAAATATTACCTGTGAATCTTGCCTCCATTCTTTCTGTTGTTTCAATGAAGGAATTTCCCACAAGGTCAACTGACCTGATAAATGGATTACAACTAGGAGCTTTCCATCAGGAGATAAGGTCATTTTGAAAACCCCATCCTACAAAACAAAGTGTGAACAACGCTACGTTACAAATAATGTGTCGGCCTGACTCAAATGGTAACATTCTTACTCCTGAATAAGCATGTTGTGGATTTAATTCCTACATTGAGACTAACTTCATAGAATGCAAACATGCAAATTATGTACAGAGGGAGTGCTGAATTGCTGGAGCAATGCTGGAAGATGTTAATCAAAGACCCATCTGCCTGTTCAGATGGTCATTAAAGCTCTCATGGCACTTTTCAAATGGAGCAGGAAATTCTTCAAGTGTCCTACATAACAATGCCCAGTTAAAAAAAAAGCCATTCACTTTATGGTTGTTTGTGGGACATGGGGGGTACATGATTGGCTGTCACATTCACATAAAAATGCACGATCACTGCACGTCACGGAAAACAAACTTTGGCATTTGAGACATGCAGTATAATATAGCAAATGCATTTTTTTTATTATTAAGAATCTTGTTCATATTAATCTTCTATTTACATAGTACTCGCACATTCTCAATAACTGCAAGTGTTGCAACACATTGTTTCAAGTTCCTCAGGAAACAATTAAAATACAATTGCACAAAAAATTGCAAAACAAATACCCACAATATTCTGCTATATTAGAAAGGTACAGTATTAGTTTTAGTCCTGAATTATAGATTTTCATTTTTCCTAAGCAAAAAACTTAAAACATTTATGATATAACATTATACCTTAGCTACTTTCAAAGCATTTTCTCCCCAAACAACACACAATAATATTACAGGCAGAACATTGAAACATTAGTTTTCATATTAAATACAAGTACCTGCTCAGATCCCTGTCTATCAAATATTCGAAAATTGAACATACTCAACAAGCCTCTTCTCTTTGACTGAAAATAAACCACAAGAAGCAAAGATTAGAAATTAAATCAGAATCCTACGGTTCATTTTTGGACAGACAACAACAACAACAATTTACATTTTTATAGCGCCTTTCACGTCGGGAGGACGTCCAATGCAGACGAGACCAATGCACGTATTTTCGCCAACAAAATATAGTCAATTCACTTTACAGTATGTTCTGCAGAGCGCTTTGAGATATCTAAAATAAATGAAAAGCGTTATACCAAATGCACGGATTATTATTATATTTAAATATTCACAATATGCAGAAATGTTGATGACATTTTAAATAAGAGAAACCCTTGCTCCAATCAATAAATGGGACAACTGCAAATACACAATACAAATTACATTTATATAGCGCCCTTCACATAGAGAGGACATCCTCCGGACGTGAAAGGTGCTGTAGAAATTAAATTTTGTTGTTGTTGTCCGAAGGTACAAGACAGCCAGAGATTTAGACCTGAGCAGGGGCTCGGGATCTTGCAGAGTGGAGGGCAGGGACGGTAGCCGAAGGCTCAGTCGAAGAGGATGTCCTCTCTATGTTTTAAGATGCACCTTGAAGGAGTCAAGGGACGAAGCGAGGCAAACGGAATGCGCGCTGGAATTCCAAAGGATGGGGGCAGAAGGGCTGAATGCTCGGCTGCCAAAGTTGGAGTAGGCAAAGCAGGGGAGTTGAAGCAGGCCAAGCAGGAGAGGTGAAAGCACAGGTACACATGGGGTCAGCAGATTGTAGAGGTAGGTAGGGGCAAGGCAGCGGAGAGCCTTGAAGGCAAGGACAAGGTTTTGTACTCTATCCTCTGCGGGATGAGGCTGGACCCAGATGAATTGTATTGGAAATTAAAAGAATGTAATTCCGCTTAATGTCGGTGCAACACTCAACCAGTGTTATTTCCCACTTGTCCAGGCAGTGGTAAAAGCAGTAAATTTGCTACTTACAGCAGCAACATCATCCTCATAGTCAGTGACTTGCTTGTAATATGGTGCTCCAGACAGCACTCTCCAGGCAGTTATACCACAGCTGGTTGCTTTAGAGACTCCTTCTTCACTGGTTTCACAACCTCCTACTAACAGTAGCCTGCGTGATCACAAACTCTAATCTTAATGCAGCATTAACGAGTTTCTCTTTTACACATGAGGAATAAAAGTCGAATGCTTTTTAATTATACCACGGCTTTCCCCAGCTTAATCATAAATTTTGAAACAGACTTTTAAATCTGCATTCTGAACCAAATTGAATGTTTTAATCAATGCAAACTTCAAAATTATCTCAGTTTCCTGAATTCTTTACCAAGTGTTTAATGAACTGCATTCAACATCATTAAAATGTAATCACGGATAACATTTCAAATTATTCAGTCATATTGTATAGATATTACAATTGCTAAATCATAGTAGACAAACATTTCCTGCACAGTCCAGTCTTTTGAACAAGCAGTGTTAAAAATGAGTTTTGACACAACAGAGGCTTTTAAAAAAATATGGTTGCAAACAATTAAAATTTATCATGTTTCACCTGTGGCCAGGATGATAAATGGCTGAAGTAATACCATGAGAATAGTAGCTGTTGAAGTTGAAACTGTGACTTTCCTGGTAACTCTGGTGAGTGCCAACACTACAAGAGAAAAAAAATTTGTACAAACAGCTTAAGTATTAACAATTAAAAATCATAATACTGAACTTCTAATGCGCGCAAGAACTAACTTCCACTCATTTCCACACAAATAAAGAGGTATTATTTCAAGGGCACTAACCAAGTAATTCATCTCAAGAGCTGGATTAGGAAACCCATATTGTTAATGACACTTGGAAAGACATAATCAGACACATTTCAGTCTTCAAACAACTTTTGAAGCACTACAATTTTCTGAACAATACAACTGAAATGTACAGTAGAAGCCCATTTATCCAGGACTCTATGCACCGGCACTTCCATATAACCGGCACGCCAAAAAAAAAGTCCCCATTCGATAAACCGCAACAATAGCGGTGGAGCATTTGTAAGTCAAGTCATTGTTGCGCAGGTGCAGTATTTTGGTTTACCGCTAGTAGTCTAGGGTTATCGGCTTGCAGCTAGTAGTCTAGGGTTATCGGTTTGCAGGGCTATTGGCTTGCTGCTAGTAGAGTCTAGAGTTATCGGCTTGCCGATAGTAGTCTAGAGTTATCGGCTTGCCACTAGTGAGACTTTAAAGTCGCGTTGCCGTTTTTTTCACCCGTTTGGCATCCTTCATTTTAATATGAATCACTGGACTATAAACCTCAACCAGTAAAGGTGAGAAGCGCAAGAGATTGGTTTTAATAATAAGTACCAACACAATATTCTGTTATTATCTGTTATTATTTAATCTGGTGTGTATGGTATATATGGTGTATGTTAAAATAACTTTAATTTTTTTGTGGTGGGTTTTCAACAGCGGGCTCCCCAAATATCCAGCAGGCGCTTTAACCGGCAATGGTCAAGTCCCGCGGGTGTTGGATAAACGGGCTTTTACTGTATAATGTTTGATCTGAATACCTGGGTAATTTTATTTTAACTATTTGAGATGAGTAGTGTCCGGTGATATATCGATATATTGGTTATATCGATATGATTTTTCATATCGATATACCGATATCGGAAATTTTTATATATCGGTATATCGAAAAATTCGGTATGAAAAAATATCGGTATATCCACAAAATATCGGTATATCATCAACAAATGCCATGTTACAGCATACAGAAAATATACAACCAAAGGTTCAAATGTCCATTACGCTCCCTTAAACTAACAAAAAACCATAGATAGCATTTAACTGACCTTGTCGCCGGCATCACAAACCTCTTGGGCGTAGAGCACGCATATCTGAATGCGTGCGCATCCCCCTTCTTCCCTTCTCCCCACCACCAAACACAATCAGACATGTGCAGACCGGTCATTCCTCCTCCTTCCACTAAACACCATTTTCGTGCATGCGCAAAAGGTAAAAACCCGATATATACCGATATGAGCCCACCGATATATCGATATCGGAAAATTTCCATATCGACGGACCCTAGAGATGAGTTTCTTTTTTAAAACCTGTGTATCAATCTTAAAAACAGTGATTGCTGACAAACAGGAATTTCAGAGAATTTCTGGAAAATGTCAGATAGTCACACGAATAACAAAAATTACTGTGAATTGTATATTCTAAACATATGAGGTCTACAGACAAAAAAAACCTGAGCAAAGCTGAAATTTCACACAGAATAAGGATGAATAACACTGCATTTGATGCAGCACTTTATCAATTCTGTGAATCATCTCAATGCACTGCAGACTTTATTGTTAAGTATAAAAATATCCAGATGCTTTATAGTACATATGTATATAAGTGCTCTGGGATGCAGCCGTGTATAATAATAATAATAATTCTTGCATTTGATATAGGGCTTTTCACATCTTCTCGAGTTCTCAAAGCGCTTCACAGAATACACTGTATAGTTAAAGTGAATTAACTGTACATATGCATGAGGGACATTATGTAAATACAAGTTGTTGTAAATGCAAGTTGCTCTTGTATGCTTATGTTTGTATTACATGTAGTCCTTATTTTTCGGAATATATAATCCATGATAAAATATTATTCTCTGCTATGTGGACTTTACCTGACAAAATAACTTTGCAGCTGTCCCCGATAGTTGATAACGAGGAGCTCTGCTGACCACTGTGTACTCGCGGTGTACTCCAAAAACATCAGCCCCGCCACAGCATAACTCAGATCCCCCACAGAGCTGACGGCCTTCAGGAAAATCCGAAGTAAATCATATCAATTTCTTTCATTTAAATTTTTTTTTTATTGCTGTACCTACACCTCAACTACATATTCACAAAATACCAAGATGTTACAACAACACTTTTTATAGCAAGTCTATCTAATGTGATGTATGCTATCAAAATACCTCAAGTTCCTCCACTTGAAAACTCACTTTGGAATTCCACAGGGAAGAGGAGAAACTTCCAGTTCTATCATTAATTCCCCACTTTCAAATTCGCCTAAAAATCTCCCTTTTTGATTGTGTTTAGTCACCTCCCCTTCCCTCTCCCCCTGGCTTGGGGTCAGATTCCATCACTGTCAAGCGTTCTGAGATGCTACCCCACATGAAAGGTGCTATATAAATGCAAGTTGTTGTTGTAACTCCCATATAAGATATGTACTATGCAAACTACATACATTGTTTCCTTTGATTCTAATAACATTTGATTTTTAAAAATTAGGGCTGTAATTAGAAATCAGAAAAGGAAACCAATTGTGACTTCAAAACAAACCCATCCTATAATAAAGACCCATATTTAGTTAATTCTACCTTATTAGACTCGAACGTTTTACAGGCAGAAATTTTGTTTAGGCAGTACATTACAGATTGTGTTTTTAAAATACTAGTGGTAAATCAGTACTGAATACTGTACATTAATTTTGTGAAAATATTTTTATCAAAAGGGTCAATAAAATACTGCAGACACTTATTCTAAAGCTTTCTCTGCAATCAGTTACTACTGTATTTGGTTCTAATTGTACTCACATCTGAGTATAGAGAGAACAAGAACAAAATTACATTTGTATAGAACCCTCAGGAGTAAAACTCAATATGGTATCAATTCACAAAGTGTACACTTCAAAGAAAACATAAAATATTCCACTTTCACACCCTGATAATTTGTGTATTTATATTTAAAGGCTAAATTTCAAAAACAGTGATTTACCGGTGGAATGATGAATAGTTCACTGCCCATCAAGTCAAATACTTTCACAGTACCGGTGCTCTCAGCATAAGCCAACAGAGTGCTGTCAGAACTCCAAGCCACATGGCGCCACTGTGGGTGTGGATCCTTTGGCACTAGCAATGGAGAAATCAAGGCAAATGTATCAAACAATTGTATGCATAAAATCTGGCTGAAGCTGAACAAAATGTTCTGAGAATTCTCGAGACTAAGGTGGATAGATTTTTGTTAGGTAAAGATACCAAGGATATGGGGCAAAGGCAGGTAAATGGAGTTGAGGGATAGATCATCCATGATCTAATAGAATCGGAGAACAGGCTTCAGGGGCCGAATGGTGTCACTCTCTTAGTCGCTTTAACATTAGGACTCAGTTTCTCCAGTAATGTTTCTGTTATTATACGCGATCTGATGCTGCCGTGGAAAATGCGGGAACAGGGTTCAAAATCCATTCACTTTTTAAAGTCCAATTAATTCTATAACTCTGCCTGTCCATTGCAACATTAATTGGATTTTTAAAAATTAATTACGTTTAGATTCAATCCCTTAAAATTTGTCCGACCCATCAACAAGCAGGTGATCTGTCAACAGATTTTAATAATCAGCTCAGTATCACCAGTGTAGAAAATATTCAGCAGTCAGTCGGAAATTATCCAGCAGAATTTTCAAGCTTTATTAAGATTCTGTTTCATGTCTTAAAATGTTTGCCGATACTTTTTTTTTAAATCATAAAATATACTACTATTCGCCCCTCACCCCAAAATCCCCCACTGTATTGTCCAAAAACAAAATTTAAATGATAGCCCTATAATATCTAGTAAAACCTGCATTTTTGCTGGGGAATAAATAATGATGTTCCAGTAACAGTTTACAAACCATTTTCCAAATTTGTTACCTAGTACATCTCATCAGTGATTACAAAATATTCCAGCAAATTATCGGTGGTGAGGAGGAGGTTATGGGACATACAGGCAACATTCCACAAACGTCTAAGGAGTTAGTTTGCTCAAATGTGGTTCAAGGTTTCAGGTCAGATGCAAGTCGAGCAATTTCACAATATTTAGATTTGCCATGCTGAACTCATGAGGACCGCATGACACAGTGAAAGATTGAAGATAAATATGTGAGAACGTTGTCACTATCCTCACAGCCCAGACACACAACTGTATCATATTAGAGAGAATGTACTAGATGTGTGATCTTTGGTAGGTCAAGTTAACTTTTCTCATTTTCTTATATGACAGATTTCCTATGAGACAAAATAAAATTATCGAAAACAGAAAAACTGTTTTGTTACATCCCATCTTAATAACAATTAACTTAATTCATATAGGCTTTTACAATTTATGTTGAAATGCAAAAATTAGATATATTAAATGTGTAAACTGTACCTATACATTTTCCAATGATGGAACCAAATTCATCTCTTGTCGACCTGTAAAATAATTTATCAAAACTGAGCAATAATACATTGTAACTACATCTATGCATTTTAGGAGATAATTTTGGAGAATAAGTGCAATATCAGCAATGAAAAGCAACTGTTCGCCCTATTCCCTAGGTAGCAAGCCCATGTGGGGCCCATATAGGCATGGATCAACCCAATTTGTCCCATATGGGCTTGCTACCTGGGTCCCTTTCTCCTTCAGGTTCCCAAAGCAAAATCAAGAGCTGCTGAAACTCTGCCGTTGGATGTCTGGCAAGGCTACAGTTCAAACAAACAACAGCTGTGAACAGTCCACTGCTTCAGTGGTAGTTAACTTGTAAAGATAATTGGGGAAAGGGAAATAGAACTTGATATACCATAACAGTACCTGATTTCAATACACTGATCCTGAATCACAGCTAGCAGTTTCCCATTACTGTTAGAAAAAAAAGAGAAATTTATTGTAAAGAAGTTTGAAAGTTAAAAACATTGAATAGCACACACAGCCCTCGGATGTAATTCCTTGCGAAAACCATTTGCCAGTCCACTTAAAATGTTTGCTGATTCCATATTTTATCAGCAAATATACTATTATTCATTCCCACCACCACCCCACACCAACCCCATCCCCCCCCACACCCCCAACTCCAAAATAAATGCACATATGCAACCCACACATAAAGGCTTCATATTATTTACAGATCAGTACACAAGAGGAAATTGCCATACATATGCAAGTCAGCACTGGCTAATTTCATTTATTTCTAAAGATGGTATTTAAAGAAACTTTTTGAATTTCTTGCAAAGTGAAGTTACACATTTCTCCAGTTACATTCAGTTGCAATCTCTTTTCCAGATCAAAATTCAGCACATTGTAAAAGTGTTACATGTGTAGTATTCAAAGCACTCCTTTACTTTAGATAATTGCAATTACAGAACAGTATGTGTTAGAAAAATTAAGGTTATAGTGATAAGTCTAAATTAATGTTAAGTGTGCATAAATGTGTTAAGTGAAGGAATGCTAATGCTGTATAACTGAGTGCTAGTACGTGCCAAAGTGCTAGTACAAAGTCTGTGTAAAACAAGTCCTTATAAGGAAATGTGAATATTACATTGTGCAAGGTAGCACCTAATCACAAGATAAGGGAAGTCACACAATGGGTAACATGCAACCACAAGATAGAGGAAGTCACACAATGGTGAAGGTTCGCCTAGTGACAAAGGACACAAACGATTTGAAACAGAGCCTCTGTGATTGGGCTATGTGTAACCCGCCCAATAGAATAGTGCAAGTATAAATGTATGTTGCATCTGTATGTCTGGGTCGTTAGCTTGGTGAAGCTTCGACCCTAACTCTATACCAGTGTTTGGAAACTGGTCTAGGCTTAGACAATTAAACACGCTTGGGGTAACTTAGGTTTCGGAGTATGTTTATTGTATATGTGTATGAATGAGTTTTAGGAGAAGGACCTATAAACAAAATATACCCAACAGTATGAGATTAGAGAATACCATCGAGAAGGAGAAAGACTTATATATTGACTGAAATAATACATTACCTGGCGACAGCTAGCTGCCAGCTCATCTGTTTACTAACCAACTGGATAAGACTAGGGGGCAGTAATGAGCTGGAAGAACTGGAGGAGAAAAGATAATATTAGAACAGCATAAGTGTGTAAACTTTCTGAGATAAGAATAATAATAATTCTTCCATTTGATATACACATCACCCGACCTCCTAATGGCTATACCATAATAATAATTATATTATCCTTGCATTTGATATAGATAATTGTTATTATCCTTGAATTTGAAATGGCGCTTTTCACATCTCCTAGACATCCCAAAGCGCTTCCCAGAATATACTGTAAAGTGAATTGACTGTTTATACGTGGGAGAAATGCGGCACCCAATTGTGCACAGCAGTGTCTCACAAACATTCATGAATTGAAATGGACTGAAATGCTGCATCCATTAGAGCACTGATTTACAACAATAACAACAAAATCACATTTGTAAAGCGCCTTTCAAACAAACAAAAAACTTACATTTATATAGCGCCTTTCACGTCGAGAGGACATCCCAAGGCGCTGATGTTTCGTGTTAGAAGGATGTCACAAGCAGCTGAACAGTCAGTGATCAGGACTTGAGCGAGGGTGGGGGTGGGGGGGGGGAGTAGGGAGGGCAGTTGGAAAGAGGGAGGGCAGAGGGGATGGGAGGGTGGCTGAAGGCATGGTCATAAAGGAGGGTCTTGAGTCAGATCGAGTCCCAAAGAGTGGAGGCACAGAAGGCTGAAAGCCTGGCCATGAAAGTGAGGACAAGGAAGTTCTATCCTCTGTGGGATAGGAGCAGTAGTTGGGCGAGGATGGGGGTGTTGGGGTGATGAGGTCACAGAGCCAAATCCAAGAACACAAATTAAATGTTGTATAAAAAAAAGTTTTTAATATCTTTTAGAGCAGTGGTTCTCAACCAGGGGCACATGTACCCCCAGGGGGTACAAAATTACTTCCAGGGGGTATAGGTGGCGGTTTACATTGCTTTATTTAGCTCTTATTTAGCATTTGATAGCCTTCCAAATCGTTGTGTATGTGCTAGTTATTTTGTTATATAAGAAAAGCTTGGTCATAAAATGCAAGTGGAATAAGGGGTTGGTGTTTGTGTTTATACGGTTGGGTGGGGGTACACGATAATGTTGAAAATTAACAAGGGATACATTACTGAAAAAGGTTGAGAACCACTGCTTTAGAGGAACTGAAAGCACATATAAATAAATGTGTAGTTTCAGTTATTCTTACCATTAATTTTGTAATTCTAGAGTGCCAATAATAAAAAACTAATTTAAATACTTTTTTTTTAAATTCCTCCCAGAACAATACATTTTGCTGCATATTTTAGCTTCACTGCATTTTGACACTTACCTATATCCAACATACTGAACCACAAATTTAAAAGGACCTGAATACAAAGAAAAGGTGTTTTCAGATATGTAGCAATACATTTAACTTCAATACTGCTGTACACAGGAGAAAACTGCAGATTGTTCATACAAGTACAGTATTAGTATACTAATAATCCTTGCATTTAATATAGCTCTTTCCACATCTTTTAGACGTCTCAAAGTGCAACACAGAATGTGCTGTAAAGTGAATTGACTGTGTGTGTATATATATTATGTGTATATATATCTATCTAAACATGGGCTAAACGCGGCAGCCAGTTGCATAAAGCAGAACTACTTCAAGCTGCTACGAGCAGCGATCACTGAAATAAGTACAAGTATAACACGTTTATTTTCTTTAGTTTTAATTTATTTGGTGAGTTTGGGATAATATTTTAGTAATATTGCATTAATAAATGTCGTCACACAAAATCAGTATTCTTAGCATCACAGTGTGCAAGTTGGAAATTTCTACTGTGTTTCAGGTCACCATCATCATCATCAAAGCTGATCTCTCGAACACCGCAGCCAAGATCCGGTGCTGTCATTCATCTTGACTAGTTCCTCAGGAATACAAGATGTCAGGTGGGCCCTGCCTCAGGCAGTGTTTATGTGTTTGCCTAGGCTCTCCACATTCACATCTGGGGTTGTTTCAGGTCAAAATACTAAGGCTTAAAACGCAAATGCTCAATTTGTATATGGTTACTCTACTTCAAGCGGTCCGGGACGCTATCCTGTATGAGGGTGCTACATAAATGCAAATTTATGTCGTTGATGCAAAAGAAAACAAGTTGTTGCCACAATAAAGTAACAACAAAACTCATTGATAAAACTATTAAATAATAAAAACCTAAAAACCTGTGAATCCCTATTTGGGTTTACTGAGGACTTTTATTTCCAAATATGCACACTATAGGACAGCTCAAGATTCTCAAAACCATACACTTTATTTTCAAGTCACTTCATACTGTATTATGATAAACAACTGTGCATTCACCATTAAATAGACGCAGGAACAGAGCATCTATGGGTGGGTGCACCTAGTGTGTATATATAAAAACTGCACTAGTACAATGCTGTATACCAGAAGTACAGAACACTCCCAGTGTCTGGAGCTAAAGTCCTTTCAGGGTTCAAACAACCACTGGAAAGATTTTAAAGAGCAGATATCAGCTTCCTTCGCAGCACAGTTCTGTATTATCTACAGCAATCCGATGTTGCAGAAGTAGATTCAACCAAAATATATAGTCACTTTACAGATATCCCATGAGGCACTTTGCTACACCCTCCCAATGTGAACAATGCTGTATTGATTGTAAAGATTATTTTTATGGACCAGAGTAGCATGATCCGATATAGCATGGGTGAGATCCAACTTTATCAACTCAAACCACATTGCCATAATGGGTGTAACTGTAATTAGCATTATACATATACTGTACCCTAAAGCTTTATTTTGCCATTAGAAAATATGCACGAAAAAGCTAGATTAAGAAATGTATTCATAATACAAATTTCTAATAATAATAATCCTTGCATTTACTATAGCGCTTTTCACGTCTTCTAGACGTCTCAAAGCACTTCACATAATACACTGTAAAGTGAATTGGTTGTATTTTTGTGGGCTAAACGCGGCAGCCAATTGCACATAGCAGTGTCCCACAAACAGTCGTGGATTCAAATGATGAATTTATTATTGTGTTTTTTTTTGTTGATAAGACATTTTTCTTTTCTTGGCTTGCCCCAACCCATTTACAACAATTTATATTTATATAGCGGCCTTCACGTAGGATAACATAATTTATACATCATAGCATCTTTCACTTGGGAAGGATATTCCAAGGCATTTAACTGTCCTGGCCTGGGACCCAGGTGCCAGTTGGCACGTTGAGGGAAAAGCTGAGCAAAATCATAGTCAAAGAGGTTCACAGAATTAATACATTGCTTACCAGAAACAGCCTTAGTAATGACAGACGCATGTTCTCTGTTGCTTCGAGGCTGAAATAAACCAAAAATAAAACGTGTTAATATAGTTCCAAAGTTTTGGGGCGTAATGGCTGAAAGCACGACTGCCGATGGTGGAGTGAAGGATTCCGGGAGGATGCCGGACTCTAGCGGAGGAAGCGGGTACTGATCCTTGGAGAGAGGAGTTTAGAGGGGTACGGGGTGTGCAGAGGAGTGGAGGGATTTAAATACAAGAGTGAGGATCTTGAAGTTGATCCACTCTGTGACAGGCGGCCAGTGCAGTTTGACAAGGACTGGGGTAATTAGGGTACGGAGTTTGGCGTGGGTGAGAATGCAGAGTTTTTTGTTGATGGTGGAGGAGGGGAGACCAACGAGGAGGGCATTAGAATTGTCCAGCCAAGAGGTGACAAAGGCATGAACCAGGGTTTCGGCAGCTGATGGGAGTGAGGTGTTGGCAGAGACAGGCAATGTGGCGTAGATAGAAGAAAGCGAGCTGGTGAGGGACCAGATGTGGGGGAGGAAGGATAATCTGGGGATCGAACCTGATGCCTAAGTTGCACACAGGTTGGGAGAGTTTTAAGGACAAGTCCG
Organism: Hydrolagus colliei; assembly: GCA_035084275.1. Taxonomy (NCBI): domain Eukaryota; kingdom Metazoa; phylum Chordata; class Chondrichthyes; order Chimaeriformes; family Chimaeridae; genus Hydrolagus; species Hydrolagus colliei. The sequence continues at coordinate 23,333,050 of CM068744.1, read as the reverse complement.
GTAGGTTAAGGAGTTCGGAACCGTGGTGCAGAAAACGTCAATGGGAACCAAAGATTATGGCTTCTGTTTTGCTGACGTTTATATGCTCTCTCTCACACACGCACTATCACTGACCTGACTCTCTCTCACACACTACCCCTGACTCACTATCACACACATATATGCACACTGTCTCACACACTATCATTGACCTGACTCACTTACACTCTCACTGATTTGACTCTCACACTCACTCTCTCTCACTTACTGACCTGACTCTCGCACTACCTCTCTCCCTCCCACTCACTCAGTCACTCTAACACCTCTCTCATTCACTGATTCTCACAATCACTCTCACTCTCTCTCTGACCTGACTCTCACTCTCTCATACTGACTCTCAGTGTCTCTCTCTCACTGACACTATCTCTCACTGACCTAACTCTGACTCTCTCTCTCTCACTGACCTGACTCTCACTCTCTCACTCTCTCTCTCACTGACCTGACTCTCTCTCTCTCACTCCCTCTCTCTCACTGACCTGACTCTCAGTCTCTCTCTCTCACTGACTCTCTCTCTCTCTCTCACTGACCTGACTCTCAGTCTCTCTCTCTTTCTCACTCTCACTGACCTGACTCTCAGTCTCTCTCTCTCTCACTGACCTGACTCTCAGTCTCTATCTCTCACTGACCTGACTCTCAGTCTCTCTCTCTCTCTCTCACTGACCTGACTCTCAGTCTCTCTCTCTCACTGACCTGACTCACTCTCTCTCTCTCTCTCACTGACCTGACTCTCTCTCTCTCTCTCTCTCACTGACCTGACTCTCAGTCTCTCTCTCACTGACTCTCTCTCTCTCACTGACCTGACTCTCACTCTCTCTCACTGACCTGACTCTCAGTCTCTCTCTCTCTCACTCTCACTCTCACTGACCTGACTCTCACTCTCTCACACTGACTCTCAGTGTCTCTCTCACTGACACTATCTCTCACTGACCTGACTCTGACTCTCACTCTCACTGACCTGACTCTGACTCTCTCTCTCTCACTCTCACTGACCTGACTCTCTCTCTCTCACTGACCTGACTCTCACTCTCTCTCTCACTGACTCTCACTGACCTGACTCACTCTCTCTCTCTCACTCTCACTGACCTGACTCTCACTCACTCTCACTGACTCTCACTGACCTGACTCTCAGTCTCTCTCTCTCTCTCACTGACCTGACTCTCACTCTCTCTCACTGACTCTCACTGACCTGACTCTCAGTCTCTTGAATCCACTCGTTATGAACCAGGAGATCGTACAGAATGTTCTCATCCTCCGCCATCGCCAGCGTCACGCACCGGAAGCGGCCGCTCCGCCCGGAAACATTTCCGTGCGACACCTGCCCGAGCCTGGCACCGGGGGAGGGGGGGAGGGGCGGGGGGTGATCACTGACCTGACAATAACAACAATAATCTCCTTCATTTCTCCACAACTTGATCGGAAACCAAACCGCGAACTAACTGCCGGAGAGAGAAGAGAGGCTGGGGACGGTAACCGGTCGGTGACTGTCTGGTGTTGTGGCCGGAACCTTCCCGCCCGCCCGGGGGGACCACACCGACTGTAGCACCGCGGCTCCCAGAGGGGGGGGACAGAGACCCGAGGATGGCGGCCTTCTCAGGTCAGTCAGGACCAGGCTGGGGGAGGAGGAGTGGGGGGGGCGAGAGGGGGGGGGGGGGAGAGGGGAGAGGGGGGGAGGGGGACAGGGTGTGGGGGGGAGAGGGGGGGAGGGGGACAGGGTGTGGGGGGGAGAGGGGGGGAGGGGGACAGGGTGTGGGGGGGAGAGGGGGGGGAGGGGGACAGGGTGTGGGGGGGAGAGGGGGGGAGGGGGACAGGGTGTGGGGGGGAGAGTGAAGGGGGGGGAAGGGAGGTGGGGGAGGAGAGGGAGTGGGGGTAGAGTAGAGGGGAGGGGGGGAGGAGGAGGGAGGGGGGAGGAGGAGAGGGAGTGGGGGGAGAGTAGAGGGGAGGGGGGGAGGAGGAGGGAGGGGGGGAGGAGGAGGGAGGGGGGGAGGAGGAGAGTAGGGGGTGGAGAGTGGAGGGAGGCAGGGGGTGAAGGGGTAGAGAGGGGGAGAGTGGGGGGGGGGGGGGAGAGTGGGGGGGGGGAGAGTGGGGGGGAGGGAGAGAGTGGAGGGTGGGAGGGGGAGAGTGGAGGGGGGAGAGTGGAGGGGGGAGAGGGGAGGAGGGGGGGAGGGGAGGGAGGGGGAGGGGGGGAGAGGGGAGGGAGAGAGTGTGGGGGAGGGAGGGAGTGTGGGGGGGTAGAGAGTGGGGGAGAGTGGGGGCCGGGGGGAGAAAGAAAGATAGTGTTATGGAAGAGAGAGGCTATTGGGGGGTGGGGGAGTGGAGAGAGTGTGATGGGAGAGGAGAGAGAGAGACAGTGGTGTGGAAGAGAGAGAGAGAGTGGAGTGGAGGGCAAGAGAGGGGGGGAGAAAGTGTGTGTTGA